>JAJJXC010000018.1:0-600000 GCA_022432385.1 Xylariaceae sp. FL1272
AATATTAACCTAAAATTAAACTTTCGTTAAATATACAATATTATGTTTTAATATTTTAATATAAAAATTAATTAAACTTACTACTTTTATAACTAAACCTTAATTACCTATAATAAAATCCGATTAAAAAACTTAAATAAAAAGTTTATAAAAGCTTTTTAAATAATATTTAATCGTTTTTAAATATATTAACAAATATTTAGCCTAAATTATATAATTAATAAAATTTTTAAAAACACAGTCCTCCGTATTTATAAAAAACGCCTAAAGTTTTTTTTTACTTTAAAAATACTACCTTTTTAAATAAAAAAACTTTTTTAAAACTCCGGATATCTTTTTAAAATTATATTAATATTAACAAAACTATTTAGTACTATATAAATAAATACGGCTTTTCTAAAAAATAGAACCATAAAAGCAACGCCGACTTTAAAATATATTACGGCGATTAACGTTATAACTTTACTAAATAAAAACAAAAAAAAGCCCTTTAAAACATTTATCGAAATCGGACTTAAATCTTCTAAATTAGCTATTTACTTTATAGCAATATAAAAATAAAACGAAAATACCTTTAATAAAAAAGATATATTTAATAAAAAAATAATATAAAAAAATACTTATAATAAAAAAACATTTATTACATTTATTACTAATTAAATTATCGATTATATAAATACTTATTTAAAAAATAACAAAACTAAATAATATAATAATAAATATTTATTAAAACAAATATAAAAAACGTTATATCTTAATTTCTTAATATAATTAATAACTTTAAATTATAAAAATATAAATAAAAAACATTTTATATTAAAAATAAATATAATATAATACTAGCCTATTTTAATCTTTTTAATCTTTATATATAACTTTTATTATTAATTGCAACTATATTATTACAATTAACCAATATCGAGCTAAAAAAAAAAATAAGTAATTATATAATATAATAAGTTATTAAATATATAATTATATATATAAACTTTTATAACGAAAATATATTTTAAATACTATAACTTTTTTTACGCTTAACCGATATAAGACTAACAAATACTAAAATATAATATTTAATACTAAAGCAATAAAATATTCTATAGTTAATAAAGCCTAAACTAAAACATTTATACGTATTAACTTTTTAACTTATATAGATCGATTAACAGCCGGGAAAATAAACGTACGCTTTAAAAACAATAACGTTATTACTTTTATTAAAATACTTACCGTCGCCACTGTTTTTAGCGACATTAATTTTAAAATCGTTCCAATTAATACTTTATTCCTATTATTTTTAAAAAATATAAACGAAAAAAAAATATACTTTAAAAACCTATCTAATAAGATCTATTAATTCGGCAATAATATTATTATTAATATTATCCAAAAATAAAAACATCTATAGTTCTATTTTAATAAAGCTAAAATTATATAAATAAATATAATAAAAAGAAATTACAATATATTTATCGATATTTTAAATATTACTAAACTAATCGCCTATACCGTATATTAAAAAACGCTAAATATAACGATATTAATATTAAAATATTAAAGCAAATCGGCAAAGTTTATATTACATACTAATTAAAAGCCGCTTCTCTTCGCCGATTTAAATTTACGTTTAAAAACGACATCGACTTTAACTACAAAGTGTTTATAAACGTAATATACTTAAACAACAAGCCCGTATTACATATTATCAACGTAACTATATTTTTTTAAAACGTAGCTTTTTTACCGTTTATAACAGCCAAAAATATATAAGAAACCTTATAACGAATATAAATAAATATATATTTTAAACTATTTAATATTATTACTTATAACGTTAAAATTAACTTTTTTTTAAAAAAAATTCTAAAATAAAGCATATATTATAAAAATTATAGTTAAAGAAATATTTATTAAAGCTTACTAAAATATTAAAAAGCTAAAACAAGCTTATAAACCCCTTTACCGAATATAAAACATTTTAAACGTTAAACTATAAAATATTTACTTACTAAATACAATTTTTTAAATAACTATTAAAACAATTAATAATATAATAAAACTTAACAGCTTTATATTTATATTATTTATATTTAATATATATTTATATATTAATTATAATTTACTACTATTATTAATAACCGTATAATAAATAAAAACAATAAAAAAAGCTATAAAAAAATTACATACTATTATATCCTTATAACAAATACGTAATACTTTTATTATTTAATATAGCCTAAACGTTATAAACACTTTAGCATTATTTATTAAATATAAAGTTAAAATATACCGAAAAAAAAATCGTTAAACTAAATTTTATAAACTATTATCTATTAATAAATACGATATTATTATTAATATTAACGGCTTTAAAAAATTTTAATTTATAACGGTAAAACTATTTTACCGAAACGACTTTAAAAAAACAATTTTTAATATATTAAAAAATAAACAAATTATATTTATTTATAACTTATACGATAATTCCTATACCTTAACGATAATTTTTACTATATTTTACTTAAAAAAAACGTAATAAATTTAAAAATAGCAAAAATAAACTAAAAAACGTTTATTTTAAAACATTTAAACAAATTTATAACAATAAAATATACGTTATATTATAACCGTTTAATAAAATAATATTTTTTATAATAACTGTAAAAAAACAAACCGCGTAAAATAAGTTATTTTAACTATGCGTTAAAAACAAGATCACTATATTTAAAAAACCTTTTAAAATAAATAATAAAGCTAAAATCGATGCTTTTTTTAATAATAATACTATTAAAATCATTATTTTAAACTTTATATAACTTATAAACGCATATATTTTTAGATCGAAAATCGTCCGCAAAATTAAAATAACCGAAAATAATAATCTATATAAAAAAAATTACTTAATTATATAAAGTTATAATAACAATAGCAAAAACGAAATTTTTATATAGTCGCTAACTGTTTAAAAAACATTTTAACGCTTATTATTAATATTTATACCTATTTTTATTATTACGATTTAAATATAAGTAGCTTTTTACGATATTATTTAAATATATACGTAATTAAAATTACTTTTTATTCGTACTATCTATATTTATTTTCTAAAAAAATTAAAAAATTAATACCTAAAAAACGCTATTTTATATATTATTAAACTATTATATAGTATAGTAAAAATAAAACTTCTTTAATAAACAATATACTACCGTTATTATCGAAACGTTTTTTATATAAACGTTATAATATATAACCTATATTTAATAGTTACCGACCTTTTTTAATATAAAAAAAGATATTTTGCGATTATTATAATATAAACCGATAATATTTTATAAATTAAAACGAAAAAATTTTTTAAACACAAAAAAACAACTTTTAAATTTAAATCAAAACTATAAACAATTTTTATAAAAAAACAACCGTTTAATTTTAACGGATTATACTTTAAGCAATATAACTATAACATTTATATAATATAAAAAAATTAAGGCAAAAAACTAGCTTTAATATTTTTTATTAATAAAAACCGGAAACAAAAATATATTAAATAAAAAGCAAAAAAAGTATATTTTACTAAAATTTGCTAACTAAAAACTAGCTATAACTTTTTTACTACTGCTTAAACTATTAATTTAAATAATAATGATTATACCGTATTAAATATTAAATTTAATTAGTAAATAAAGTATTTTAACCGAAAATTACGATATATATTTTTCGATATCGATATTTTTAAACTATTTATATTCGTTAACGTTTTATTTACTAATAATAAAGATTTAAGCTTTTAAATAAAATTTGTTATTATTTTTATAAACAAAACTAATATAATTTATTATATTAACTATTTTATTTTTAAAATTAAAAACAACATTATTTATTAAAGTTCGACTAAATATAAACGCGTTACTAAATCTATATTTATATTTAAAATATATAATATAACTTATAAATATAATATAGGTTATTATTTAATAATAGCTATTAATTAAATTATAAAAACTATATAATATATTAAAAAAACAAAGACTATTATTTGTAATATTTTTTTTATTATTTATATTAATTTTTATTTATTTTATAAAATAATTACTAAATTTAATACTATAGCTAAAAAAAAGCTAATAATTAATATTATAGCTTTTTAAAAATTATATAAAAAGCAAAAAATTTACAAAATACGTTAAATTTATAAAAATAACAATCTTTTTAATACTATAACCAAAATATTATTAAATAAAGTTTTAAAACGATTTATTAACGATAATAAAATTATCGTTCGAATTAAAAAATCTATTAAAAAAAAAAAAAGCAAATAAAAACGCTTTTCAAACTTATAAAAAAATTATATACATTATATATTATACCTATAAAATTAATAATAAAATTAACCTAAAAAGTAAAAAGTTATAAATATTAGTTAACGTGTTTACGTTATTTAACGAGTATTTAAAACGAAAACGAATAGCTAGGTTACTTAGTAATTAAAACCGTTACGGCAACTAATGACGGCACTATATATAGCCTTGCATTTTAGTGCCTGTATTTTTAATAGCTTTATAATTAATTAACTACTATTAACGTACACTCTAGCTTATAGCTGTGATTATATCGCGATATCGCGTATATACGACCTAACAATTATATATTATTTATATTTTGCCGAAAATATTATTAATAATTTACGTACGTTATTAAACTATTTGCTTTTTATTTTTTATAATAGCGTTTCTGAATTTAAACTAATATTATTTTTTTATAATATTTAAAAAATAAATATTTTATAATATTATATAATTTGAATTATTATTAACGAAATAAAAATTATTAAACTATTAAAATAAAAACTATTTAATAAATATATATAATATAATAGTACGTTATAATTAAAACTGTTATTTTAATAAATTATATAGTTATTAAGCTCGAAATTTTTTAAACTTTTAAATATTATTATAATTATTATAATTATTATTTTTAGCTTTAGCTTAAAAAATTTCGATTTAATAGTTATTACTTTTAATATTTAATAAAATAAAACGTATATTAATTATATAAAACTTAATAAATATTTATTATATTTTTTTATTTTTTTATATAAAATTAAAAATTAATAAGTAAAAAAAACGCTTATTATTATTATATTTATAATAAATAATAATTTAAGTTTTTAATAATATTATTATTCCGTTTTAATAATTAGCTGAAATAATACGAAAAATTTATTATTTTTATTAATAGCTTTTTATTTTAAATATATTTTTTAGTTTTTTTAATTTTATTAAAATTATAAACAAATTATAAAATATTATAATAAATAATATTATATTACTATTATATTATTTTTGCTATTATTTATTAATATTAGTTTATTTTATATTTAATAAAAAGCTTTTTATTTATACGTTTTAAATTAACCGAAATTATTTTTATTTTTAATAATATAAATAAAAATATAAAAAAGCATGTACGTAATAACAAAAATAACAATATTAATAAAGCTATATTTAAAAATAAAGCTATAAATAGCTAAATTTATATTTATTATATTTTAAAGTTTTTTAAGGCTATTTTCCGGCTAAATCTAGCTATTTTTATTAAATTAAAAGTATTAATTAAAATATTAAATAAAGGCAAATAAATTAAAAACGGTTTTAAAGTTTTTTTTTATTTTATTAAAACTAACTTTTGCAGATTTTTTTTATTTAAATTTAAGATTTTTTATTATTTGCTTAATAATAAAAGCTAGTTTTTCTATAGTAAGGAAAAAAGTCTATCCGTATAACGCCGGACTAACCTGAATAGCCGGTTTAATATAATAAATCACTTTTTTAAAGGGTAACGTAAGTAAGACACTAGCTTTTTATAAAACCCTCTGACTTACTTGACCGCTGAAAAAAAGATCCCCCTTAACTCAGTTAACCCCTAGAAAAATTACTGCCGCGGGCTCTTTTCATATACGCGATGTTTATCTACGTCTCGTGGTATAAAAATGTAGCTTAAACGCATAAGGCAATGCCACATGAAAATTGACTACCCAAAACAAAAGCCGTGTAGGATCTCCAGGGAGAAGTGAAAGCTGTATTGGAACAAACGGAATGACATATGTACCTGACAAGTTGTGGTCTTACGGTACAACTGGCAAAGGAATAGTGAAGAGTAATGTTCAATTAAGGATAGAGATCTATAGGCATTTGTAACAGTACCAGAACGCACAAACTCCATGCTATGTACACAAACAATTGCGGGTATCCAGCAGCCGCCCCAAACCAAGTCTCCATCACCAACGCCTGATGTTTACAACACTGATATACACATTACTTCCCAGCCTTGTCCCCTTTCGATTTATTATCTTTTGATTTCTCTTCTCTGATTGTGTCGTCTTTTGAGATTTCGTCCGCTTTATCGTCTTTCCAACGACCGCTGCCACTTCTTCCAACGTCGTCAGTATCACCACCAGCGCCGCCAGCATACTTGCTTTCCTTCTTCTCCCACTGTTGTCGTTCCATTGTAGAGCGAGCAGCAAATGCCTTAGCGAACCGCCAGGCTTCGGTATCAGCCAAATTCCAGGCTTCAGCTACCTCTCGGATCCGTATATCCTCCTCTAGTTTGCTCACTCCTACTTCACGAGCCTTCCTCAGAAGTTCAGGCTCAAGTGCCATTTCATCAACTGGAGAATTTTCTCCATCGGCAGGATCGTGGATGGGCTTGGTCGTGTCAGGAGTTTGACTCTTCGACTTGCTATCCTCGGTTGTATCCTTGGGTAGAGCAAAGCCGAACCACCAATCTATATCCTTCGGCACAGCTTCATCCTCACCAGTCAGCCAAAGAGAATGAGCCGTAGCGTACTCGCCTGCTACGGCATCTTTGAATATCACCACACGTGCAGATGAGCTAATTTTAGTCCCCAGAAGTTCTTCAAAAACGAGGTAAAGCCAATGATCTCGTTCGGTCTGTCTTCTGAAGTAGGCCACATCGATATCTCCGCGCAGTGCATCGAGTGTCCGCCACATATAGGGATGCGGGACAGTTCCAATGGTGTACATCTCCGTCTTGTTCTTGTGGTGAGCTGGTGTGGAGATCTTCATTGGTTTTGACGAATGACATGGCGTGCACTTCGGAAGATTGGGAGGGCACGACTTGGGAAGAGGCGAATCGTGACACGCCGTCAATCTCGTGGCTAGCTGTAGAGCTGGTTCAACCATGGTTGTCGTGTGGGTTGGTAGCGGTTTAAGGACTGCAATGCCTTCGCCAAACATATCTTGCCAGGTATTATGTAGATGATAGTTCATCAGAAGATTGAGAGTCTGTAGGCTTTCGGCACGACTACCAACACTGGCTTCCGCAATCTCAGGATAAAGTTTCTCAACAGTCAGCCGATCGTAGAATGCGAGGGCTGCATGGGCTGGGTCGACTTTGAAGGTGTCACTTGCGACTGCGTTAATCAGGTGCTTGGATGTCTTCTTTTGTCGATTGAGGAAAGCTTCGACAATGGCCTTTGCAATGTTCTGACGCGGTCCGACGAAGAGAGCCTCATTGAGTTCCTCCCACCTTGTCAGCTCGGGGAAGTCTCCTCTTCGTAGGAAGGATAGTAGGTGATCCTCGTGTGGTCCCATAGGTAGAAGGAGGTAAGACGCGAGCAAGCCACCCCCCATGTTTTCCCAAGCAAGCCACCCCATTAAATCTCTCTTCAACGTGGGCTCCATCTCGACGCCTTGGAGTTCATTGTAAAGTGGGTTGTTCATGGCCTCTGCTGCACTGAGTATTATGGGTTTGAAGCCCTGAGCCCACCAAGCTCGCCTCCAAGTCAACAGAAGACTGCTTTCAGCCTCTCTGGTGGCCGCATCTCGCTCTGCCGTTGTGTCATAGTAGCAATATATGGGCGTGCGGTCTTTTAGTGGAGGAAGAAGCGAGCGATTCTCGTCCAGGGTCGTGGTAGACGAGAAGGGGCTTCTCCAGTTCCAATTGGAATACCAGGAGCTGCCACCGTACTCCGAGTCCTTTTGACTCTCCGGCTTATGCGCAGGTGGCTTGAACGGGTTCAACTTGTCGGTGTATTTCGGTAAGGAGATCTTGTGGTCGGCTAACGACTGTGAAAGACTTGGACCCGTCGGTACGGCATTCGGAAAGGTAAACACGAGCGACAATAGAGCAAACAGGCCCAAAGCTATCAGTAGGGAAAAGACCCGGCGGTGGCTGAGACGGGCTCGAGCGCCGCCGCCTTGATTTGCCATACTGTCTTGGAGATGCGAAGAGTCGGGTGGTGTGCTTCGAAGACCAGCTGCTTGTAGGCTTAGCAAGTACCAAACCCGACTTGAGGCATACAGCTAGCTGTGTCTAAAAACGATGAAATCGGACGACAATGAAGGGAATTTAGAGAGGACAAGGGAGCGGATTGAAATAAAAGATAGAAAATGCTACAAGGAAAGCTTATGATTGTTGCGTTTCCAAGATGTCCATTTCATTCAGAATGTTGAGCCCAATCCAGAATCGTGACAGCAAGGCTCCCTCTTCGAGCCTCTTGCTGACTGGGCGTGGGTAAGGAAACAAAACAGCGAGCGTCGAGAGAGCGGGATCCAATGTCCAACATGCTGCGCAATGCGGCTGTGACGTGGGGTTCATTAGGGGTCTTGGGGGTCTGGATAGCGAGCCCATTGCGCCCATCTGTTCCGATCAGGCATGGCCGATCCTGTAACGCTCCAAAAGCGGCTTAGCTGCAGGCACCAAGGTCTCGAACGGTGGAACTTCAACTGGAAACATGGAATGACACGAAACAACGTCAGCCTTTGGATTTTAGCATCACCACACGATCGAACTCCTGTCACGTCGACATACTCTTCGAGTGGACAAACTGTACGATCTGGAGGAAAAGAGACAAGCACACTCATTGCCTACTCCAAACAAGCTGAAGAGGACATATCCGTTCTTGAACACGTGCGACCTCAGAAGATGAACTGAGTATGCTTTGGGAGTTAGCTTCGTGTTCTGGTTTGGCTAGAGGAACCTCTGCCCGTGTCGGACCATTGATCTTGTCGTTCCACGAAGAAGGACTCAACGATGATGGTTGGACATTAGTCTTCTTGGTTCACGCCCGTCCTTCTTGCTCAAATTGCACAAGTCGCACCAGCGGGGTAGCCCGTCCAACAGAGTTGGCCGCGCTCTAGATAAGCCAAAAACTCCGATGTTCACAATACACCGTGTCGACGTAACTGAGTTGCCAGATTGAACCGCTGGCACTACTGTATTGACGACCATTTTAGAAAAATAGTATCCCATGATACATGTAGACAGCCCACGCCCTGAGGTGAGGAGCAAGTGTCAATCAGTGTTAAGCCCGACATCTTACCCTCATGTTCTAACGAAGAGGCAATTCCAGAGGGCAAGTGGTCGAGTCTTAAACCCAAACCTACAATCTATAACAGAGCGAGTGGCCTATAAATGAGATATGGCAGTTATGTACGACTTCAACATACTTCGGGATCGAGGGACACTAATGGCGAGATCTACTGATTGCGATTTTGCCTCGGCTGATTCTACGTCCAAAGCCACCGTCTCTTGAACCCTGACTAACGACGATGCCTGCTAGAGCCTCATCCAATCGGATACGTGCTAATACATATCCATAAAAGCTCATGCGCAATCCCATTATGTTAATCGGTGCTCATTTCCTTAGCGCGATCTGCTCGCTGAATTTCAGCTGATATTATCGAAAAATAGCGTCTTATAAACTGTATGACAGGGCTCTGTGACAGTCCTCAGCAGACGCCAGGCAGCGGTGTCCCCGAAGAATCAACAGCTTTCGGCAGAGTTTCTCAAGGAAAGCAGCAATCCGCGCGTAGCTGATGTAGCTGCAAGAGACCTTCGGTCTGCCGCCAGGGTCAAGTATCGAAATGGTCTTAGCCATATTCCAGCACCGTGGACGAGTAACATCATGGACAACATCGGCAACGGCATGTATCGGCTGTATCACGCGCAGAAGCTTCGAATCCTGAAGCTCTTATTAACGCGATATGAGATAGACTCGAATGTCAATATCAATACTTGCACGAAAGAGCTTCATTCGGCGTTTTCTCTATATATTTAAGCAGACCCTTCTGATGGCAATGTACGAAGCTGCGTGAACTTGGAGGTGAACTGTCCTTTGTCGATCAATTTGGACCAAATGACTTCCAACTATTTCGCTCTAAGACGTGAAGATATATGAGCATTTGATCAGCTTTTCGAGCGGGCGAGAAGATCGTATCGGGAATGCATCAGCCAGGTCAATCGCGACGGCAATACCCTCTTCACTACCTTCTCACCCAACGGCAGACAACTTCTAGTTTTTTCAAACCCTTCGTCCGCAGTGGCGCAAATGTTCAATACTGACGATGTGTTTCCATGCGACCGTTGCAACTGGCAAGTCTATGAGGAGATATAGAGTCGTTGAACAACATACAGCCGCAGGTTCGTAGTATTGACGACTCAGATAACAACGAAGACTCTGCTTGACACCAAGCTGCACTCACAGGCGACGGATGTGCGGTTCAATTTTCCCTCAATCATGGTGCGAATGTTAATCTCAAGAGCAACCGACAACGAAATACTTCACACGATACAGCAACAAGTTCATTTATAGAGTGTGCCGAGGTTCTTCTCTCCCAGCCAGGCACAAAAATTAGTACCTGTGACGAGGTTTAGAGAAATGCGTCATTTATGGCATATTCAAGCCACGAGACAAACTGCATCTATGCTCTTGGAAGACTCATCGAAGTTGACCACTAAGTAGCAGAAATTAATAACCCACGACTCGAAAGAGGACCTCTCCAGTCAATATTACATGAAGGGGTATGATTCAATTGTTATGTCGATTGATCAAACATGCGCAGAGGCATCACGATATCGTAAGCTTATTTGTCAGATCAAGCCGATGAGAAGATTACCCTCATACCTCTTTCTCACGCTTCTCCCCAGATATCGGTAGCCGGCGTAGGCGTGTTGTCAGCAATTGATGCAAATCCCTATCCTCAATGAAGCGAAAGGAAGGACGCCCTTAAGAGTCGCTAGTGATCATTACGCGATCAATGTGTCGGGAATAAAGAGAGCATTTCTCTGCTGATGAGCAAGAACCCTGCGAGCGTGCTGTCGGATGAAGAGCAGGTCACCACTTATATTGCAACGGTAACGTTGGATTGTTCGAACAGCTCGACGGCCTTTCCGACTGTCTCAGTGCAGATGTCGGCAAGCCAGATAGATATGGCTAGACTCCCCTTGATTTAGCACGGGGACATGTCAGACTAGACGTGGAGGACTACATCAGGCGCGAATTATATCGGACGAACTTATCGCCTTCCAGGAAATCAAAGAAAATCAGAAGGTAGTAATCAGTGAGAACGGTTTGCAAGTTATCTATGACCGAACCGTGAGACCCCAACTAGATGGCGAGATCTGGTTTACACGAAACGCAGAGAATGATCGGGTTCTCTTGAATGTACAAGGGCGTCTGTTTCCCGTATTATGATTCATTATCACCTAGAACTCAGAGACGAGGTTCACTGGCGTTTTCTCATGTAAGTTTCAAGGCCCCAAAGTAGATGGGATGAATTCACGAATTAATGTCATAATGAGGTTTCGGGCAGGTATCTTGTTTGATAATTTACAAGCTTACATTTTCCAAGAAATACAACGAGCAGCATCTCAATCCTTCATAGACTGTAATCAAAAATATCCCAATACGACTACTACACTTTGATATGTTAAAAACATTAGGTACATGTAGGTACCTACATGCCCAATGTAATACCTGGAACTGTGTACGGCGATTTGGATTGCATCCCAAACGACAGTACCGTGATAGAGTTTCTGCTTTCGGGAGGGAAGATCGCAGGACGTATGTATGAAACCTCTTACGACCATAAATGTTAGATTAGACAAATAGACGAATATTTCGAGGATAGGTGATGGTTGTTTGTGTGCGCGCACACTCAGTAGTAGAAACTATCTTGTGGTGACTTCAATGCTGGGCAGCGTCGGTGGCGGAGCCACCTACCCGGGACTTGCTGCATCACGTGATTTTTGCGGCACCAGCCCACAAGGCCTGAAGCGAGCCTTTTCTAAAATTCATATTCCGGCCCCTCCACCATCACACATCACCACTCCCTCACCAGCAACACCATCCAGACACGACAAAATGGCTCCCGTCACTGGAAAGAAGCAGAAGAAGAAGTGGTCGAAGTACGTGCTCACATCACTTCCCTTCATAACGCTAATCCTGATTTCACGAGACTGACTTTCATTTCACAGGGGCAAGGGTATGTATTTCCCACCCATAGTTGCGTGATGACGACGAATGGCCGATGTCAAAAACCTGCGAACACGACCTCTCCGGAATCATCTTCAATTAATCGGCGACGTATGCGCTAACGCAACTGCTCCCTACAGTCAAGGACAAGGCCCAGCACGCCGTCCTGCTCGACAAGACCACCTCCGAGAAGCTCTACAAAGATGTCCAGTCCTACCGCCTCGTCACCGTCTCCACCCTCGTCGACCGTCTCAAGATCAACGGCTCGTTGGCACGCAAGTGCTTGAAGGACCTCGAGGAGAAGGGTCAGATCAAGCCCGTCGTCACCCACAGCAAGATGAAGATCTACAGTATGCGTCTTCTGCACGCCCATTTCTAGGCGTTCGAGTTGCTGACAGGACACACAGCCCGGGCCGTCGGTGCCTCTGACTAAACTATCCATCTCACGATACCACGATGACGAAATTGTCGACCGACAGAAAACAACCCTCCGGAAGAGGAGGATCGGGGATGGGATTATTTGATGGACATGGGCATTTGATCTCCGGCGTAGCATTCGGGAACGGTCACGGCTTTGAGCTTTCACAGCTTTACTCAGATAGGGGTCCAAATGAAAAACCCTGATACTCTGTGCGCACAAATACTTTGCCTCCTGCGATCCATCGTTGCCCCGACCACTGCGAAGTGTTCGTATCCCTTCGGAACTGCGCTTCATGCTACCCATTCAGTTATTTCGTCCCATCCGCTGCAGACCCTCGATCATCTGGGCATGAAGTTGAGGACATTTCTAGCAAAACTCGACCACCGTAGCAGGTTCCGCGCTCTCTGGTCAGCCAGACATGGAAAGCGATGAACGTGGCCTATTAAGTCGAAGAAGCGTAGAAGATTGATAGTTTGTCTGCTTCACTGACGGCAGACTGGCAGCAGGCTTCCAGCAAGCAAGGTCAATGCCAACGTCAATTCCCGTACCTGATCTTGCCCCAGAGCTGTCCATGTGTGCAGATGTTGCCACTGAGTGCTTGCCAAATGCGTTATTGCCGACGGATAGAGCGTAAAAACCAATTTTGTCGTTGAGTCGGAGATGACGATCTCCTCAGCTGGGATAAGACCTGATTGTCTCTCTACTAAACTCATCCTATCAAACCACAAGTGTCTCGTTACGCTGCTACGGGCGATTCATCATGGACACATGCAGCGGCTTTTAAGTGGCAAGAATGTATGCAAATGCTTCAAGCTTGAACTCTTGTAATGTGCAGACAAGGTTCACTTCTTGTGGGGATCATCAAAAAAGATACCGGTAATATACATACCTTATATTCCGACTGACAGGGACACCGCCCAGCCTAAAGCAAGGCGAGTCGTGCAGATGGGAGACCCGCCCTTTGAGCCGAGCAGTCTGTCGGCTGGATCTTGATGACTCGCTCGGGACGAAGACCAGATTTCGCAAACCCCTGAATTCTGGAGACCTGTGGGGGTCAATCGTCAAGAACTGAGTTTGATGTTTGAGGACTTCAATCGTGCTTTGGATAGGCAATTGCATATGTTATGTACTCCGGATCTTGATAGTCTTCCACTTGTGAATGAAGAGGTAGCTACATATCCTGAAGAGACTGAGACCAATTGGACAAGTAAGATATTCCTATGCGAGGGTCAAATTGGCGTATCCTTACTACAAAGCAGTTGAAACGAAGGCTGCATTGGATCTTGAGGTACGGATGTATTTCAGACCGCATTGCTACTTGCTACTTGTAGAGATTGAACTGAACCTTGAGAATTGGTGGGGAAAATCAGACATGCAAAAAAACAAAAAACCACTTCTCAGGTGTACGTAAGTAAACAATTCAGAAGAATTATCAAAAGGCTAGCATACAGTATAAATAGCAATGCCTTATCCTACAATGAACCAAATTTCGAGTAGCTCTCTGCAATTACCGCAAAAGAGCCTTGACACGCGCCTTTTACAGTGTTGCATGCTCTTCCAAATCTTGCATGGGATTGAGACTGCATGGGCGGCAAGGTGAGATTCCCACAGCCCAGTGCCAGAAGGCATTCCGGGATTGCCCGGTAAGCTGCCACTTCACGGGGACTCGCACACGTTTCGAGCACTGTAGCTAGGACCTGGCTCGCCTGGCTGGGAGCGGACTCCCCAATGATTGAGTGGTGATTGGCCCGTGATTCGCAGTGCACGTGACAGACTGCCTGTAAGCATCGTAGTCAGTGGGTGTGTTGGAGCAGTGTTGAATGACTTGAATGGTGGTATCGGGGCAACCGTGGCAGCCCGTCTCCCCCGTCTGCCACCTATCGCCGCCCCCCTGTCGGCTACTTGCGCCTAGAGCTGTGGAGCCGGAAAGAGTCGTAAAATAGCTAGCGGGTGTCTGTCCTTTTCCCAGCCCGTGCAGAGGCGTGCAACAGTGCATTCGAGGCTCGAGCAGTCCACTGAAGGTTACCTTTACGGTACCTTAGCCCCGGTCGTCCGCTGAAGCAGCCGCAGATAGCACGCCCCGACACGCCTGCACCAGCCAAGTGCAATCTGGAGTCCAAGACTAGAAGTACCCGCAGCAATTTTTTCCTGCCTCCCCCGAACCCTTTTCCACTCCTGCAGGGCCCCGTCGCTGAGTAGAAATATTTCTCTCGACCTTTATCAACCCATCGCTCCCATCTTTCCCTTCTCTCCCATTCTTCTTCCATTCCCTATTCCATCTCCACTCACCCCTTCTCTTCAAAGACACGTCTTTGACACAGCCGCGAAGATGTCTGGCGAGAAAGGTTACGTCCTGGGCATGCCGGTAAGTTGTCTGCGCGCTGCGCCTTTCTATTTTCCCGCGACCTCGCAAAATCCCTCGTGAGACGTGGCAGCCACGACGGAGCAGCCCCGGCATCCCACAATGACTTCCACGCCATCAACGACATCTGAATATGTCAATTGGGCATGGAGGAGATGGGCAGTGCATTTTCAAGGGAAACACGATTGCTCTCGTCGCCGCTGGTACACAACCGTCTCAGGGAGGATCACTACAAATATTTCCCCAATGCACAGCCAATATTATCATTAAACTCAATATAGCTAACGTTTCTTCGCTTCATAGCCCTTTGTTGCGGACTTCATGAGTACGTTCAATCATTCCATCGAGGGTTGAGATGGCACCCATGTGCTTGCCGCGATTGCCGATGCGCTCTACAGTGAGCCGGACCTGATGTAGCTCAATACTAATATTTCATCTAGTGGGTGGTGTTTCTGCCGCCGTCTCGAAGACCGCCGCTGCCCCCATTGAGCGTGTCAAGCTTCTCATCCAGAACCAGGTATGTTGTTTATGCGCTGCATCATCGCACCTCCCATAGTCAATTCGCTGCTGCACTGCGCTCGGGTCTGCTTGTCACGCACATCCAAGTCTCGGTGCGCTGCGGTGATTATAAGAGCATGGCGGTATTGGCAGATCATGGTCTAACCCTACAAACAGGATGAAATGCTCAAGATGGGTCGTCTCGACCGCAAGTACGCTGGTATTGGTGACTGCTTCAAGCGCACTGTCGCCGACGAGGGTGTCATGTCCCTCTGGCGTGGTAACACTGCCAACGTCATCCGATACTTCCCTACCCAGGCTCTGAACTTCGCCTTCCGTGACAAGTTCAAGGCTATGTTCGGCTACAAGAAGGACAAGGATGGCTACGCCAAATGGATGGCTGGTAACTTGGCTTCCGGTGGTGTAAGTTTCACCGTCAATCCGCCATTGTCAAAGATATAATTCTGACTTGCCTCTAGGCTGCTGGTGCCACCTCTCTCCTCTTCGTCTACTCTCTCGACTACGCCCGTACCCGTCTTGCCAATGACGCCAAGTCCGCCAAGAAGGGTGGTGACCGCCAGTTCAACGGACTCGTCGATGTCTACCGCAAGACCCTCGCCTCTGACGGTATTGCCGGTCTCTACCGTGGTTTCATGCCCTCTGTCGCTGGTATCATCGTCTACCGTGGTCTCTACTTCGGTATGTACGACTCGATCAAGCCTGTCGTCCTCACTGGTGCCCTCGCAAACAACTTCCTGGCCTCCTTCGCTCTCGGTTGGTGTGTTACCACCGGTGCCGGCATCGCCTCCTACCCTCTGGACACCATCCGCCGTCGTATGATGATGACCTCTGGTGAGGCCGTCAAGTACAACGGTACCCTCGACGCTGCCCGCCAGATCGTTGCCAAGGAGGGAGTCAGGTCTCTCTTCAAGGGTGCTGGTGCCAACATCCTCCGTGGTGTCGCCGGTGCTGGTGTGCTCTCCATCTACGATCAGCTCCAGGTTATCCTCTTCGGCAAGGCCTTCAAGGGTGGCTCTGGTTAAATACCCTCGCATGATACCTCAATAGACAGCGGAGGCGCGGTGGTGTAATGCGATGGATATGTCATTCGGCCAAATCATAAGGGGGCCGGTAAAAGATGTGATTGAGACTGCGGCAAAGGGTTGTTACAGATCGAGATCGCATTACCCGTGGCGTTCTGGAACAGCTTATGATTTCGCGGCCTGGGCTGATAGAAGAGGCAAAACTCGATTCCGGAGTCTCCTAATCGGTCTCCCGCTGTAATTTAGATACAAAGCAAATTCCCTTGATTGTATTTCTGCATCTGCTCCTCCAATGGCTTTCATGATGTCTCGCCAAAGGCTTCAGTTGGTACGATTGTTATAGATTTGCCACTGCAAATGTTTTCTCAATCACGCTCCTTCCTTGACCTGTGACAATCACCCAGTGAGTTTGAATTCCGGTATTGTATCATTGGAATCTTCAACGTCTGCTTAACCCTTCCCGTGAAGAATTTGATCTTGCCTTCCTGCCTCAATTGCTGTTCGGGCCCCCACTGCTGCCAGCTAGCTGCAGCTGGCCACTCAGCCATCAATTACCCAAATGTGACAAACCTACATTGCGACGCGTCTTGCTCATGAGACGCGTTAAACATTTACTTTTTTGCCTCATCTCATGATTTGTTCCCGTTCATTCTTATTGGCCTCGTAATTCAAGTACACTTCCAGGCTTGGACTCATCGATCCAGTGAGCTCATCTAAACACACCTGTGATGCCCGCCAATCAGTCAAAGGCACCCCGCGGCCGTCCCCGTGGAGGCGCCCGAGCGGGATCTTCATCCGCAGGGCCGTCTTCAAGACCCAACGGAAAGACAACTTCTAAACCCCAAAACCGAGTTGCAGAGGAAGACATCGACGATGATCCGTTCGCGGACGATAGCGAGGAGACTCATAAGCGCAACAGCAGCGCCATGGAAGTTGATGAGATTGACGACGACGATGACGAGTTCGATGTCCAGAAGACGATCCCTCCTGAGCTGCTCACGAGGATCTTGCATGAGTTCTTTGAGAAGAGTAACACACGGATCTCGAAGGATGCTAATAAGGCGGTCGCCAAATATATGGACATCTTTGTCCGTGAGGCGATTGCTAGGAGTTGTGTTGAGAAGCCTGAGGATAGGGGGGTGTTTCTCGAGGTTTGTTTTCTATTCAGTTTGTTCACTACTTCTGGAGCTTCTTGATGAATTGCGTATTCTGACATTGTCTTATGTTTAGGTTACGGACTTGGAGAAAGTCGCACCACAGCTTTTGATGGATCTCTGAAGGCTGGGCTACAACGATGTTGATGAGACTACGATTACCCACCACTTGACGACGAAATACTATGACGATGCTGCTCTTGGGGAGAAATGTTGCATCATGCTTTCGCGCATGTAATGCATGCATAAGGATGAATCATCCATTAGACTGAACTGCTCGAGCCACCAAGAATAAAATATTGAACCCGAACTTGTTCTTCCAACTGATATGCATTAATGGATACGCCAACAACACAGAGGTCGTGGAATACATATGTTTGTGCTTCGCTGATGTTCTACATACCTAATCGTAGTCAATGATCGATGTTGGGAGTTGGGCAGATGCTGGCAGCCGTGGATCTCCGATGAACTCGGCCGGTAAGCATACAAATTTCAAGTAGAAGAAAAGACAAGATATAGTGGCCTCAGACCGGCAGTCTGTTGATTACTCATGTGGAGGTTAGCTACGGTAAGTCATAAATTTGAGTTTTTGAAAGTAGAGTAAGGTCATATGTTCAATCGTAGTCAAGAAACTAGGGGATGAGTGATTCCGATCACACCAGGCTGTCATTGCTGTTCCGGAACTCTCGATAGGTAAAACTAGGTAAAATCGAGTCTCGTAGGATCCCGCGATGGTACGAATGTGATTTCGTCATGATGTTCCGGAAGTAGGGCACACTGCTACTTGAGGTATAAGAATGGCACGTCTGAGTGAAGGTGCCTCCTGGGGTCGCAATGCATGATACCCCTTTGGGAACAAGTATCAGTGCAGCCCAGTGCTGCGCCTTCTGTGACATTGCGCATGTCTAAGCCTCGCCAGAATTTTGGCATTTCAGCCTCCGACCAACTGGTGCCTGGATACATCGTTTCTCCTCTTTATTTCCCGGCCGACAGACTCTTCTGACATAAGTGCGGATAATACGTCACATGGCAGAGATCTTGGGCACTGTTGCGAGCGTGGTTACGCTTGTAGGTTTGCTCAAAAGTTGTATTGACGCCTGTGAGCTCATCCGCGCTGCTAAAGACTACAGGGAGGAGCTGGAAAGATGTGATCTTAAGCTCACATTGGAGCAATGCCGCCTCAAAACCTGGGGCAAGAGTATGGGGCTCATCAAGGACGAGGGATCACAACAAGGACGCAACCTCTTGGAACATTTCGAGTTCCGACCTGTTGTCGAGACTGCGCTCCGCCAGATCATCAATCTGCTCACCAACACGCATCTACTGAGCAAGAAATACGGTGCCCAGCCCCTGTCGACAGAATTGACATTGCCTTCTCCACACCCGGACTCTTGGAGGTCGTCATCAGCTTTCAGGCTCACTATGGCCTTCAAACGGCTTAAGATCCATGAGGTCATCCGTGACCAGACCAACGAGGTGATGCGTTCGTCCGTCTGGGTTCTCTACGACCAAAAGAAGTATTCGTTGCTGATAGGAGAGCTCCGAACGTTGGTAGACGCAGTCGAAAATGTGACCCGAGACCTAGTGACTCGAGAGCAACAACAACAGTTCTTCGTATCCCGCATAAATGCCATATCGGACGTCAAGACACTTAATATGCTCACCGAGGTGTGCGAGGTCGATCATCCGGCGTTCTCTGACGCCGCCTCTGTTCGCGCGGAGGTTCTCTCCTCCACTACGACACACAAGGCGGATTTAGGAGATTGGATTGACGGTGCCACAAATGATCCGAACAGTTCACAAAGAGAAGTCACAGAAGAGATGGAAAGTTGGGATTTGGCCGATTTTAGGCGTCAATACTTGGCACTGCTAAACGTTCAAGCCTCCAGGTTGCGCACAACGACCAACACGGAAGGAGTATCTCCAGATCAAACCGACCAAGCTGTGACGAAATCTACGGCATCGACAAATGATACTCCGTCGCAGAAAATTTTCTCAGAAGATGATCTAGAGCGTGGAGGCGTCGTCGAGTTTGGCCAGGCCATTGCCTATGTCAATAAAATCAAGCAACGCTTTCGCTTTAGTCGGCGGCCCGAAGTGTATGGGCAATTTCTAGAGACTTTGCAGACCTATCAGCGTGAACAGAGGTCTATTCAGGATGTATATGGCAAGATTATGGACCTTTTCAGGTCAGAACCAGATCTTATTGAGGATTTCAAGATTTTCCTCCCCGAGAATCGGGTTCAGCGACCACAATCGCCTTTGAATCAAGATATAACCAAAGGGGTAGCTGGACTGAGTTCTTTACGAGCAATTGAATCTATAAACACTACGGGTAGTGAGTTCTCAAAAGGACTCTACAGGCACATAAACCTGCTGACGGTACCGCATGAAAATAGGCGAAGACAGATATACACACGTATTTGAAACGCCACCACAAGAGCACGAGAACCCAGGGCCAGTCCTGGACAATGCTCTAAGGTACCTGGATCTCGTACAGGTGCACTTTAAAGACGCCCCGATTTTTTATCATAGTTTCCTACAGATCATGAAGGACTTTAAAGATAACATTCTAGATACCCTAGGGGTCGTTCTCCGTGTCGAGACTCTATTCGCAGGACATGAAGAGCTATTAAGGGGATTCAAAACCTTTATGCCACCTGAATACAAAATAAATGATAGTAGGGTTGAAGCTAGTGCACAAAGACCTATAGATGGTCGAACAGGTTCATCGTTTTATGACAGTTCATTGGCCGTTAGCACGATCCTACCCGCCACGGCTCCCCTCTCCGAGATCACCAGGGGCTTTGACATGAACAATGTCGAAACGCTACGACTCTACACCGAGATCGCCTTGTACTATTATAGTGAGCGCCGCGATACGCTGGTCTTCTCTCCTCAGCTGGAGTTTGAGTCGTGGAATACCGTGGCCAAGATTGCTGAGCGCTTCGGGCTTAGTTGCGATTACAATTTCCCGGAAAACAAGGCTGCACAAGTTTTAGTTGGTCGGTCTCACCAGAATTTTGACAACGATGACGGTAACAACGATAGTGACGATGCCACTACCGACGATGACAGCAGCGTTGTGGCATCGACGATCGAAGAAGATATGGAGATGACTGGGCTTCACGAGAAGTAGAAAGCTCATTTCTCGACGACGTGAAAATACTCTTCTCCCGATTCCAAGAGTCGAAGAGGAGGGAGACAGAATCAGGTTGTCTCTTCAATACTTTTACCAATATCGCGGGATAATCTTGCAGATCATCCAGGAGACTGCGGTAGCGAGGCTGAAGACGTGGATGCCAAGAAACGATCTTTTTTCTCCTTTTTTATGATCCCATCTGGAGCTAGTTTCACAGTCGGGGAATTTACGCGACACAAGATACACAAGATTTACGTTATGGTCGTGGGAGCGTCTTGGGAGAATATCCATTGTGGAGCAAATTTTGATCCTGTCAATGGCTTGTACGGCACCATTGGATAGACATGTTGAGATCGATGCAGGACCGGAGTGCGAGGCAAAATGTGAAATGAAATGTGTACAATAGCTCCTCGGATAAAATCCATGACCATCTCAGAATGTTGCCTTTGTGAACGCGGTTGAGCATCGAAACAATTCCTCCACATAGGAGTTTTCGGTTGGTCGCATGCGCCAAGTCTAAGATCAGACCGAGATACATACCATCTTTTTGAGTACTCTATGTACTGTGAAGAAGATGGCGAAGCGTGCAAAAGCTTTGATCAGCCCTTGAAACAGCTCCGTGATGACAAATGTGACTACAAGAATTCGGGGACTATGTGGCATCGCTCGCTTCGCAGGACTCCGACCCCAACCTCCACTTAATCAATTCACCATTTGGTATCTACCACAACCCAATCCTCGGCCAGTCCTTCGAGAACCGGCAGATGCGACGTGTAAAATTTCAGGGACTGAAATTGGGATGAATGATCGAGGCTCTGTTCGGTTAGCATACCGGATGAAGATAGGAGAACAGGGGTCGTTGGCTGGACTTTGGGGTCGCGATGAAACTCGGCGGGTTTTGAGGTCGTGTCGCAGCAAGGCTTTGAAGCACGTTCCGTGCCCCAGCTTCGGCCCCCCATGTCGCTTGGCCATGGCTACCGACTTCAACTGAGCGGGTATGGATTGAGTTTTCGTGATGGATCATGAAAATTGTTGATGATTATGAAGAGTAGTAGTAGTCTTGATTTTTGATGCTCAGGGTTATAGTCATTTAGAATGATGGAACTTGTTGGTCGTGTATTGCAGGTTATCTTCACAACTCCAGACGGAATCTCTAGCCCAAGTTTTCGCGGGAGGGTTCTGGATCACGGAGTCAAGCCCAGTCTCATCTGCGACTTATGATCGCTCATATACAGCAAGGCTTCTATCAAAGCTCCAGGGGCAAGCGAGGCCTCACTAGTGACCAGTTACCAGGTCGCAAACGAGTATGTAGATGACCTGAGGATTCTCCCCCCCTAATCACCTAAGGATTCCTCTACTATTTACGCCCGACCCAGCGCTACGTAAAAATATTACGGCCTAAGCGGTATTTAATTAAAATAGTATAAATATAAAAGCATACGTATAAAAACTAATTGTAAAAAATATTATATAAATAATATATTTATATTGTAAAAATATTTAAAAAATAAAAATAGTTATATTTAAACGTGTTTTATAAATGTAAAAATATTTAATACGCGTAAATATAAAAACGCGTTTATAGCGGTTATTGTTTACGTGCCGAAAAATTTTTATATTTTTTTACTTTTTTTTTTTAACGCTATAATAATTTTTTTTTTTTTTTCGTTTATTATCGTATTTTTTTAATTTTATCGCGTCGTTTTTTTAATTATAATTTTTATTTTTTTATACGTACGATTATTTTTATTTTTAAACTTTATTTAAATCGTTTTTAAAACGTTTTTTTAATATTATTATTATATTTTTTATATATTATAAAATTATAAAATACGTATAATATAATATTATAAATATAAATAAAAAACGTTTATTAAATATTATTATTTATAATATTAATAATATAAACAATAATTTAAAAACGTTTTTAAAATTAATTTGCTTATTTTTTTTATAGTAAAAACGTATTATTTTTATTATTAAAAAATATTTTGCCGGCATTTTTTAAATAATAACGCTACGTTTTATCTCGATATAAATAATCTTTTTCGAATATTTTTTATATATTACTAATTATATTTAATAATATTATTAATTAAGCCGTAATATTTTAACTAAATATATTATAAAAACTTATTATAAAATTATTGCTTTATTTTTTATTAACGTTTTAAAATCGGTTAAAAACTAAATTACTAAACGTAAATTGTTTAAAAATCGATTTAAAAACGTTTTTTAATTACTAATAATATATATAAGTTTTTATAATAAACTTTATAAACGTTTTATTAGTAGCAATACCGTTTTTATAACGTTTTATAAAACGTATACTATTATTAAAAATAAAACTTTTATTCCGTTATTTTATATTATAAATAGCTAAAAAACAAACCGTATATATATTTTATTATAAAATTATTTTTAAAACGTTTTATTAATAATATTTAATTAAATATTTTTAAAATAAAAACTAATATTAGTTTAATTAATAATAAACGCTATTTTATTTATATAACTTAAAACGTTTATAAACGTAATAAGTTTTATTTAATTTTAATATAGCTTTTTTATATATAATAATTTAATAATAATATTTAGTTTATTTTTTTTTAACCGGTTTTAATAAAATTTATATAATATAATTAAATTATTGTTATTTTAAAACGTTTATTAAAAAAGATTTATTTAATATATATTATTACGTTATAAAAATTATTTTTAAAATATTTTATTAATAATTAATTTATATTTTACGTAAAGTTTAATAAACGTTTTATTTTAATATTTTATCGGTTTTATTTTAACGTTTTTTATATTTTTTTTTAGAAAAATAAACTAAATTATATATATATTTATTTTTAAAAATATATATATTTATTTTTAATTAATTCGGTTAAAAATTAAAGATTATTTTAGGCATTTTTTTTAAAATATAAAAAAATGCTTTTTTTTTTAAATATTATTAATAAATAGTTTATTTTATTATTTTTTTAACAATTAATAAAATCAGTTTTTACAAATAATTTAAAACGTTTTTGAATAGTTTTTTAATTAAATTTATATTTTTTTATTTAATTATTGCCGTTAAAACTAAAACTTACGTTTAAATTTTTTACGTTTTAGTTATAATTAATGCTTTAATAATTTTTTTTTTTTTTTAAAAATTTTTTTTTTATTAAACGCTTTTTGTTTTTTTTTTAAACCGTATTTATTGTTTTTTATAAACTATTTCGTTATATTAAACATTAATTTAGCTTTAAACAATTTAATAATATAACGTTTATATTTATTAAATAAATATTTATTTTTAAAAGTTTTAGCTTTATAATTATATAAATATATTAAACGATAAAATATTTTTTTTATAATTAAATATAAAATTTTTATTAATATTTTAACTATTAAAACGATTTATATATAAAACGTTATTTATAATATTATTAATTAATAATATATAAAATTGTTTTAATGTTTAAAATATTAAAATAATAATTTGTTAACGTTTAATATATAATGTTTTTTTAATCGACGGTTATATTTTTTTTAAAATACGTTTTTATATTAAAATAATATTAATATTTTATATTTTGAATAATAAAAGTTTTTATATATTATATATTTAAAACTAAATTTCGTATCGTTTTTATATTAACGTGTTTTTATAAAACGTATTAATTTAATATATATATAATAAATTATTTTTTATAAAAGAATTTTAGTTTTATTTTTTTAATAATATTAATTATTTATTAAATTAAAAAATATAAACTAAACTAATAATATAATAAAACATATATAATTTTAACGGTATTAATATTTTTTAAAATAAAATTTTAATTTTTTAACGTAATTTTTAATTTATTACGGCAACACTTCGATATAATATATAATCGTTTTTTAAACTTTATTTATTTATTATAATTAAAATAATTTATTATATATTAAATTAGTTTGCGTAAATATTTTAAAAACGTTTTTTAATTATTTTTAAACTATTATTATAATAATATATTAATAATAATATTATATATTTTATTATAGTTTGTCGGCTTTATTATATATATTAAAAACATAAATATATTATATATTAATTTTATATTTTTTTATAGTTTTTATTTAATATTTTTTCGACGTTTTGTTTAAAATAAATTTAATAAAATTTAATTATTAACGTTAAATAATATTCGAATATTTTAATAAAATTAAATTTTTTTTATAAATATTAACTAAAACTATTAATAATAATAATGCTTTAATTTAAAATAATATTAAATAGTTTTAAACCGTATATATATTTTTATTTAATATTAACGGCGTATTTATTTTTAAAAATATAAAAAACTTGTCGAAATATATAATAATATATTTCGGTTGCTTTAAAGTTTATAAAACATTATATAAAAAATATTGCTAAAATAAATTAAAAACGATTTTAATACGTTTTATAATATATAACGTATTTTATTATATATTTTTTAAAAAACTATATTTAAATAATTTTATAGTAATATAAATTTTTAATATATTTATAATTAACGTTAATTATAAATGTTTTAAAATCGTTTAAGTTTTATAATTTCGTTTATTTATAGTAAAAATAAATAATAATATAATTTATATACGTTATATATATATATTAAATATATTATAATTAATTAATTAATAAAAAAATATCGTAAAACGTACTATTAATTTTGTTTATATATTTTTTACTATTTTGTTTATTAAATTATAGTAAAAAAAATATAATTTTAAAGCCGCTTTTAAAAAAAAGTAAAATTTGCTATTTACGGATAATATGCCGAAAATAGTCTATATTTATTAAACTAGCATAAATATCTATAATAAAACGCTTTTTATGCTTTTTTAAAAACTTTTTTAATTCGTTTAAAGTTAAAAAACCATTTAAAAAAATTAGTTTAAATTTTAAAATTGTTTTAAAAAAATTATATTTAAAATTATATTTAATTTATTAATTTGCCAAATAATTTATATAATTAATATAATAACTAATTATAAGGTTTTTTTAAACAGAAATAAAAAGTATTTATATTTATTATATGTAACTATTAAAATAAAAAACATTACTTTACGTTATATAAAAATAAAAAATCTTAATATAATATTATATTTAATTTAAATAATTTTTAAAATATTATTAAAATAAAGCTCGGCTATTATTTTTTATTAATAGTATTTATAATAATAAGTATTAAATCTTATTATATATTTTTTATTATTTATTATTTTTAGTTTAATTAAAGTATTTTTGTTTTTAAACATTATTTAAACAATAGTTTTCATTTTTAATAAACTTTTTAAATATATTTATATATGAATAAAAACGTAACGGTATTATATTATAAAAATATATTTTTTAATTAAAACATATTTTTAATATAAAATAATAAAAGCTTTATTATTATATATTATTAATAAATTAATATTTTCGAAACTTATAATTAAGAAATATCGTATTATTTACGTTATAGTTATTTTTAATTAAAAAAAGTTAGTAATTTTTTTATTAAGTTTTATATGTTTTTTTGTTTTAAAATCGCGCGTATATAGTTTTAAAAAAGCTATAATATATTACGTATTAATCGAAATCGTTTCGAAATCGTTTTTAAAATATAAAACCTATTTTAAAGCCTTTTTTCGTATATTTTTTTCTATTAATTATGCTTGCAAATTAATTATTTTCTACTTAAAATTATACGTAATTTTTATATTAATAAATAATTTAATAAGTACGTAAAAACAATTTTTATTTTTAATATATTAAATTATATAACGTATTATAAATATATTTTTAAATAATATAATTATAATTTAAAAAACTAGTTATAATATTTTTATATAATATTAAATTTATAAAAATAAATTAATTAAGTTTAATTTATTTATTTAATAAATTTATTATATTTTATAGTTTATTAATTTTTAATTTTTTAAATATTTTAATAAAAATAATAAAAACGTATTTATTAATTAACGTAAGCAAATATTTAAAAATATTAGCAAAATAATAAATTTATTTAACTTTAAGTTTTTTATTTTTTATATTTTACTAATTATATTTTTAAAATATATTATAAATAAAAATTTATTATAGTTTATTATATATTTTTATTTATATTAAAATATTATTAAAAACAACTATATTAATATAAATAACTGTTTATTTAATTAATTTTAAATCGTTAAACAATAACTTGTTATATTTTTTTAAACAAATATTGTTTAAAAATAATATTATTTTTAATGCGTTTAATTAAGTTATTTAAAATGTTATTAATATTTTAATTTTTTTTTATATTTAAAAAAATGTTTCAGTTTTAAACTTTATCGGTATAAATATTTATTATTATTATAATTAAAATCTTTTAAATAAATAACGTAATATAATAATTATATAAAAAACATAAAACAATATTTAAATCGTTTTAAAATTATTTTTATTTTATATTGCTTTATTATTTATTTATTTAGCTATATTATTTATTTATTATATATTATTTTTTATTTATTAAATATTAATACGTTTGTTTTTTTTAATAATTTAAATACGTATACTATTTTATAATTAATAATATATTATAAATATAATGCTATATATATTTATTTTTATAATTAAGTGGCGCTTAGGCCGCAGTATTTTTACGTGGCGCTAGGTCGGGCGCAGAAAGTGGAGGAATCTTTAGGTGACTGGGGGGGGGGAATCCTCAGGTCATTATATCCGTCGTCGCAGACCGACTAGTGGCGTTCTCATATTGTCAAGGCCAAAACGTGTTTCAAGAACCTCTCACCATCCGCACCACTAACAAACGCCCCGTGAATTTCAGACACGATACGGGGATGGATGCTTGGTACATCCGAGGGAGATCCCTCAGCTCCCGCCTCAGGTTCATATAACCTCTATGCCTGGCCTTGGCCAAGCTCTGGATTCCGTTTCCTCTTCTCTATTATTCTCAATCTCAGTCTGTTTCTCTCCTTCGTGTCTTCACGGTCTCTCTTTTCTTCGCCCATTTTAATATTCTCAGGCTAGTCCTACAGCGCGAGTCGCATTTACAAACGCCAACAAGTTCAAGCCATACACTCTCTCTCATCCTCTCACGAATTAATACCACGATCCAAAATGTATTTCTCGACCGTAGCCCTCACCACCCTGTTGGGTCTCGCCTCGGCGCAAAAAATCCACGTAGTATCCGTCTCCTCAACAAACAAAGACCTGACCTTCTCCCCAAATAACATACAAGCCGCCGTAGGCGAGATGGTGCAGTTCCAGTTTATATCGGGGAACCACAGTGTCGTTCAGTCCAACTTCGATAACCCCTGCGAGCCCATTACTCTTCACAACGCCAGCGCCGCGGGCATGTTCTCTGGCTATATGGACGTAGCGGCCGGCGAGAGCACGGGAATGAGCCCAGTTTATACCATGATGATCTCCGCCACGACGCCTGTCTGGTTGTACTGCTCGCAGGGGAAGCATTGCCAGGCTGGTATGACTATGGTTATCAATGAGAAGTAAGTCTTCTAGATTGGTCGAAGTGAATGGTTGGCTAATATCAAACAGCACTGCTGCCAACGCCACGAGATCTCTGGAAAACTACAACACAATCGCTGCCGGCGTCACTACTGCTCTCGACCCCATCTCTGCCGGCACAGCGAGCGGCACCACCGACGGCACTGGCTCTAGCGATGGTAGCACCGGCTCCGGCACTGGCACCGACTCTAGCACACCTGCATCTTCGACATCTGCCGTGCCAACAGCTCTGGGTTCTACTGTCTCTGTATCTGCCTGGACAGGTCTGCTCACATTCGCCGTGGGTATGATGCTGTTGTAAATTAACGACGTCATGAGATGTTGAAAAGGGGCCCTGGGGGCTCACGAATGGGATTGTTTGAGGAGGGAAAGGGGTTTTGGTTTTGCTTCTTGTTGGCATATTTTCCTGCATTAGATCGAAAACTTGCGGGTAACTACCTCGCTGTTGTCGATCGACAGAGACACGAGACACGGGGTTCGCTGTTTACTGTTTATATAAATATCTACGTTAATATACCCATACGACTTCAGATCGGCATCGGCGGTATTTTGTATTATGACTGTGAGCTGGTTGGGATATTTGAGAAGAAGGACTTTCTTTTCTCAATTTGTCTCGAGTGATCTGTATGCCACTAGCATCGGGAACAATGCATACCATAAGGATTGATATCTACTACTGAGGTATAGTCCTCTTCTTTCTCCCCTTCGCAGCAGATTGGCAAAGCGTCTTTCTCGGCTCCTTCTCAAGCCAATTCTTCTCCCGCTTCACATACCCAACTTTGGGGTACTTGGGGTTATTCTCGAAAAACTTGACCCAATGTAGGAGCGCATCATATACCCGCTTCTGGGCCTTTTCAAGCTCGTCTGTCTTGAGTGCAGCCAGCTCTTCGGCCGACCAGTGTGCATCAGTCTCGGGATCGTCGAGAGGTAGGTACATGTCCTCGACGCCTCGCATATCCGCGTTTCGATCCTCTTTGAAACATCCCGTCACGTAGCTCCGCGCTGCGTCGGCACCGGCGAAGAATTGGTAGGAGCCGCCGGGCCCGTAGGTTCGGCGGTTTTCAGAGACGTCGTAGATCGTGCCGTTGATAGCGAGGTAGAGTGGTTTGTTCTCGTCCCGTCCGTCGTAGGTTGCGAGCTCGGCGGGTGTAAGGTGGACGGGTCCTTTCTGTCAGATAACGGTCAGCAATTGGTGCTTTCTCACAGGCGTGGCATTATGCCATAGAGCTTTGCCTCTATGTGCTTCGAGTATCGTAGTATTGTCAAGGAAGCAAAATACTTACAAACTGTGACTTCCACCACTCCTTCTGCAAGTATTTCACGTGCGCCTTGCCTCCCCAAGTATAGCTCTCGCCGCCAGAAATTAGGTAACTCAGCGCACACGAAGCAAACACAAGGAATGAGAGGACTCGTAGGACATCGACCCATGGAGAATATTCTTCATCTTCATCGTCGAGCTTCTTCTTCGGCGACCGGTTTGCATTCTTCAGCACAGTTTCTGTTTCTTCGCGCTCTCGCTCGATTTCGTCGGCTTCATCGGTATCCACCTCTTCGACTTGCGATGGAGGGGGATTGGCAGCCTCTCTGGCCTTGCGTTGGCGCACGCTGCCTCGCGTTTCCGTCATGGTGGAGGTGGGCCGGAGGACCGTGGGGTTGAACTACACGTATTCTAGAGGAACAATTGGCATAAATTCGTGAAGTGAACCGGGGATCATTCCCAAGACATGAAGATCAGGAGCAACAAAAAATTGGAAGGAGCAGAATTGTAGATAAGGATTCAGAAAGACTGGGCCAATTGGATATGTGGCATTTCAATTCATCCCCATCTGCAACACGAGTTGTCTATGGGCTTGTCACTGAGCTGGCTGTTTCTGGTCTGGAGCCGGGTTTCGCTTTACAAAGCGGAAGCTGGAGCTTCCGCAAGCTACTAAGGTAGGACCGTAGTTTTGCCCGGCAGCTGGCAGGCATTGTATTACCTGTCTTGGGATATGAGACCTTCGTCATTGGCTCAGACATTCTTGAGGAGGGAGATAGATAGCATGCTGAAGCATCGAAGGCACTAGTAACATAAAAAGTTGAAGATGGCCAAAAAAGAAGTGGAGGAAAAGAGTAGAAAAAGTTGGCGTTGATGAGAATCGAACTCATGTTTCTTCGGGCCGTTGAGTTGTCTTTCGACTTTACCACAACGAAGTGTACTAACCACTATACGACAACACCTGAGAGGCTTTGCTCGCTGATTGTTATTCCTACTGTGCTTAGAAATTCTATATACATCATACAGAGAACGAGTCATCGGGATGAAAAGCTTTGGGCAGAGAGCTGTTCGGCCTCAGCATCCTTTGGTGGGGTTCAAGAGTGCATGGCCATTTGTTGCGTACAGTGTTCGGTGTACAATCATCACCAATTCCACCAACACATACAAAGCACAGACCGAAAAACACACCATTATCGCGAGCTGTACGATATTTTCAATGTAAATCTATGCATGTTTTACTAAGATCGTGTGGCTGCTTATTGAAAAGTCCCCTCCTTCTGTTCAACACACGCTTTCTCGTGGATACACTCGAGCAGTATAGTCGCTGGATAAACGTTCGCACTGTCGAATCCTCAATCAGAGTCAAGGCATTCGAGCGCCAGCTAGTCATTGCCAGGTAGGCTAGCCGCTGAACCCTAGCGCAGCCACCAGGTGGCACCCTCGCTTGTGTGCAGCCCAGCTGGAGACCTGACGGGTGCCCACTGCCACTGAGCCCGCTCCACCACATCCCCCCCTCTGACCTTTGCAGCACTTCCCACCAAAAATCAATTCCGAAGAGGACCCGGCCAAAATTTCTCTGTTGTACATTTCGAAGACCTTCAAGTTCGCGATCCTCCCCACCACCAACTAACCCTCAGACAGTCGCCAACCACATCGCCCAACATGTCTGACAACGGTGAGATCGAGGTCGAGTCTTCCTCCTACCAGGTCCTTCCCAAGGATGTCACCTCCGAGATTGGCAGCATCAAGCTGTTCAACCGATGTACGTGGATTCCTTCTCCGACGATTACCTGGGCGCGACGACGAGAGACAATACGAATTGGGCACTGACAGGATGACGCAGGGGCCTACGAGGACGTTGAGATTCGTGACATCTCCTTAACGTAAGTCGACAATTTGCAACGAGCCGCATCGATCTCCCTGCCTGCACTCGACTCTTCAATATGACATTCGCCAATACCGAATTCGATTTGGCCCAACACACATTAAAGCACATATACGGAGAAGAAAACAATCAAACTAACTCGCCAACTCCTATAGCGACTACATCCAGATCCGATCTCCCGTCTACGTCCCTCACTCCGCCGGTCGCTATGCCGCCAAGCGATTCCGCAAGGCCAACTGCCCCATTATTGAGCGCCTCACCAACTCGCTCATGATGCACGGCCGCAACAACGGCAAGAAGTTGATGGCCGTCCGCATCGTCGCCCACTCCTTCGAGATCGTAAGGACCCCCAACACAGCAACAGTCGACGAGTAAGAATTGGTTATCATTATGGCAATTTCTAACAACACAAATTTCAGATCCACCTCATGACCGACCAGAACCCCATCCAGATCGCCGTTGACGCCATTGTCAACTGCGGCCCCCGCGAAGACAGCACCCGTATCGGTTCCGCCGGTACCGTCCGCAGACAGGCCGTCGATGTCTCTCCTCTCCGCAGAGTTAACCAGGCCATCGCTCTCCTCACCACTGGTGCCCGTGAGGCCTCTTTCCGCAACGTCAAGTCCATCGCTGAGTGCTTGGCTGAGGAGTTGATCAACGCTGCCAAGGGAAGCAGCAACTCTTACGCCATCAAGAAGAAGGATGAGTTGGAGCGTGTCGCCAAGTCCAACCGATAAAGCAGGGGCGCTTCTCTTTCTGGGTTTTTCTTCGGCGTGGACCATCTGGGCTTCTTACTTCTGCATTTGTGCGTTCAGGCTCAGGCGGGATGTGGTAAACATGGCATGATAGTCATATAGAGCTCCTCAATACGGCTCTGCCCGTGTGGGCAAAAAAGTTGAGAATTGAAAATTATGAACCACACGAATCCGCTCGACTGGCGTCAAATGTTAGGGACAACTTCAGTTATATGCTGGTTCGTGACGAGATAGGAGTATGGTAATGGAATGATCTGTCTTCACAATGTTTGCAATTGGGTACAGGTGTGACCGACGAGAGAATGAATCAACTATGATGAGGTTTGTGGCACTGCTGAGTCTGATTGCTGGACGTTGTAGACAATCTCTCGATCCTGTTTTGAGTTTGGAGGATATCGCAAGATTGAGGCCACTCACTTGAGAAAGGGATAGAGCCGGCAGTATCTGAATCGTGCCAAAAACTCAAACCAATAAATATTGTTCCGTGCCGCTTTCAATCTCAACCGACTGAATCCAAGTTGTGAACCTGCTAATTCATGTCAACAACTCGGACCTGCCGTGCAGCATAAACCAAGAGGAAAGAAACCATGCAATCTCGTAATGTTTTGGACTAGATATATGCACAGTAATGTTATCTCAGAGATGTTTTTGCCTCCACCGATGCCAGTCCCGTTCAATATTAAGACATTGCTATTCCATGCGTCAAAGAACACAACCAGGTTATGAAAGGCTCATATATTCATAGCACGCTAATGGACCTATCATGCCCAACGAAACTAATTTATAATTTCCTCAGATAGCTTCTTCCACGTATTTTTTGGGGGCTGTAAGGTATGCTAGTTACCTATGCATATATGTAGGTGTGTTACGACGTAAGGGGGCCGGATACGCCTCCCAACACCCACAAGAACTAGATATTGTTATCGTACCTACCATACATATTATAATGAGTTAGTTAATAGTTCCGAAAAGCACTGCTCGTGCGTGAGGAGGCAACTACCAAGTAACGGTTGTGGGTATAGATCTTCCGCCCACTCACATAGGTAAATCATTGAACCCGTCATAAGGCATTTATGCTGCCTCACAGAAAGGCAAATCCCGCGACACTTGAAATGGATGTTTATAATACAGCAAGAACTGAAGATGCCATTTTGACGAGAAAGTTCGACCAGAGCGTTGCTAAGAAGATCGCTCATCTAGATCATCTGGAACCGCGTTTCCAAAGAGACTTCACTCGGATAATAAAAATGGAAGAGTATTTGAAGTTGTGAGTCTTCACTCTGCAAAGCCTCATCGGCCCCTTGTTTCTATTTTAAAACCCCTCATCCGCCACAGCCCTTATGACAACTTCTGGGATTGAGAAGTTGAACACGAGACGCAGAACATTTTTCCAGCTTAGCAGATGAGCCAACTTAGAGTACTCCTAGGACTCAAGGCTGCAGAAGAATTGTTATAAAGTGCTCGACTTACTTCGCGTTTCTACTTCGCATTCCCAGCACTCTTGACATGTTCGTCCGTGAAACGCGATCCTGATATGCTACAATCTCCCTGGGGAGATACATTCACCAACTTACACAATTTGTTAAGACTTCTTCCAATCCGCCACCACCTCACCTAGCATCCGGGTTAAACGCCTGAGCAGTCCACTTCCCAGAGCCACAATTTCGCACTGCGCGAAACAACACCACCACGATAGTGTCACTATCGCCTTGTGAACCAAGTTGCGTTTCTCAACGATCTCCATTGCATGGTCTGGGCTATCTCATGCTCGACTTCACTCGCCTGTAAATGCTTCTTTTTCCCCAACAGTGTTGACAACGACGCCCTTGGCACGGCGTATTGCTGTGGTTCCGCCCCCGGAGGATTTTTCGACAACGATGCGCTTGACTGTGGCCGACACGGTCTTGAGGAGGATATTAATGGCATGTTCGGCTTTTGTTGCAAGACATTGGGGAGACACCCGGATTGTTAACTTTCATTTGGAAAAGGCGTGGGGCTAAAGAGGGACGCATTGAACCTGATATTCGAGGTCGACGAGCTTCTAAATTTGTAGCTCAATATTGCAAGGGGATCGTTACTTGGGAGAGGCCATTAAACCGCTTTGTCTGTTTCGTCGAACAGTTCATCACGTATTCCTCCGAGGTAGGCAATAATATGTAGCTGGGCCTTGAAGCGGTTTACTATGGTTTTTTGGAGTTTAGTGAGTTGAGGATTCTGACAGATCTCAAGGTTAGGCTACACAACATGAATGGTCTAATGGTATGTTGGATCTAGTCAATCTCCAAACCAGGGTTTCATTTCTATGCGCGGTCGCTAGGAAATACCACTGACTAGATTGATTGCCTTGTTAATGTCTCGGCACTGGTCTCTTTTCAATATCCCATTCATGTATCTTTAATGTAAATACCCCCAAGTTCAGGTCACGTAATTTCAGCTCTCGTCACTTGATCAAGCTTCACTTTAGTATTAGAACCGATTCGCTTAGAAAATATGATAATTGCCGCGGTATCTTGACGATCATGCCCGGCTGCCATCTCCGCAAAGACTGATATGCCGACTCTCTACCTCATTTCGTTCTCCTAATTATTCCGACCGTGCCCTGAACGTCTCTCTATCTCATGCTCATTCTGATCATACCCATAAAGCTCTGTTCTCGTCATTGATATCAGTACATATCCCTTACCGCAATGGAACCATCTTGTTCCCAATATCTAATCTCTGGAACATTCCCACATGTGGAACTCCCTGCTCAATCCACCGACCCATCCCCTCATCGACTTTAAATCCCCAGCGCTCGTAGACCTTAATAACGGGTTCCTGGGCATGCACACACACCAGGCCCTTCCACTCCGGCACTGCATCGGTCGCGACGTTTTTAAAGCGATCCATGCCCATCTCCTTGACGCTTGGGTTAAAGTACGCAGGATTCTTGATGAGCCACTCGCGTGCTGCGTTCCAAAGCTGGACGGCGATGCCGTGGCCCCTAAAATCGCGGGCTACCGCCATCCGGCAGAGTTTCACGTACGGCTCCTGACCGTCGTGATATGTAGTTGGGCGATCCTCGATGTAGGGCAGCTCAGTGTTGAAACGCAAGTCGTCGACAACGGAACGAACCTGGCTTTCGCGGCGTTCGGCGAGAGCGTCTAGTTTTGAGTTTGGGCTGAGTGATGCCTCTTTCTTGCCGTCGTCCCTACTCTCTGTGGCGCCGTCTACATTGACATTTTTTGAGCTCTTGGCTCCATTACCAGGCTCATTCTCGGCCTTCTGCTTGCCATTATTGGCCTCAAGCTTCCCCGGGCCATGGGGCGGCAGCAAAACACCATTGTGATACACACCGCCATCAGGTGGGTGGGGTGGATGCGGAAATGGCGTGATGCGTATGGTACCAATGGGTGTGGTCTCAGCGGGCGCAGCCGTCTTCTTGATGGATGCGTAGACGACCCAATGGCAGGAGCGAGCATCGTCTGAGTCGAATTCGATGTTTAAGGGCCAGCCCTGCTCGGATACGAAGACCTCCTCACGAACGCGCATTGCATCCCGGAATGTGGTGGGGATATGGGCGGGCTGCGAGGTTGCGGGCAGATTTGGGTTGTATCCATCGAGCCTTGTGGGCTCTTGGAGAGCAATGAATGGTGTACCCATCCTGGATATTACCTGCAGCTAGTGTGCTGGAATGATGATTGAGTAGTGAGACCGGAATGGATGACGATGTCTTGCTAGTGAATGCTAGATCCAAGTCCGAAAGCTGATCACAAAAGCTGACGAGCTGTGATCAAAGACAAGATACGATAACACTGTTAAGAGAAGCAAACAGTGCCCAGATGTCTCAATGTAACGATGTTGATCTCAGTCTCGAAACTGGCTTCGTTGACAACTGACTCGCGGAAACTGGAACCGATATAGATGAATCTCGTCCGATGCAACCAACGCCGCACGATGTTCGATATCAATAGTCTGGGGGTTTGGGGCGTTTACCTAGGCGACGCAAGCGATGTCAGGCATATGACTCACAGAGTGGAGTCTACGGGACGCAGCTGGATTGAGAGAAAGGTTTGATCTCGATGGGGAGGTGCAAGGTGCTTCGTCGAGAAATATTATGAGTCGAGGTCGCCTATTTAGGCATCTCACGGGGTCTGGAATAAGTCTGGAATGACAGGAAGTGGCAGCACGGCGCCAAAAGGGTCCGAACTCTGCCGATGTCCGGATCAAAAGCCGGGGTTCCACTACCTCATACCTTACCGTACCTCATACCGGCACTCCAAGTTTCGGTACTGTTCTTGCCGCAGCCACGCTGAGGGAGTCTCTCATCTGTAATTTCTCAATACCTATCAGGGCTGTTCATATCAACATGTCATTTCAGTGCACACCCCTTTCAGGTGCAACGACGGTGAATTGACTGGATATCAACGTCATTACTATGACATCTGGATAAGAGCATTGTCAATTAGGAGATTTAGTGTGTTATTTCGTTCCACTCTATCTATCAACAGCTACACAGAGTTGTATATCATGTGTCGTTTCAGAGTTTGATTTTAACAAGATCATAATCCGTATTGCAACAGCTACCTAATTTATCTTCGCACTATATACACTGCCCATGCTTACTTGAGACCGCCTGCCAAGAGGATACTCTGGCCAGTAAGATAGCCGGTCTTACACATCATCGTAACAACATTGGCACATTCTTGCGGGGTGCCTAGCCTGCCCACGGGTACTGCAGTTATTCATTAGCTTTAAATGCACAACATTGACTGAAAATCAAAGGCCGAGATAACATAATACGCACTATTTCTCACGTCACCAGGGCTTCCCTCGACGGACTTGGCATCCGGGATCATGCCCGTCTCTCCTATCATGGCAGGCGCAACATCGTTGACAGTGATGCCAGACTTTGCATGTTTATTTGCCAAGTTCCGCATCATACCCGACAGGCCGGCTTTCGAAGCAGCATACTGGCACGCATTGATTCCCCCGCCAAGTGCTGCGATAGAAGAGACAAAGATGATTCTACCCCATCCCTGCGTCTCCATGTGCGGTATTGCGAGCTTCGACAAAATGAATGATGCTCGAAGATTGATGTTCAGAGTCTTGTCGAACTCTTCGATGCTCACATCCAGGATACCCGGGAACCGTTTCCCATAGCCTGCGTTTGAGACTAGGATATCTGGGCCATCTTGACCATGCCCATCTTTAATCTCCTGGAATAACTCCTCGAGAGCTGTAGCGTCACTTGTATCGACACAATGCCGAGATATCTTCTGCTTGTTATGTGTACACTTCGACAGTAATTCTGTTGCTAGTTTATCAACTACATCGATCTTGCTGAAACCTGTCAGGGCCAATGAGCAGCCTTCGGCCCATAAGTCACGGGCGACAGCTGCACCGATGCTGAAGTAACAGTTAGCGTAAATACCCAGAAATCATGGAGATACTATGAAGATAAGTTGACGAACCCTCCAGAGGCACCTGTTACAAGTGCTAGACGCCCTGTTAACCGATTATCAACTGTGCTCATCTTGATAGAGGTATATCAGCTCGTCGCATGTCCATGTTGAGCAACGTCGTGTAAGTCAGTCTCAGCGAGGGGCGGTCAGTTAGCGTCACAGCGGGGTTGGAGGTCCCACCGGTACTTGCCCTACCTGTTCTGGGGCTGAGGAGGTCAGCGAGCCAATCACAGCAGCAGTGGTGGCTTCAGTAGGAAATGCGAGGCAATGCTGGGCCACAAGGTGCACAACGGGCAAGGGTCGGTGGACAATTGATGTCAAGCTGACAAGCTGTCCTTTAATCGGCGGTAGCATTTCTTTAGTAACACGTCGATGCATTTTTCGACATTTCCATTTCTACTCCCCATGTTCCTGGTGCTGGCCATTGCTGTGCCTCTGCTTGCATAAGTCTTATTGGAGTTGAGGCCAGATTCTATTAATGCTTTCTCCGATTTAAAACGCCGATCTCGAAACGAGGCTTTGTACAAAGCAATACCTTTAGTCTTGCCCATGAGCTAGAGCTTTCCCACTACCCGACGCTATTCCCTGATCTCATATGCACTAGATTCTCTGTTTGCTCCTGGTTGTCAGATTTCTTGGTTGGCACCAGGACAGCTCTCGAGTAGCACTTTCCTGCAATCATTCGGACCACCTCCAGTCTTCATTGGTCTGTTCCATACGAATTTGCGCGCCTAGGCGAACCTCTCGCCGAAGTCGCCCCTCCTGCCACAAAGCCCACCATGGCGGCGCACACATTCTCCCTGCGCTCCACACTACTATGCGTCCTATTCCTCTTCTCAGCAAACGTTTTCGCCGTGTCTGCCGTTCTTGGAGTTGACCTCGGAACCGAATACATAAAAGCTGCTCTGGTCAAGCCTGGCATTCCCCTCGAGATCGTCTTGACAAAAGATTCGCGAAGAAAAGAAACCTCAGCAGTCACCTTTAAGCCCTCCAACAATGCCCTCGCCAGCGGCGAATACCCCGAGAGATTATATGGCTCAGATGCCTTAGCTCTGGCCGCCCGATTCCCCGGCGAAGTGTATCCCAACCTTAAGACCCTCCTTGGTCTTCCCACGGACGATGCTATAGTCAAAGAGTATGCCGCGAGACACCCTAGTCTCCAACTGGAGACTGAGGAGACTCGTGGCACTGCTGCGTTCAAGAGCAAGGCAACTAGTGACGAGTCTGCCTGGATGGTGGAAGAACTACTGGCTATGGAGCTTCAGAGCATTCAGCGCAACGCCGAGGCCCTGGCCGGCTCCGGCTCCAATGTTCGCTCTGTTGTCATTACCATACCCCCCTACTATACTGTCGAGGAGAAGCGCGCTGTCCAGTTGGCCTGCGATCTTGTTGGTCTCAAAGTCCTTTCTATGATCAGCGACGGTCTGGCCGTTGGGCTCAACTACGCAACGAGCCGGACATTCCCAAACATTGAGGAGGGGGGCAAGCCAGAATACCACATGGTCTTCGATATGGGAGCCGGTTCCACCAAGGCAACTGTTATGCAATTCCAGGGACGCACCGTCAAGGACTTTGGCAAGTTCAACAAGACCATTCAAGAGGTCCAGGCTTTGGGAAGTGGCTGGGACCGAACTCTTGGTGGAGACGAGTTCAACTATCTGATTGTCGACGACATGATCTCAAAATTTGTAGAGACATCAGCTGCTAAGAAGGCTTCCGTGACGGAAACTGGCGTACGAGGACATGGACGCGCGATGGCAAAACTCTTGAAGGAAGCGGAGAGAGTTCGGCACGTCCTAAGTGCTAATACTGAGACCTCTGCGAGCTTTGAGGGGCTCTACGAGGATGTTGATTTCAAGTACAAAGTGAGCCGAGCCGAATTCGAAAAGATGGCCGAGTCTCACGCGGATCGGGTTCTGGTTGCCGTCGAAAAGGCTCTAGAGGTAGCTGAGATGGACATCAAGCAACTTGACTCCATTATCCTTCACGGTGGCGCCTCTCGAACCCCTTTCGTCCAGAAGAAGCTCGAAAGCCTCGCCGGTAGCGACAAGCTTCGAAGCAATGTTAACTCCGATGAAGCCGCTGTATTTGGTGCTGGTTTCCGAGCGGCGGAATTGAGCCCTAGTTTCCGTGTCAAAGAGATTAGAGTCTCCGAAAGGGTATCTTATCCCATCGGAGTCAAGTGGATGGAGTCTGAAACCAGCTCCAGCCAAGCCCGGCTTTGGACTCATATCTCCCCGCCTGACCTAGTCCATAAAGAGGCTACCTTCATGAATCGTGAAGACTTCTCTGTTCAATTCTATCAACAGATTCCATCAGCCGTTGGTCTCAAATATGCGGAGTTCAAGCAGTTGACCACTACAAATTTGACTGATACGGTAGCATCTCTTGTCGAGAAGCACGGCTGCACAGAGGCCGACATCCAATTTAAGGTCAATCTTCGGATGGGTGTTGAAAGCGGTGATGTCGAAATTGTCAATGCTACTGCCCAATGTGAAACTGAGACAGCGGAGAAGGCTGGTGTCATGGACGGAGTTAAGAACCTCTTTGGATTTGGCAAGAACAAGGACCAGAAGCCCTTGGAGGGTGAGGACGAAAGCAGCGAAAGCAGCACCACGACTACCGCCTTCTCAAAAGCCAAGTCCTCTTCCACTACTTCTGGCACCTCCGCTGAATCAACTGAGGAGGCTGCAATCCCAAAGAAGCGTGTTGTAGTTATTCCCGTCAAATATACTACCGAACAGCTAGGTAAGCCTAGCTTGCAAAAGGCAGATCTCACCAAGGCGAAGGACCGCCTGAAGGCATTTGAGTCATCAGACAAAGCTCGACGTCTTCGAGAAGAGACCTTGAACCAGTTGGAAGGTTACACCTACAAAGTTCGGGACTTCTTAGAGACAGACTCGTTTGTTGCGGCCTCTACCGCAGATGAACGTAGCACGTTAGAGAAGTTGGCCAGCGAGGCCAGCGATTGGCTTTATGAGGATGGAGCAGATGCGCCCCGTGAAGAACTCAAGTCTCGCCTGAAATCGCTCAAAGACCTCGTATCCCCTGTAGAAAACAGGATTGAAGAATCTACCAAGAGACCGGAATTGGTCAATGCATTGAGAGATTCCTTGAACAAGACCACTCACTGGATTCAGACTATCAAAGAAGCTATCCAGGAGGCCGAGGCTTTCTCGTCTAGCGCGAGTGCCACTTCGACAACTGAGGCCACATCTAGCATCACTGAAGCCCCATCGGCGGGTGACTTCGATGGTCTTGAAGATGAAGAGACTACGTCTACCACTACGACTACGGCATTTGAGGACCGTGGTCCTGCTCCTCCACTATACAGCATGGACGACTTGAATGAATTGGCAACGCTTTACGACTCCATTCTCTCGTGGCTGGACGAGAAGGCCATTGAGCAGGAGAAGCTGCCCGAAACCGCCGACCCCGTTCTACTAGCAAAGGACATCTTGGAGAAGACCAAGAAGCTGGAGCAGGCGGGCGTCGACATGGCCATGAGAAGCGTCAAGAAGTTCGAGTCCAAGTTCAAGAAAGCAAGCAGCTCGAAATCAAAGACAAAGGCTAAGTCTAAGAAGTCTTCCAAGACCAGTGCGGGCGACGCCGAGCCAACGATAGCCTTCAAGGATGGGGAAAACTACATCAAATTCGGAGAGAATGGGGAAGGCCCCACAAATGAAGAGATCGAGGCGGTGATCAAGAAGATGCAGGCTGAGCAGGAGGCGAAAGAGGCCAAGGAGACGAAAGTCGAACATAATGAACTATAGTCATTTAGGATGGACTAGCATAGACGATGTTTCATGAAGGATAGCGTTTTAGAGCATGCTTCCTTGGGGTCCCCTGCCTCCTGTGTGAAGCTCGTGGTGCGATTAGTGAAGTTCCTGGTGATAAGGCATGTTGCATCTACCTAGTTGAGTGGTGTTGTTGAAATGTTGTTGTTCACTTCGTGTATTGGGTTTAACTATTGTTAAGCCCACGGAAGACAATCCGGCAAAGCAGTTTAGTGCTGCATGCCGGTATACGACTCATGTTGCAACCTTCATTCCCCCCAACACTTTGTAAACATTGTCACAAATGTTTCAGTGAGGATGTCCACACACTGAGAATCACATACAGAAGACCACGTCCAAAGAATCATATCAACAAGACACAATTCGCTCCATAGGAATCACTCCGTGGTCTCCATTTATCTGTACGTACCTTAGGTAGTGATGTCAGCCTGAAGGTGATGCAGACGTGCACAAGCCAAGAGAATCTACAAGACGATCACATCCACGGCAGCCCTGTGAGACCTAGATGATGCTCTCTCATTTGCGCAAACGGACTCGCACATCTAGATGCTACGTGAAGATGTTTGTTTCACAGCGCCCTGCAATTTTGTTTCTGTCACGCAGCGGTCGTGCGACGTTGCACACGTGTCCGTCCCGTGTGGTTGAGATAGGTAGACGGTCTCTGGTAATCCCCGAGTTAACTCCTCGTGTGAGGCGGTTAGGAGAGAGTTTTCTGAGTAAGGTGTACGTGTTGAGGCTGGGCAGAGGGCTGTGTGTATGCTTGAGTACACATTGGGAAATAGAACTCCGGGTATGGTGATACAAGTCGCTGAATATGAATTGAGTTTGAGCATGGACATTGGGAGATGGATGGGCATCGGACGACAGTGAGTTCGAGAAAATCTCGTGTTAAGTGCTGTTTGCTTTCGTGTTAGACGGAATGGGTATGTATGCTACAAGCCGTTCGAGAATAAATGGAGTGGAGTGGAAGTGAAGTCTTACAATTCCACCAAGTTGGCTTGTACCCAGGGTGCTGACATTTGCCCATTTGCTTGACCAGCACTTGATGTACCTGGTACGGCGCAAGGAAAAGACATATACGATACTTATTGGACCAACTGTTAACGCCATTCAATTAGTTTACAATCAAGACATTGGATGTCCATCGCCTTCTACAATGCGGAGACCCCCCCTTGAAGTGCTGAAAAATACACACCATCATCCATGCCATAGATGAGGCAAGAAGCCAGTGTAGGAACCCGCGATGGACTCCAGGAATGCGCTTGCCCAGTATCTACATGAAATCTCTGTGTTACCTGTACCCACCCGTCGGGAGTTTTCTGCCATGCCTCTGATGGATATATAAAACCTTCCATCCGGCCGTTTGAACACAGCCCGAGACCTCTTGTGAATCACCAGTCCAGCAGCAGAACAGGGGCCAAGCGTTTCGTCATTCCTCGTGGCAGATATTTGTCGCTGTCTCCTCCACATTCTCTTCCCTATCCCTCTCGTCCGCCCGTGGTGTTCCCATACCTCCCTTCTCTGACCGCCTGTTTGCCCTCTTTGTATTAGACTCGGTCAACACCCTTCGTCATCACCATCAACACGCCATAGGACAGTTCTCCAAGCATTCGCAGGAATCACTTCTCTTCTGGTGAAAAAGTCAAGATGGTATCTATCCTCCATTCTTCAGCCCTCGTGGCTCTCATCGCCTTTGCCGGCCTGATCTCCGCTACTGGCAACACGTTCTCTGTCCCACTTGTACACAATCCCGATGCTGTGCGTCACGGTCCCACCGAGCTTCTTCGAACGATGAAGAAGTACAATCTTGCAATTCCTGATGGTCTTCAAGACACTGTCGATGAGTTTCATGCCAAATTTGCTAGCTCCAAGATGGTTGAAGATGGAGGAGACAGTGGTACTGTACAAACCATCTCCAAGGAAGGTGATCTCTTGTGGATCACTGCTGTTGGCGTCGGCTCCCCATCCCAACAGCTTTACATGGACCTGGACACTGGCTCGACCGATACGTGAGTGCACAGTTTTCCTTCTCTTACACAATGACTTACTCGTGATTGTTGCAAACTAGATACTGAACAAAGCTGCAGTTGGGTCTTCTCGACCGAGACAAACAAGAAACAGGTTAACGGTCAGACTCTCTACGATCCCAGCCAGTCCACTACAGCAGAGCAGATCCCAGGCTGTAAGTGGGACATCATCTATGGAGACTTCTCAAGCTCATCCGGCTCCTGCTGGAAGGACACATTCACCCTCGGCAATCTCAGTATCCCTGGAATGACGATTGAGTCGGCTCAGCAAGTATCCAAGATGTTCACCGAATCAGACTACATGTCAGGCCTGGTAGGTCTTGCTTGGCCTGACATTGCACAGACGACGCCGAAGCAGAAAGCACTCATCGAGTACTTGTCTGAATCCCTAGACGAGCCTGTCTTCACTGTCGATTTCCGACACAACAGCAGTGACGGCTCGTTCAACTTCGGATTCGTAGATGACGGCCTTCATGACGATGACATAGAATGGACGGCCGTAGATACGTCTGAAGGATTCTGGTCGGTCACTAACACGGCCTTCGGAGTCGGTCAGGAGAACCTCACCTATTCGTACCTTACTCCCCGAAACGTCATCGTCGATACTGGTACAACCTTACTCTTCGCCCCCGAAGCCGCCGTCGAAACATACTACAGCAAGATTGATGGAGCTAAGTTCTCGGGCAAAGACTTCGGTTATGTGGTGCCTTGTAACACAACGCCCCCGGACTTTGTCTGGGAGCTGAGAGATGACCAAGGAGGTACCGTCAAGGGCGCTGTGCCTGGCGAATACGTCCCATACGCCCTTGCTGCCAATGGTACCTGCTTCGCTGGGATCCAGTCTGTCAACGGCCTCAGCAGCGTGGAGGGTATTTTCGGAGACGTCTGGCTCAAGAGTCTATTTGCTGTCTTTGATATCAAGGGCAAACGGTACGGTGCTGCATCGAAGCCTCTTAATCTCGACAACGGCCGAAAACGAAGTGTTCACAAGGTGGAGTTGTCGGACAACATAGTTTGGATCCCCTAGATCTGAGAGTCGTGTACGGATACGGGTTGGGGAAATTCCTGTCTCGGCAAACTGTGAGCATCACGCTCTGATGATACTGATTGTCAGAGTACTTGGTGTTTTACTGTTCGACAAGGTGGTGAAGTGATTGTTAGATGATTGGTCTCCTGCTATGTGAGGACATGGTGAGATGATGATTCAGATAGTTGGCCGTCTGTTGCTAAAATCGAGATTGTTTGGAGTAATACATGAGTCCGTGGCTTTGCTGTGATGTTGTGTTGGTGAATGTTTTGTAGTAGTGTGTAACAGCTCATCGTTGCCTTCATAATTGCAGTTTCACGAAATTCGTAGATGTGGGTTTCGTTTGACTACTTTTCGCACTGTTCTGCTTATAATTTTTATTCGTCAAAGGCGATCTGGGCGGGAATACGCTTAGACGGTAGGTCTGGTTATTTTGACTGTAGGCCACCTACCACCGTTTATCCTAAGTACTCGACACAACCCCATTCTAAAGGGACGCCTGGCTTTTTCGTTTTGTTTTGCCCTTCCATATCGAACCCGAATGCTAACCCTAACGAAAAACCTCATCGCAACTATCTGGCTAATCATAATATTAATCTATTGATTATCCGGAATAAAAAGCGTTACGATACGTCTACTTTAGCATTCACTTGATTTGAATGAACGAAAGCTGCACTCATCCGGGTTTGGTCACGTATGTGTTCATATCTCCTATATTCATCATCCTCTCTCCACCCGGCAACCTCGCCATGTAGGTAGTAGTTATAGTAACGTGTCCCGCCCAACCAGTGCCACATGTAGAAAAACCATAATACCGAGCTATGCCATACCGGTGAATAATGCCACTTCATTGTGATGTCTTTACCAATTCATTAGGGATTTGCTGCCGCCGATAGTATAAACTGAGGTCGCAGCTCTGTACAAGGGGGTGGTAGGAACCCAAATGTGATTGTCATCGGGTTGTGTTGAAACGATTCGTCAAGGGTTATTAAAACCAATAAGGAACGCCATAAAACGCCAAACGGATAAGAGGGTCGAAAACGACGAGGCTTTGTCACGTCGCTCTAACGAGGGGATATCTTTGAAGGCGGGAAACGAAGGCGCTTTGTCTGGGTGCTCTGATGGATCGCGTTGCTTGCTGTACACCTCTCCATAGTCGAATGTTTATCCAAATAGAGAGGTACTGTGGCTCCGAGGGCGAGTATCCTAAATGGGTGGACTGGTGTCCGTTTTGTCAAGACACACGTGATCTCATCAAAATTCGTGAGATCGTTCGAACATCAAGTCATTTGCCCATTTGAGGTAGTGTCTCGTGTCGCAGCCCAGAGACAAAAAAGCAAGGGATCGGAAAAGGCAACACAATGCAGAGGGGCGTCGTGCCTGAGAAAAAGTCTACAGGGCACCAATCTAGCTGTCGCGGTCATCACCATCTTTTGTCACCATCACATAGTCAGCAAAACTTCGGGCATCGGCGTTACGGTCGGAGGAGGAGCTATTGACGAGGTCGGACTGGTATTCACCTTCGCTGGCAGTGGGGGTGGGCGGCATGGCGCCTCCGTGCAAGGGGGCTGGTTGAGCTTGCTTCGCAGTGCCCGGCCGTGAGGATGTGGAGGTTGTTTGGAGTGGTCTCTGAGGTAATTCTTTCCCGGTGGACTGACCTTGCGGCTGCTGGCCGAATGTGTTGCTCAGAGGCTGTCGCTGGGCTCGGGGGCTGCTAGTGGCGGTGCCTGTTTTGCCGGACTTGAGGCGCTCCTCCATCTCCTTGATTCGTGCTTCCAGAGCCTGGAGTTCTGACTGGCCTGTGGTAACTTGTTGCTTTCTGCAGGTTGACAATCCCTAGTCAGCGACTTGCCACGCGTCTGTCTCTCCGCTACCTAGAGCGAAAGACAGGTTGTCAATGGGTGCTGCGACATACCGCTTGTCGATCTGCTCGTCCAAGTCGGCGACGCTGTTCTCGATACGGAAGATGTCCATGAGCTCTGCACTAAAGGAGCGGGCAATTGTGCTGTAGACGTTGGCTGTCAGTTCGCAGTCCTGGAGCGCGAGGCAGAGAGACCCTTGAGTGCTCAGGGGTTTAAAGGGGGTTCACTAACGACTGGGGGCGGCGGCCGTTGGGCTGCCAGTCACGGTCGAGTTCCTCGTCGGTGCGGTCCATGTTGTGGTAAGATGGGAGTTTTGAGGCGAATTGATTAGGCTGAGGCTAGAAAGATTTGAGCTGTTTGTGGGTGTGAGCTGTAAGAGATGTGTGAAGGCGGCAGAAGTCGTGTGGTAGCAGGTGTTGGTGTATAACTGAAATGAGCTGTGGTTGTGGACAGGAGGCAAAGGCGGGCAGCGGAGGTGTTTATCACTGTGGTAGCAATTAGAGATGCTCCGGGCGGTGGGGAGAGAGGTCCAAGGTTCACAAGCGCGGGCACCTTACAGATGAAGGTTGCATTTGACAGGGGAAGGGTTCAGGGGTTGGCGACTGCTTCCAACAGCCCTCGAGCTTTCCCATTCCCAATTACTTAGGGGGAAAAGGGGGTCATCAGCCGCTGTCGGTGGGACGGGTATTTCCCCAAGCGGCACCCTGCTAGACGCAGAATGAGTATAGTCTCACCTCTGCATGTCCTCATACTGACTGCCTTCATTTCCAGCAAGACCCATTGACTGCTGCATCTCGCCTGTTTAATGACGGTACACACTCTTATGCACCTGATGGCAGGCCCCTGTGGCCTCGCACACTTGATGCATTTTCATTGCAGGCAGACATGTCATCTGAAACTGTGACATCCCAGCCCAGGCTCGCCAGGTTGACAGAGACAGAGCTGACGATGGTCCCCAAATCAGGCGCAGGTCCAACGGTGAGCCAGAATGGCTGGTCGCGTGTGAGCCGCTCGACTAAAACGGGACGCCACAGGGTCCTGATATCCCTGGCCAAGCACAGCTCCTCTCCATGATTATTGATAATAAGGCCAAGCCAATACAACGAATTGTCTTCCTGACCGACTGCTGAATGCGGGACGTGATCATCTGGCCTGCCCAGAAACTGGCTGCATCCAACGACTCTCCTTTTCCCCCATCAGCCCGACAGTAATATGTGAGACTTCACTGCCACTCAAAAGTCACATGCGGCCATCACAGGAAACACTCTAAGTCAACCCTATGTGTTCCGTGTACGAAATACCTAGCTCCTGTGCTTCCCACTGTCACACCGTCACCTAGACTTCAGAAATCTTCATTCTGTCATATTTAGTACTCAACAACTCAATCATCGCATCGGGTAACCTTTGGCCACACATGAACTCTGCCCATTTCCTCCGTGCTGGCCTGTGCCAAGCAACAATTAACTCTGGACGAATGTGGTTTTTCCATGTTCAGGCGACTCTAGCCGCGATATAACCTTCTGTCAACGGATCGCAAAGCCTGTCATCGGCGCAAGAGCCATATGACTGCATAAGGTATCTCTCATACTACACCTTGGGTGCCGACCTGGATCAACTCAGCATTTAGTACACTTTGCTCCGTTGTAATAAGGTAACGCCTGCATGAGGCTGGGCGCACACGGCCTGCGGCGCCGCACTGCTCACAGCGTAATCTGTAGCATTGCATGATTGATGTCACGTCGGGTCTGAAAGGGGATCAAGGGCACCTGGCATTCGCATCAGACATCTCATTCCACCCTCCTAATCCGATCAGCTCGAATCTCGAGAATGTCCGCAATTTATGCCAGATTGGATCCCCAGCTATCCTAATAAGCAATAGCCAAGTGTCCCCCATCTTTCTGCCCGTGGTTTTATCATAATGGTGCACCGTCATTTACAAGGACCCCTAGAGCATGAAAATCGTCATTTTAGGGTTAGACCACCGCAGTTCAATCTCACCGTGCAGATCGGCGACGCTACGCTAGGGTCAAGACCGCGCGCTATCAACGGTAGTCTCTCATTAACGTGTGTGAGACACGCATGGAATACTCGTTCGTGAAGAGCCGATTTTCCCGATCTGACTTGCAACAATCTTCGGAACTTGTTGCCAGGGAAGATTCGGCTCTTGAAGTGCGATCTCAGAAGCATTGCTCCGATGTTGTGGAGCAATGAACTCCAGGCCAAAGGACCCGAAGCGGGTGGATAGCGACATGCCGATTGATGCCAACGTGATCCGAACACGAAATGCTCGTGGGGCCTGATATGTCGAGTTCATGTAAGCCTGAGTGAGATGAGAGAATCAAGGTCGAATTTTACTATTCAACTTCTATCTCCATGATACAACGATGGGACCATGGCGGAATCTCCAGAGTCTGAATCACAAATACTGCCTGATACTACAACATGAACTAAGAACAAATCTTCGAAACTTTCGACCAACAATGAACTCCCAGAGACCGGTGCATCCATAAATCCTACGATGACGATGAGTGAAATGCGTGTGTTATGAGCAAATTCAAAGGTGCTAAATTGAAGAAGGCCGCTTGTCGCGTTCGAAGTTCAACGGTGTGTAGGTAGAGCGCATGTATAAAGACCCTGTCCGTGCTGCTCACGACTTCGAAGTTTCAAATTCAAAACATTCTGAAGGACTTGTGTAACAATCCATAATCAACTGCTCTGGGGTAGGAGTATAGTGATCGAAGACAAAATGATGGGGTTAGCATGAAAACCGAAAGCGCTGAGCATCGTAATGATGTTTTCGTCTTCATCATGCCACCTCACCTCGTGGAGACGTCGGATAGTTCCAGCATGGTTCTCAATGATGGTGATGGATGGCATTTCCGAAGTATGATGATGAGATGGCCGATGTTGATATGGCTACAAGACTGATTTCGGAAACAAAGTTTGTGATGAGGATTGGAGAGAGGAAGCAAGTGTTTCTAGGCTACGTGCAAATAGATAACTGTGATATGACAAGCTGCGCACCGAAGAAGACGTATGAATCAAAGATGAAAAAGATTGAGGAACGAGCGAGAAGAGAGGAATAGCTCAGATTCCAAGACAGAGATAGGTTGTACTCCTTCATGACAGACAGTTACATCCTCCTGTCGAAAGGCAATTCGACAAATGTTGGTTAATTACTCTATAGTTTGCGACTTCACGAACGGAAGAATAGGGGTTTGCGGAAGGTGTTTTATAAGGAAAGAGACCATTGGGCTCATCAGAGTTGGAAAGCAGGAGATACAGCGATATGTATGACGTCCGTAATCACATCCACTCAACAAGGGCTTGAGGCAGGAGTTCGTTCAGGTTGCAAATATCTCTGATGGACTGAGGGAAATGGCGATAATGATTATTACCCTCTGTCAGGGGATGGTGACGACGACGGGCAGTCAATGTGTGTCGTTGATATGGAAGAAAGCAAATATGACGTCGTATCGATGGAGAGCCCCTGGAGATTTTTAAGGTGTTGAGCCAAGAGATCAAGTTGTCAATATGTCGGACTACAGGTCTGAGGCCACAAGCAATGTTAGATAAAAGAGGAGGAAGTTGATATTTCGTTCTTCAAACTGCATCTATCACGTAGCAGAGACACATCAATTCAACTATAGGTCGATATCGATGCGAATAATAAGTAGCGCTTGATGCCGTTAATTCTGTCTCATAAAGCGTCATACAAATAGTATGCTTTTGCAATGCTGCCAAATTCAAAAGGACATTAGGCTCGGAATCTTCCACGTCATTTTATCTCGCTACCATATCATCAGTCTTCTTTTGAACGCACCATATACACAGCACCGTCTCCATAACCATGCACTTTTCTTGCCAACCTCTCCTCTATAACTGCGGGAGATGCAAAGCCAAAACGCCCCCAGAAAGAGGCGGTGCCATACACGGATACAAGAGTAGTCGTGGGATAATCATTAGCAATATGAAGGAGCCTCTTGATACCTTCAGCCGCAAGCCCATAACCTCGCCATTCAGGTAGTATGCAGACATCGTGTATGTAGTATTGGTCCGCATCGGGTGTTATCTCGCCCAGTAAACTGTCCAGAGCTGGTGGATTGCCATCATATATTGGATGCGAGATTGTATATCCGCGGAGTTCATCATTGTCGTCAACTAATGCTAGATTGCCTCTGGGAAAGAGCTTGACACGTTCGGCGAACACTGCGGCTCGCTCTGGTAAGTCGGCGTGGACCACGTTGGCCACTTGCATGAGGGCGTTGATATCATCTAGGGTGAGCTCCCGCCAGACCGACCTGCCTTTCTCCATCAAGGAACGGTATTGCAAAGTTGATACGCAACGGTAATGTCGAAAATATTACTCCCGTTAACACGGAAATAATCTAGCGGCTTGGATTTGGATAGTTGGAGGTCAATCAATTATGCTTCCTTGGGCGTCCTGGAGAAGTGCTTCAATGTTGGACGACACTTTCGTCTTGTATGCATTTATGCGATGTCTACGGCGAAACGCATACGATGAGTTTTAATAAATTACCTGACAATTCGTTACATTAGTTGAGCACGGTGTGCGTTATTATTACCTTTTGTGTAAACATCAGTATCGCCAAATGTTTGAAAGGCGATAGTGTTTATTTTGATTGCCTGTGAAGGATCACCTGCTTCGCTGCTTCTGCAGATTGCTATCACATGCCCAGGTGGTCTCAAGTAAGCCAAAATATGTTGATATCCGGTAGATAGCGCTCTATCCAGTCACCCTGGACGCGTGCGTGGGAGCGGGCCATGTTCCTCTGACCACCACCATCTGTAGCTCCAACAATCTCAACAATCTCGTATCAATCTGGAGTCCAGACAAACATCCCCGATTCCCGCCCATCAATCAAATTACTCCAACCCGCCAGGCCCTTCCATCCAAAAGACCATCCCCATCCAATCACGTGACCCCCCAGCGAATGCAGGACAGGTGAAAAATTCAACGCGACAAGCATTCGTCATCAAAAAAGCAATTGCGCCCTCAATTAATCGTCACCAACGCGACCGCATCGGTCTCTACAGGCTTGCGCGACCTTGTATTGGTGCGGAAACTCATCTTAGTATGCAATATGACACGTCTCCTGCGCCTCGGGATTCGAGCGTCATCTATTTGAGCATGCTAATCGCGATTTCTAGATCCTGGCGCCAATTCACCCTCTGCACCAGCGTGGCGGTCCCCTCGTCCACGGCCGAGGCGGATACTGGGGCATGAATATTTCCATTCCGGCACCATACACGTCCACAGAAGCTCTATTCCTCTTCCGACTGCTCAACAAGTACGGCTTCATCAACGGCAGCTTCGATCGCATTTCCCACGAACTCCTCAACACCCCCCTGATCCTCGAGCAAGAAGAGTATGATGCCGGCCGGCTAACATCCGACAAACTTCAACAGCTCGCGCTCGAGCTTGTCAGGGACGAACAGAGGCGAGAGACAGAGGCGGCTGCTGAGACGGGGGCTAATGGCCACTCACCCGCAGCTAAGAAGCGGAAGCTGCAGCCGCCTCCGCTACCCACCCTTAAAGAGGCTCATGAGCGACGCGAGAAGCTGCCCATCCTTGTCGATAGGTTGAATGCTCGTTTTCGGGAGGAACTCATTAGGCAGATCCAAGAAGATGAGCAAGAGTATGCCAGGATAGAGGAAGAGTGTGATGAGATCGAGCGTGGCGAATGGGACGAGAAAATACGGGCAGAGAAAGAGAAGCAATTGGCGGCGGCGGGCAGCAAGAATGTCCATATCACCGATGCTCGGCTACCGCCTCCTCGAGCTAATGGCAATGGGATTCCAATACCAGTCCCCGCTGCGACCCAACCACCACAACCTCCGCCGAGAGCACCGGATTCGGGAAAACGAGTCGATACTTCCATCTCCACGCCTATCCCTACTCCGCCTCAAACTCAAACTCCCCAGGTTGTGCCAGAGAAGCGACCAGTGCAGCCAACCCCATCACCTATCGCACCAGCACCAGCCCCACGACCGAAAGCAGAACAACGGCACAGTACCCCTGATGCCCTGCGAAATCCCAATGGGACAACGCCTGTACTTCAGCATCCGCCAGTTGGGCAGGGGATTGCACAACGGCCACCGACTGTTACGCCCCAGCCGCACGTACCAGATGCTTTACAACGGCCGGATATTGTGTCCAAAGCTAGAAGTCCAGGGCCGGCTCAACAAGGTCAAGTAGGCACACAAGGGCCAGGTCAGGCAACGGCATTAAAATGGGAGCCCCCGTACATTCCTCATCCACAGGCTCATCAACAGCCTCAACAACAACCTTACCACCAACAGCCTCATCAACAACTTCACCCACAACCACATCAAACGGCGGTACCTCCGCCACGTCCTCCTTATGGCCCTACAAATCCACCCAAACCTGCTTCTGGCTCACCTTCCAATGTCCAGTCTGTGCCTGGAGCAAGCCAACGACCTCATAATGTACAGCCGCATATCTCGAACAAACAAACTCCAGGCCAAACTCCATCTCCTCGTCCTCCGCAGACTCCCGTTCTCCTCCCACCACAACATGCTGGTCAGATCCCACCGAGTTTGCATAATCCTCCCGCTCACGCTACTCCCGATAGTGCCGGGCAGCAGAATACTCAGAACCGAACACCCTCGGTGCCACCAGTAGCTCCTACAGGTCCAAGTATCCCACCAAGTATGCATACACAACATCTACCGCCAAGCATACCGAAGCAAACTCCTATGCGGGTGCCCACAGGGCCGCCAGTCTCACATCCCCAAACTGTTGGTACTCCTACCAAACCTCCGACTCCAGCGGCGCAACGCGCTCCGGCCGTTGCCTCTACGCGCACACCTCACCCACAACCGCAGCCCCGGCCTCATCCCCAGTCTCGTCCACCACAGCCACCTCTTCCAGCTACTCCGGCTCAGCTGCCGCAGAAGGGTCCTACTCTGGTCCTTGGTACACCATGGAATCAGCAGGGCGCAACTAACGGTTCTCATCCGGCTCCTGGGCCACAACAAGCTCCGATCCAACCATCCGTGACAACTCCCCAAGTGCCACGTCCAGTTGCAGGACTTCAACTACAGACACCCTCCGGTAGCAATATCCGTTCCCATGTCATTCGCGGTCACGGTACTAAGTGGACATCTACTCCAACTCCTGCAACACCTCGCATGGAAGATGTGAGTTCGTATTTCGATACGCAAAGCCCAGCATTCGAACCTATTAGCCCTCCGCTTCGACCAGCACAGCTACCTGAATCGACGCCGAGCTCGACGTCAAAGAGCGAAGCCGGTCAAGGAGGCGGAAAGGTAGAAGCATCAAGACCAAGGGGTCGTCCATCTCGTGCGCACAAGATCGAAGTAGCTCAACAGCCTGAAGATGAACCTGCTGCTGACGCAGAGTTGCCACCTCCGCATATCAAGCACGAGGCTGCCACACCACAAGCGTTTGAGGAGACCGGTGAATCCAGTTTCGATGGAAGCACGACCAGTCGTGTGCCAGCAGGAACGAGTCATCTGGGCGCTAAGCGCAAGCGCCAGGACAGTCCGCTGAACAGAGAACCGCCAACTCCTGCGACCCACGTGCTTTGGACACGCGCGTTCCACAAGATTAGTATGACCGCACTGGATCAGATCATCGGCCACCGATATGCCAATATGTTTGCGCATCCGATTAAGCCGAAGCTGGCGCCAGGTTATTATGATATCATCTTGCGACCGACAGACCTGAAAAATATTCAAAAGGCCATCACGATGGGGTCGAAGGCTGCAGCCGCAGCTGTAGCGAACATGCCCGATGTTGACCCCAACGCAACATCTGTCTGGCTGCCTATCTCTATTGACCTTGTCCCCCCACGAGGAATCATCAACATCGCACAGCTCGAGCGCGAATTGATCCACATGTTTGCCAATGCTATCATGTATAACCCCGACCCGCTACGGGGCCTTGGTCCGTCGTTCCTGAAGAGTTATCGATCTGATGGGGACGGTGAAGGAGATGATGCTCGTGGGTACGAGTTTGACGAGAATGGGGTGGTTAAAGAGACGCGCAACATGTATGCCGAAGTCGAGAAGCTACTAGGCGACCTCCGTAATGAGGTAGTACCTCGCACACACGCCGGAAACGGAAGTAGGAGCGTCAGTGCGGCTGTTGGCGAGTCGAATACCGTGGAAGAAGATGGCGATGAACAAGGAGGCGACGCAAAGAGACGCAGAATCAGGGGTTAGTTTCCTCGTCGGTCACGTTCTCAAAAATGATTATGATCTTGGTCGTCAGTCGTCATCCATCAGGGCAACATAATTACGCATAGGAGTGGCTTGTCATGCGAAGACGGGAAAAATAGAAGCTACACCCGATAGAAATATCTTGTATAGGAGTGATTCACGCAGCAGCGTGCTTCACCTGTGCCGAAGGAGTGGTTGCCGCTTAGACCGCCAGGGCAGGGCCAGCATGGCTTGTTCCTGTGCTTGGAGCTTCGAGACAGCATCTTGAAGTTCAGACCTGATGTTGATGTTGATTACGTTGTGGATTTGATTAGTTCTGCAACGATGCCTAGGAATCAAAATATCCTGTAGGGCTAAATGTGTAATGAACATGAATAAAAAAACTTATAAAACTACACTCGGATGCTTGATCACCGTAAGACACATGCTTAAACTAGTGACATGTATGCTTACGTACGTTGCCTGATATCTTTTGAATGCCGTATCATATTGGTTGAAAGTCAAATATTATCACCATTGTTTCAAACCGACTGTCTATGATGCTTCATCTGTCGATTTCAAGACGATGGGATGCGGTTGGGTGGCCCACTTAAATCTATGGAAGGAGGCTGGATACAAGGATATCCTACAAACGCGTATTCGACCTCCAGATCAATGTCAAACTGGACAACCGCGCAGCTCGTCATTGGGAGCTCTTGCAGGGACATAATCGAGTGACTGCAACGAAAACCAATCCGGTCTGTGCTCAAAAGATTCATTGCCCTCTACGTAGTTCCATCGCTCGTGTTCAAACTGCGCACAATCTTGTCCTGTTTAAGTCCGGCGCAATTGGACATACCGCGACGCGTCGCGTAAATTGAGGCCGAGGGTCCTGGACAGCCCTGTCTCTGCATTGAAACGTCCACATGCCTCGCTGCAACGTTATCGCAGATTCTGAAGATGAGGATGAGCTCGGGGATCTCTCACCAGGCTCTTCGGATAATGAGGCTGAAGCTGAGCATCCTGAGCCTGAACCTCTGAGCCAGAACCAAGCGGCTCACGATGGACGTACCCGCTCATCTGACAAAACAGACCCTTCCTTATTCGCGGATATTTATGATGAACAACAGAGTCTGGCAGTCGAGCAATCTCAACTCATTGAGAACATTGTACGCCAAAGCCAGAAAGCTAGCAGAAGCAGCGGCGACGTCTCGCTCCCTGCCAAGTCAAAGGGACGGCATGGGGAATGGTCATCAGGCTCTGACGCTACTACGCCTATTGTTTTGAGCAGACACGAAGCCCACGAAAGGATCTTGAGTGATGAGGCGTCGGACTTCGCCACTCCTCTTAAGCCTCGTAGTGATGAGTGGGATATCCCGAGCAGTGCCGAGGCTGCCATGCCTCCCCCTAGAAGTACGAAAGCACCAAAGGGAAAGCAGAAAACTTATGGCAAGAAAAGGAAGAGTGGGTCGGCTGCTTCCAGTCCTGCTTTAGCCGGGGCCGTCACATTTGAGGAGTCACAGGCGGAAAATGCTGCACCAGACACAAGCATGGATGACTTACAATATCAAGGTGAGGATGCAGAGACACCGTCGTTACCAACTGCAAAGCGAAGAAAGGTATCACTTCATGGCACTACCGCGTCGGAATCCACAAATATCTACGTTGCTCAGAGCAATCTGACGACTATGCAAAAGCTAGAGTACCAGAAAGTACACGTACCAACAACTACATACTCCGGGTTTCCGGGGTCTTTGGCAAATAACAAATCTAGTGGTGCTAGTACTGTTGCTTATTCCACACCAAGCGGATATTCGTCGATCCCACCATTACCGTGGGAAGAGACTCCAGCGAAGCGTGCAGACCTCTCTGCAAAGGAAATCATAGACGTAAGCTTTACCTATGTCATCATATTCTATCCGTCACTAAGCTAGGTCATAGATAATCAGTTCCTCGCCCGATGCCCTTGCCGCTGAGGTAGATAGCCATGATGAAAGTGGCGTGGTCAATGAGCCCATCCCACAAGAGGACGAACAGACGGAGAGTCTCGCAGCACCACTTCAGACGCAGCAACCTACTAGCAGCAAGAAGAAGAGGGCTTCTACTCTAGATACGGACGAAGCAGACGAATTGAGTATTGAGGATATGTTTGATTCTAATGAAATCGGCCTACCTCGAGAGTTATATAAGCCACGACCAAGCCGACGACGATCAGCAGCGGCTCCTTCTGTTGCCGCGGAAGTTGGGGTTTCGGAAGAAGATATTGAGCCCCTCACTGATGCAGAGGCAGCTGTTGAGCCAAGTGCTTCTCTAGACCCGATATCAGCTCCTGCAGAAAAGGAGCAGATAGAACCCCGACCGAAGAAGCGTGGACGTAAGAAGAAACAGCCCGTTGTCGTGGATGATGCTCCAGAGGCAGCTTTGGACAATTTTGAGCAGCCGGTGGATGAGTTCACGTCCATGCCGGATGTAGTTGAGGTAGAGGTCCCCGCGGAGAAACCTAAGAAGAAGCGAGGACGCCCTAAGAAGGAATCTGTGAAGACTGTTGTGGAGGCCATGCCCGAAACCGACGAGCTAGGCGAACAAGCTGAAGAGGACATCAAGATACGCAAACCTTCACCCAAGAAGAAGGATCAAGACAAGCGGCCGTCGAAGAAAAAGAAGATGGTCGTGGATAGTGACGATGAAGAGGACGACAAAGTCGAGGTCGAGGCCGAGGAGGCGAAACCAGCGGATAAGAAATTGCCGCTGAAGGAGTTAGACAGAAACTCGATGTCTCCGTCCAAGTCACCGACCAAGAAGCCGTATATCAAAGACGAGGTTTCTACGCCCAAACCTCAGGCTACAGATACGAAGGTCCCTGCTTCGCAGACAAAGGTCAATTATAGGGTGGGGTTGAGCAAGAAGTCGAGGATTGCTCCTTTGCTCAAGATTATTAAGAAATAGGGGTTGATTTCGGATTTGGGCTGGTCTGGGATGGGCTGAATTGAGTTAAGGGCATTGGTGGTATTGGTACGCGTTTGAGAGTAGCACAACTTGATAGGCGTGGAAGTGGCATGACTTATGAGCTTATGATATCCTGTTTGCCTTGCTGCTGAGGAGACAGAGTGTCTGAATATGGTTTAAGGATGGCTGTGTGTTACATAGGCCACTGTAGCAGGCTATTATTACCGGAACGGTGTTGCTTGTGGTCTTAATGTGTCTTTGTGCGTTCTGTATCTGGTTACCAATGGTCACTAACGAAAACTTCCGACTTGTGGTGCTTCTTGCTTTGTGACAAGTATTCGGGGCCTAAACTCAGAGTACTCCTAATGAAGAGATATAACCGATTGAAGGTCTTCTCCTTGAAAGACATACAATTGCTACACACAATCAGCAATTCGGAAACTTTGTGTGAAGTTACTCGTAGAGAAGTAATAGCCTGCAGAACGCCATCACGCTATCATTTCGCATAATCCATTTCGCTGTAGGACCATGACCCAAAATTATACCCCTTTATACGCAAGCCACTGTCCGCAAAAATACCCTTCATACCTGAACACAGAATTGACAGCTGACATGTTTTGTTTCCCATTGCCTCAACATCTTTGCCTTGGCAGCTTGTTTCTGTTCCAGCGCCAAGCCGGTAGCCCGCTCAATTTCTTCCTCGAGTTGTGAAATACGGTACCAGTGAGCATGCCGCTCACTGTCATGCCGCTCAACATCAATCTGGACGGCAGCCGTCGAATCGGGCTTCTTCCGTAAGGACCTTAGAAGCTCCGCGATTCTGCCGCGATCTATGATGATGTTAAGCTCGGCCAAGAGATTGCGCCGGGTATCCTCGGAGGATTTGAGGTCGGGGCACAGGTTAAAGGCATCAGTGGTTTCAAGAAGGCCGCGGCCGAGAATGATGTCGCATGGCAGGCCGGGGAGAACGAAGAATATAGCCGATAACTGCTCTGTGTCCGGTTCTCCGTTTGCATCTTGATTGGAGCAAGAAGTAGTCCCACCCACATCAACGGGTGGTGTAAACATCGGGCCGGGTCCTGATTCATTTCCACGCCAATCGAGAGTTAGGTTCTGAACGTAGACTTGCCCTATTGTATCAGCCTGGCTGCCATCACCAAACTGTAGTCTGCGCCGGCACTCCTGACGGCGGTCAATCTGGTATCCTTCTCGCTTAGCATATGTTAGAGACATGAGGTTGACGTCGGACCCTGTATCTGCCACTGCGATGGCCTTGTGTGAGTCCAAGGAACATTGGACACGGTTGCGAACTGAGCCTATCCAAAAGACACTGTCGATCTTTCTGTACGACGATGGGCAGTCCTCTAGCAAAGACCGGTTCTTGGTCAGAATCTCGTTTCGTTCGAGAAATGGCATTCCGAGGATGAGTGGTACGGGGCAGTTGGCGAAGACGTAGAACCACTCCTTTTGTGCATTGAGGTCGCTCGCCAGAAGTCTAACCCGCGCTCGGACACGACCAACAGATCGTATTCTGTTTCCGTTGCCTAGTTCGAATATTTTCAGATCCTCCCTGTCACGTCGTATCTTCAGCCTGTTTTGCTTGGCCCAAGACTCGGCCACGATGTTCTTTTGGGAGCCTGAATCTGGGCATGCCGCATCCTCTTGGCCGTTAACAGCCACGCGGAGCACCTTCCTGCGGTTCTCTCTTGGTGGTTGATGTGACGACCTATGCGAGCACGTAGTGAAAGTTGATGTAGAGTGAGTTTGAGAACGCGTTGCTGTCTGAAGCATTTTCATCGTTTCCAATACTGCTTCCTCTTTCGGGCCTTCTTCTTCCTCGTATAATTCTGATGCATGGGACAGAAAGAAGTTTTCCGGCCCAAGATCACCGTTCCATACGGAAAAGGCCTCTATTTCTCTTGCGCGGCTCTCCAAATCCTCCAATCGCCTTTTCAGCTTTTTGCCTATGCAACATATTTAGTCCCATCGTATCTACAAAATGCAGCCTCTATGCAACTTACGATAATTGCGTTGGGCGATGCGATTCTGGATGCGCCGACGTTCGGCTAAGTCAGAGAGCTTGGTTCAGTCCTCATCTGGGTGCGCAGAACTTGAGAAGGCACTATTTCTCCACCTGGGATACCCAGGCACGGTAGGGTAGTTCATTGACAGATCACGTATGCTTGAAACTGAGTCTATAAGGTGGTTTCCCAGTTTCGTACCACCACGCACGTACAGGTCGAATTGTAGTTGAGGGTTGTATCACACGTTTGAGCAATTTGACCCAGGGGGAATGAAACCGGAAATTCGGAATCATCTCAAGAGGTGGGTTATTCTTTGCTGAAATCTGGCCCCGGGTGATGCGGGCTGTGCAATGCAATGGTCTCTCAGCTCCCAATCATCTGTTAGACAGGATACGTTGTCTGCCTGCCTGATTGCACCGCCCTCGCCACCAATAGGCTCAAAGCGAGGCTCACACAAGTGATATCGCATCGAGTCGCTCGATTCAATGACAACCGAATCGAAATAGAGTCCTCAGCGCAGCTGCTATGACCAGCTGTCGCATCTAACATAAGAACAAATTGATTACCACATCATGAATGGTACCAGCACCATACATCACCGAAGAGAACCGATCAATGGCTTTCCGAGAGTCGCGAACAAGATCGCGAGTGATCCGGACAAGACGGGCACGATTTACCGGCGTTTCGACCGGCTCGCGTCCAGAGCCTTGTTGTTGATGGAAGCCGAGATCGCCGATTTAGAAGCCATACAAGATAAATATGATGAAGAGGATCGCTTACGTGGTGACCGGCTTTCTGGCGAGTGTCGGAGTAAGTGGCGAACCTTCAAAAATCAAGCGAACGGGACGGATAGTAGTGGGGAACGGGTAAATCCCAGCGAAGCCAAGCGAATGGAACTATTCAAGATTATAAATGAGAAATTAGAGAAATATTGTATGTGCCGAAGATGTACTTCTGATACTGCGCTGACAATGAGCAGACGATGCGCTGGCCAGGCACCAGGCCCTCCTGAACTCGGAGAAACCGGCACATACGACGGTAGAACGCATGCGTAAATGGTTTCTAGGCGAGGCAGAGAATAAGCAACCGCAGCTTTGGGGACGGAGCCAGAAACGCTTCGAGGATGTCAGTGACTTGGTTGCACTGAAGGTGCCCGCGAACCAAGATCGGCTTTCACTTTTCATTCTTAACTACTTTGGCGGATTTTTCCAGGTGAGATGCCGTCGCTGTTGCTATCCATCTGACCAAACTCAACTAATAGCGGCACAAATAGGCAGACGGCCATCACAGCGACTCAGATATAGTACCCGAACAATCCGTCGCCAAAGTGGTCGCCATCTTGTGCTCTATGTTCTCCGCGATAGTTCTCTTCGGATCTATCATATCTCTTTACTTCGTATACAACATGCCATACGCTCTGTTGGGCTTGGTGGGAGCGTGGACAATCTTGTTTGCTTTATGTATTGGCGTTTTGACGAACGCCAGGAGGGATCAAGTCTTTGCAGCAACTGCTGCATATGCGGCGGTCTTGGTGGTATTTATTAGCCCGTCGCTGGGCGTTTCAGGGGAATGTAATTGTACGGTGAGTACTTGATGGTTTCGCTGAGAGATACGATTGAGCATTCGTGGAAAGGGGCTACGATAGAAGGCGATCGCAATGCCACTAATGCTTTCTAGCGTACTGTAATATAAGATACTGCTTACACATGGGTGCCACATAGGACTAAGCGAATACTCATGCGCTGCCAGTGACCTAGTCCATGATACTCATCGTGTGTGCCGTCATAGCCATCCTGGTATGCAATGTTAGTACGTCAGGGGAGGCATCATATTGTTGAACCTGCCTGACCTGCGGCGTAATCAAGAGCATGATCAATAAATTAGCTATGAGATAGCACTGCCACTAGGAAGAATATACAGTCCCATGATGGAAAGGGGGAAATAAAAAAAATGAAAATTTGTAGGCACCGCCAGGAATTGAACCTGGTACTCGTCGGATGTTGGGAGGTCAAAGCCAAGTAAACTTGGTCTTCAGTTACCCATCAACCAACACGCCTAACGCAGGCACCGGTGTTGAAAGTCTGGCATATTATTTAGATATATAAGCCTGACTTCCAGCGAAGTTAGGACGGTGGGTGACGACCGATGATCTACCGCGCCCAGGCAACGCGTGACTGGGACATATAACACTGTCTGTTTGGAAGGAGTTGACGCATGCGTCGTAGCTTCCTCGACAGAGAGACTACTATGAAATACGAAGACCAAGTATCCAGTGATGCTATACTCCTCAGACAGAAACTTTACCTGTGCACGAGCCTTAGAATGAAGCTCTGCAACTCCATTACCTACCCTTCTCTTCCAACTCTCCGCCCTCAGGGCCTGAGCTACCATTTCTCGATCATCATCTACCATGCAAGTTCGATCGCTTATCGGCTTGTCTGCTGGGCAAACAACTGTCTGACATAAGTAACTGAAGTCGAAATCCTATCACCAGCCTGCTAGACGTGCGAGTGGAAACCCAGGTGATGCTGTCTTTCCGGTCGCGAGTTCGAGCGGACCTTGTTACGAACATCTCTCCAACGTCTCTAATATGGCAGGCCCTGCGAGTAACGGGGGTTCGCACTACGGCGATTCTGTCAGTAGCCTTTTTTTTTTTTTTTGGGCTTTTTTTTTGTTCAAATTTTGCAATCACATCATCAAGTCATCTCTCGGAATCGTCCAGGGGCTGTCGAGATATAATTTACTACATCGTGCCCCGCGTAAGCTCTGTTAGATAGCATCTCGTGGCATTCACGATTTTTCCGTGTCCTTAAGCTGGTAATAGCGTATGTCATGATTGAACATGAATAGCAGTAGCCAGTTAATTTTCATTAACCTTTGTATAGGGGTATTAAAATTGGTATGATTACAGTAATCTCAGACCATATCCAACCCATTCAAATTATGGTAGGGATTCCATAACGCCTTTGAGACCAAGAATCATTATCTAAACGCGTTGCATCATTGCAAGGTTTGCCTTCCACGCCGAGAAGGATCATTCTGCTCGGTAAGCATGGTCATGTCAGCGACGCCTGTAAACGCCGGTAGAACCATGCACCGTGATCCCTTCGAACCTATGCTTTCTCCTTGAATTCCGTATAAACGCCTTCGAGCTTGGTGACGATGGTTGTCCCCGCCAAGTTCTCAGAAGCATCAACATCGTAAACAATACCAATAAGCACGACTCGATCGAAGCGTCGGCACAAGCATCGTCAAATACGCAGAAACGGATTTCTGAGAAGGTCAGGGTCATCAGAACTCCAGACTGCCTCGTCAACGTACTAACTGTAGAGTATGACGGCATATTTCAGCAACTGGTAGCATGGAAGCCAACTCCCTTTTCCCGCGAGTTTGTTTTCCGCGCTCGGACTCATATATGGCCGCAAAGGTTGGATCCAGCTCCGCAAAAGCTGGGTGTTATCACCGTACCTTCTCATTGCTTGTTATGAGCTGCGGGTGTGCCCAGTATAGGACGAATGACTGCGACAGCCACTCAACCTCTCCCGAATCTCAACATTGCAAACGATGCAAAACTAGCTCATTCGATCAAGGGCTTCTTTTGCCCTCCGACCATACACAATCCCAATGTTGCCAGGGCGATGGGGTCATTAGCCAGCACAATGTTCCTTGCTGGCAGCATGGGATTGGCTTGGTCTACGGACGATGCATCTTTAGCTGCTTGCTCGATGGCATCCATTTCCTCTTTGCAAGCTTGATGATCAAGCGGACAGATGACAATAGGTTGCCGAAGAGTGATGTCTCGCGCTGATGTCAGAGTTGCCTGATGATCATCGTCAGCCGACCTATCTAATTTATGATCATACTAGCACTGAAGTCACACACCTTTATACTAAGGAAGAACTCAATTTTATAGAGTGTTGATGTTGTGGTGAAAGAGGTCACTTCGTAATTGGGAAATGCGGGCTGTCCTCTACGGACAATGCCGTTTGAATCTCTCAGGTCTTTATGCGGAAAAATGATGCCCATATTTGTTGCATAGCCCTCTTCCGATAACTTGAGCCCTACATTCTGGCTGTGTTTCTGTATTCTGTTAACCTTTTTCGTTGGCTCATCGCCTTCCGGGTTGTAGGTGATTTCTTCCTCGATAGCCACGGTGATCGACTTGATGGTGACTTTCCTCGCCTTGGCCATCCAGTCAAGATTGGGTGCCAGCCTGATATATACGCTGATCGGGTCCATAGGGCCGTAACTCCACCTGGGGAGGGAGATGCCGAGGGTGACAATGTTGTCGGTGGTTGCTATTTTCGTCTCCGGCCGATTATACATTCCAAAGGTCGATAGGGTGTCGTATCGCTGCAAGGGGACAGGGAACGCATACTTGTTCTGTACGCTCTGGCCCTGCTGAACTGTGACAACCAACTCGTAATACGTTTCAGCAGTCCTACTAGGAAGCTGCAATGATGCGGGCGGTATCCTCCTGTTCGTCTCCTCGCCGCCTCGTCCAAAGGGAATGAACAGCACGAATGGCAGATCCATGGCGATGACATTGTCGGCCTCCCGCCCGGAGGCGCATCGGTATAGAAGAAGCTCCTTTCCAACTACATCTGTCGTTTCTCGGCGAGGCGTGCCCAAATGGCGCTTGGCCATGTTCTCGGCGGCGGGATGGATCGTTTCTCTTCGCTGCAGGCATATTCGGACCAGGGAGATGGCGACAGGGGCGGAGTATCCTTGCTGTGGGCGGATTTCGACTTTCCCTTCAATGCGCGGCTAGAGACAGTCGTTAGTCACCAGTTTCTGTTGTCGCGATAGCGGTCTGAGCTTCTACAGTAGCAACCAATACATCGAGCAAGTAAGTCAAGTCTAGCTAGAATGCGGCCGGATGATGTGCTTGCCTAGAATAGGCAAGAATAAAATCGAGTATAGCATCTCAGCCTGGGCAAGGGGGAAAAAGCAGGAACGTACCAGTGTCGCGGAAATACCAGGATAGCCAACGAGAAAACTACTGTTTGGGGGTCCTGAGACCCGTACGAAGGCGGCCACGCGGTCGGTCATGGTTCGTCACACAACGTACTCGTCATGAAGGTGGTGACAATGGAGACGTCGGGCGGCGCCAGAATGGCGGGGTTGGCGTTCAGCAGCGACAAGAACAGCGGCAAGGTGTCGACCACATCTATTTCACTCTTGCGGCTATGCGCCGACCCCGTCGCGCTGAGATTCACGGCGGTCGGGTAATGCAGTTGATCGTTGGTCCTAGTTCATGGCAATCCACGAAAGGTGGTGGTGCACACGGCGGCAGGTCACCGACGAGACGACGGGATTGGTACAGACAAGTCGTCGCTGGCGGCGGAAGGTATCGTCCAAATCGGTTGGCACCGCCGAGACGATGGCCGTCCAGGTCCGTTCAGACCGCAAGAGCTATTCCTAAGCCGTATAAGGACCGGCGGAGAGGGAGATCGAGTGCGCAGGAGGTACTTTGTGTGTGCGGCTGACGTAGGACTTCTTTGTGTTAAAGAAGCGGGTGAAAGCCGCTGCGTTGGAGAAAGCGAGACGGAGAGGTGTAGATAGTAATTGACTGGGTTTGGAGCGATTGAAGTTCGTTTCAGTGATCAATTCGATCGAGGCTGCGACTTGACTACTGCATGGATTGGCTCGACTAAGGCGCACAGGGAGACTGGGGATGGTGGATGGGGGGAAACAACAACAAAGTGGTGGCTGATGTAATAATATCGAGAGGGTTCGTCGCCCGTTTCCCGTCTTCCTTAGACCACAATCGTCTTAGATCTACAGTAAGGTAGTCTTGTCACCCGGTAAAGAGGGCAGCTCGCCACTCCTCACCAGAGGCACGTAGTCACGACTCACAGCGGATTCTTAGGTTACGCAAACAAACACAAGTGATAGTACGACAGGCAGGTCAATGAACCAGCTGATAAAAGCGATAAGGGTCCAGGTTGGGTGCCTGGGTATGAACGATGATACAGCTAGCTGTTTAGCGCAGGTAAGGAGGTGAGGAAGAGGACGGAAGAGATTTCAATTCAGACAAAGATCGTGTTTCTTCGTACAGCCAACATTAGCAGCTGAGCAACACCATGCAACCTGTGGTCCCGCGAATGCAGGGCTTTTGGAGAAGTGGACTTGCGGAAGGATGGCCAAGATGGCGATGGCATTGTGCGTTGATCCCAGGCGGCTCGTTTGGACCTGGGACCAGTTGCCATGTAGGGCGAGTGGAGAGAGGACGAGAGATGAGGTGGTGGAAGCGCCGGCGGTGGAGGGGCAACATCCCAGTTCGACGGCTCATTACCAACTGCCCGACTCATATCGAGACCACAAATTGAAGCTCCCGAGGCTCCCTAGTCACTGCTACGACTAGGTAATAATGCTGCACCCAATAACCTAGTCGCAAGGACTAATTTCGTCCCATGCAGCTCTTGGAATTGCCAGTTACATGTAGACGGTGAATGAGGCGGAATGGACTGGTCTATAGATGAACCTTCTTACCTGCTTTTCTACCTTACGTAAGGTCGGGAATAAGCACACAGACTCGTCTCTATGAGTTTCCTCAACCGCGTGGTCGCTGACAGCCTGTCACTCCATACATATTCACTTGGAGGTGATATATGCCATGGAAGTCGAGCAAGCTGGTGCCTACATCTAAGTACAGAGTGAATGCGGACCCCGAGCGGCACTACCAACCAACTGTGTTCATCGCATCATTGTGGAATATCCTAGGAAAACATCCATCATCAACTGCGGCTCACTCACTTGGGGTACTCTGAATGAGTTGTTGTCAAGTGGGTATCTGTCCCTGAAATGCCCAAGGCCTTGCCTAGTTCGTGGGAATGATCCGAAGAGGATTCGTCTGCGTACATGTAGTAGGTACGAAGTCCGCATATCAGCCACAAACCCAGCACACAGTTCCCACTTGCATCACCGAGGTGGTGTAAGGTGCCTGCGAGTTGCTCTTTGTTCTTGTCTTTGGGTAGAGTGGTTATCAAACACAGACCGATGGAAAACTCGCGCCGGCCGAGACGCTGTAGCTGTGAAGCTTCAATACACCTCATCGACATAAGTCTACAGGTACTCATGTTGGATCATCCACATGAACGCGTACAATGGGGAAATAGCAAAATGAGGTACCGGCCGCATGCACCACCAACAAGACATACATCAAACATACCCGCGCCTGCCTTCTCCTGCGGGAGGGTCGTACGGAGTTTCTTGATAGGCAACACGTGGAAAACGGGGCACATACAAGGGGATCGTTGATCAAGAATCTCACTTGCATGCTGTCGTCTAAGAGCAATTCAGCTAGCCAGTCTCGTCAGCGTCGCCTTTTGTCATAGTGTCTGGGATTCTCTCAACGAGTACTGCTAGCTGAGTAAGGCCAGATGAGGTCTAGTGTAGGACTATTTGGGGGCCGCATGGCGGGAACCGACTCGTGCATGGAGACAGGGTTGAACAAGACGTTCGGAAACCCAACTAAGGCTGACCTCGCCGATCGTTTCCAGGAAGCTTTGGAATACCTGACGAGTTCTGGTTGGATTCGTGGATGCTTTGCCACCTCCGTACAGAATCCCAAACATCGAACGTTGTTCTCGCATCCGTAGGAAGAAGGTGGCTTTTTCCACGGTGATTCTGGAATATGTATGGAGTCGTGGAAGCCCTGCGGTCAGATCACGGCGTTCGAAACAGTGGCCGGCCGAACGTACGTATTCTTGGATCGGAAATAAGGAGGGACAATCCATTAAAGACCGTCAGCCCTACTAGCCATCGCCTAGCGCTTACGAGCCTGGCAAAGATGGTTGCTGGCTCGGCTGGCTCATCTCGCTAATGGTCACGACATGTCGAAACTTGACCTCAAGCAGCGCCTTCGTGCTCCGTTCTAAATCCACTCTTGAGAGACCGTAAAGGGCCTGGGCAGCGAGAAGAGAAATGCTGCTAGTACCTAAGCCTGCATACAAGTTAGCCGCGCTCACTGCATTCAGAGGCTGGCGAGGTTGGGTTGCAGTGCAGCAAAATGTGTTTGCATGTTGGGGAGAGGTACATAGGCGAGTAGGTGACAGCCGGGGAGATTCCGTGCTCCTTTGCGACCTGCTAGGTTAGGTGGGCAGGTCCCACTGGAACTGATGGAACCTGCCCCGCCATGCTGGTAGGGACATCACGCCGAGGAAAAACCTATGGGAGCTTTGTAACATTTTCCCTGTCGACCGTCCGACGCGTCCACGTCCATTACTTATGTCCCAGATAGAACGCCATACGTCCACTCGCCATGTCTGTCACCCTCCATACCACATTGGGTGATCTCAAGATAGAGGTCTTTTGCGAAAGCGTGCCCAAGACCGCAGAGGTAAGGCACTTGGCCCATTTGAGCCTTACGGGCGCGTTGGTCAAACGACTGACTGACATGTTGTGTAGAACTTCCTTGCTCTCTGCGCCTCTGGCTACTACGACCAGTCCCCCCTTCATCGATTGATCCCTGGCTTCATGGTGCAGACCGGCGGTCCTGCGAATCCGACACCAGAAACCCCCAAGGGTGGACAGTCAATATGGGGAGGCACATTCGAAGATGAGATACGCCCGGCCTTAAAGCACAATGCTCGGGGTGTCGTCTCCATGGCCAACAAAGGCCCTGCCACCAACGGTTCGCAGTTCTTCATCCTCTTCGACAAGGCTCCCCATCTCGATGGCCTTAATACTGTCTTTGGAAAGCTACTAGGTGACGATAGTCTGAGAACGCTGGCAAAGATCGAAGCCATCGAGGTGGACAAGAAGAACAGACCAAAAGAGAAGATGACCATCGACAAGATCACAATCCATGCCAACCCTGTCGCCGGATGAAGTAGGCACCATTGATACCTCAACACCGATAATCCTGCACCGAGTCCCGGCCTCCGATGAAATCGCGCTGGGTCTATTCTCAAGGCGGCACAGCCTCCATGGTAACAGCTAGCTATGGTAGCTTGAACCACAGACGATAAAATGTTTGTGCCACTGCATCACCAGACGAGACTTGAATCGGGGTGGAGACTTCCAATCCACACATTGTTTGCTCTGTGGTCCGCCCATGGGGCAATGGGCCCGGCTAGCAAACTAGGTGACTCGCTGTCATGCTGCCTGCATCTCCATGGTCGCTACTCGAGGTCATACAGGTATATCCTGTAGAAGGTGTTGCTTCTGGGCGCAATGCCTCGAGCAGTGGGCTATCAGCATCGCGCTGTGAAGGGAGCCGTTGTAGGGCCATATAGTCACGGTAACAAGATACAGACATTAATAGCCTCACACTGATGGTTGCTTCGCCCAGCTATCTTGTAGCTATCTTGTAGCGATTCAGCAGTCTATATCTCTAATCTGTGTAGGTACCTAAGTGTGTGTGGTCTAGGAATAGGCGAGATAGGTGTGAATGAATGCAAACGCATCTCAAGCACTAATGTGAAGATACAAACGTTTCTTCAACGTTCAATCCTTATGTGCATCCTATCCTTACCTTTACATTGACGACAGCGACTACCTAGGCGTTTATCTTGTCGGAACCCAACCCCGACCGAATCGGGTGAAGGAGGAAACTTGAAGCATTTGATGTTGCCTAGACCTAATGCGCTGGAGGCGGCAAGTCGATGCGGCTCCGGGTTCGATTCGCAAACCCCACTCTGGTTCATTTGATGGACACATATTAGCTGCCTTAGCCACATGTACCTAGGTAGTTAGTTCGTTGATATGTACGGAGTACAGATGATACCTAGGTATCAGATCAAACCGAACGCGGTGATGCATCGGTCGGTCAGGTGATTGTCCATCAAAGCTCAGCTCAAGTGACGTGCCAGTTATAAGTGTAATTGTGATTGGCGCAAACTTCAGCTCAGGTTGAGCCAGAACAAAGAAATTCCCATCTGATGTGACAGCTGGACCGGGTGTATCCGTCATCCCGCCCGGACCCTTGGATGTGAACTTGGCAGGCGCCGCCTTCAATGGTGTACCTGACCTTCACCTCGAAGCTATTCGGCGATTTCCTCACAAGTTGGCAAACACGACGGCGATTCCTTCACATTCAATCACCCTCTCTATCCGGTGCACATCTGCTGCTCATCTGGAAGTTGGTCAACTGCAGGCCTCTTCCTCATCTCGCCGATCATCTGGTGCTCGGCGTACCTTCCATCCCAACTTCCATCCGGCCTTCTTGTCCTGTGAATGAGGCAGTCAACACTGAAAGTAGTGACTGGCTCGCTCCCAACTTGACACTCCAGACATAAAGCCACCACCACTCTTGGCATTGCATCGCATGCCACTTACTCCTCTTCTCAATCTTCATACGCCGAGGGTTCACTTTGTTCCTCCATTCATCTTTCATCTCCGTCCGAAGGGGACTCGCATTGTTCCGCCGTCCTCGCCGTCCTATATCTCCATCTCTCTCTTTCACAGTCACGTGTCCTCAGGGACATACGACAGTGCCACTGTGTCAAGTCTCTGGGAACCACCAACATGGCCATCCTAGAGGATGTTCCTGGCCTCGAGGTCGAGGTCCACTGCAACAACCGAGCCCTCCCCGAGTACGATGACCCCAATGCCAATGACCGTGATGACGCAGGTGCTGCCCCCAGCTCAATGCAGTATATCGAGTGTGTCGACAATGCTTCCTTTGAAGTCCACATCATTGTCAATGCAGACTATGAGTGGGGTTACCGCAATCACGTGCTCGTTGCCAATACCTACGGTAAGTGATCCCCCAGACTGTTGTCACCGCTCCTATTCAGCACAGCACCAGCTGACTCGAGATCCGATAGTTGATGGCGACCGCATTCGGGGCTCTGTCATCCGTCAGTCTGAAGGCCTTGTCAGACGTTGCATAAAAGGCAACGAGCACCGCGATGCCATGGGTCAATGGGCACTACGGAAATTCCAGTTCTCTTCCGTCAAGACTGGTACGTTTCTTCCAACTTTCAAGAGATCTTGGTCTAACTCCTCAATCCCCATAGTCGATGATGGCCGCAAGGAGCGCGTGGAGAAAGATATGGGTGTGGCCCAGAAGCTCGGCACCATTGAGGTCAGATTCGAGCGTGCCATCGAGTATGGACTTATCGGTGCCGGCCGCACCAAGGACCGCAACGCTGCCGGCTTTGAGCTGTCGGAGAAGTCGCTCAAAGGGAAGGCCATCTCGCATGGCACATCGTATGGAGGACACATGTTACCTCTCCAACAAAATGCTTGCTGACACTGAGACAGCTATGGTGCAGCCGAGCCTATTTTTACCCCGAGCTTTGTGGACGCCCGCAACCTCGGCGAGGACGGCGGACCCATTGCTGTATTCCAGTTCAGATACCAGTCCAGAGGTCAGGTCATCCCTACACTATCTGCCCGAGACAAGTATTGACACTTTTCGTAGAAGCTCTCAAGCGTGAACTCATCATTCCCCGCTCGCCTTCCCGCTCGCCTACCCTTGAAGATCTCACTCCGGAGGAAGTACAGCGTCTCGCCAGAGAGAGATTCAACCAGCTCCGTGTAAGTGATCACAATCCATAACGAGTGAGGAAATCACTTACTCAATTTCTATCATCAGAACCCTGCTCTGAAGCAGGAAGAAGCCCGTAAGATCAAGCGTGAGCGCGGCGAAACCCTCGACCTGACTGGCAATCCTGCTCCTCCGGTTATCAGACCCACAAAGAAGTCACGCTTGACTGACGGCAGAGTTGTGGACGCCATCGATCTCACTGATGACTGAGAGTCCCTTAAGTGATGATGGGAGATGATTATGGCGTTAAGGAGTTCGGGCCCGGATATACCACGCGTTCTGCGAATTGCTCTTACAAAGATACCGGATGGCATACTGTCATGGATTTCCTTCTACTAGTCCTTAATTTCGGACAGAGTTAAGACGAAACTGGAAACGGTGTTGCGACAGAGGTCTAGAGAGAGGCTCGGACGGAGTTGCTCAGTTTCCTTATCAGACGGTATCACAGTTGACACCGACTGAATTTCTCAATAGCTGGCTGTGGCTGGGTAGCTTTAGACGAAATTTCGTCTGATCTAGAGTCAGTTATATTTCGTCCCATGTATTCATTGGCTCTCCAATTACATGCCTGAGAGTGTTATTGAATGTGCCATGATGTGATATCGTCACCACAGGCGAATCGCCTTCGCTTAAACACCCGGCGCTCTTTACGTTACAGGTATGGTGCTACCTACGATTACACAGTCGCCGGTAGTTCGGCATTGTCTACTGCCGTAACGGAATTGACTTCGGGCACCAGCATGGACTGGCCGCCCGAGGCTTCTAGTATAGCAAAAACCGCACTTATTGGCATGGGTATGGTTCATGCGTCGCGGTAGGGGATATAGTTCTGTGCTTGTCTTAAGAGTTACTGACAGTTTGCACTGAGTGAAGTCTGTGAACATGAGGGTACAGACCATCAAGCCGACTGCATTCAGAGTACTGACAGGGAGTCTTGCGTAGTCTCGACGTCGCTGGGAGTATATTTTGCTGGATAAAAATCATCAGTCTACTGGTCTGTTGTAATGCAAACGGTGGGTTTTCGTGATGGGTATCGAGGTGCCGGAAACTCTGGGGCAAAGGATAATCGCTGGACAGGTAGAACGAATGGTGCAAAGCCTTTGTAACGCTTTGAGGTCATAAGCACGTGTCGTTGGCTTCGTGGACAATGTGGTGAACGACAAAGGACCCAAACTCCGTGGCAAAGAGCCGCAGCCTGAGGCGGTTGGAGCGAGGGTGCTGACGAAAGAACCATTTCCGTAATACATGGAGAATGTAGATGTAAGGTCTAAGGAAGAGTTTTCAGAAGTGCGGGCAGCAGGAGAACTGGGTGCAAGTATCCACACGACATTCCGTTTTCAAAGTCGGGTTTAATGCAATATCTATCCTCTGATTTTTCAAATTAAACTATCTAATGCATAATGCATACTATTCTGCAAGCTAGCCCTTGATGCTTTACTGACAAGCGGGCACATTTGTGCTGCATTCATATCATTTCTGTATGTTTGCTCACACCCCATCTGGGAATTAACATGGCGAGAAGACACGACCAATTATACTCTTTACGCCCAGTTGTGCAAACATATACTCCGATGGGCACACCCTGTCGAAGGAAATTGAACTCTAAGGGGATCTCACAAGAAACCAACGTGATGTTTCAGCAGTTTTGTAGCGCAGCTTGATACCCACCAAATGATAATGAATGAAAATGAGGTAAAGAAGGTGGGTGAGTTTGCATACCTGCAAAGATAATGTGAGCTCACTTTGTGAAGTAGTCTTGTAGGTAAAAAGGAACAGAAAAAGAGAGGAGCACGACCCGAATGCTGAAAAAAACAATGGATGTTGATCGTCTTAGCCTGCGTGGCCGAATGACGACCGATTCGCTGATTGTCTTTCACATTGAATGAAGAATGGAGATTACAACGATTGGCTGCCTACGACAATGGACGATTAACATTTCAGCCCACGCTTTGTATGAACTACAGAGATAGCAATGTATCTCTTGACATTAGCTCTAAACCTGGAATAACCATTCATGTTCGCTACTTGAACGTTCGATCTATTTGATCAAAGCGACATGACCTCATGGCCACATTATCCAACATAATGATGGTCAAACTGATTGCCTATCATCAATGCATCCTGCTTCCTCATCAGAAGAGAGAGAAACCCGCAGGCCGCCCGGTTGGCTTTTAATTGATACAAGGTTACTATTCAATTTCATTCATTTTAAATTTCTCTGGAAAGTAGATTGAGGTCGAACAGATTCTTTGGGATCAAAGGCAGGGAGTCAGGTAGAGTGGCTCGACTTGGATAGCTTTGTTGTCAAAATGTGATGGCGCCTACTACGTAAGAGGAGTGTTCGTTCTTTGTTCAATAGTTGAATTTCCAAAGCTTCTATTGATGCAGCGCTCTTCGCAATTGAAAACTCATTGCTTTTAACCGAGGCAACCGAATACTCGTAACAATTAGTCAAAAACTAGCATTACGAAATGGATTCCCATAAAGCCCTTGAAAGGGATACAGAGGATAACGAAGTCCGTGGGCTCGGAGGCGAACTCGAATGCAAATGCAAAATTTCGAAGACAGAACAAGAGAAAGACAAAATATCTGGCCTCCTGAAGAAGGACGTTCAGCACCAGAAGTATGATTGGATGGCCGGAGACCCGTATGAGCCATGTGCAACCTGCAAATGGTCTCCTTTCCTTGCTCATTTCTACAACAAGTACAAGAGCAACCACAAACTGTTCTACGTCTGCCAAACGAATGCAGTCTGGTCTCTTGGAGGCAAGGTTATCTTGAAAGATCGCCCTTTCGAAGCCGCGAATGCTGAGGCGAACAATATGAGATTTCTCAGAGGGAAGACCACTCTGCCAGTCCCTCGGGTCTTCCATGACTGGACGGACGACGACGGTATGTATCACATTATTATGGAGAGGACTGAAGGTGACACCTTGGAGAATATGTGGGACAAGCTCGACACCGAAACACATGAGAAACTGGCAAAGCAGACTGCAGAATTTCTATTACAGCTGCGGTCTATGCAGTCTGACAGAATCCAGAACGTAAATGGGCAACCCTGCAATGATAATGGACTCGTCCCCGTTGGATCCGATGTTTTGCCAATCATGTCAAATGATGACGAGGTCTGGGCAGCCGTTGAAAGAGTACTGACGAAGGTCGATGAGCCGCTCAAGGAGAAATTTCGTAGAGCGATGCCGCCGACCAAGCCTTACACATTCACCCACGGTGATTTGTCAATCTGTAATATCATGGTCAAAGATGGGAATCTCAGCGGCTTGATCGACTTCGAGTATTCTGGATACTACCCCTGTTGGTGGGAGTATGCAAGGAACGCCTTGGGCTTTAGTGAAGCTGATAGAGTCTGGAAAGATCTCCTGTATAAGTATATGGAGCCCCAATGTGAGTCTAACGAGCAGGGCAGGCGCTGGTGGAGGGCTTGTTGGTGTCTTGCCAGACAGCCTGACGACGAGGTCACGAAGAAGAGACTTGAGGAGTTATTTGGTGAGCAATGATCAAGGACTACACATATCATTGTATGTGGATCGCTGAGACTCGACGATTTATTTGTTCGATGTTTGAGTGATCTGGTAGTCATCGGAGCGGTTCATGTTTTGAGATGCAAAACGTCCGATCCATGGTTCTTCTTCCTCTCATCAAAATATGAATAGCATTCAGTCAGAATAGATCAAGTGAATTTAATCCCAAAGAATACCCCGGGGTAAAGTGATACAGTGGACAGACGTTAAGTAACCGAATCTAGTAGGCATTGCGTTCCCCGTTGCCATCGTCTTCATGTGTTTGCCCACACTTGCAAGTAAGACTTCCTACTTGTTTTTTCAACGAGTACTTCAGTCTTCCTTTGAGTGCCGCAAAAGTGTATGTTGCATCGGCGCATTGTGTTGACGTATGTCACAATCCTTTGTTTCTCACAACAGGCCGCATGCGGTATGGCAATAGTTACTGGCTATTTGCAAAAACAAATCCGATCGTAGGAAATCGAATTGATTAGGGTTAGTTACACATTGGAAGTTTTGCCATTCGAATAAGATATCAAAATGATCGCACGCAATGGGTGATTCAATCCAATTCGAGACCAACCGCTTGCAGAATCACTTCAATTCGCTCGGATTGCGCTTTGAATTCGAAGGCGTGATAGGTCACGGATTCTTCGGTTGCACCTTCCTAGTCAGAGAAAACCATGCGCCAGCTCCTCCGCTGCCACCCGCGGCGGCGCCGGGTGTGCAAGGAAAGCGGAAACGGTCTTTTTCACCAAAGGCGGTAGCCAACTCGATCGTGAGAGGTGTAAAGGAAGTGAGAAGGGTCACTCCAGAGATTTATCAAAGTATAAAAAAGAAGGTTACATCACCAGGGGGGAAAAGCCCACCCAATAGCGCTCAGGTCTCTCCAGATGGTCCGCCTATCGAAGGTGCTGTGGTTGGATAAGATGCATCCCCGGACCGTAACAACCACTCGAGAAGACTGTGCGTGAAGCGGGCGCTGGGGCCGCATGGAGAATCGACTTTGCGCACTGAGACAATGATGTTTCGAGTGAGTTATAGAAGAAGAAATAACATCTGACAACACAGAACGGATTTTGACCAAAGCCCTGCTGGTCGTAGGAAGTGAATGGCGCCGCACACATAGCCAGGCTGATTGAGTATCGAGACGACCCGTTCAAAGAAGGCAGGCGTTTAGCTAAACTCGACTGGCCTCGAGTGCCACCTAGCCAAGGGGATTTCTTAGCCGGCCTCATAGGTCCTATTCTAGTAACGGAATATCTTCCAAATGGAACGCTTGCCAGACTGATCGAGACGCTTCAAGCTCAAAACGCCGCCCCAACGCCGAATCGGGTCCTATGGGCTCTATACTCCTGCGGTGCGTCCGAGTCATAGTTGAATTCCCTACGTGAGCAAGTCGAACGTCAACTGACAACGTGATGTTTAAGTTGTTCGGGCATGTATCGGAATGGCGTATCCCTTATCGCACACGCCATCTCAGCCGCCGCAACTGGAAACTATACCTGAGGGTATTGAAGAGCTCGACCCCATTGTTCATGCAGATGCGCATGTTCAAAATGGTGTGTCTGACTCGCCAAGAAACCCCTATCATGTGCTAAGAGATAAAATATAACAGTCATGTTCGGCGACATTAATCCGGGTTTTCCCGAGCACGGATTGATACCAGTAAGGAAGCTCATCGATTTCGGAGAGGCATTCCATGACGAACGCTTAGCGACGGGACCACCTGGAGCGCAGAACATATTTGACACGGCGCGAGTATGTTGTAACAGTCACCGATCGGCTCCGAGAAGCAAGCCTGAATATTTGCATGATAGACTAACAAGACAATGATATTAGCTGATATATAATCTCATTCGCCGCTTGACAAGCACGGATAACCCAGCACCAGATGGACCAGAGCACTTCAGCGGCATCCTAACGCGGGCCGTGAATCTCTCGGACCAGCGACCTTCGAATCGCGAGGTTGACATGGAGCTCCAAGACACTATCTGCTGGGCTAGTGAGTAGATCTTGACCAAGCATGTAGGGGCAGTGGCTAAACCAATTTGTGTAACAGTGGCCGAGATTCCGGCAGAAAGACCCAATCTCACAGACTTACTGGAGCGAGTCACATTCGCGTTGACACATAAAACAGCAGACTCACTCTCGGCGTACGGCACAGCTGAGGCAAATGCGGATATCATTGCTTTCGTGCAGACTTATATTCTCGACGCAGATCCAGGGGCTCCCGAGGAGAGGAATTTAACACCGCCAACATCCGACACCAGCACCGCCACCGGCAGCACCGGCAGCAGAGCCTATCGTCATATCACTACTATAGAGCTCTTCGGATAGTGGTTGAGACCGTTGTGGAATTAGTGAGACATGGGCAATGTAAAAGGAGTCCCCGCTTTAGAGTCGAAATGGAGAATATTTCGGACTGATAGCTGCGATGAGCTACGGGGACAGGATGACCAGGAAAATGAAAAGAATATGTTTGGCGTCACGTGTCTCATCCTCTCTTCTCATGACCACTGAAACAGAGATTCTGCCAGTCTTTCATTCTCGTTCTCCATAGATCGATAGGTGCAAGACTCCATTGTCGAGACCTTGGATGCAAGCATCATGATGTATTTTAACAGGTCCACGTCGACCTCATCTAAATTGAGGCCATCTGAGGTACCTCACTGCTTACATAGAAGCCAATACCTACCCTGCGAGTCTAAGGTGTATGTACATTGACTTTGGGCCAAACTGACACATGTTGATTCACTTCATTGTCATAATGATTAGCATTGAGACCCGCGGTCGCGGCATTCTATGGTCATCGCAAAGATATCAATGTTGGAGAGGGAAAGAAAACGCTCTGAAGGTCTAAGCCGAACGTAACGATACGCCGGAACAGGTAAGTTAAATACTCAAAGGAGGCATTCGATATGTATGACCCAAATTGAACTCATGTCAACAACAAATTCCTAAAGAGTGCCCTAGCAGCGGTAAATGGACTACCTGTCACGAGGGACGGTTGTCAAGGCCTTATGAGGTAAGCACGGTGCCCCTGAGTGAAACGAACAAAACCATTGCTACCGAGCAAAACGAATATATTACTTCCAAGCAATGCTTCCTCGTGCATTCCTATCGGAATGCCACTAGAACCGTACGTAATCAACGATGAACAGGCCAGGAACTCCAAACATGCTATGCACAGCGAAGTTAGAAACACCTGAACTCCATGCATGCCGAAAGAAATGCATTTCCGCCTTTTCATCTCATTATGAACCAACAAACATCCCTCTTCTCATAGCATCATGCATAAACTCATCACAGCAGAAAGCCCCAGCCCCTAACAGCCTCTCCCTAAGTACGGCCCTTCGCCGCCCTGCCAGCCGGCGCACTCACGTCCCTACGTTCGCCCGCGCCGACCACCATCTGCTTCCTAGGCGTAATCGCGCCCTGCATGGCGCTTCTAGCGCGGCCTCGCCTCTCCTTGATCTGCCGGAGGGCCTCCTCGCGCGTCATCGTCGGCGTGAGGGCCGGGTTGTTCACGTCGAATGATGGGGTGCGGCCGTGACCTTGGCCGACCAGGGGCACGGTGTGGGATTTGACGTTCTCGTCGTGGATGGGGATTGAGGTCGTCGTTGTAACTGTGTAGAATGCTGCGGATGTGTGGGGGCGGTCAGATGGAGGCTGGGATGGCTCTGAGGAGGGGTCTTCTTCTTCGATGGCACATTCTGGTTCTACCTCCTCGGACGTGGTGGTGGGGATTTCGAAACCACAGTGTGAGTCGCTTTGTCGCGGCGCATTGAGCAGGGAGAGGAGACTTGTGCGCTCTTGGGCCATGAGAGCAAATGACGGAGGATCGAGAGAGGGCGTTCGGGCGTGATGGGGGTTGCGAGGCTCAACGGGTGTGGGAGGCTCTAAAGTGGCTTCGTCGCTGTTCTCCATTGCTTCCAACTCCTGCTCTGAGAGGGTCCGAAAGATGCCTTCGGCGGGAACGAATATGGTGCCGCGGCGAGGCTCCTTTGGTTCATTTTGTACAGTGAGTTCTTCTTTAGCCGCCTCGGGTTGATCCTCTGTTGTATGAGGTTCAACCTGTTCAACGGCTTCCGGACATTCGAGCCCTTTGGGCGACGGTGATTGACTGGCTCTAGCTTTAGCGCCTAGTATTATGAGGTCTGCTGGATCTACAATCTTGATGGGAGATGGCCGATGCTCTCTGCGTGGGGATGTCATTGTGCCCTGGCTCTTAGTTGAGTTGGCTTTGGAGCGCATTCGGCTTTCAGCCTCGACGAACTCCAAATGCTCCTGCGTACGGTCCGCTCTCTGCTTCTCCCACTGCCATAGGCGCGTGAGTTCCTCGAGTTCCACTTCAGTTGCAGCCGAAGATCTGATCTCGAAAGTCGACAATGACTCTCGACCCATGAAAGACTCGCGGCCTTTCTTAGGCGACCCGAACTCACTATCTGGCTCCTCGGGAGGTAAGGGCAAACGGCCCTCCAGCGCTAGGCGAGCTACCTCCTCACTTTGTGCTGCGGCTTTGAAGGCATCGCGTTCTTCCTCGAGATATTTGGCGCGTTCTAGGGCCTTCTGTAGTTCTTCCTGTACTGCCACTAGCTGGTATCGTGAAGCAAATGCTTCTTGTTCTCGGGCTTTGCTTAGTGTCTTTTCGCGCTCAAGGCGCTCCTCTGCCGATTTGGTCTCAGACTTGGCCGCCCTGGCCTCTTCTTGGAGTTTGAGGATAGAGGACTGTGATTTGAATGTTTCCTTGCGAGCTCGTCTGATCTCCTTTTCCCAAATAGATTGGGTGTGTGAATAAGTCTCTTTAGCTCGTCCGTAACTCTCCTAGCCAATAAAACGTTAGTAGCTGTATGCTAAAGGGAATTGGTACAAGTTCAAGACGCCATGCCATAGCCATACCATAACAGTCTCCAGCCTCTCTCCTACTTTGCGCTCCCGTTCGCGGCCCTCCTCGATTTGCTTGCGGAGAACACGGGACTCTTCTCGGTAGCGGCGCATCTCGCTCTCAGCCTCTTCTCTTCCAATCATAGCGCGCTTGAGTGCGGCATCGGCGGTTTTCCTCTCAAGTTGTTTGGACATGGCAGATGCGTTGGTAGGAGTAAGGTGAGCTAGGTTGTTAAACTGGCGGATTTTGTCGTGCACGTCGCTGTCACGCTGCGATTCGTTCCGAAGAGATGAGAGCATTGGGTTCTGCTGGTTAACGCGATCGAGGGTTAAGGGCTGAAGGGGTGCGGTGCCAGGGGAGCCCGGCGGACTCGCGACGTCGACGTCCATGTTGACGTTTGCGTGACGTCAATTGTGCGGCGAAAGGGTTGTTTGGAGGCGGAATGCAGGAATTGTCGAGGATCTTGGAACAGAGAACAATGCAATGACCGGGCGTCCTAATCAGCTTGAAGCAAGACTTGATTTGATGTTGTGGCAGTACATGATACTATCAAGATACACTTGTTGTGCAAGTCGCAGCAAGGTATTGACGACGCCGCCAAGACCTGCTCTGTTTACATGTACTATCGAGGGGCGCGTTGCCAGGCCAATACTCTGACTAGACCCACCTAACACAACGTCGCTGTAATTGCGCCTCGGGCACCTTTGACGTCAATTGATAAATCTAGGTACCTACACCGACAATATTCAAAAACAAAAATGATACCGACGCGCAAGAAGGTGGCCAAAAGAAGGCACTTTGTTGCAAATGACTCAATGTACATATTCAGTCAGCGTTGAGCAGTTATACGATATGCTCCACTGGTAGCCAGGCGACATAACATACCCAACTCAACTCAAGCTTCATACTACGATAAGCAAAGTAGGGTTATTGAACGGTCACTTCTCAATCGCATTGGTAGATGTGTTGAAGCGTCTTCTATTGATGTCCTTACTGAGAACTGATTCGGGGACTCATCCGTAACAAGTTCTCTCCTCTTAATATGTACCTAATACACGATAAACCCGCATTTCTCAAGAGAACTCCATATGCTTATTTTCGGTTACAGAAGCAAAGCTTTTGAAGACAAGCTGACGCCAGAGCCAACGCCCTATCAGGAGTCGGCTCGGAGGGTCAGTCCAAGTAATACTGAAATGAATCGACACCATAGCGACTGGGCAAGCTGGAGTCCCACGGCCATGATAGGCTGTAATCCTTACAACGCGGACCTCTCAAGATCGCCTGATGCTCATATGTCTTGCTACCGACTGACTGATGTGGGAATGAATGGGGGGCTGGACGCGTCAAGATTGACAGTGACCGCTCGCATTCCAAAGGGGCCATATTGCATACAATGAGCTGCTGTGCTTCATTGCGTTAAGGATTAATGGTTCACTTGCTGAGCAACTTCTTCAGACGTCTCCTTAGTCTGAGCCTTGCCGGCCCGTAACATGTCGCCAACCCACTGCCAAGCCTCCGCTGTGACGACCAGTCCCGTAAAGAGAAGAGCTTTGCCGGCTGTCACAACGCCATCGCCGCCCACTTTCTTGAGTTCAGCATGATAGACATCAAAAAAGTGGTCTTTCGTCTCTAAGCCCTTGCGAACAGGGAAGAAGACGATGTTCCTTCCGTCGGTGAAGAGCTCATCGGTCGGCTTCTTTAGGACGGGAAGGCGTTGGTCGATCTTGGATAGCGTGTCGTCACCCATGGCATCGGCCTTTTTCACGTAGGGCGATACATATTGGTAAGGCTTGTTCAGGTAAGGCAGTACTTGTTTGGCGAGAGTCTGGTATGCCGAGTCTCCAAGTGCTATGGACTTCTGGCCATAAGGGTTCTTCTTGAAGTAGGAGATGCTGTCATTGATGACAGGGTAGCCGGTGATATGCTGCAATGCAACCGTCAGACAATGCGAAGTGCTTGGTGGAAGATAACCTCGACATGGAAGAAACCAATCGGCTTACCGACAAAGTCGCTGAGGCGGGATGCACCTCACCGTTGACTTGAGGCGCCATTGCGAGGGTGCGAGGAGGACCTTGTGTGGTGACGATATTCTGCTAGCCGCTGCGAGCTTTGGGCTGTCAGTGGTTGATGATTGATGGAAGGGTGATTTAGCCGGCCGCGATGAGCAGAATGAGATGTCCTGCAGAAGAAGGCTTACAGGAGCAAGACGACCGAGACGGGAGGCTTGGAGAGCCGCAGTGCTGCGCAGTAGCCGAAAAGTTAAACAAAGGATGTAGGAGAATGGGGATTCGGTTGCGGGACAGGCAACGAGAGTGTGGATGGTGGGAGAGAAATAAGGTTGCTGGTCCGTTATGAAGAGGAAAGGGGAGGGGGAGTAAGAAACTTAAGCTCTGGCTCGAGAGGTACTGCGAGGTATAATCAGGTTTCAGGACGGCAGGAATGTTGGGTGATATGGCGAGGCAGTCTAGCAGGTCACACACATGCAACTCGGGCCAGGCAAGGATAAGGACATGCGACGTCTAGTAGGTCGGATATTGAATGCTCTATGGATCTTTAGCAGCGAAGAATGGGATCTGTCGATGGACGGAGTTGGAAGATGTCTACATGTATGGGAGACTCGCAGCCAGCTACTCAGATACTCTCGGATGCAGTCCCTCGTTGACCCAAGCCTGTGTAGATGAAGACGAGGCGTTGTTATCAGATACATGCAGGCGAGGTACAGATACGGGCAGAGGCAGTATACACATGCATGTACCCAAGAGCAACATCTGCATTTTGCATGTGTCTCTTGGCGCTGGTGCCGACTACCTAGGCGACCTCATCAGTGCCCAGGTGCTCTGCAGGAACTTACAGCCGAGAGGCGTGGTCGGCAAGTTCCTGGCAGACTTGGGAAGGCGCGTCAGGATGTAGGTAGGTACCTAGGTAGTTTAGCTCTTTGCAGGCACAGGTGAAACTACGGTAATCTACCTATTAGGTAGTATCTAGTAGGACAGAGCGGTCGCCTTTTCCTCGCTTCCAGGTCCTTCCAATGGGCTTTCTGCGCAGTCACCCGCAGTGTGTCGCGGTCATGAAGTCATTGGCTGGACACTGGAGTAAACGGACGACAAGGTCCTTGCTGGCCATGCAGCAGTGGGGCATACGTCAGAGCCCATCACTGCGGCTCAGAAGCTCGGCGAGCCGCCGCACGTCCACTAGTAGGTGCCTGGTGCGCCCCAGTGAAATCTCGCCATCTTGCCTGCTACGAGGTGGCCTGCCGTCTTGTGAATGGCTGTGTCGCTACAACGACAGCACCTATCATACCCACCTTGACGCTACTGTAATGCTGCTATCTCGACCCCTGCCGTTGGCATGTGAAATTGTGAACGGCCCTTCCCTTTGCATTTGGAAGCCTGAGGTCCATGTGAGTCGCGCTCATGATACTCGAAATCTACGCCTTCGTGTCCCCAAGTCTATCCCTTGTCTGCCTCATGCGATATGCTTCTCGAAACACCTAAATCTGCAAGGTAGAGCGAGGTACCTTTTATGGACGAATGGACCGGGCGTATCCCATGGTGACTGTGTGTCTCCTGTGAAACAAAAACGTACACCAAGAATTGTTATAGCTCTAATATGCTTCCTTGACTGTGCATATGCTACATGTAGAGCGGGAGATACGATGTCCTCGGAACAGCGAATGAAAGCTCCACGCAGCCATCCACGAGCCACACCGGCCGGTGAGTACCTAGGTGATGTCGCTTGTTACTGGCAGAGAGCTATCTAATGCGACTTACTAGTTACGTACATGTAGCTAGGTCGATGTCCACCGATAGGCATTTCACAACTCGTCTCCCGACCTACCGTAGTAATTTGTACGTACGTCGATAGATTTGGAGGGGTGTATGACCGGCCAAGAAGAATGACCGTTGAGTATTTGCATGGTATCATGCAGTTTGTAGATCGTCAAAAAAACTCCGAGCCGCCATCGTTTCCGAATTGGGACGATGATGGTGCTTTTTCTTCGAGGTGGTCGATGTGTCACTCCGCCTTACCTAATCTCACGAGCACTTCGATTCCACCCTATGTCGAGTCCTTATCACCTCGGTTCCTCTGACCCCTGGGTTGCCACTGTCACTGCCTAGGTCCCCCGAAAGAGCACTGTGGCGAACGTTCTCTGTGTTTGCGACGATACGAAACTTCGGTGGGAAATTGACGCTCTCTCAAGTGGCTGAGGAATTACCAGCCTGACAAGTGATTTATGTCGTACGAGACATGCCCGTCGAGCGTTTTCTCGGTAGTGGTGGACCCGAACTGGAAGACCTCCATGTCCCGTTGACCCCAACTTAAATCTTAGTGACATTCACATGTCAAGTTCGGGGATTTGCATTTTGTCTTAAAAACAGTCTGTCGGTTGAATCGGTCGATCACAAGCTGAAGGAAAAAGTGTCCCAATCCCATTCTCCATTTATTTTCGATAGAACTTACAGTGGAAGAAATGCTCGGCATGCAACGTAAACGAGTGCGAGGCTGAAAGCACCCTTGCCGGCCCTGGTCTGCTAGCGTCGTTGGTGTAGAGCCTCCGAATGCAACTGTCGAAAAGAGACCGATGGGGCGTGTGGAAACGTACTACTCATCCAGTCACATGCATCGCTCAATGAATAGAGAGTCGAGACGTTTCTTTGCTTGCGGGATGACGGTGCATTTTACCAGACTACTTGCAGGACGACTGAAATGGAAGCGCTCGGCATCACGGCGTGAAATCGTACTTTTTTCTGGCTTGTCTTTCGATCAACGAGGGCCAGAGATAGTACAGATGATGTGCAATGGCGTAAGGGAACCAAGGCACGACAATATTCCCTCGCCGCTGCCCATCTACAGCATCTGTGCACACGCGCGCAACGTAATCCAATTTGAGACCCTTCTTGTTCGTCTCTGCTTTCTGATCCGGGTCCGCGTCGATAGCCGAAGCGCGAAAATTACCCTCGATTGTAGCAGGCAACACGGACGTGAACGCGATGGTAGGCTGCTCGATGGCGAGGCTCTGGAAGAAGAGAAGCGATGCTGCCTTCGTTGCGGCGTAGAGAGCCCGTGTGGGTGCTGGTACCACCGCTGCAACTGAAGACACAAGTAGGATGGCGGGTGCAAGCGACGTTTCCTTCAATATTGGTATGAGGGCAGTCGTAGCGATGAGTACTCCATGGAAGTTCACGTCTGCTGCCCGTTTCGCGATCTCGGCTGCGTGCTCAATGCCTGTCTCGTCGGCAGGACCCGCCAATTGCATGACAGGCTGAACCGCGCCAACGCCTGCACAGATATGGACCGTGTCCAATCCACCCCATTCAGCGACCAGTTTTTGTCGTAGGTTTACCATGTCTGAAGCATTGGCGAAGTCTGATGCTATTGCAAGACAGCCATCTCCGCATTCCGCTGCTAGTTCATCGAGCTGTTTCTTCCGCCGAGCAACAGCACACACTCTCGCGCCCCGTTGTGCATAGTGCTTTGTGAGAGTGCGGCCGAGCCCACTTGACGCTCCGAGGATAAGAACGCGTTCTTCATTCGGCTTAATGTGTAAGGTTCTCCTTCGTGCTCTTGCCTTCAAGGCGCGGTAAAGGATGAGAAAAGCAGTGATCGCTGTTATTGTAGCTGGAAGCGGCTCCATTTCCGAAATATACCTAAGGTACGTATGTAGGCCCTGTAATGAGGAGGGGAAGGTGCCGATGAGATGAAGTTGTTACCTGAATGCTATCACGGCATGTAGATTGCGTCTGCAGTAATTTAATCCTAAGAGCCAAGTCTCTTTGGTCAACTTGGCCTTTGAGGAAGTCGAGTCTACGGCATCCAATGTCTAATAGTGCATATATCGCTTAAGTGCATGGATGAGGTGGCTTACCGCCATTCAAAGTCCTGGAGGAAAGACTCTGCACGTTTCAAATTCCATTCACCTTCGATTACCTCTCTTTTGTCCTCTGTAGTCAAAACGGATTGTACCTTGAAATGCTTCGGAGCGATTGGGATCGTATCACTCCACTGGTGTCAAGCCCTGCATCTGCATTAGGAGACACCGCTTCAAAAGCCCACAATAGCTTTGCCATGGTCATCATCATGTTGTTCTCAGCCGTGCCCTGACCTGCGCACACCCTTCTTCCGACCCCGAAACCATAGTTTTGGCAGCGGAGGCGATAGGATCGAGATAAATTTCTGTTGACTCATCCGAAACCATGTCCATGACGTTGAATTCAAGCTCCAAGCCAAGCGGGTGATTTAGCAGATGCAGGGGATCAAAGACGTCAGAATCTCATACTCCTCAGGACTGTGGCCGGTGGCCCATGTGTTCCTAATGACTATCATCTAACCCGGCATAAAGCTACCTTTACAGACGGCATTTTATGCGGTAGCCAAGGGCACTGCTGGGGGGAATTAGGACGCCATCGAAGAATGCCGCGAAGAAGTCAGGGATGTACTTCAAGGAGAGAATCTTGAAAGATGCATCCAACGGTCAAGGCATAATTCAACCTAGATACACAGATTCATTGTATTTCCTTCTGGCCTGGGATTCGTGCCACCAGTCCCGAAACAGACGCCATAATAATTGCCCCGACATCCTTCGACTATGGTCAAATCACTACCCGACCACTCGAGATATCATGAATGAGTTGTACGGACTCAGCGTGCTGCAAAGAGCGAAGCTCATACCCTTTAGGAAGCCCATCGCTGTCTTATGAGCTTGCGCCAGTAAGGGGCTATATCGCATGAATGAAAGATGTACATCACTCGCGGGTAAGATGTAACCGACGATTAGGTAAACTGTCGATTTTAAGGTCTTGAACAGATCTAGTTGTGCAAGACTATGCCTTTGGCACGGAACCCCATGTGAAGTTTCAGAAGGCCATATCGGGAACCATATTTCCGACCCATTTCGTAAGTTTGAGAAGAGGCTTATCCATATGCCTGGTCTGCTCATCTGTATCTCTTGTCATTCCTGTGGGAGGATGCATAGGTATCTAATGCATTGAATTGCTGCAGTGTCCAGCATCATAGTTACACATACTGCCGCTGATGCAAAACTGGTATTAGAATGCTTGGCAAAGCGAGGATTTTGAGTCATGGCTGAGTAGCCGCTGGCATCGTTTTCAGCGCTACTTTTCATAGTTCTTAGTAGCATTTGCTCGTTTTCTTTGAGCAAACGCTTTAGTTACAGAGGCACTGACTCCAGCGTGACGAGATCCTCAGTCACATATGTACAGCTCCTTGACTCATTAATGTGATGGAGTGTGATTATATGAGTGAGATGATCCCTCGATCCTTTCTGGAGTCCGTTCCCAGATGGGAGATTATCCAACTAGAAAGACTTCGCTGATACTCAGTGCGAAAACATTGCTCTCCGCGCTTACATCTTGATGCTCTTAGATTTATATTTAGCTCCAAGTTTGAAGCAATAATCGTGAAGGACGCCTATGGTTGAGAGCATCAGATAGTTGTGGTATCAGAAAGTAATGAGTCATAAAATCGACTGAATAGGAACATGAAAAGACATCAAACTAAATCAAGCTTTTGGGACAAGAAAACTGCGAGCAGAGCTCAAAAAATATTCAACAGCTCAAGTCGCGCAAGACCTGTGAAGATTCAGCTTAAACTTAAACACCTCATCCATCTGAGAACCATTCCGATATCAAACCTCTGGGACTACTACTAACTGTGATTCTAAATCTTGTGTATTGCCAGGGTAAGTGAAGCTGAGGCTCGCGTTTTGAACACTTGACCATCAATGGCCAAGTTGTCCTTAGCTACAAGTAATCCTCCATGATAACCACAGCCTTGATCATATGCTAGTCAAGTCATATAATCTAGTTATCCCTAGTCTCTTTGAACAATATTCATTAACTCTGATGTATATTCATGTTAAATGGATTCTATCATCAGAGAGACGCTTTGCTAGCCATGTCGTTGAGGATAACATGACTTAAGCTACATCAATCAGTGGAATGTAATTCTGAGCTATATGGACATCTTACCTGGTTGTGCCCTCGAGCTTCTCCGTGCATATAAACTCCCATCTTTCAGTGTATTCGCTTGTTGAGCCGTGATTAGCTAGCTGTACAAATCTTTCTGTGCTAAGCTATCTGTCTTACAACTGTGGCACCTGCTAATCGGACATCCGACCTATGATCGTTCTTGCCCACGATCATTAGAACGCGTCACAACGCGTTCCTTTTTGCAAAAACAAGAGACGACTTGTTTAGATCTACCCAACAATGAAAATTTTGTGGAACTCGCTGTCCAGCTCCAGCACTACATGCTGACTATTCGGTCTCCTATCGCCTTAACATTCGCACCACTGATCTGGAAATGTCTCGGTTCCAAGGCAAAGGCAATAGCCAATGCGCCACAGAGGACCACTCCAACCATGCATCCCGCCACAAGACAACCCGAATTGCTGGTTTCAAGAAACTGGGCAAGAGAATCTTCGACAAGCTCAAGTTCAAATTGAACCTCCTCGATTATGTCACACCTGCCTACGAAGCCACATCATTCAACCGAGATGAAGAACGCACGGAGCAATCGGAATACCTCGCACACAATGAACTAGGACCATTCCATGAGTATGGATTCAGATGAGGAGGATGGGGGATCGAAGAAGGCTCGAAAGAAGAAGGAGCGCTGTGACAAAGAGAACGAGAAAGCCCGTCGAGAGCGATGTAAGACCTATCTGAAGACTCTTGGCAAGGATTCGGATGGTAGGGGGATGGATCCTATGACTACCTTGGCTACGCCTAATCATTGAGTAATTCAGTGATCGACATGTCCATAAGCATGCAGGTAGGTCAAAACAGAATTATGATATTGATGAGCGTATAAAAATCTCTTTTATCCGAGTAATTGCGTGAAAGTGCCATGCAATCTAAACCCAACATGCTACAAGCATTGCTTAGACTGTCGTCCGCATCATCAAGCGATGATGATGTCGTACCTGGAATAAGAGCATTTGTGTTCCTCGAGACAACGCATACAAGCATCTGGTGGAAGGACTAGAATCCTCTTGCCCAAGTGTCTGCAGACAGCAAGAGCTGCAAGCCTAGCTTCCCAATTGCCGGCTGCCCTTACTGTGCCACATCCAATGGCAGGAGGGTCGAGAATCTCTTCCCAGCAATCGAGAGACTTGAAAACACCGTCATGGGCCTCGATCACCTTTTCTGGCCGTTTTGTCAGTTCGTTTGCGACGCTGCGAGTGTGGTGACTGCACGATTTGCCAGCGATGTCGGCAACCAGTTGGTCGTGGCTGTTACTCTCCGTAAAGTTTTCAATATCAGGGTGAAATGAACCCTGAGAATCTTGGTCGAGATACTGATCAAAAGAGAAGCCTTCTTCTATGAGAGGGTTTCCATGTTTGCCGTCAACAGATGCTGGACCAGATAGAAGATCCAATGCCATCACAACGTCAATATCTCCCATCATTTTGCCACGATTGTTAAGAGATACGACTGATTCCAAGATCACTGCTTGCTTATCGCGCAGGCCTCGATTACCTACATCAATGGGCAATTCATAGTCCGTAAAACTCAGATGGAGAGACGTGCCAGCAAAAGCGTCCAAAAAGTGACCATCGAAAGTGTAATGGTTGACAACGTGCCACAATCCTGGGTCCGCAGCTTTCAGCATGGGCATTGCCGTTGGAACCATGAACGCAAGTTCTGATCTACCAAGGTTCCCGAGCACTCGCTCGATTCTTGGTGTAAACTTGGCTGTAACAGGATCGCACAGCAATGCAGAATCAATAAAGATGGAGTCGCCACTGGCTAGAGCTACCACATTTCTCAGTGTCGACGGATCTATATCGAATTCGCCTGACTCAAGCATAGCAATGTAAGCGAAGTGGATATGTCGCGTTTCATGGTGAGGTCGTCTGTCCCATGCTTTATGTGACGTATACCGAGCCCATTTTCCGTCGCCAATCTTGGTTTCTAGAACTCTAAGCCTGATTCTGGCTCTATCCAGGAGTTCATAGATCTCATCGATGCGCCCCAGAGCGCACAGAGAAGCCCAAGGACTGCAGCCCGCTTGTCCTTGGCCCCATTGTTCAATGATTGAAGCTAGCCGATCTCCGGAAAATATACGCGATTGAAGCACTGACTCTATTTGCTCAATTGTAGGCTCAGATACTGGTAATTGTAGGGGAGAATTTGAATCAACTCGAGCCCGGAATATTCCGCAGCTTGCCGCGTCGCCCCAGACGCGCTCGTAGTCGGTAGGTCTTGTTTTTGTCTTATAGAGACGAAACTCCATCCATCTCTACACCGTACACTACGTCTTTTCTGTGAATGAAAGACTAATTCTCGCCAATCTTGTCCATCAAAGTCTTGACCTTCGTATTCGCACATGATGGACAGTCTTCGCGATGTTCAATCTCGAGATCTTCATGACAGGGAAAACTCATGCAGAAATCACATTGATCACATGGCGAAGTTTCTAACGCGCATCCCTCCATGAACAATCTGCAGGCGTTACAAATTGTATCGCCATTCTTCGAAGAATAAGAATCCTTGAACCTAGCTGGCGTTCGCTCCGGGTGATGGAGGTCTGGACAATGTGGATTTAGATTTCCGCAATTCACTATACTAGCTATCTCCGGATGGAATTGCTCTAGTTCATACGCGGAACGCCCTAGTTTGTATTGAGGTAAAAGGTCGCGAAGGACATCGTCCATGGTTGTACCAAGGATCCAGCGATGATGGATTTCTCTGGCACTAAAACTCCCATCAATCCTTCTTTTCCCTGTCGATCGCTGTATTGGAAATGCTGTACAATACCCATGTTGCGCTGTCCTCGATAGGCACTCGCGCTCATATCGTATAACTAGATCTGTTGTGCTAGAATAGCTATTGGCAGCTATGTGGCGAAGGAACTTGATGATATCCTCTTCAGTTTCAAATAGGCTGAGGAGGTTTCTGGGCTCACATAATCCAAAAAAATGGTATAGATTGTGTGAATGCGCTACCTAGAAATGCTCCGCTTCGACGTATTCCTTGATTAAGAAGTTGGTGGTATCGTTCACGCTGAGTCCCTTGCGAGATAATGTAGTCCTTCGCCGCTTTCCGAAAAACAGCACACCATTTCGGGCCTTTCGGGCTAGATCCGCTCTCCTCTAGTATTCTCAAAACAACTTCGCAGCATGTGTTAACGCTTGGACACTTTCCGATCCATTTCGCGATGAGAGCGCCGAGGCAGACAACACGAAAGGCGTCGAGAGAGACGCAAGATGTATCGGAAGCAACTTGGCGCTCTACCACTACAGGAGGCGAGTAATACCGCATTCGGGACAGGGGCAGAGACCAAAACACTCCTCCCCAGCTTTCTTCTGAGTCGCGAGTGGATAGTGTAAGTGTAGCGCCGACCATGAGCTCGTCTCCCTGACTGATGGATTTGACTTCACTGGTCAAGACGTGCATGTCAGGATATAAATGCCACGACCAAATTGCAAGGAGAGTCGCTCCATTCGTGACCCGTTGGTGGATTCCTTGAACCAGGTTTTCCATGGCTGTCAGGGCCATTGTCCAAGCAGAAGTAACACTATCAAAAGTGTGTTGGATCGTGTTTACCTGAACGTGGATGTTGTTGAGAATCAGCATGAGTTGTGTTTGTTGGAATGCCTTGGCTTTGTCTGCCGTCTGCAACCACGAGCGAGCACTTGCATCCCATCTTGATAGCTAATCACGACTCAGTTCTTGCCGTGCAGCCATGATGCTCGCAAGTGCCGAAACGCTTCCTTGTTCGAAACCGCCTATTATTTGTTCCTTACGCTTCTCTACTAGTTCGTCCCAAAGCGCTGTAGCTTCGTTACCATTCCACATTCGTGCGATCATACACGCAAGTAGATGAACTACAATGGCTCCTTAGCCAAAGGTTGCCGCGGCCCAGATACTTGTACCATCGAAGCCCGTATGTTTTGCGAAGATGCCGTTGGCGTGTCTATCGCATTTAATCTCGGCAGATACAGATATTTCTGATACACGTGTGCCGTAAGCTTTGATGAGGTGAGGTATCTGAGGCACCATGGATTCGAACAGAGCGCCGAGCTTCCTTGCGGTAACATGTGCTTGTCCATCTTCAGCATCGGCACGTCTTGATAGAGACAGTGCGTTTCCACAGCCGCTGAATTCCTTTGGAGCCTCGCATTTGAAGAGCGCGAAGACGAAGTTGAGGGTCGCAGCTGCCACAGTGAGCTCATTAGACTGAGACAACGCTGCCGAAGTGATTCTGCCGATAGATGCCATCTTTAATGTGGGCTGAAGCAAATTTGCTATCTTGGCCAGACGTTCTCCTCTCTGTTGAGGGAGGGGCAACGTCACTGTCAGATGAGGGGTGCTTCGCAGACATATATATGCAGGCTGTGTTGCAATGAGGCTGCGAAGTCCGCGTATGATTGGTCTATTATGCAGCTAGGCACAGCGCAACAAGTCAGAATGAGGCATACTACTCGGCCGTTCGGCTCATTCGACATAATCTGAATAATAGGTGAATATGGCTTCTTTTAGTGAGAAGTCGGTGTCACATTTATCCTCGAGCATACGAGTAGTCAGTTTCATTGAGGAATAATAACACTCAATTGAATCCATTAGTCTTCTATCTGAACCTCATCGATCTTACAAAACACACATAATTAATTTATGTGCTTGAGAGACGACTCGTTGGACCTTGTGGACTTGCCTTGCATTTCGTTTCGGCTAGTCAGAAAATACTTTGGGAACAATCCCAGCAAGCACGAAAATTTTCAGCACACCTACAACACGATGATCAATCGGTTACGTTTGGGTTATTTTCTTCTGCCACGACGACCGCTTAAAACTGTCACCGCCGCCGCCGGTCCTGACCCGCACGACGTTGTCATCAATCAACCTACGCCCTATTAGTGAGTAGAGACAAATTCTGGTGGCACCGATCTCGAGGAATATGATACCTGGATTCTGGATTCAAGTTTGATCTTGCCCATTATTTGGGGATTGAGTCTGTGGTGATATCATGGTGAATGGATATGACTACACTGATGCCATCGCTGTCGTCGGAGCTGTATGCTCCAGTCATCAGCGCCACGTTCCTGCATGAGCGGAATTAATATGCGAGATTATTTAGGCTTGCTGGACCTTGAGTTGAATTTATTGTGGTTCTACATATGAAGATCGAAATCTGCCCATAGGGATAGTATCGGGATGTAAACTATCAGGACGCCTTTCGCGGTACATCAGTAAATATGTTGCATCATGCACACATAGGAAACTTGTAGTAGACGAACTCGATCTAATGGGAAGTGATGACATAAGGACAGTTTTTCGGTTGTAATTTAGAACAGGTAACTTGGTCATCAATTTGCATCACCAGACCAATCATTGAAACTATTTAGTCAAGTAACCTAAATTGACATACTCACCCGAGGTATCCTGCTCAAATTGAGCCGGTGCATTTATGCCCGTTGTCTTGAGAAATACGAGGTACGCATAATTCTAGACGCCAACGGTAATGTATTGAGTTACTCATTACCGTTAAGCCGGCATGAAAGGGCGTTGGAATAACGGCAAGCCGGGAATGTGCTCATTGAGAGACACTACGCGCCCTTCCCGTTCTTCACGCTCGGTGAGATCATTCGTTGCGTATTTGAAGATTTATACATTAGCCCCATTTTATGAGCTTCGGACAGATGTATCGAAACAACTCGTCGAGTTAGCCGGGTATGAGGCCATTTTGATTGATCCCTTTATGGGCTTTATGCAAGCTTGCCCCTGGGTTCTCACTTATATCTCCTTTCACTTCTACAACTCCCAATTAGTCAATGCAACCATCTCATTTTTGACATCCTGCCAACCCAAGATGCTGAAGCAATTGAGCCTTCTCTGCCTACTCGGCATCGCACTCGCGGTGCCCGACCAAACCGACCTTCACTGGAGAGGTGACGAACTATGTGCATGTCTCCAACATGAGTGGACATGCTGCGCCAAAGATTTTGAAACTCGCCCCGAGAAAGAGCGAACCCCTTGCAAAATCCAACATTGCTGCAACCGAGACGGCACGCCGTGTCGAGAGGAAAGCCTTCTCCCGATGTCCGAACGCGTTATTCATTTCACACCCGAGGTGGAAAGGGCTGTCCAACGCCGCTCCACGACAGCGCAGGCGTCGATGGCCGATGACGAGAGGAAAGACGCAATTGCAGTCTTCGAGGATGCACACCACGATGACAAGGATAAGAATGATGTTGAGACACGACAAGGACGACAGCGACGATCGCCTAGAGATTTCTGTTGATCCAAGGCTGCCCTGAAGACGATTGGATGATTCACAGCGACTTGAACTCCAACACGACTTAAAATCTTGGTGTTCGACGATCATATGCACCATGGGAGAAGTGTCGCTACTACCACGTCGACAATGAATCCCACGTAGGGGAAGATTTTGAGGTGCGAAAGGATCATTCGCATACGAAGAATTGTGGACAGGTCGCATCCTTCGTCAGAACACAGGATACCTCAATAGTAGGAGATATTGCGTTCATGTACGTTGGAAGCCCTGAGTGTGAAGAAAAGGTCTTTTGACTTTCGCTATCGTATGTTCTGTTATCAATTTTATTGGCGTTGGGTCAAAGGTGGTGTTTGGCCATTATCTGCGATGGGAGGAAAGGATTGATCACTTCGGAAGATGAATCTCAAAGTAATATGATAATTCTTAGAGAAATAATAGCTAAACAAAATCCATCGAACTTTGGGTGTCTTCAAATGTCAATTATTGGGAGTTTGGGGTTATGACTCCTGCCCTACTACAACTGGTTTCCCGAAGCCTTAGTACATGTCCGCTCGAAATGAAGAATAGTAGAATTGGTCCTTGTCGTTGGTGGCCTATTTAAATCGGCCACCTTGCTTCGCACAGAGCCGAAGGGGCTCGCTCTCGACACAGCTGGGCATCACACGATCTAGTGACAACATATTTGCAATAACAGCCATCACCGCGTCTGATACCAAACCATCTTCGAAAACCCGAGCAAAATCTCATAACAGCGACACAACAACCTATATTCCAAGAACACCAAGTTGCGGGACCCTTCGTTATGAGATGGCTAAACCTTCCAATTTCTACTCGGTAGTTCCTTTCGAGTGGCAGGTGTATTCGAACCTGTCTTCTGTTTCCGTTTCAAACGAGTTGTATAATCTCTTCCTTGGTCGATTGAGGGTCGGTTGTGATATGTATATCAACGAATCACCCTCAATCACAATCCGCGTAGATCCCTTATAGTCCCAATTTCAATCCCGACCGGGCTCGCCGGGTTACCGCCACGCATTCCCAAAAGGAAAGATATCCACGCCCAACCCCGGAACATCGGATTTGATACGCAGCCGGGGATGCAGGTCCATGCATTAGGACCTTGGAATCTCGGGCCCCGAAATCGCATCCTTCGTTCGATACTAGATAGTCTGTAATCGTCCCACACACTCGCGACGTTGTATTGTCGTAACATATTCGAAGCAGAATTACCCGCTACATATCCGAGAGTGGTTAGAGTCGGATTTGGCATTTCTCTGTACGGGATTCAGACGGCATTTAGACCTTGAAGAACACTCACCATGATAGTACCCCGTGTCGCCAGCATCGGATAACTCCACTTCGATATCAAAAGATGATAATCTGGGAATCGTAATTTTGCTCCATTTGCTCTCGGGTAGTAGTCAACAATAAGCGAAACGAAAACAGAAAGGGCGGCCGAGACGAGAGGTAGGTTAGGGAATGTCCCGTGCTTCAAGTCATGGTAGCATTCGTCTATGCTTACATGTAGGCGTTGGAGAGGCCCAGATTGACAGACAGTGTGCGGAACTGTAAGTTCTAGGGAGTTCTCGGAGATATTACTCCCAGCCTCTCCGTTCACCAGCTTGTCGAGAGTCGGCTTTCCGGCACTCAATCTTGTAACCGGGAAAACCGACTTCACCTCGACTTGGATTTCGAATGGGCTCTCCGATTCGTTCTTGAGCTACATATCATCCGCTGTTTCGAAAACGAGTACCTACTTTGGCACCTGTGGTCGGATCTCCGTCACACCCTCATCAATATTGGAACAGGAGCATCACAACCATGGCACCAAAACAGTCACTTGGTCTCGAGTCGAGACCGAAAATTATTTGGGTAACGTTATTTCATGCTTATTTAGTCATGGGTGCAGAAGAACCTTTTCAGAAACCGTGAATCTCAGACCTCGTCCAGCATTTACACAGCTAGTACGCCGAAAATCCAGTATAGTAGTAGGTTCGCAGTCGGGTGTATGCCCTCAACGCCGTCCCAAAGATCATCCATTTCCCGCCACATCCACTGTCGTTCTTTATCCCTTCTTCTTGGACACACCGACGGTACGACCGCGGCGGCCAGTGGTCTTTGTGTGCTGACCACGGACACGGAGGCCCCAGTAGTGACGGAGACCACGGTGGGCGCGGATCTTCTTGAGGCGCTCGAGATCCTCACGGAGCTTGCTGTCAACAGCAGCGGAGATGGAGTGAGAGTCTTGGCCGGTGACGATGTCACGCTGTCTGTTGAGGAACTAATCATGTTATGTTAGTCGTTTAATGTTTTGGAATATGGCAGGTCTATCCTCTAATAGCAAATAGAAATGCACATCTCGGGAGATGACTGATAACAGAGATGAATGCTACATACCCAGGCAGGGATCTTGTAGGCGGCGGGGTCCTTGACGATCTGGACGACGCGCTCGAGCTCTTCGGCAGTGAGCTCACCAGCACGCTTGCTCTTGTCGATATCGGCCTTTTTGAGGATCAAGTCGGCGAAACGGGGACCGATACCCTTGATGGAAGTCTGTCGAGCCGGCACATTAGCCAAATTGTACACATTGCAGGAGAGCGTTCTCAATCTCCAAGACCGCTCGATGGGATCCACGCACCAAGGAGTACAAGGCATTCTGCTTGCCGTCAACGTTTGTGTTCAACAAACGGATGATGAACTGGAAGTTGCTCTTTTCGCCGGACACGAGCGACTATGAGATTCGGTTAATTAGCATCAAAACTGATTCCGATTTCACTAAGCGATGGCCACGGCAGGTTCGGATTGGCCGCTTCTATCAACAAATGCTCGGGCTCTTATCGTCGAAATTATCGTAAGCATCGACTACGTGCAACTGCCCGAGGCATGGTTCATGATTCGACCTCGTTTTCACATTGCCTCCAGCTTACTACCATGCGTCTGCGGTAGAGTTGTAGACATGCAAGGCATTCCTTTGCGAGTGAGTGGGTTGAGTGAATCGAAACTCGTGATACTCGTGCAATCGTAAGCAGTCGCGGGTTCGTGTTGGTAGCGGGGTATGCGTGTGGTGTAGGCGGCACGATGATTCTCGAGCATTTGATGATAGAAGCAGCTTCGTCGTCGAGCGGTGGCATCGGGAACAGAACTTACCATGGTGGCGGCTTGTGTGGTTGACGATCGGTGATGGATGTGAGGAAGCGGAACAGGTCACGATACAACTTTTTGGGCGATTTTTGGTAGAGGAGGGTTGTGTGTGCGGGTGTGGTCCGTCCGGCTGTCAGATTCTTCCGGCGCCGACGTTCTTTCTGTTTGATTGGCTCGCGTCACTCAAATGCGGTGCTGCCCTACATAGAGCCCCTCAGGCCCGCCTGCTAGAGTTTTCGACAGCTAAGCCACTGCAGCTTGTGTGGCTTGCACGTCCAATACCTTACCTAGCCACACATGCTTCCTACCTTACCTGTCTCTGCTCACCACACCACCTGCACTGCACTGCAGGTGTCTGAATAGACTGATGATCCGTAGAGGGGTTGGTTATTGAGGGCAAAGAGCACTTCAACAGCCAAAATACGCTAGGTTGCCTAATTGTCTCCATCATCACGTCTCTTCAATCACGACTCATTATCTCACAACTAATTTAACCCAAAATATTTCTATTCTACAAAGTTGACTTTTGAGCATCTGCAGCCAGGTTTTTCTGCGAATACTACCATGCAAGTATGAAGAACTAAGCTTGGGAACATACCTCTTAGTGTAAGGCATGCTAGGTATTTTAAGTTGAGATTGCCTTTCACCTTGTGCGTTGTCGCCCTTTCACGAAGCTGTAATTGAATGCAAAGAAAAGTGATTTCCATTAGTAGACGGCCTTACAAACATGTGAGATTGTCAAGACATCTTCCCCGTGAGAATATGCTGGGGGAAAACGCCGTGGTTGGAGACTCGGTTCGTTTGAACTTTGGAGAAGCTCAGTTTTCACATGCAGCTTCTACTTGTTCATCGTAAATCGAGGACTTGCTCGTTCCGGGCGCCGTCTTCTTGGTTTGCAAGCGCGTTGCCGACGTCGCGGCCAGGAAGCCTAGAGTGGATTTATCAACGCGTTGGATTTAGTATTAGTCAATTCCAGTGCTCATCAGAACTAACGATAATAACGTTATTCGATGTGACAACATTTACTTAAACATTATGGTGTTCTACGAGCAATGCAGAAAGACGAGTTGGGCAACGCGGACTCAGGCAGCATCTGGAATCTGCACATCAGTAGGTATTCTGTTGCACCGTAATCCTTATCTTTGTGTAGACATGCGGTGTAAGAGATGATGGGCGGCGACCTGAAGGCAGAAGATACCTGGTCGTGACGGTGATGGGTTGAGGCTAGGCCACCACCCCCAGTTCCCCGGATGCAGCAGATGCAGCAGACGGTGTGCTTAACACGGTGATTAAGCGAGGGGTTAACCGACGCCATCGTGTGAGAATCTGGTCAGAGTTTGGTGTGATTCTGCAGGGCGATAGGAATACAGCTCTGGCCCCGCCGTCCGCCAGCGTTGAACGCATTGTGTCGCAGCGCCAAGCACACTCCGCAAAGTCCGATGCCGCTGGCGAGCAGAAGCAGAGAGGACTTCGGGCAGAGTTCGGGGAGCAGCACCCCCGTCCACAGTCGTCGCTCGTACCATGTGGTATCAGGCAGCGCGTGCTGGGCTGATCGGCGCTCGGCGACTAGTACCAGAGTACTTGAGGTCCGGAAGCTCCCCATCATCCGACTTCTACACATTTCACCCATCTCACCGCGTTCTCTTTCTTTCTGCCCACCTCATCTAAACCGTAATTTCCCTCCTCCTCTTGCCAATTCGTGCCCCTCGTGAAGACTGTCGACTGTCTCCAAATAGACTATCCCACTATCTGCCCCAGACATCACAAGCTTAGCAATCCCTGCCAACCGAACGACCCTAGTCTTGCGATTAAAAATCACAATAAACTTGAATAATCCCGACTAGCTTTGCGATAATTATCCCCCTGCTCGCAACACCACCTAACGATCACCTCAACACGGCGACCTGTGCACCTCGAGGGCTCGACTATCCTCGGTCACGATAACACGTTCATTCATTCCACGAATTGTTGGTTCACGCGTCTCGAGTTCTCGCACCGGAATTCCGACAGTTTCCCGCAACTGAACTCCGATATAGACGGCTATCAAACAAAGACATAGCTCTCTGGCCTTTCATTTCCTTTCTATCACAGACCTAAAACACCATCGCAATGTACGCGACCCGAGTCCTGCGCCAGGCCGCCGGCCACGCCGAACGCACTCCCCTCATCCGCTTTATTGGCAAGCGAGAGATTCCTTGTAAGCATTTCCATCAGCTGTGACAAGCTCCCTGCCCGACTACAAAGCTGTCTTGCTGACCTGCATCATCAGCCAAGGTCGACCACACTCCTCACCCTCACCCAGCCTCGCCATCTGGCTCTCTTCCCGCCAACTTCGGCAAAGCAAATAATGGCAACTCTCACGCGTCTTTCTCTTCCTACCGCGACTCCGCTCAGCAACACGGCCCATTGGGCAAGTCCATTGGTAGAATCCCTGCCGCTAAGCTCGGCCCCGTTGAAGCTCCCAAGGGCACCTACTTCGATCGCAGCGATCTGCCGGCACGCTTTAGACGATCGCCCCTCACTCTGGCCGAGATTGAGGCCATCGAGACTGGCGGCGCCGCTCTCTTCGGATGATTTCCTCCGAGAAGCGGGGCTGAGAGTGGTACGAGGTAAACGAGTATGCGCTCTGATGCTCTACGATGATGGACGATTGTGTATGACCAACCCAAATCGGCGCAAGAGGAACAACCCCAAAAACCATCACGGCCTGTTTAACCAGCCCTTGAGGGATCAAGAAGGAAAAGGTGGCCGTGGAATCGGAGTTCCGGCATGAATTGCGATGAAGATGGACATGGTCAAGGAAGCTCAATTAGGGCATATACCACTCCTTGCGGAATTATTTCATCGCCTGACTTCGCGTATTTGCAGCATGCGTATCGTGGTTAAGCACTAGAGCCTAGACTACCGGGGAACTATGCTGGACTTGTCTGCGAAACTCGACTTTAATAGAGGGATTTGCGAGACAATGGTGTATCCATAGCTAACTACGAAAATAGACATGCAATGACATCCGTCAAATCACTTCTCATCAATTTCTTTTCTCTTTTCCACCATTTCGCTCTGCGTAATCACAAGGCAGTACATGACGGGCTTTCCGGTTTGAAGCTGATTGTTGACAAAGATGATTTCAATCCCACGCTGAGAGTGTACATTGACCCCTAGCTCCTTTTCCTACCTAGTGAGGGCCTCGACACCTAATTGTTTCTTATCCAAAGCTCAGTCGATAACATGCCCCTGAGCCAACGGTCTGCTTTCAAACTTAGTTCGGAGTCTGGACTGTTGTACTCTGCTTTGACCTTCTAGACAATTCAAGAAGTCTCCTAATAGCTGCCGTACATAGTGAAAGCTCTGCCAAATTCCTTTCTGTTGACTCTCACCTAGAAGATAAGGGTAAGCAAGGTCGACATAGACTCTACGTTACATCTTGTTGCATTTCAGCCCTATGATTATCACTTAACAAGATGTGTAATTAGATTTTCTTCGTTACATTAGTCTACGTTCTCGATTTTGTTTATGCCTAAAATTGATTGCCTAACACTAGATTTTTTGTCCTAGTCCGTGGCTAATCAGTCATAGGTATGTCAGACACTCAACTCATGTACCTCCAGTCGGTCTTTTAGCAATTTAGGGACGATAAAGTGCTGGACCCGTGTTGAGTCGTTCTTAACCTCTTTACGACCTTACCAGATCTCGTCCTAGTTTCGTATCTCCTTTTGCTCAAGTTCATCCTGCTTAAGCTCAACATTCTCAAGTTTCGCCTGCTCAAGCTCAGCCGCGAGTTGATTGACGTTTTCTCTCACCCATTTAATATGCGCACGTGCAACTTCTAGGGCACAGGATTTGCACTTACCTTTCACAGAGAAAGGAGTGTTTTTGTGCTCGACTTTCCCGGCTCCCCTACAACACTTGATGACTCCTTTATCAGAGACCCCAAGAGAGTCGAACTCGCAAACGACTTGAACTTTTCTTACATGCCCACAGTCGGTCATGGTAATATGGTATATACCACAGAAGCAACCTGGCCGGTTTGGATTGGGAATTCCTCGTCCAGTATCGAGGATATCGAGGTCGACGTAGGCTTCTAGCCTAGGGAGCGTAGTCCAATCTGGAAATATCGGTAGATTGGCCATTTTTGAAGTAGCGAGTATATATTGTTATTGGCTCAGGAATAGTAGACTGTTAGAGAAATTGAAGGTTGTAGAGATAGGATAATTTTTTATGCTTATTGTTTAATTTACAACTGAGATTTAGCTGTTGGAATTACGCAGCTAAATAGACGAGGCTTCAATGTTCCTTGTTTTATAACATTAAAAGCGATTAACGAACAGCCTTTTTTCCCTCTTTAAACAATGTGCGATTTTTAGTAAAAAGCTAAACAGTTTATCAACCTATAAGCTTGTTACTAAAACAACACTCAAGTTTGCAAAAACGATCCGTTCTTGCACCCAAATCCTCTAATCGTTGCCAGCAACTACAACCACAAAGTTTAAACCCCAAACCAAATACTAGAATCAATAGATCGAAAGCATCAAATCCTCACTACTCTCAATTACAGGCATAAATGCTAACATACGGGTAAGGTGTAAAGGGTACCTCTTGCCTTTGTCTTTGTGCCTCGCCATCCCTTGAAATGTTTCGGTGTTTCAGCCGCGCCCTTGTCCCGAATATATAGCAGATAGACTTTCATTAGAAAGTCGCATAACGGGTATATCAAGTTCTCATTGACTCTAATATTCGAACATTGGACTCCAAAGGCGCTGGCATAGGTTAGGATAAATCGTTACAATTCAAGGGTATGCAGTTAAGGTCGACACGTATAGTCTCTTTGTTATACTTAGCAACCTTCACAGGGAAATTTCAAGCTCACTTCATCGGGTAAAATCTTGTATTATGGCATGTGCAAATTGAGTTCAAATGCTGTATCGTACAAGAGATTGTGCATAATATGAGAAAATGTCCTTTTAAATCAATTCCGACCTCCACGGAGAAGATCCGTCCCTAGAGTCATCTCCTCTTCACTAAGACTTAGGATTTGTCCCTGGGAAATTGTTTCCTGCCTCCTGTGCAGGCCCAGTTTCGTGCTTCGAATTTGTACCAGGGAAATTATTGTCTAGTTCGCTGGCAGCAGCAGATCCTGTGACCTTCGATTCGGCACTGGAAGTAGTTGATGCTGGTTCTTGGGTTGTCTCTTTCGAATCCGACGGCGCTGCTGTAGACTGTTCGCCATGTTTCGTGTGATGTTTATGCCTATGCCTTAGTCAGTAGGAATGTTTGAATGGAAGTGATAAGGGTTTGGTGTGGAGCTTACAGAAAGTTCTTCATTTTGCTTGATATTGGCTTATTTGTATTTGAAGATGTAGGGTGATATGGACTAGATGAATGTACCATCTGGAGGCGATGACCGCCTGACAATTATATATACGGGAGCCTGTCCGCTCGCGTGGGATTGCAATGATGATTTCCTGCATACTTCTGAATAAGAATGACGTTTTGCGCCATGGTAAAATAGATTAATCGACGATATTTGATTCGTGATTTGCCCAATGCGGTAGCAACATGTACAGATTTGTAGCGATCGCCATTTGGGGTAACATCCCCAAAGACCATGCTGATGGTTGTGGTCGTTGGAGACGTTAGACCAACTTGTACCACATTCGCTAGAGCATAGAAAATGCAGGATTCGTGACCATGCCCCCTTCGATTGAATTTCGGGCAGATGTGATTGCCATTTCGATAGCCTAGATAAAGAATAATCGTATAGCGCGCGTAGTGAACACCATGTAGTTGGTAAACTATTATCATGATTGATTGGGTATCTCAAATATTGCCATGGTTCATACAGCAGCATCAACATCCATTTCCGTGGCCCGCGAGCGTTCCTTTTCTTGGATTAGCCGCATCATCTCCTCTTTCCACTGGCGATACTCAGCTCTCTTCTCATCCGTCATATCCCATCTGCTCTGGAACATCGTGTCTGCTCTCTGAATGTGCAGCTTCTCTATGGCCCTTTGGCCATCCTCTTCATCTACTTCCATTACATTATTTACCTCGGCGTCCAACTCCTGTGAATCTGACCCCGCGGCTTTCATACTCTCCTCAAACCCGACAAACCAGTCTTCTTTCTGCCAGCCTTGCTTGATGACCTCGGCCATGGCTTTGTCCACGTCCTTCGCGTTAACATCAGACCATCCGATCCAAAGTTCATCCTCATCCATGCCCTGGACTTTAATCTTCTCCTGTGCTTGCTCAAGGACCTTCAGCACCGACTTCCGTATCCTGGTGTACTGTCTGCTGTCTAGCTCCTTGCCCTGTTTGAATACAAAGAGTTGCCCGGATACGAGACAGTAGACGCCGGCCAGTAGATGTGTTAAGTGATCGTTGACCCAGGCATCCTTTGTCCGTCTGCCATTGGGGGCGACGATAGTCTGCATGCCGGCTAGGACAGTGCGTCCAATCCGCTCTTGATCCAGTTCCTTGCACAGAAGTTGTATAGTAGGCCGTATCCAGGCAGGTAGCGTGCTTCCTATGCCGCCTGCTTTTCTCTTGGCAGGAATAGCAGGCGGCTTGGATGCTGACTTGGTCGGAGTGCCGTCTCCTGTAGCTGCGGGAGACCTGAATTTAGCTAGAGTAGACTCTTTGCTGGGCGTCCCACGCGACGGGATGCGCTTCTCGCTCCCGAATATATCTGCGCCTCTTGCTTTGGAGGATGGCGTCCGCACGCGCCGCGGCGTGCCGATGGAGGTTTGTGGAAGCACATTGTCGAGGTGGGTATATAGACGTTTGTATAATCGCGGGGGGATGGGTGGCCTGGCTTGGATCGGAGGTAAGTCGAGAGATATCTTGAGCCGTTCGCAGGCGATGTGAGCGCATGCGTAGGATCGGGCAACTTCTTCTTCGGCCTTCAGAGCGTTGGCACTGTTGCGCGATTGAGCGAGTAGAGAGGATGCTAGCTCGAGCAGAGGCTGGGGCAGAGCGTCGGAGTATGAAGGAAGCAATGAATACAGCGTCGGCTCTAATGTTCGACTCATTGTCTCTAGAGGACAGTGGCGCCCGCACCCTCTGCTCCTCGAGTGAGTCTCAACCGCACGTAAGCGTCGTCGTGAACAAGAAAGTAGCGAAAGACTGGATTAGTTAGGCTTCAATGATACGATATTGCCAGCCTGTCGTCGAGTGTCGTAAGAGAGTAGAGATGACGAAAGACACTGCTTTGGTTTGTGTCTCCTGTCGTTGCAGTTGCATGCGTGACAAGCTGCTCCTCTAGCTCGGTCACTTGTTGATTATTGATGGTCAATTGACGTCGCTGCTGGACATTCGACCCATTGCCCGGTGCGACATTAGCGCATCGCAATCCCTGCGACGCCCCGAACGTCAACGGCTAAAACGAAACGCCAAGACGGCCGAGATCTGGCCCCCTGCAGTAACTGCCGATCCCGTCTCCAGATAGCAACCACCATGGTTCCAACCTCCGGGAGACGCCTGTCGTACCGTGGACGGTTCTCTGCCTCGCATCAAGGCTCGAACTGCTCCAGCATCCGCTACGACCACCTACCTTTGTTGAAACGAAACAAGACGAAACACTGGCTCCCATATATCCTAGCATTGCATAGATCTATTCATTATCTGCCCCCTCATATACCCGATTGGGCATCATCTCTGGTGCTATCTGAGCACACTCGCGGAAGCGCAAACAACAGCAAAATGCGCTCAACAACCTTTGCGGCTCTGAGTCTGCTGGCCCCTGCGGTCCTCGGCCATGGCTCCCACGACCAGAAGCCCATGGTCGCCGACGATGCCAATTGGATGACCAGACACATGGCCGGTACGTGTTGACCTCATGTCGTGCGAGTCCCCATACCTCTTGCAGAGCAAACAAGTGCATAGACAAACAGTAGAGAACACAAGGCTCACCCAACATAAAAATAGAGGAACATCACATGACCGACTTCGACGCATCTTCTTTCTTCACATTGCACGACTACAACGGCAACGGCCGCTGGGAACCCGACGAGATCCTTCGCACATACGGCCTGATGGACGAGTCCAACAAGGACGTACCCTACTCCAAGCGGCAAGAATTACAAAAGCGGATGATGCAGCTCCTCGACCGGAATAGCGATGGGCTCGTCTCCCGCGACGAGTTCATGGGCTTCATATCAGGCGGTGGCACTCTGCCTGATCTTGGTACAGGACCGGGGCACCACGGCGACGACGAATACGAGTATGAAATTCACCACTGGGAAAAGTACCACGACGAGAACACCAAGCTCGAGGATTTGACACATCCTGAAGACATTGAGCACTTCAGGAAACACGAAGAGATGGAAGATGCCGAGGAGCGTCTGGAGCAACTCGAGCGCATGATGATTGTTGCTGCTAATATCCCTAGCAAGTTTCGGAGAGCGAGCTGATACGTTGCTATGTACATGGAGGGATAGATACTAGATGTGGCTGAGCATATGATGTATAATGAGTGTATTTCTTGGCATGATCCTGCATAGTATATGCATGTTTTATGTGGCATGGGGCGGGCGATGAAATCCAGCTAGACATGAATAACCATGCTGATATCAGTAGCAAGTATTTCACAATTCCAGCGCTCAACTGTTTGGTACAGGGGCATGATTGTTAACAATGATTTGCATAAACAAGCGAATGGACAATCGAATCTCTAAGTTGTCGGTGTACTTGAATAGGCAATGGACATACGATCAATTCGATATCAACAGTCCTTGGATACACTGGTAGCGACTAGCAGGTGAAGAGACATAGATGCTGGGCTTGATGTTCGCATCAAGTAAAGCCTGGTGCTCCGCATTGTAAGCACCATATCTGTCTTATTGTGACATAATTTCAAGACAACTCAAAGAAGATCAAATCGTAGCTCATGTGATGCCAATTATCTCATCTGAGGATCTGCTGATATACAAATCAAACACACAATGCCACACGCCCGGAGCAAACGTCTTGACCTGCTCAACATGGTCGACATGGACCTGTATTTTCGCACTCGTACTCCTAGCCCGCTGCGCCCGTCCAGAAAACCAATCCTCAATCTGTCCTCTCTTACTCTCGATATCGGCGACACCAACATTCTCATGGATGTGCACCCAGGCACTCTCACTCTCCTTTGCTATGTCCCAAGCAGCGTCCCAAGACCCTCCGCTGGTAGGCAGGAGACCGCAGTTGACATGCAAGATATCGCTCTTTCGCAGTCCAGCGTATGGCTCAGTCTCGTCTCGTTGTCGTGTCAATTCATCCCATTTCCTGATCCTCCGTGGTGCTCTCGCATTATCTTCCAGAAACACGATTATTGTTTCATCTCCCTTCATCACATCCTCTATAACAGAATCATCATCCTCTTCCTCATTAGGCCTAACGATCCTCACACTGTACCCATTAGCAAGCGCACCTCTCCTCAAACCCTCCACGCTCCACGGGTTCAACTCCCAGCACAACACACGGAAGCCAAGCGAAGCATAACACAGTGCAAAGTATCCAATCCCAGCATACAAATCAACGGCCACTTTGCCCTTGCGCTGGGCTGCGGATATGACTCGATGCGACAACGCCGTATCTCCTTCTTCCGCTGCAGCAGCTTTGTGACTGTGGAAATCCAGCACTCTCGCCTTCTCCTTAATATTCCCCCGACTAAACATAGTCCATCTCGGAGCCCACATCTGCGTGATCGCGTTCTGTTTCGCCGAGACCCAGAACGCCCGCGCAAAGTCGTCTTGCGTCGCTTCCCGTTCAGGGTGTACGAGTGTAGAGGGGCCGAAATCCCCGTATAGCATCCGTAGGCCGCTAGGACTGCGCAAAATGTTTTCTTCGATGCTATTCTTGGTCTGTAATGGAATACCCTCGTTCACTGCGAGATGCGTGTATGAGATTGTTGGCGAGCCTGCAATCTCTTTGAGGATTTTCCTCCAGAGTGAATTCGGACCCTTGTCTTCCTCATCAACGCCAGCAATGTTTTGGCTCGTTTCAATGACATCCTGCCATGCCGCGGTTGCAAAAGACCCAGCGGGGAGAAGCACCATCGGAGTGTATGCTGTCCATCTTTTCGGTGCTTGTACGACTAGGTCGCTTGCTTCGTGACCTGTGAGGGACGGGCCGTAGACTTGAAGCCATGATTTAACTGCGCTCTCGACTGGATTCCGTTTTAGCCGCTGTGGCAGATCCTTGGCTTTTCTTCTCTCAGGTCTCTGTTTCTTTTGTGAGATGGAAGTCATCTTTTCAACGTGGTGAGAGAATTGGAGAGGTATGATACAGGCATCGATGGGAATAAGTGGGGCGTTGCGAGTGTTGACCTTGATTTGCAGAGGCTACCTGGGAATACACCTCCCCCTTTTTCAGACCAACTCCACGTGAGCTCTCGCGACTCTAGCCTTTATTTGCAACAAGTATAGAGCATTGATGTCATTGAACAACCAGTGTCGCTGGCACTCAATTCCCTTTTTATACGGTGGGTGAATTAGATTGCACTGGGAGAACAAGCCTGTATATTAATCCAGAGACAAAACGGTTGGTTTGATGATGGTTACTTCCTATTCTGCCACGTTGCTTCCTTGCTGGTATTCGATGAAATATCAAGCATCATTTTTCGTTGTCTCGTATGAAGGAAATTCAATGATCGATGCCACTTTGCTCTCCCTGCTTATCCGTAATGCGAGACAAGAGTAGTAGAGAGAGTGATCCTAGTAATTCATGTAGACTGCTCACCGCTGGGCCGGGGGCTACGCTAGACAAAGACAACGATATACACACTACCACAACGACACTGAAGCTCGACATACATCTCTGTGCCCAGTTCGTTTGATGTATTTGAAGCAATCAAGTTTATTCTTTCGGTATGATCAACCTGGTGTAACTCGCAGGCAGTATAGCATTCTTAGTATGGCCTTGCTTCGCTGGTAACCTTGAGACTAGACACTTACTCTTAAGTAAATGACTTTAGCCTTAATTAGCAGTTACTAGAAAAGGGATATTTAGGATCAATCCTAAGCCTTTTAATTAAGGGCTAATTTGTCCCAACCGCTTCTCTGACGATTTCCCCGCTTCTCTACTTGCCTGACAATAGCTCCCATTCGGTACTGTTTCATTCTCTACCTTGCTGATCGCCACAGTTTATGAAAATCTGGATTTCTTGTGCGAGTGATTTTCACTCTCCAACGACGGAGAAGGTCGCTTCTTTCCCGAAGTTGGGGCTTCATCTTCAGATACTCCTGGACTGCCCATAGCCGTTGCACCGTCGGTGATATTTTGGAGATTCTCTTGAAACTCGTCCATCATCTCTAGTTCAGCGTCGCCCTCGAGCTCTTCGTGGATTCCTGCATAGCCCTCATCCACCTCAATCTCAATCTGAGAGCCCAAGGTACCAATTGCTGTATGGGAAATGCCGTCGGCGTTGTGTTCGATAATCCAATCTTTCGCTTCAATATTTGCAGGCAATTCTGCGATATTGAGTGATGTAGACAACTTCCCCACCTCACGAGACTTGTCCTGCTCCTTAGGCTCAATTTGTTTCTCTGTTTGGCCCTTATCGGTAGAATGGTGCTCCATTTCCATGTCTGTCGGCGAATCCAGGATACCATTCGTCTCAGCAGAGTTGCCCTCCACCTTGGATATGATAGACTCGCCCGTCGTTTCGACTTCCTGCGGCTCTGTTGATGATTCTGAGCCGTCATTCGACAAGATAGAGTCGGTAGACAACATAGATTCATCGGACTCGTCTGGCTCGTCCGACATCAAGATAGTTTCATCCGGCATGTCTAAGTCCTCAGAAGCAAGCGACTCATTGGTACCAAGGTCGGGACGGTCCTTCGGGATGAGGGTAATAGACTTCTTAACGGCTCCACTAGCAAGATCAGGGTATGCGTCTCGGTATGCTGGTCTTTCCCAGTTGATCTTTGGCTTCGGAAGAGTTGATGTCTCTGTCTCCCTTTCTCCGTGGTCAATCTTTGCTTCAGCGGACCTGCTTCGCAAACAGAAAGACTCAGCCTGAGCTTTTCGGTCGGGAATGTGATCCAGCCACTCCAAAGTCATGGGATTGTCGGGTCGCGTGTAGGGTGTAGCCGTGCGCCGCTCGATCCAGTCGTTAAGGTGTTGTCTTATGTCCTGAGACGTGCAGTCCAAGCTCGCGCGCGCTTTCCATTCTGGCATGTCGTCAATCATGTCGGTGTCGGTGGCGAACATCCACTTTTGGGCCTCAGCCCATCGGTCACTCAACTGTTGGTGCAAGTCCACATCATCTTCTTCTTCGTCCCAGTCTAACAGATTCCTCTCTGCATCTCCGTAGCGCTCTTCCCACTCTTCCATCACGGTCCATCGATGTGAAAGCAGTGCTGTATCATGAGTGACAGCTTCGTATACCGCCCACTTGGCAGTGTCAAGTTCGCAACGAACAGACCTATCATCCGCGGGTTCGGCACCTTCCAGATCAACGAGTACAAGATTGTCGGTAGTCGTATCTATCATGATATTCTGGGGCAATGTGTCGTTGTGAACGATGCCGAGCTCGAGATGCATATAGTCGAGGGTATCGGTGAGTTGCCTGAGCCACTTCATCTTGAAGGTATTCTTGTTGTGTTGCAGATCATAGCCCTTGACTTGCTTCATAGAGAATCCTAGAATTCGTTTTTCGTCTTTGTTATCGATGATAATCTTGTGGATCGGGACAATGTGTGGATGCGAGGGGATCGACCTGAGGGTGTGCATCTCTTGCCATGTCTTGCTCAGGCCTTCCTTTACCAAAAACCATTTTGTCACCATCCGCTCGCCAGGGTGAGTAAGATCCTCCATGAGATCTACCAATTGGGCTAATCGGTCGACTTCGAAAAGCTGTGACCGACAAATAGTCTCGACGCCGTGAAGCGAAGGCGTAGAGTCAAGGAGAGGGCGGGGGACAAGGTCCTCAGGAGTGTTCAGGCCGTGCCTGGAGCAGTCGATATAGTCATGGAGGTTGGATGTTTGTACCTTCAGATTTCTTTTCTCGTCGAGCACGATTAAGCGCACGCTAGGGTCCAGGGATGGGGTCAAGCGCTCAAGGATGTCAAGGCCCTCCAGCATGCTGGGGTGACTTGACGGATCGTCAACGTCTACGGCGATTGCGAGGAAATAATCCGCACGAGTGTCCAGGTTAAGAAAGCAGTAGACGACGAGGGTGACTTGTTGGCCGGAGTGGAATACATCGCCATCAAAGTGAAAGAAGCCTTCAGGGACCCAGATCTGCTCGGGGTCGCTCCACCAGTTGCGACTGAGGTCACCCGAGGTGTCGATGGGAACCGGGGCTATGGCCATCTTGCGAAGAATAGTCCCTCAGCGTGGACTTGGTGATGGTGACGCGAGGTGCTCAAGGCGAGAGCGCTTTCGACGCAGGTGGGGGAGGGGGCAAGAGATGGAGACGGCGGATCTGTCTGGATGTCTTGAGGATTGGAGGCACAGGTACACGGCGTGGTGCCTGTGGGTGTTTGGGGATCGCTTTGAAGGTGCAGCGTAAGAATGAGCTTGATGAAGTTGGAAAACTGGGAGGGAATGAGCTGGTGGTTCTTCGGTGGTGTGTACTTAAGTGTGCAGACCGGGAGAAGAGGCTGGCAGAACGAGGGCGGGCGGTGGGGAAGGCAGTGTTCATAAGGTACCTAGAGGTAGGTAGGTACGGTACCTAGAGGTAGGTACCTTAGACGCCTGAGCTGCAAATTTCTCGTCCACGTCTGCGAAGGAAGGAACGCGTGTGGAAGGGCCACTGAGGAAGGAACACGCGGTAGGGAAGGAGCGCGGAGATAGACAGTACCTTAGGGTGGAAAGGTGTGGTTGGCTGTACGCAGGTGAGCAGAAGATTAACTTGCTCGTCGACCAAGTTCTGGTGCGCCTTGTGGGAGAAGAAAGGCAGAAGGACAGAATCAAAAATGGCTCTGGAAGTAGAGATTCATTACGGACACTCACATATCGATTCGATCTATGCCCCAGGAACTTCGCCATCTTACCCAATCATATTAGCTACCTCCTGTTCAAAGATTCCTCGAACGAGCCCCTCAGGTGGTCTCTCATAGAAGTGACGCGTGCCAGTGTGACACACATCCATTGGCAAACATTCACACACACCAGCCTCTTCAGTGGAGTGGCACAATCACCGCGGCTGCGACTTATCGTTCGCTACCGTTTGTACTATTTTACAGATACGCCTTGTTCAATGTACCCATAAGCCACCGGCTATGACGAAGATGCCTAAGGTAGGTAGGTATGTATGTACATATTACTACTGGATTGTGTTTATTTCTTGTTTGATGAGAACATGCATGCAAAAGTGCCAATGAATTACAAATCTGGCCTAGGCCTTCTTGTTGATGTAGAAACCGAATACTCATTGATGAGATCGCATTGGTTGGATTGATGGAGAAGGAACTTATTGACCCAAATCTCATTTAAAGGTACATCCGGCGAATCTTTCCAAACTCACTGATAAGATTCTCTCTACATTTGTTTAGTTAGTACAGTCTCACTTACAGGCTGGGGCTTCAGTAGAGGTTGTTGCAATCTTCGCCGTTTATCAATACCTAACAATCAAGCATTCATCTAGTCAGACGCCAAGTCATTCTATCCGCGATCGACTCTGTCCCTTATCTGCGCAGTGCCCTCGTCGAAGACAAACATTGGACAAACCTGAGTTGCAAGTGCTAATTAGTGAATCACAGGGAGTGTCTACATAGGGAGCTTTCTCCTCAAATGACCTGCTAGGCTTCCGAATAGGGGCCTTCGTCTGATCAATTGGTCTCGGAAGCATTTAATAAGGCATAAAACACATACTACGTCAATTCCCAGTAGAGCAACAGTATTCTTCTATATAAGTGTGCTAACTGATTTTTCAGCTTCTAAGGGAAATTGATCTGAGAATTGGCCAAGTGGTCAAGGCTGGCCAGTGAATTACGCCCAAATACATGGTCAGGCTCGTGCTATGATACACCACCACGTATACCTAGTCCGGTGAACTCCTAATGGAGAGGACTTTACCAACAATCTTCTGCTAGGTAAGTCAAGAGAATCATTCGATGGTTTCAAAAAGCGGTTGTTTGGGTTGTTATGCGTGATGACCCCAAAGACTCGCATTGTCGAGCTTCGGGCTTGGTCCGAAGAAAGCATTGCAAGATTCAAGTGTTTTATCATGCTCCCGCAAAGCAAGCTCCCCGCATGTCTAATTCGTGCAATCAACCTCGTTTATCCTACAACAACAAACTAGGTAAAGCCTTTGACGCGCCCTAGATGGATGTAGTCTGCAGTCCCAAAATATCTAATTTGACCCGAACATCACAAATCTCACATTGTCAGGGAATACGGTTACATGGAAAGTGCTAATACTGAAGTCTAAAGATGGGTAGTAGGTGAGCATTAGCCGCTTGTTGACCATGCTCGACAATGTTTGCAATGTTGGATGATCAGACGAAACGCCGAAGTGTGGAAATCCAGTGAATCATTCTATAAGGATACGGCAACGAGGTGTCTCGTGATTCACAGGATAATATTGCCAATCAAGGAGTTGCAACATCAATCGCTTTAAGTGGCCCGGGGAGCAAGTGACCAGACAGTAACCCCTATCCAGTCAGTGCGCAGGCCATCTGCAGGAAATGGAAGCTGACTGGAACTCGCTGTGATTCATACACTGGCCTTGAGTAGAAACTCTAGCCACCATCTAATGTGCGCATGTGAGGAAACCAGGTGTTCCCGTGATTCATCCATTGCATTGACCACCTGCACCTTTCTCGTCTCATCTCCTAGCAGCAAACAATCAAACATCAGTAGCTCTATTTATACCGGTAGATTTATCCTTCTAGTCTTCCCTCTCTTCGACGTTCTGTAAGTTCAATCTTTTCTTGTGCTCCAAAGTTTTCGACACCGTCCAGCTTTAAGCAACTAACAATCAAGACCATACTTTGAGGACCGGTCTAAGACACCCATCCTTCACGACGCCATAACACATCCATCAAATCGACCCAGTCTAATTACCGATGTATGTCTGTCATCATCCGCCTGTATCTGTACGTACTGACCGGGCTAGTAGCGCAACAATGAGTACTCAACAGACAGTTCAGGGTCAGGGTGTCGGCGTCAACGCCAACGAGCTCGCCCAATACATGCAGAATCACTTGCATACAGGCTGGACTCGCCCGAACCCCGGTAACACCGCTCCCGCGTGCGTCTGTGGCCAATACAATGTCGTTGGCAACTGTGGCCATGTCGTGGTCACTCAGAAGATCCGCTGTCGTGCCGACAGTCGCGGTGCTGGCAGAACCCCTGGATCCTATCAGATCTGTCGTGGCGGCGACACTAAGGCGACCAACACTGTTGCTGGCTCTGACTTCTTCGTCCAGGATCGCGAGTGTCGATCATGCCACCTAGCTCCCTTGAAAGCCACGACCAAGGAAAAAAAGAAGGCGTTTCGGAAAGCTATGAAGGACCCGGTGAGCGCCGCCGCTTTGGCGGCTCAGGAGGTAGAAGATTTCGCACGCTATCAACAACGCGGAGGCAACGCCGGCTCCTCGACCCTCGAGAAACAGTCGAGTTCAACCTAATTTCGTTGTTCAGACAGACACGACAAGATTCGATCACACACCACAGCGTGCAACAGAGTGGAGTATGAAAACATGGGTTTCTCGTCCGGTGGTGGTGGTTTATCTTCCTTCAGCGTTACTGGTATGGTTCTTCAAGACATGGCGTCTCGGTGGCATGGGACGGTTCTATGGTATAACATGGTATGGTGTCTCGTTTGCCTAAGGGTTATGGACAAACTGGTAGCATGGCCTTCGATTTAGCATTATACTCCGCTGGCATGTTTGTCCGGTACCTCTAGCATAGCGTGCGAATGTTTTCATCTTAAAATTTACACATCGTCTCATCATTCTGTGTGTGACAATATAGACTACCGAATGGCGAGCTGATTAAATAAAGGAATAGACAACTGAATAAACTGTGAAATCAGTGTATAAGCTGACGCTCGATGCCCCAGAGGGCATTAAACTTAAAGCTGGTACGGATTAGACCTTAGTTACCTCGCCGATTACCTTCTTGGCTAATAATGTACTGGCCAATCCTCAAATGAATTTCCCTCAGAAGCTGAAAAATCAGTTAGCACACTGACAGAAGAATATCGTTGCTCCACTGGGAATTGACCTAGCATGTGTTTTATGCTCGTAAAAAGTGCAGAACTACGGGGCGAACGCGACGATATAATTGGCCTGCTGCGAATGTGGCAGTACTAATATATTCGAGATGACTTCATACCTGGACACGTACTAGAATACCGCCAGCATTTTGTGCCAAGCAATAAGTGCAACCCCGTACGTGATTCAAAACTGACGAAAAAAGACAATTCCATATGAGGGTCCATCGTATGTTTGAATGACAAGATAAATCGATAACACATTTTATTACTTGCTTTGACTGCTGTCCATCGAGATGATGAGATAGTACCGATGGCTTGGAAAATGGCAGAAGCCTCCACCAAGATTCTTTTCGATTGAACTCGTGGGTTAGGAAAAGGCCTCTCGTAAATAGCTGAGCGTGCATGAGATCTATCTCAAGCGCAAGAAATCTCAATGACATTTATCAGTTGATCACAGTGCTTCATGTAGGTATTAAGGTCAACAGATTTCAGCGTCAGCAACTCAATCGCCCACTCCCAATCGTACCACTAGCACAGCAACCTATTGTTACTAAATATATAGCCCAATATGCAGCGGATTTACTGATATTGTGATGTGTTCCAAGTATTTTTAACAAAATACCTTTTTTTGTCCGTCATTCCATCAAGTACTCGGACACTGCTCGTGTCTCGCCACTCTCCTACAAAATTGTGACCGATAGAGAAACAAGCCTATATAAGCTGTGGCCTCATAGGAATGAGCAAGATGACGATAATTCCTTTACATTCATTTCCCAGCAACCCGGCAGAGTTGTCGCATCAAAGCGAAGAGGAATAAGACTTGCGAAGGTCATTTCTGTCTACATCGGCCTCAATAGATATTTGTATATAATTAACATCATTTAACGTCCGCCAAGCATACCAAGACCTCGACTCGCGGTCAAGCTTTTTCCTCACACACTAACCCGAACGAAGTTTGATGCACCGAAGCGGCCCCACAAACTAACAGCAGAGCCGCCTGTAGCTCGAGACTACACATATCGTCTCCAACTCAACGCGGGCGAGTACGGATAGTTTGCCCGGCAGATTTTCTCATCTGGCACGAAGAAGCCCGCCAATCGAGTCCTCGTTCCGTCAGAAGTGCCGTGATATGGGTATGGACTTCAAGGCTAGAAGCGTCAGCCAGGGAGCTGCCATGGCGGGTTGAGTGGAAGGACATATTCTTGTAACATCATCAATATTTCGTTTCTTATCAGCCACGCTAGTGAGAGGCGATCGGCGCTTCACTTAATGGCGTAGAAACCATGTCGCAATCGCGATTGTCTCATACAGAGCGACAGATTGACCTGACTCAGGGGAAATATCAATACTGTCATAAGTGAGCCTAGCGAGGCAGAAAAACACGCATATTGAAACCAGGCTCGCCAGGGCCATCCAGCCAAACGTAAATATGATCTACTGACGCAGTGACACCGCAACATGAACTCGCCAGTCGAGGCTAGTCCACTTCCACGGTTCCGCCCTGCGACTACATAATCCGCCTTTCGGAAACGACGGCATCACTGTATTGTTACTGGTTAGTCAAAGGGTCTTGCGGAGTCTCACCAATGACGGTCAATATTATACGATTTCCCTCTCATCATTAGTAACAAGATAGCCATGACTGGAATCGCCAGTGATGCTCCGTAACGGGCCATGGTCTGCCGATGAGGACCCATGCCCCAAAGCGCGCTAGTTCGCTGTCCTCGCTTCCGGCGGCTCAACTGGCGGATCAGTCGACGCGCAAGTCGCACGTAGGAGTATTTCTCATCAGCCCACGGGGCTCCAGCTCTGAAATCAAGATAGAGCCGGGTCCGCCATGACGCCGTATGCGGAGTGATAGGAATATGTGAGTCCAGAATAGATGAAATGTGGAGGGAAGTACGGGGCTGTTAGAAGGCACATATAACACACAGACTACGAAATCGGATCTCAGATATGAAATGTGAAGTGGCTGTTCTGGAAACCACCACCCTTCTCATGTCTTCTTCACCCCCCTACAATCACTAAAAGGTATATTTTATCAACTTCGAGCCTCCCATATCCTCTATATCGTGTCTTGCCTGCGGGCTTAGCATTTGAACGAGTAGTGCTATTAGTACACACTCCTCGGATTGGATTCGATCGAACTCTAGGTACTCTTTTTACTTAGGATCTGTCTAGGTGAACCCATCACAAAGGGAAAAATGACGGTAAAGACGGCTTTCGGTCTCCAGGGCTCGGCCCTAAGTAGGATGCAACTGGCCCTCATTGTTGCACCGTCCTTCATACTCTTTGGTTACAATCAAGCTGGAATTGGTGGAATTTTGACAGAAAAGAACTGGGTCGCGACGTTTCCTGAAATCGACACGGTAAACACGACTGGCTCGGAAAAGAGTCGCAACTCAACCCTTCAAGGTCTTGTTGTCGCGGTTTTCGTCCTCGGTGCACTATCTGGCGCGCTGAGCTGTTCATGGTCTGGCGATCGGTTTGGTCGTCGAAATGTCATCTTCGCTGGCGCCATCTGCACCCTTATTGGGACCATCCTGGAGAGTTCTTCCTTCGGACTCGCACAGTTCATTGTTGGACGAGTGATCTTGGGTCTCGGTGTTGGCCAGCTGAGCTCTATCGTACCCGTGTGGCAGAGTGAAACATCAGGTGCGGCAAACCGTGGTCGACATGTAGTTCTCGACGGTCTTTTCATCTGCTTGGGATATGTGTTGGAATCGTGGATTGATTTGGGTTTCTTCGAGTTCGAAAGTGGACCTGTCACATGGCGGCCACCTATCGCGATCTCGGCAGTTTTCTCAATCGTCCTTATGGCGTCAGTCTACAGTTTTCCAGAGAGTCCAAGATGGCTTCTTATGAAGAACAAGGGCACGCAGGCTCGCGCCAATCTTGCCGTGCTTCGGGGGCTTGACGAGACGTCGTCGGAGATTGAGCTAGAGATTCAGGGTGTCGAGGTCTCGCTCGAGAGCACGCGTCACTCTGCTGCCAAGCTCGGCGATATGTTGAAGATGGGCGAGGACAAGCTCGCCTACCGTTTTGGTCTTTGCATCTTATTGCAATTCTACCAGCAGCTTTCGTACGTAAATTCCCTGAAAACGGACGCCTGACCACCACTGACACGTCGTGCCACAGAGGAACAAATCTAATTAGCGTTTACGCAACCATCCTCTTCCAGCAGAATTTGGGACTCGGCAGCGAAATCTCACGCGTGCTGTCTGCTGGGGCCTTGACATGGAAGTTCTTATCGTCTTTCCTGGCATTCATCGTCATCGATCGGTTCGGACGTCGTGCTGTTTTCATGATTTCCGGTTGCGGAATGAGCGCCTGCATGATCGCGTTGGCTGTTGCGACCTCATTTAGCACCGAGGACCGTGCGGCGCAAATTACGGCCGGAGTCTTCATCTACCTCTTCAACACGTTCGTGCCAATCGGGTTCCTCGGTGCCAACTTTTTATACTGTACTGAGGTCGCGCCGTTGAGGCTGCGTATGGCGATGAGCTCCATCTCGACTGCGAACCATTGGCTTTGGTGAGTTCCCCCGCGGTCACAGTTTGCACGCTGATCCTACTCAAATCTCCCTGCACGACGACATCTTCACTGCTGACGCGACTCTACAGGAACTTTGTCATCGCGTTGATCACTCCAGTCGCAATCAACACCATCGGGTGGCAATACTACATCGTGTTCGCGGTCGTCGGCGCCGTCATCCCCTTATCGGTGTTCTTTCTATACCCCGAGACGATGGGTCGTAGCCTCGAGGAAATCGACTTGATCTTCAAGCAAAGCCCATCAGTTTTAGGTACGGTGAAGTTTGCAAAATCCCAGCCTATTGGTATGATGCTCGAGTACACGACCGACGACAAGGCTCGGGACGGCCAAGACGAGTATAAAGCTGCCTCCGAGTAATGGAAGATATGGATCATGCAAATTCTGGGGTTATCAGACTAAAGCAGATAGGAAGAAATTCACGATGAACAATGCAGCGTTGCTATTTGACCTACGTCACCTTTAGTTTCATTTCTGACATGTACTGAAACGGAACGACTTCATGATCGTGCGGGAACTGAATTGCATCATGTTTGCGTGAAGCATCAAGTCGCCCCAATGCAACCTGACATTATCAGTAGGCCGAAGTGAAGATGCGCCCTTTTGTTGTTTGTCCCAATCTGGAGATTCTCGAAACGTGCTATGACGTATGACAACTGCCCCCACAGGCCCATCACAAAAGCTTCATAAAAATGCCAGGGGTGAGGAGGGGAAAGCCAGAAATACGAGGGGGGTCACAGAGAGAAGAGCATCGTCGTCGGCCCAAGCCGCCCACCCAACCAACAACGTGCATTATGAGGCAGAGCCAAGGCTCGTTACTGCACGCCTAGCTGCGCTGCTGCAGTCTCTGCATGCACGAGGTGACATTACTATCTTTACTTCAGACACCAGCTGTGTTGTGGCATGTGCCGTAGCTGAAAGTCCAGACCTACATAAGTTACGATAAGGCCGTTCTGCTAGTTCTTAGAGCCGCGTACGCATCGGCACCACGCAGCTCCAAGTGATGTGTCCACGGATAGTAACATGGTCTCAATTACCACAACCCGTAATTGAGCCAGCCCTGTTGGCAAGAGCAGGTGAATGCACAAGCGATGCTCCACCTTGGATGGCCTATGCAGGAAACAAGGCATTGCATGCGAAAGAGGGCGGGCCGGTTATTCGGAACAGACCAAAGTTGGTACACCAGGTCAGTGATCACTAACAAGTTGTCGTCGCTTGCCCCTCGCCCTCTAGGCTCGAAGGGAGAAACGGACTGACGCAAGACGGGCAAGGGTGAGTGTCGAGAGAAGTTGTGTTCCGCACATAGCAGATCTTTACCCTCGTATTATGTTGTTTGTGCGATCTACCTCCGTGGCATTGCGCGTGCCGTTTCAGATGCTCTTGTTTCTGTCGCAGCAACACTTTGAGTCTCGAGCGTGCGTGTAAGCCAACGAGAAAAGCGCAATGCTGCTCACCGTCGACAGGATGGATCAGAATGTCCATGGGGGGGGAGAGAGATAAACAGAGGCTTACAGAATGCAGATAGGTGGTTCCCCCAGCAAGCAAGGCAATGGCTGGGTACGATTGCCGAAAGCGTCTTAGAACGGCCCTTTCAGTAGACCAAGCGAGCCAAGCTGGGCAAATGTGCGCGCTAGCTTGCGCTCTAGGCCCCGTTGGCACCTCGACGCGATCGTCTGGCTCGGCGAGAGCCGATAAAACTATCGATGCTGCGGCGAGCCCTGCAAAGTTGCAGCGAGGCGAGGGACTGCCCGCGTGCGATGGGAGGGAGACGAAGCAGACTCGGCAGAGACGAAGATCAAAAAAAAGGCCGACCGAACAAAGGCAGTGTCACAAAGCGGAACGGCCCACTCACCAGTGTGCTTGGCCATGACCATGACCGTGACCTGACCATGACCATAATCAGATCGTAGACCCGAAACGAACAAATCTATGGGTCAAGTCTCTGCCCGGTTTTTCCAAGTTGTTGAGCAAGCAGGCCGTTCCTGCTGGGGAGCTATGCAAGCTGTGTTTAAGAGCCATCGCATCCCACCTTCTCGCCCTATCGATCTGTTGGTCCGTGACGAGCAGCAATCAGCACAGAACGGATCCTCGAATTCTGATGAATGTTCGTGTGGTTCGCTAGTCGACCTATCCTCCACGGCGGGCATCCTCAAAATTTACCTCAATAACCCATCTCACGCATCCTCAAGAAACTTGGGCCATTACATCAGTTGTCTGTCACCCTGCAACCCAGAGTTTCGAGGTGCAGCTAGAGCTGTCAACAATTGCCCGTCTACCAGCCGTGGCCGCTTTGAGTTTCGCCCACCAACAACATTTGAACCCTTTCGGCTCAGCTTTGGGTTCCCTTTGGCACTTGGAAATTCTTGACTTCTGGAAGAAAATACCTTACAGACACCACACCCAGATTTCTTTTCTACAGCAACATGCGATTACACGCCATCCTTGTCGCCGCTTCGGTTACGTGCACGGCAGCCCAGCAGAGTGCGCCCGCCAATGCTTTTGGAACGAACGCGCCTCAACCTATAAGTATGTTTACCATGTGAGCCAATGGGTTGTTCCGGAGGACGTGGCGCTGACAGCTACGTTAGTACTAGAAGAAAACACAAGCAACCACACGACGGTCATCACTGAGACATTGCCGCTCTCAACGGTGGTACCTGAGAAACCGGCACTCGAAGCCTCCATCATGGGCTTGGTCGTCTTCTCTGCCGCTGGGCTGGTCTTGTTATGATCACGCCACACTTAAGGGCGGAAAGCCACAACACTCTTGCATTTCAACGGCGTCGAGGAGAAAGGACTGATGATAGCATTCTGGAGGTGGCATTTTGGGGATTGCATGGATGGCGGGTTCACACGAAGCATGGACGGGGCGTTCTGGATCGGTGTTATGATTGTGTTATACCCTCTACTGCGACAACTGACTGATAGAGTCGACTTGAATACCCAGCAACCTTTGGGCCTTTGATCAATTTGATTCCCTTCCCCCCTATTGCTTTTGGACTGATTTCATACCTCATTCACATGGAGTACATACTTGAGCCTCTCCATGTATCCAGTCGGAGGTCACGTTTGCTCAGCGCCCGCTCCTGGTGTACTGCGATACAGTCGCAGTGGGTCACAGTTTGTGACCCCTTCAGATGGTAGCATTTCAACCACACGTAACTTGTAGCTAATTGCCCGTAGGTGTGCTGCAATATTTAGTCGTGTGTGCGGTGTGATCAACTTGATGCGATCGACGCGACTGTTGCACGCGATTTACTGGTCCTGATGGTTCTTTTGCTTTCGCAGTCGGTCTAAACATTCGGTGTCGCAGACCACACCGTCGCCCGCTCAACGTGACTTCGTCGTGCTCCTTGTATGTGTGCCTCCCGGTCTGATGCAAGACAGAGTGTTTCGTTCGATCAAGCAGCGACGGGCACTTGTTGAGCTTGTTCCTGCTCTTTGGTTTCGGGCTCGGGCTCGGGGTCCTCAGGAGGTTTAAATAGATTATCCTGTCCAGGTGTCAGTCTCCCTGGTTAGAAAGAACAGAGTCTGGCAAGTACCTGATCATAGATGACGCGAATCATTAAGCTGCAACTGGGACACACGGCGATGTCGGTAGACTCGTCTTGCAGGTCGCAAAGCGCAATCTCGAAGCGGTCGCCACAGGGGCATGGGTAATGGTAGATCTGCATGGTCTCATCGAAGGTCATGTCTTCGATCTCGACTTCGTCGTAGACGGCGATTTCTTCTTCGTCGGCCATTTCGTTGACTTGACGCGACGACGTGGACAGATAAAATGCGGTGATATGCGACAGGGAAGAAAACTTACTATTTGGCGGGCTTCACGCCACTTGGACGACCAAATTCCTGGGAACCCCGCGACGGAGAAAATGGCAAGGTACCTTATCGGATATAAGGATGAATCCGTCCATTAATGCCAGATTGGGCAATCCTCCGCGTCCAACCGCTGGAAACCTTGGGCGCACAAGCCACAGAGCAGACTCCTGTCAATAACCTAAGGTACCTAAGCCACACCTACTGGACTCCCTTGACTGCCTCTAGCCACAATTTCCCCGGCCTTCTCCAGACTGAACGGGATCCTGTCATGCTATCACATGCAAGCTGCACACAACGTCACCCCTGGACACTTTGGCGCTGCGCCGAGAGACGCTCAACTCCCACTTTCGCCGAGGGACATGCTTTCAATCCTCTGAGCTTCCCCATTCATCGCTGCAGTTGCTAAGGGTCAGCAACGACAAATTTACACTCTTCTGACCATGTAACAACAATCATATAGACCGGTTTCACTTTGTCCAGCCAATGGTATCCCGTTATTCCTTGCATTCGAGTTATGCTACATTCTCCGTAAAGTAAATCGCCCTCAGCTCGTTCCTCCTCGTCCTCAATATTACCCTTCACCACCGCGCATAGGGGGCGTATACTCAATATTCCGCCGCCATGGCGGTACAATCTAAACTCGAGTTTCGCGACCGGTCTCTCAAGAGCATCCTAACCCAGTTAACCGACCTCTACATCTCGAACCGCACCCGCGTCTCTCGTGCCGTCTACCTAACTCTCCTCCTTGCTCTTGTGAACCGTATCCGCAATGCCATCTCCGAACAGAAAGCCGCCTCTGCCCGCGAAGCAGCCAAGCGACACTCTGGCACCACCTCTAGCGACACGCCCGATAGTGCAAGCAAGAAGAAAGTAGAGTTGAATCGAGAGTTCTTCCGCTCCTTACTACGGCTGCTGAAGATCGTCATCCCGAGCGCAAGCAGCCATGAGTCCAGATTGCTCATGAGCCATAGCTTCTTCCTTGTAGTGCGCACGCTCATCAGCCTAAAGGTTGCCGAGATGGATGGCGCCATTGTGAAGGCGCTGGTCAAGGGGAGCGGCAAGGAGTTTTTGACGAGGATCGTGTGGTGGATGTTAATTGCTGTGCCCGCTACTTTCACGAATTCCATGGTATGTTGTTTATGAAATGTCAAGGGTGAGCATGCCCGGCTGATAAACGTGCAATTTAGCTATCTTACCACCAAGCCGAGCTTTCTCTGAAATACCGAACACGACTCACTCAGTATATACATGACAAGTACTTGTCGCAACTAACTTTCTACGGCATATCTGCGTTGGACGACCGAATAAAGAACCCTGACCAGCTGATTGCTGTCGATGTGGCCAAGTTCTCGAATAGCTTGGCTGAGTTATACAGCAATCTGGCTAAACCGATATTAGATATGGTATGCGTGTTCTGACTTCAGTCTCGCTCTATTACTCTAACTAACCAATTCATAGACAATCTACACCTGGTCACTGTCGAAGAGTGTTGGTGGCGAAGGTGTAGTTTTCATGGCATTGCTCGTCCAGCTATCGGCCGCAGTCATGCGTGCTCTCACTCCGCCCTTCGGCAAATATGTTGCCGACGAGGCACGACTCGAAGGCGAGTTTCGATTTCAGCATTCGCGACTCATCGACCACAGCGAAGAGGTCGCGCTCTACCACGGCCATGAGGCAGAGAAGGACACGCTCGACAAGGGGTATTTCACACTCATCAAGCACGTGAACTACATATTACGTCGGCGGTTTTACCACGGTGTCATGGAGGATTTCGTCATAAAATACTTCTGGGGTGCTCTGGGTCTCATGCTCTGCAGTGTACCCGTATTTTTCAAGCTTCCTGGTCAGCTCAGCGATGTTGTGAGTATGGGTGATAGGACAGAGAGCTTCGTCACGAATCGCCGCATGCTTCTCAGTGCTTCGGATGCGTTTGGTCGGGTCATGTTCTCCTACCGTGAGGTTATGGAACTAGCTGGGTACACGTCGCGTGTGGCTTCGTTGTTAGAGGTCATGGATGATATACAGGCGGGTCACTTCGAAAAGAAACTTGTTTCGAGCTCGGGCACCGAGGAACACGAAGCTGTGCTGAAGGGCCGCGGAAAGGTTGTCGAGAGTAAGGACATTGAGTTTATCGACGTGCCTATCATCTCCCCCAATGGCGACGTGCTTGTCAAGGCACTGTCGTTTTCACTGAAGCAGGGCGATCACCTCTTGGTTGTGGGTCCCAATGGATGCGGCAAATCGAGTCTCTTTCGTATCCTCGGTGGGCTTTGGCCAGTCTACGGTGGAACAGTGTATAAACCACCATTCACCGATATCTTCTACATTCCTCAACGGCCGTACCTCTCGAGAGGAAGTTTGCGACAGCAAATCACATACCCGGATAGTTTGCGGACGGTTCGTTCGCGGGGTGTTACGGATGCGGAGTTGCTAGATATCCTAAGGATTCTTTCGCTGGAGCACCTAGTTGATCTCTACCCCGAGGGTTGGGATGCCGAGGCAGAATGGCGTGATGTGCTGTCAGGAGGTCTGCAACAACGCGTTGCTATGGCAAGACTATTCTACCACAAGCCGAGATACGCGATCCTGGACGAATGCACGAGTAGTGTCACGCTAGAGACGGAGAAGGTTATGTATGACAATGCGAAGGCGATGGGGATCACATTGATGACGGTGTCTCATCGCAGGAGTCTGTGGAAATACCATAGCAGGATTTTGCAATTTGATGGGCAGGGGAACTTTGTGTTTACGGCGCTGGATGCGGAGAAGAGACTTAGGCTTGAGGATGAGAAAGAGGATCTGGAGGTGAAGCTAAGACAGGTTCCTGAGATTGAGAGGAGGATTGGGGAGTTGAGTGCTGCGTAGTGGGATGGACATGGGATGAAAGATGAGAAAAGGTGTATTAATACGCCCGAGGAAGATGAGAAAGAGCTAGTGTTGGATATATACTATTGCATTATCATAGTAGATGCGATGAGATTATGAGCACTGAAGCTGCTGAGGTTTGTATTGTGATGGATATGTTATGGTTGAGACGAGGCGTTCTCGTATGTACGCAAGCGTACCTCATACTGGGTTCATCTCATTGATAATGATTGGCTTTCGAAGGGGGCGAATTGCACTTTGCTATGCAGTGCGTGCATCCCGCGAACCATTGATGGTAAATTCCAACTGTCCACTAGGAGTGTCCATTTGAACAGCGAACTGCTTAGCAAATTGAGCGTCACGCTAATGTGAGCCTGATGATAGATCTGCTGATCGACTATTGTCTTGAGTGGGGATCTCAATTCAGGGTTGTAAGATACGGCGGTTTTGATGGGAGAGCGACATAGAATACCTCAGAGGAAATCATTGTCATAGACATCATAAGGCACTTTATTAGCACTGGACTAGAACCATGGCTTATTCCTAATCAAACAAAGGTCTGAAGATGACCTAGGTAGGCAATCAAGTAGAATTGACATTCGTTGATACATGTGTTTGGGGATTCATATCAAGCTATCCCATTGGCTTGGTTCTTCACTTCAGATGAGGTGATCGAGCTAACAGTTTCTGGAACTTGCCAGAGCTGTAACTGCTACGTTGTTTGGAACAACGAGGTTTGATGTTGGCTTTATCCGAGAAAAACAAGCCTCATCACGCATCTTCAAAATTCATTGCCTTTAGATATCAGTGCTTTGAGACTCTATCTCGAGCCGTCCACCAGGAGTTATGGGCTGGATGTGTAGAATCATTCAGAATGATATGTCCTAGGATTTTACATACTTCAAAAGTCCACCACATGTCACATCTCTCGCTCACTCTCGTAAGCCGCTCAACTGATTGACAATTATTTTATTATATTATATCTATAAATACTATAGCATAGCTATTAGCGTCATCATTAAGACCAGCAAAGCGAACACGGCAGAACTTTTAGCTTGACCTGCATTAGTAGGCACAGGGCTCACCATCGTAGGCGTAGCTGTAGGACTCTGCGTCGCCGAGCTAGTCACATTACAACTCACCGCACCACAATTGCCATTCTAAGACGATGTGGTGGAGTTGATAGAGAAGACATAGCTAGCCTGCAGGACGTAGGGGTCGTCACCAGGTCCGAAGATCTGCTTGCGTCCCCACTCGGGCTGGTTGATGCCGTCGATCCAGTCCTCAACCTCCATAACGACGCACCCATACTGAGGAATCGTACGAGGGAAGTCGGCGTTGTCAAAAAGACCTTGTGTCTTCTTCAATGCTACGGAGCCGTTCTGGCCACCGCATGAGTAGACTTGGAATGCGTCTTGGTCGGTGTAGATGTCGACTTGGATGCCGGACCACTCGGAAGCGAGACGGGCGACGAAGTTATCTTCCTTGCGCCACTCATAGGCGGCACGCTCGTCACGGTTGAAGACGTAGCAAGTGTCTGCCAATTGGTTAGTACAGCAAAAACAGGTATCAAGTCTATAGGATATACGTACCATAGCCCGTGCAGTTGAAACCGCAGTTGCCATGAATCTCAGGGTCAGAGAAGGATTTGCCGATCTGTTTGGGCTCGCTCCAGAAATCGTTGACTGAACCGCGCTGGTTCGCAAGAATATTGCCCGTGGGGATGAGAATGTTGTCAGCATCGACGCGCAGGCCAGCATACGGCATATACAAGGTGTGGTTCAGGGCAGTGTTGGTCACGTTATTGGCAAATCCGTCCAGATTCCAGTATGTGTGGCTGGACAACATGATGGGTGTCTTCTTAGTTGTTGGGATAGCGACCATGTTGAGATCCCATGTCCAGCCTGAGACTGTATATGTGATGTACGAGACGACCTCGCCAGGGAAACCCTCCTTGCCATCGGGATCGACAATTGAGAAGGTGATGCTGTCCTTGCTGTGTGAGACGACGGTGAAATTCCTCCAGTCCCATCCGTCAGGGCCACCGTGAAGAGTGTCTGCACCATCAGGCGCATCAGGCGTCGGGTTCTCGTTCGCCGCCACGTGGTAGGTCTCGCCGTCAATCTCGAAGGTACTGTTCTTAATGCGGTTGGCATATCGACCAGGGACACCTCCAAAGTGAGGGTGCTGGGCATCAATTGAGTAGTAGCTGGCGTTGTCCCAGCCAGCAACTACGTCTCTGGAAATGCCATATTGGTCATTGATGAGGAGTCTCGAGATGGAGGCTCCGTAGGGAATGAAGCCGGCCGAGAGGTGTTCGCTCTGAATCCAGTACAGGCCGTCCTTGTCGGGGCCAGTAGTATAGTCTGCCGAAGCGATTGGGAGCAATAAAGCTCCCAACGAAGCCAAGCTAGCTGTGCGCATTTTGGCTTTGAGCCAACAACAATAACTTGAATATGGCCAACGTATGTCTCGGAGAAGACCACGTATTGGAGGGACCAATTCCTAGTGGCGGAACGCTTGAAGTAGGTTGAACGTCACGTAAGTGAGGGGGAGGAAAAGGGTCGGGCGACACGAGAAATCATAACTAAGCTTCGAGGAAACATCAGGAGTCTTTTATGGGCAGAGTGTGGTAAACCTGGTCCGTTGTCTGCATGCTGCATGAAGGCAGCGTCGCGCCGATCCCGCGGGAAAACGTGAATACTGAACAGTACATACATGCGCAGAGCCATTGAATGATGGCACCACGCGAATCACGGGACAATGCAATGGCGAGCAGCGCCGAGGGATCAGATGAAGAAGCACGAGATCCGGGGAATTTGATAATCTTACTTCATCGACCTTGTCGCCGTCGAATCACAGCGCGCGCTGTTGATGAGCTAGTATGAATTGTACCTGGGCTCCCTGGCGAAGGCTGGGGCCGAGCTGGGGGTGAACGAGCTACTCCGCTTTCTTGGCAAACAGGGAAGCAGAAAGTTGGGGTGAAAAGTCGGGGAAATGAGAAGAGGAAGCATATCCCCTGGCGGGCGGTCTACAGATGACGGAGATGAGGTCGCAAAATCACACCCACTCACTGCCTTGCATGTTATAAATGAGTACGTTGCACAAGAACCAACAGGACACCGGGGTGACATTTCAATTCCCTTTCGCTTGATACATGGAGGCATGCCACCCTGCGCACAGATTGCTCGAAACTTACCTATAGGTACAGTCAAGGCATTGAACCTTGGTCATCCGCGCACGAAAGCAAGGACAAACTTGAAAGCTGCCCAGCTCTGTTTGCGCATCGTGACGAGGTAGGATTTCCGGTTGTAACTCCGCACCTGGCCTCTGGAGTCTGACCCATGGCCCTGGGTATTGTACAAACGCTCCACTCAGAGTCTCGCGACGATGTCCTTGGTTTACGGCATGGGATAAATAGTATTTTCCAATGGATCGCATTTATCAGCGCTTTAGTATCGGACCGTATATCCTCGTTGCGTGATAATGCGAAGACCAACAGCATCAGCAACAGCTCGCAAGTCAGGGATGTGCTGAACCTTTCGGTTGTCGGTCATGTCGAGTTGTTACAGGCTCTTCGTAAATTGCAGGAGTAATTCGAATAGGCAACTTGATTATATCAATCGTAGCTTCCATCGAGAATAATTTTTCTAAACCTGGTGTCTCATCAGAGATCGTTTGTGAAGGCACTTCATAATGCACACGCTGACGCAGTTTTGCTGATGAAGACATGGTTGTTCGGCTTTGAGCTTCCTATTTCAGCGATGGAGAAAAGTTGGAGTCTCACCGACTGACGTGACAGGATCTTGAGCCTTGTCGTCACTTACATGGGAAGCCGCATACTTGAGCAAACTCGAACGATGCATGGCTGCCAACATGGGCCTCGAGCCTGGCGACCCTCGGTGTTTGGGCATTTGAGGGGTCGGCTGGGCGGTGCGTTTGGTGCACCTAGGACTGTGCGTGTTTTTCAGCTCTTGGAGCCCCCCCGAAAATGATATGTCCGGCCCCACTTCTCGTGCTAAGAGCGTTGCCTGGCGCTCTTCTACCAACTTTCGCTACCCTCGTCTGACATTCAAAGTGCTATATTACGCTCCAACTCTGTTGAAGATCAGTTTCTAGGTATCTTTTGGATACCTTTGAATTCAAAGGCAATACGAAGTCTCTGGAAAGATGGTGTTGTCCAAGTTACGGTCGACTTTGTCAGACAGATTAGCAGCCGGTTCACTTGCGAAAGGTAGGTAGTGTTCAACAGCTTGTATTAAGATACCCTACGCAGAGTATAGCGTGCAGGATCGCCGCTAGGTGTATCAATGTCAAGATCGTAGTAGCTTTATCTTCGCCGTTGCGAAACCAACATCGTTTACTATCCTAGAGGTTGCTTATGGGACATGTTCTCTCGTAGTTCACGTGTGATCACCTTGCGACTTTACTACATATCTTAACTGAACCCAGCTCGCCTAGGGAGATAATCCTCATCGTCAACGGCCGAAAACGGTACGGATTCAAGCTATAATTTGTATCGAATGCTGTAAAAAAGGGTGGCCCCATACTCCTGCAATGTGCGAGTGTTCACTAAGCCTATACACACAACCCCGATAGAACACACTCCCAATTACACGTCAACAAGATTCTCCTCTTCTTGAGGCTGATCCTCTGTGTCGCGCACGCCCTTGTCGTTCTTCTCCTTTCCTTTGCCCTTGCGATCAGCAGCGGAGCGGTGGTAGTATTCTTGGATGATCTTGGCCGGGATACGGTTGAGCAACTCCTTGGGGTAGATACGCAGCAAGCTCCACGCAATATCCAGCGAGTCAAAGATGGATCGGGACTCGTACGCACCCTGGGCCACGAACTGTCGCTCGAACTTTTCTAAAAATTCTAGAGACAGCTTATCCTCGGCCGACAGAGCCTCCTCACCGACGACAGCCTTCATGGCTGCAGCATCACGACCGATGGCGTATTTGGCGTAGAGCTGGTTGGACGCGTCACCGTGGTCTTTTCTCGTCATGCCCTCGCCAATGGCAGACTTCATCAGACGTGAAAGCGAAGGCAAGACATTGATGGGAGGGTAGATACCACGGTTGTCAAGTTGGCGATCGACGAAAATCTGACCCTCGGTGATGTAACCCGTCAGATCAGGGATAGGGTGAGTGATATCATCGTTAGGCATAGTAAGAATGGGGATCTGGGTGATGGAGCCATTCCGGCCCTCAACACGACCGGCTCGCTCATAAATGGTTGACAAATCCGTGTACATGTAACCGGGATAACCGCGTCGGCCGGGAACTTCTTCACGAGCAGCTGACACTTCACGAAGGGCATCGCAATAGGCTGTAAGATCGGTGAGAATAACGAGCACGTGCTTCTCGAGCTGGTAGGCGTAGTATTCGGCAGTGGTCAGGGCAAGACGAGGAGTAATGATACGCTCGATACTGCGCAAAAGCGTTAGCGAAAAGGCAAGGAGATGTGCGCAGTGAGGCATACGTAGGATCGTTGGCTAAGTTGAGGAAGAGAGTGACACGCTCTAGACTGCCATTCTCTTCGAAATCGCGAGTGAAGAATCTGGCGGTTTCCAAGTTGACACCCATAGCAGCGAAGACGATGGAGAAGTTCTCCTCGTGGTCATCGTGCACACCCTTGTTGGTAGCGCCCTTCTGCTTGACCAAGCCAGCTTGCCTACAAATCTGCGCAGCGATCTCGTTGTGAGGTAGACCGGCGGCAGAGAAGATGGGAATCTTTTGTCCACGAGCGATCGAGTTCATGGTATCGATAGTCGAGATTCCGGTCGAAATCATTTCTTCCGGGTAGACCTATGACATAACTTAGTCCTGCAACAGAGTATGATATCGCCGTTCATGGGACACGTACTCTAGAGTATGGATTGATGGGACTGCCGTTGATGTCGAGATATTCCTCGGCCAAGACTTTTGGTCCCTTGTCGATCGCTCTGCCTGAGCCGTCAAAGATACGACCAAGCATGTCCTCCGACACACCGAGCTTCAAGCTCTCGCCGGTGAACTCGACTTTGGTTTTCTTGACATCGATCCCTGATGTCCCCTCGAAGACTTGTACGATGGCTCGATTGCCTGGAATGAGGAGGTGGTTACAGTTAGATGGTATATAAAACGAAGCAACAGCCGTTCGCGGTGACTAGTTGTATTAGAAAACCAAAAGTTGCTTACCTCGAGCTTCGAGGACCTGGCCTTGTCTCTCAGTTCCATCGGGAAGCGTCAGCTGAACAATCTCGTTGTATCTGGGGAACTTGACGTTGTCAAGGATGACGAGGGGGCCGTTGACACCACCAACGGTGTTGTAGCGAATCCTCGGTATGACCGAATACGAGGAAGACTCGCGGGGATCCATGGTGTCGGTCGTCGGCGACAGACAGGAGGTTCGAGGTAAAGGAGAGAGTGTTTGGAGCTCCCTTTGGATGGGATGGAGCGGACGGGAGCTAGAGGCGGAGGAATGGATGTTGTCGCACGGGGGTGGTTTGAGGCAATCGTCACCTGTGGACAAATGACCAACCTAGCTCCAGCCACTTGAGGTATTGACGTTATTAGACTGCAGATTGAAAGCTCCAGTAGCAGGCGAGGCAGGCAGCGCAGGAGAAACGGGGGTCTGCTGATAGAGAAACCAGCCACAGCCCGACCAGGAGCTCCATCCCCACTGTAGCCTCCTCGGCGGGGTCGTCGTCATCTCTTGCTCCATTATCAATGTTCGTTTGGCATACAACGCATCAGAGCAAGACGGTAAATTCGCCATGTCTAAATGACAATCAATACGTAGAGCGTTCCTCATGTGATTGAAACGACAGGTTAGACATAAACTCCCCGAGAAGCGCGGGGGATACTTTTGAATTCATCCGTCTCGAAGCTTGAGCATATCTAGGTATGTATTGCACGGGCATACGTGAGAGCTACATAATACAGCTGCTATAGTGATACACTCTTTTTAGCGATTAAACATGCATCTATTCAAGCACACCCATTTGACGATGGCATCCATGGAAGGTTCATTCCCCAGACACACACTTCATAGCTTGCATGGGGCTTGATGCCGGGAGCTCAAGCCGCTAATGCCCGCCCGTCGATACCTCTTCTGCTCCTGCCAATTGATCAACGACGACGCTGCCCTTACCTTACGAAGACTCTCAGAACTCCGAATCACCCTCTCTGCCTCGCACACTTTTACTTGCCGAATGGGACTAAACTGACATGGCGTCGCTGCGCCCTTTGATCCGCCTAGCTCGCCCCCAGCTTGCCTTCGCGCGTGCCGCTTGCCGACGGCGCTATGCGACAGCTTCTGACATCAGAGAACAGCACCGACAAGACAATAACGTCCGCATTGTCGAGGTTGGCCCCAGAGACGGCCTGCAGAATGAGAAGAAGGCAATTCCCCTGGCCACCAAAATCGAATTGATCCAAAGGCTAGCAAAGACGGGCGTATCTGTCATTGAGGCTGGTTCCTTCGTCTCCCCGAAATGGGTTCCCCAAGTATGCACGCGGCTATCATGGCGATTGCAAGAGCTTAAACTGATATGATTGCTTGCTCTGCAGATGGATAACTCCGGCAAGATAATGGAGCACATTCTCACCCAACACATACCCTCGACGACCCCAATCACATATTCCTTCCTCGCGCCCAACGCTAAAGGGGTCGAGAACGCAACAAGCATATTGCAACGACATCAGGGCGCATTCTTGACCCAGGCCGACTCCTTACGGGGGATGAATGGCAAACCCGCCGTAGAGCTGGCTGTGTTTGCCGCCGCCACTGAGAGCTTTTCCCAAAAGAACCTCAATTGCGACATCGCCACATCGCTCGAGAGATTCAGAGACGTTATTCAAGGCGCGAAGCAGATGGGAATCCGTGCCCGAGCTTATATATCAGTCGTATTAGGTTGTCCCTTTGAGGGCTACGACGTTGACCCGCACAAAGTCGCCGAGATTGCCACTTCTCTACTTGAAATGGGAGCCGATGAGATCTCTTTGGGCGACACAACCGGCATGGGCACGGCGCCACGTACCCAAGAGCTTCTGAGATGTATGACAGCTGCTGGAATCCGGAATGAGGACATAGCCATGCATTTTCACGATACATACGGCCAGGCCCTGGTCAACACGGCCATCTCGCTCGAGCGAGGCATCAGGACGTTCGATAGTTCAGTAGGTGGCCTAGGCGGTTGTCCTTATAGCCCCGGAGCCACTGGAAACGTGGCCACGGAGAACATGGTCTATTTCCTAGAAAGTCTTGGCATGAATACTGGTATTGACCTTGATGCTATGACGGATATTGGACACTGGATTACGGGTGAGCTTGAGAAGCCAAATGATTCTTCAGTTGGAAAAGCAGTCCTTGGCGCAAGGAAGATCACTGTTGGCGCTTCTACGTAACTCTAAAAGCCAATGACAATAAAGAAAAGAGATAAAACAAAAATTACAAATTGCATCAAGGCCGCTCAACGCCACTTACACGCGCCATCACAACGTTTCATATGAAGAATCAAATATGTTTGAAGGACTCTGTATCAGTTATCTGTAGTTCAACTGAATGATGTGTCCATCAAGGGAACAAGAAAGTTGTTATTTGCCTAATTTGCACAGCAAATCAGGATATTGTGTATTAGAGCCCCATCTTGCTCAATGGAGCATAGAGAAAGTGTTACAGGTATGTGGCACTGGGTACCCTCTGGTATTCATGATTTACAGAAAACGCATCCTACTTCCTCTAGAAGATAGCACTCGCTAGATGACCGGCCTTATGCAATTACCCTAGGCCACAAATTGCGAAAAGGGCTTTTGACGCTTGCCAATCCCTACAATACGCTTATAGCGAAGGGCAAATTCTAGCATCTGGGAAATCGTTAACGAGTGAACGAGGAAATCGTGAACTTAGTCGGGAGGTAGAATAAGTGTTGGAAAGCGATCGATTCGAGCATATGCTCCTAAAGTTATTCGTAACGGCGGAATGGCAATTCAAGTTTATAATATGTTACGGAGTTTCGAACAACATCCTGAGTATCAACAACTTACCGACCACCTGCCAACTCCCCATGATGTTAGGAAAAGAGTCAACGTTACCTGTCTTAGGCTGTTGGCCTCCACTCTTCTTCTGAGCAGCCTTGTCTTTCTTTTTTTGTGCAGCTTATTCCTTGTTCCCCTTCTTTTCCTCGGCAGCTCTCTCGGGAAAGCAGTAAGGGCAAGTGTCGTTGATGACAGGCCAAGCGCGAAGCTCGTCCTCTTTGCCGTTGACAATACGTTCTTGGCATTTCTCTCTGAGGCCGAGACGTGCAGACAAGCAAGTGGAAACAGGCTCGAATTTGCAATGTCCCCTGGGGCAGGATGCGTAGGTATAGGCGTTGCAGGTGCACATCTTGATAGGGGGGAGAAGGAAGTAGCAGAAGAGGAGACTTGACAGAGCAAGGATGGTAAAACAGGTGTGAGACCGGCTCAAGGGAGTTTGGCGATAAATGTTCTGAACAGGCAAAGCTTGAACACTTATCTATGATGTGCGAATATGATGATGAGGAGTGAGGATATGTGAATTGCTGTGAGAGGATGAAGCCTTATATGTCACTGGGGATGAAGGGGCAACAAAGCAGAGGACATTGCATTGTGTGATATAAATGGGCAATTTGGCTTCCTTAAAGAAAGGCATTGTGTCGTTTGTCAGTTGAGAAGCCCGTAGCCACACGGCTTTCCCAGGGTCGTTTGCTGCTCATTGATTTCCATAAGATCGGAGACTGAGCATTGCCGTCTGGGCTGCACCGAGGCGCACTGAGGAGGCGCAGAATCTTATTGCTCATTTTGCTAGGCATCAAATGGCAAGCGAAAAAAATTGCTATTCAAGTACGATCAAACCACCACTTTTACTCAAACTTAGAAATGACTCCGAAAGATGTTGTGACTCCGAGGTATCAAACGAACAATGGTGGTTGTGGCAAAGGTCAAAGGTCGACCGACGTATTCACATAACGAGGAGTCCATTAATGTGGGTCGCCATCTAATCGAAAAATGGCATTGCCCACCTTTTACACTCTGGAACAATGCTCAGAACAATCACATTCATCCTCACTTTAACTCTTTGATACCCACAACACGTCTTTGCTAAATGCCTTTATTGTTTCATCCAGTCCCAGTAAAGGCAGCCCGGCGTCCAAAGAGATATGGAAGAGGATCGCGCTCAGACAGATCTGGGTATTGCCGCAGACATTGAAGAGGCACATGCCCCGCCCCCGCCACCAACAACAGTGAAGCAGCCCAAGAAAAGATTTGTAGGACGACGAACTGCGGCCAAAAATGGAGGAGCGGAACAGAATGGCAGTGAAACTGGACTGGTTCAAGGTATGAATGCGAAGACATTTCATTTTCAATCTTACGTACGTTGACCAAGCATTAGCCTCACAGTCGAGAAGGCCTGCCAGGTTAATAAATCAGGTGCCGCCTGAGATATTGGAGAATCCAGAGTTGAAGGAGGCGGTCGCGTTACTGCCAGCCAACTATTCATTCGAGATCCCAAAGACCATTCATCGCATCCGATCATCTGGTGCGAAAAAGGTGGCGCTGCAGATGCCTGAAGGTCTTTTGTTATTCGCCACAACAATTTCCGACATTCTTACACAGTTCTGCCCTAGTATTGAGACCCTCATCATGGGAGATGTCACATATGGAGCCTGTTGCATCGATGACTACACAGCACGAGCTTTAGGCTGCGATCTGTTGGTTCACTATGCCCACAGCTGTCTCATACCGGTAGACGTGACCAAAATCAAAGTGTTATATGTCTTCGTCGATATAAGCATCGACACCGCGCATCTACTTGCAACAATGGATCGCAATTTTTCTTCGCCAAAGACCATCGCAATGGTAGGAACGATACAGTTCAACGCGACGATACACGGCGTTCGGACTGCGCTAGAGAAAGCAGGTTTTAAAGTGCTGATACCGCAAATCGCACCGCTCTCAAAAGGTGAAATCTTGGGATGTACATCCCCAAGACTACCTGACTCGGAAGCTGTCGACATCATTCTGTACTTAGGCGACGGACGCTTTCACCTCGAGAGCATCATGATACATAACCCGAAGATACCCGCCTACAGATACGATCCGTACTCTAGGAAACTCACACGAGAGACATACGGTCACGAGGAAATGCAAACCTTACGGAGAGACGCTATCACAACGGCGAAGACTGCCAAGAAATGGGGGTTGATTCTTGGATCACTTGGTCGTCAGGGAAATCCAGCAACGATGTCGCTCATTGAGAGTAAATTGAAAGCGATGGGTGTACCCTGGGTGAATCTCCTTCTGAGTGAGATTTTCCCTGGAAAGCTCGCCATGATGAGCGATGTAGAGTGCTGGGTGCAGGTCGCCTGTCCGAGACTGAGTATTGATTGGGGATACGCATTTCCTCGGCCATTGTTGACACCGTATGAGGCTCTTGTTGCGCTCAATGAGAGGCAAGATTGGCGTGAGACTGGCGTGTATCCGATGGATTACTATGCCAGAGAGGGACTGGGAAGAACTAGGAATATTGAGGTGTCAACATAAACGACAGCCATTACACCTAGGTGAATTTAGTAGGTCACGCTTTGTTAGCCATCGTGTTTTGTTGCATGCTTTGTGACCACACCGATTCGTCGTCGTATCGTTGTCGCGACAACATTCTAGAAGACATACGAAGCGTATTGACTTAGGCCATGCCAATGTTACTCATTGCCATTTGCACCACATGAAATAAGCCTGCATTGCCTTGACTTGATCGTCGTGAGGTATGTAGGGATATATTTGTTCTTTTGCGTCTTGTGTATGTATCTTATTGATTTATTCTTGAACAACAGCAATTCGATATGAGCTCCTGCGGCCAAATGCCATTTGATTAGAGATAATTCTATTAAGACGATGCGTCGCCATAAGAGACGTGCAGACGGTTTGGACCCTGCAATTTGTCGTTACAATGGATTGGCAAAGTCCATCACTTGGGAGATGTGACGAACAGAGGAAGAGAAGAAACAGTCGGTGGCTCGACCATCTGACCGCGATCAGAAAAACTGGCAAAAAGTGGTTGCCTTTTGATCAAATTAAGCTGGTCAAACCTTAAAATTTTTGCCACTTATTTGTACGAGCCCTCAGAGTGCAGTTAGGTTCCCTCCCGACCCCAGGTGGCCTTGATGGATGCATTCGGGTCCGGGAAAGTTCCTATACTTTCGCACTCTTTCTTCTAATGGATGCACGTAGTCGCAAGACCCGCCTTGACAGGTCTCGCGAAGCAAAGGGGTGACACAAGGCCGAGGGAACAGATTTCGCGGGCGTGTCGAGCGACTCTCTAGAATCGGACCTATTCAGTATGTCCTATGGTATCGGAGGGCTTCTCGCAGTACTAGAGAGTATATTGCACTGGCGCTCGTCGTCGTGTAGCCCTGACAGCTACCAAGGCTTTGCGAGGTTGGGCCTTGGTCTTGTTTCACAGGGCCTAACTTACCAGCACATGCGAGTCGGATCCCAACATACAGCATTTCAGTCGAACAAGAACAATATCAGTCCGTCGGATTCGCTTGTGTTCATAGAAGGACCATGTCATCTGTGTCTGTATAGACCGAGCCCGATGTCCCCAATATAGCGATGCCTCGGGCTTGTTTGGAACCCTGGTCAACTTGACCAGGTCGATGCTGGAAGTCTGACATTCGTGCTTGTCTGCGATTCCATCCGGCTGAATTGTCTGTATTTGACAAGGAGAGACTTTAGCCCTCGGCTGCACAATGCAGAGGATTGGTGCGTGGCTTTGTCGGATGAAGTTTGTCGCACTTCTCCGGAGTCTCGTTGCACCGAGAAACGGTACGCCGAAATCAAGTCAGCCCTCAAGTCGAATCAATGAGGATCCTCGTCAGTAACACATCCTTGCACGATGTCTTAAGCTGCTGCCTGAACTATCTGAATATCAGATAAGATCGTTCACACCATCTGGCCATCTCTCATTGGACTACGCCAGCGGCCGTAGCGGGATCCGTAGAATGACCGTTGAGTAACACGCATCAGATGAGTCAAAATCGTAGATTCAGGATTTTGCGCTGTCGTAATCTTCCCCGGGGTGAAGTTCGGTTTCATTGGCTCAAAATCCCGAGCTCGGCCGACAAACTCGGAGATAGTGAGATTCAGGCACCGTCTCGATATGAGGCAACCTCGGAGATCGAGGATTGATATTTAAGAAGCGATGAGATGCTGCTTGCTTGCAACGTGATTACGAATAATATCGTGCGTTAGATCCATCGTTCTTTGGTAGATTAAAACCTAACACGTCAGGCTGCATACATCGGGACATCTCCAGCCCTTGGCAAGCTACATGGTACAGAGTGCAAAAGCAGAAATGCCTATAAAACAGTATACCGTCCACGAGCTTCGTCTTCTCCTGGGTCTTGAGCTCGAGCATACAGAAGACTGCCAACATTTTCATCAGCACCAAGAACCATCCATCTTCATTTCCAAGGACCAACAAGATGTCTGCCCAGGGGTTGACGTTCACAAATCGCGACTTTCCTCAGACTCAAGTCAGTCACCTCATACAATTTCTCATGTCACGATATCACCTCTATACTGGAGCCTACTAACACGAAGACAGATCTGGTCAGACGTGGATTCGTATCAAGCGGAGAGGCTACACCCTCCCACAAAGCCCAACCATAAGGCTCTGCTAGACGCGCTTCAGAACTCGCGGGCTAATGGCCTACCCGAGATCGAAACAGCGCCCGCCGTGGCCAAAATGTACGCTCTGCAATGCAAAGCACGGGGCGTGAAGCACGCTCTTGAATTCGGTACGCTGGGCGCGTACACATCAATTTTTCTCGCCACAGAAAATCCCGAACTGCAAGTGACCACGTTTGAATACAAGGAGCATCATGCAGATACGGCGCAAGCAAACCTGGAGAATGCTGGTGTTGCGGACAGAGTCACGATTCGTCGTGGCGCGGGGTTGGATCTGCTCCCTATGCTTCAGGAGGAGATCAAGACTGGGCAAAAACCGAAGCTGGGCTTCGTTTATATTGACGCTGATAAAGTGGTATGTACCAAGCCCGGCAGGATCTCTGCCACGATTCACGGTGGTGATTACTGACATGTTTGATGTGCAGAACAACTGGAACTATCTTGACCGTGTAATCAGTTCATGTGAGCAAGGCGCTTATATTTATGTCGACAACATCGTGCGCGGAGGAAAACTCGTCGATGAGACCAATCGGGACGCGAGTACGCTCGGTGCTCGACATGTTGTTGAGATGGCGGGTAAAGACGATCGTATTGATAGTGTTGTGATGCAATTTGTCGGAGAGAAGGGGTACGATGGTATGCTAATGGCGGTTGTGAAATAAGGGGCTAATCTGAGGGAGCTTGTATGAATAAAACGAGCACCGTAAAGATACCACCAGGACCCAATGTTCAAATTCAACGATCACATTCGGTGACGCCTTGGTTCTCACTATAGGTTGTGAGGCGATTGTTGGCAGACGCAACAATATTATATTTGGGTTAACATGAGCGCTTGATGGAGCTATTGATAGAGTTGGGATCATTATTAATGTGGTACACTATTTGAGATAAGGACGTGTCAGCTGTCGATAACTCCAAGGTCTTGCGGCTGTCTTTGGCCGTGATGAGGAGATCTCGTTGCTGCCATCCAGCTTGAGTTGGCTTTTGGGCAATAGACACCTCCAATTTTAGCGAACAGCTTTAAGTACCGCGAGCTCACAGAAGACGAGGAGTACTGTTGCTATCAAAGCCAACAGCGGTATTAAGGATATCTGTTAGAATACGTCTTGAAGAAACGCTGCTTGGCCGGAGATATTTGATCGTTTTACTGCAACAGCACACGCATTATCAATAGTGTGATTTTAGCCAACAATAGGGTTGAGGTTGGGAGCAAGAAAGATGTGGGAAGGGGTCTTACAACAACAGCCCCATGATGAAAATTGCAGATATGCCCATCTTCGGCGGCGTAGGTTGCATGTTCAAAGCCTAAATTAACATATGAGGCAGTAACTGGATGGTTATGTCAAAAACCAGGTTGAAGCTCGCCGGACTTGCAAAGATGCTTGTTCGCTCTTGAGAGCTATACTTAGACCTTGTTGACCCCCTTCTAGTTTCAAGCAGGTGCGCCTAATCCCAATCATGGAGCTGCGGATTGAACAAACTTGACGAATCATAGCGAATACAACTCGACTTTAGATTCCATGTTACGGAATGGTAAACTTGCTGATAGGAGAACGAGAATATGCCATCAAAATCCAGCTGATTATCAACACAATGTAGTTTTACGCTCGGTGGCGTATTTGCCAAAGGATTGATCAGAGAGAAAGCCGTCGCGATTGCATGTGAGCTGCACGACTTATATGTGAGAGTAATTTCTCACTGAGAGGGCCCGAAACCTTTTGTGTGACCTTTGTGACACACTACGATCGCCGTAATATTTGCATTACTACTAACAGTTGTAGAGATTTGGTTCTGTAGTGCTCTTTAATATCCGAGACGGAAGAAACGTCAGTGGCAGGTCGGCCTCAAAGCGGACTACACAGGTGCTGTTGAACATGCTGGCCAAGACGGATTATAGTCGACACATTGGTGTGGGCAACACGCATCAACATAAAGTCTATCAGTCGGTGTGAGGCCCCTGATATAACATTTACTGGATCATATCCTTCTACCTAGACGTCTTTGTCAGTTCTGCATAGACAGAGTGTCAGCGATGAAGACAAACGCTTAGAGATACCACGGTGCGATATGAGGCAGAGATTCTATTCATTTCCCAAGCTCAAATTCCCGTCTGCGAAATTAAAAAATAGACAAAGAAGTTAATAATGTGACGCTTTACCGCCTCTGTCTCGAGAGGTCGATCTCAAAGTGTTTCAGTCATGATGGCAGAAGTTAACCCGCAGTAAAAGACGGCCAAAACGTTTATCAGAAGCTAAAAGCAATCGGGCTAGAAGTTGCACGTGGAACATGACCCAATAGCTCACACGAGACATCCATTGACATCCACCGCTGAGTCTCGGCATAAGCTACTCTAGGTACCTACAGGTAGGTATACATGTAAGAAGGGCACATATCTGTCTGCACTGTTTATACCTGCCTATACTACCTAATGTACCTGAGGTACCTGAGGTACGGGGTTTAATGCGTTCCAGGTCTGTCTGCTCCTTCCGACACATAATACATCAATGTGGTATCAGCTGCCTCGGTTAGCAGAAATAGAAATACTCATAACTTGCCTAAAATTTAGAGAGAATGGACTGAGCTGGAACTTGGCTGTGAATCAAGCGTTGTTGGTGCCTGATTAAGTTACGGTTAGTTGCGACCAGAGTGTAGCAGGCGTCAACCCTCAGCTCCTACGCCGGTTGCTTCCTCGGCAATCGTCAAGGCAGGCATCACCTACTCGAGGCACTACCTATGTCTATGGCAACAGCGCCCGGGAATGGAAGCTGCCCGGCAACATCTCTTCGTGAACCTCTATAAATCCACATCAGAACCAAACGCTTTGTTTGTATTTCCTCGTTCTCAATTCTACTCGTTCTGGCGCCTCCCACTGCTTCCGCTTCCTGGTCCACGATACAGCTACATCAGGACCACGATCAAGGCAGACTCTATTAGTAACCGGGCTGATTGCCATTGATCAAGGTCCATCTCACACTATACTTTGAGGTATGCAGGTCCTCACTATATGTATGCCTTTTCTTATTCCTAGAACCCCATTGTTCATTCAACCTTTCCTGATCGTCGACATCGCATCAGCAAACCGGTTCCCTACCTTCGGCCCATGACTTTAGCAGCTCGCTATCACCGTGGTACACTTTCAGGGAGACATTGTCCCGCATTTAGTCTATCTACGCTGTTCTAACCTAATCTTAGCCACAATGACAGTCATCGACACCACTTTCAGATGTGGTGTTGTGGATGACCAGCTCATCGTGGAGCACGCCCCAGCAAACAAAGACTATCTTGAGCAGAAGCTCAGCATCGAGTTCGAGCGTACCATCCGGGTACCAGACAATGCGGACGAGTTCAATCTTCCACCTGGCCTCGGCAATTTCCCCCTGTTCAAGGTGCGTGACTATGTAGACCGTCTTCCCTGGGACATGGCTAGAAAAGGCGGCGTGTTTTTTCCCATGTACCAGCGAGAAGCAATGTGGATACGATTCACATCAACCACACCTTTCATGATCAAGATCTACGCTGGATCTGTGAATGCCGTGTCGGGCGAAAATGCGCAAGAGTCCATAGCAACTAGACACCGCCGCAGAAAACTCCACGAACAAAATAAAAGGGTCCAAGACTACATTGTCACCCCTGACCAGGCCTGGCTAGATGGATTTGCCGTGTCTCCTGGTCTTGTCAGGCAGTTCGTTGCTATGCCTTTAGGCCAAGGATACACAGTCGAGGCTCAGTTGACAGGCAAAGATGTAGTAGGCGGTCTGCAACTCGAAATTACGCCATGTCAACCAAGGCGCTGTTTGCCTCCCAATCACGACACGAAGCCACCGCACACAGAGGACATCCATCTTAATGTCAAGTCTCTCACTGGCAAGACGATCATTGTAAATGCTTCTCCTTGTGAAACCGTTCTGGACTTGAAGGAACACATCCAGGACAAGGAAGGCATCCCTCCAGACCAGATAAGATTGATTTTAGCCGGCGTGCAACTCAGGGATGGTAGGTACAACCGCAATACTTTCCATCTGTCTCATACTAATCTTACTATTGTAGACTGGTACACGCACGAGTGTGGTCTTGAAGATGTACGTAGCTGAACCTTGGCAGCGGTGGGATCTTGGACGTACTAAAGCTGACTTGGTACTCTAGGGCTCTACTTTACATATGGTTCTCCTTTTACGGGGTGGCGGTCACGGTCCCCCAATTCCGGCAAGCATGAGCTTTGCAGCAGGTGGCAAGATCAAGCAGAACGTTGCAATAGACGTCTTTAGCCCCCATAACTGGATCCCGAGCGCGACACTGACTATACCTGTACAAGTACTCAATACGGAATCATTTGCACAAGTCACCGGCCAAAGTCCACCACATTGCCCAATCTCAGCTTCCGTGTATGCCGCACACGGTCTGCCATTTTTTGACATGCCAGAAGAGCCAAGTAACGTTTCCGGTAACTTTTCCAAGATCAACAGCCTGAACGCCATCGATCAAGAACGAGGATTGGTCAAAAGCAGCGAGTCAAGCAAAAAATTGAGAGTCGTTCGAATCAACAAGCAACGCACCACCATCATGGGAACGAACCATAAGGTTGATTCGTCGCTACTAGACGATCCCGACAACTTGCTGAATCCAGAGGGTCCGATGCAAGACTTCCGTACACTCGATGACCTCAAGCGTGACTTCCAGGAATTATCCTTGAATCGTTGGTACTCAATCTCTTCAGAGTAATCGCAATGCCGGCTGCTGCCCAGTTGCCCTACACTTGTGCAGATGTAAAACATGGTGTGTGATTTGATGATATGGTATCATCACAGCTACTGAAATAAATGAAGTAGCCTGGCGCATATTGCTATATACGTCGGCGGTATTAGACAGAATCAACGGGCCAAGAATGGCTCAGAAACGTGGAGAGCAATACTAGGATTCACCAGAGGTGAACGAGACCTTAAGAAAACGGAAAGAAAAAAAGGAACAAAAAACAACACGAAGAAGAGGAGAGAAAAGCCAGGGAGAGTTAGTGTACCTCTTATTTTAGGAGATCTGGCAATGGTGAGGTCTGCTTTGCAATTCTGGTACGGGAATCAGGGAACAAAGTAAGTACCTAGGTAGCTTGCTCCTTCTGGAGTTACACTAATCACGCATTTGAGCAAAATCGCCAATGGGAGGTGCTCTTTCCTTCTATAATTACATCTCCTAATATATTCACATCTATCCTATTTATAAATTGTTGCCGTTTGATTATAGATATCTACGCAGATTCTGGTTGAGCGGGTCTGTCGGTAGCGACTACAGCCACGCCAAATCTGAATATAAGCTGGCGCTTTGGAATGCTATAATGCATGATAACAAAAAAGCATGGCAAGGAGGACTCTTTCAAGCCTATTCGCACGCAATGCAGGTTCGTACTGTCTTTGACGCTGAGTTGCAACTCGACTTGCTTGACTACTATTGAATACTAACAACACCTTTTGACACAGGCATTCGTCCAAGACATATTCGCATGGCACATGAACCATTAGCCTACCCTGGCAACTTGTCTGATTCGTCTACGGACCCTCTGCAATTTGCTATTCCAGCGCACACTCTCCATACGTGGGGTACATGTCAACTGTTGTTTGCGCTCGCAAGCTTCATCTAAACCACATGAATTTGAGGGCCCGAGCCAAAAAGCCTATTGACAACATGAACTTTACTGCTTCGCTGGGGGGACCTACACGAAGCAATCTTCGAGACTTGATTAAGCAAGACTATCGCAAATTCTGGCTTTATGTCGGCCGGGAATGACAGGTAGCTCAATGGTCGAATAGGGGCGACGTTAAAGCACTGATTTGGAACATCGGATGATTATATTTGGTTTGTAACGGACTGAGTATAGGTTGCCATGGGTAAAATAACAGTAGCCAAGATCTATAGAGGTGGTTTCTTATATTGTTTTGACACACTGGAGAGAGGAGAGAAGGCAGACTCACTTCCTCATGATCGCGTCCTCGAAGTTGGCCCATATTTACTGCGGCGTAAGCTACGAGCATTCTCAATGTACCCCTTGCTGCTTCGTGACTCTGTTCTGATACTACCAAGATTGAAAATACTCACACAATGAAAAGGAAGGATTGCCTTAATATGACATAGCTGCAAATTCCTTACCTCCCTAGAAATCTTTGTGTATGTAGTGTACTTAAGCGATAATCAACATGACCATTACCATGCCGTAAAGCTGGAATGTTAATTCTTGCGTTCACGGCAATATTTGATTAGATCTTGTAAGTATCACTGGACCTCGGACTTTGTGTTTAGGTTCCTACGCATGCTGAGTGTCCCTTGCGTCTAAATCAAGGGCACACTTCAATAGTGATCCGCTCATGATGGTGCAACAACTTTTCAGTGATAATCGGTTGGCTCTTTGTTTAGGACCAGGATTTTCAACATATTTTCGTCTTGAGGGGCTGGACCTCTCGCCATCGTAGATTTCCTCAAGTGGTATATCCTCAATTTCTTCTCATTTGCCCTCGTACGTTCTAATCCATTATTTATTTAAGTGTTAGTTAAACTAAGGGTTTGTTCGAATTCAGCTATAAAAGTCGGAACCGTCACGATGTCAAAGCTTCTGATTCATCTTTGGCTCTCGGGCACATTGTTTAGACATCCCACTACGAGCCCCAAGATTGCTGCCTCTGCTTAGCTCCGGACCAAATCCCTGGAAGGTGGCATTCTCCAGCTTAAAGCTAGCTATTAACGAAGTGTCCTTTGTTGACAGATGTAGGTCGTGTTCCTTCTTGAGGAGCTCAACCTTTCGTATGAAATCGAATCGGTCGCATTCGAAAATATGAAGCAGAAACCAAACACTGTTGCGAACCCCAATGGCCGTGTTCCAGGTAGCCCGCTATCCCCAGCATTCATGTGGACACTGCTGATCTACGATGCAGCTATCCACGATCCGAACACCGGTTCCACTCTGTGGGAGCCTGGTGCCATCGTCTAATACTTGATCAAGCAGTTTGATTTTGAGTACCGCTTGAGCTACGATACGTTCAGAGAGCAGAACCTGTGCAACCAGTGGCTTATGTTTCAAATGAGTGGCCAGGGGCCTTACTACGGCCAATGCAGTTGGTGAGCTGTGAATCGATGATCGATTTGAAATGAAGGTTCCTGACTCTCGATGATGTACTAAGTTCAATTACCTTCACTCGGAGGAAGTCCCCTCTGCCGTGACGCGAAATACCAACGAGATCAAAAGAGTACTCGGAGTTCTAGACGGAGTGTTGTCAGCCACCAAGGGAGACGCTTCCTTGCTTGTGGGTGACAAATTGACATACGCAGACATGGCTTTCGTTCCATGGAATGCCCAACTCGACGCAATAATGCGAGTGGACGCCGGGAAGAAGTTCGAGGGGTTCCCTCATGTCCAAAGCTGGCACCAACGAATGGCCCAAAGACCGTCATGCGTCAAGGCAATGAAGAAACGTGACGAGACGATGCCAGACATCCAGCTGGCAGACCTTGCCGAGGAGATTAGGCAGACCTGAGAAGATGTTCGTCAGACCTCAGCGCTCAAGTCAGGTTTCCATCCGTTTCACTAGCTTCATCAAATCCCAACACTCTTCAGTCGAAAGCTTGTTTAATATGGAGGAGTTCATTATCTCATAAATCATCCGATAAAAAGTCAATTGTCAGTAGTAAAGCAATACAGGTGTTGTCGTTTGGGTTGTTTCTCCGTTGACAATTTGTGCCATATTCTAGGAAGAGCGATTATAGTTGTTAGACCTACTTTCACGAAAAGATGACAGCACTTACTAATGTGTTCGATGCAAGAGATTACCCTATTTCCCCAAATGTCTGGTAGCCAATCCAATGCCCACTGGAAATGCCGTGATATATGGTACTCAGCAGACCTCCGCCAATGCCACGAATGCTTCGGCGAGGAGTCGGTGTGTAATCGCGCTCACGATCAAAACGAGACCTATGAGGTCGAGACTGGCAAGCTTCCTCTCTCGAATGTGCTTCTGTCGCAGCCGGCCTGAAATTTGTCACGTATAATTGGGTATTGGTTCTAAGATACGAATGACAACGAAAACGCGGTCACATCCATCAAGGGCAAAGTTTATTGGAATCAAACGCGGCTGTATGCAGTGATATAAGTTCGGTAAATATAACTGAATTTCTGCATTGTGCGCTGTAGGCAGTCGCTTTCCTATACCATACATGCCAATCATTTGTCTCCTCCAAAATGACCATTGACCACTATCTCCCCTTGCATGCCGCCCCCCAGCCGAGCTAGAGGCATACAGCAACGGGCCCCAGCAGTCCCGCTCAGAGCCCGCTTGACGAAGATGAAGAGGTAAGGAGATATGCATTAGGGGGTACTCATGCTCGGATTATGCAGTCCCTTACAGAATGCTCTACCTGCAATGCAGGGGCTTGCTACAACGAGCTATATAGAGGAACGTGGTATGATCCTTTCCAGGGAAGGTGTACAAAAGTCTTGATGAAATAGCTTCAACGGCGTATATGCTAGGCGAGAGGTATGAATTGGTAACGCCGCGGTCTCAAGGCTTTTTCCCGACGACTGTAGACCTTAGCGAAGTGACATATGCGCCCTGCCTAGTTTCTTCCACTACAGCTGATAGTAAGTGTTTCAAGCTTTCTGCCATTTGTTCGTTCTGTGTTTTTCGGGCGATGAACTCGTGAATCATCAACCCGGCCTCGTGAAATATGAAGGCCCAGTGAGGAGGCGCATCTTCGTGTCTCTCCCAACGTCAATAAACCCCTGGTCGGTGATATATTGGCTAGGTGTGACGTCCATGTCGGCTTTAAACGCGGATCTTGGACGGCTAGTAGCTTGAACATATCACGAAGATTGTCTGTTTTGCATTCAGGCTTGGTCTGATCAAATCGCAAGGTTTCCAAGTCTGGCTCTCCCCATTGGAGATAACCCCCCTCCCTTTTCGAAATGTGACAGGATCAGTGATCTGCGTCAGTGAAAGGGGTGGTAAAGAACCAAATAGATGAAGAGGAATCCAGAGGTGGTGAAGCTCGATTGGGCCAGACTTACTCAGCATACTATACAACTTGGCCACGACGTTGGGGACTTCGTCATTCAAGAGAACGAAGGCGAAAAAGCGCACAGTTATGATGTCGAAGGCGCCGACTAGGTCTTCCGGTACATTTTCTCTCACATCCCACCTCCGAAGCTTGATACTGGATGGGCAAGTCTCAAATGGCGGCGCTGCATCCAGTGATATGTCAAGGCCAACCAGTTCAGCATCTTTCAGCTGCTCATTGGCGTCGAGGAGCCAAATCCTACACTAGATGAGCTGGTCAAGCTAGGCAGTAATCATGTGAGACTGTTAAAGCGATGGCTCACCCCGTGCCCGTTCCTACGTCGGCTATCTTCAAGTTGGAAGCTTCAGCATTGATACAAGGTGAATAAGATAGCCAAATGTTCTGCACCAAAGATGGTGCATCAGGTTAATCCTACACAGTGACAGATTGTTACGTGAAGGTCTCTACCTTCAGTATCGAGGGCTTTGGCGAGCAGACGCGCACAAGATTCACGTACCTATTGTTATCAGGGAAATCTCGAGTGAAGACATATTCTGCTTTAGCCGCAATACTGTGAGGCAAGGTAATGGATGCGCGTTGTTGCAAGTGAGTCGAAGGCTCTAAGCAGAAAGAGGATTGACAAACTCACAGAAACTGGAACGGGGAAGAGAAAAAGACGGATAGCACGGACATGGGGTAGACAAACAAATTGGAAATTGGAGAAGAAGTACCTGTTCCCATCGACTCCCCAAGGATGGTTTCTCGGGTAGTGTATACTGTGTGTGGGTTGGAAACCATTGGCCAAGGGCAGAACCTTTTCGGGAATGCCCGTATCCCAGACATCCCTTGATTCAGCTGACGTGCATGAACATACCTTACACCAATTATCGAAGAAACGCTGTCGTGCAAGGGTACAGGCGGTGTGGAAAATCCTATCATGTTTGATAAGGTATACAGTAGTGCGCTGTTATTTTGTCCTTCTTCTTTCTTCACTCTGGGGATTCTGGACATCGAATTAGGTTGTTACTTTCGGAACCCATGCTTCAAGCTGTTGGCTCAATGGTGGTATTTCTACTGCACCACGAGATCCTCAATAACAGGAAGTAACTCCGTGCCTGGTCTTGGCGATATCAGGATTGATGGACAATATCTAGTGGCAAACTACGATCTATCAGCTACACCCGAGCATCATGGGATAACTGCTAAAAATCAGTGACCGGTAACATCGGCTTGAGGAGCAGAAGATCGAATCACTTTGAGAGGCCCAACGAATCCAAACGTGTAGAGAAAGAGAACGAACGGCTGAAAAACATGTGGAAAAGGTTTCGAAACCAGACAGTAGGAAGGAACACCTCAGGAATGAACATCACGAGTCCCGAAGTCAATGGCAGAAAGAGGTATTGGTGGAATTCGATCAAGTAAAAAGCGAGGCGCATGGGAACCTTGTGGTCGATGCTGTTAGACCGTAAAAAGATCTGAAAGCATTGAAACGAGTTCGGACAGAACTCCATACGAGATGTGTATTAGCGAAACTTTTGAATGACAACTTTTAGAGAGTGAAGATGTATCATCCTCAGGTTTCAAAGGACGTACAATGTATCTCAAGAAAAAAGCGTCAGGGAAGTGGTGAATATATGATACCGCCCCCAGCATTGATACTTTTCTTGCTTAACAAAGGCTCAACATGGAACAGTAACCTACAAAAACTTGGCAGTATTGTGGCTATAGATCAACCAGTCTACTTTCGGATAAGCGGATTTTTATCGTCATAGAAGCTAGATATCGGTCCAGGAGGCATCTCCTCCGGGAAGCGCACGACACCGCTAAAGACTACGAATTATAACAAGGTCTTCAGTGATCATTGCAGAGTCACGAAGAATTTGGAAGGGAGCTAGGCCATTGCAGGAGAAAAGAGTCGGCGTCCTTCCGAAGACTTTGCTACTACCACTCGGTAATCAGTGACAACTGCACTGGAACAAAAAGCCTCCCACAGAGATACAGACAGTTGCGATAACGCAGAGCCCAGAGTTGTACATACTACAGTGCACGCAATACGCAACACGCAGGTCGCAAATCTGCGCTCATAGGACATATCGAGAGTCGTCAAGTGGAGATGCAAAATCCGGAAGACCCTGCGATCAGAACATACCAGCCATCGATGTTGTAATGAGGTGAATCTAAATCACATAGCAAAGGTACCTTACTCAGTACCTACATATTACCGTATTTGTAGGGGTCACAAGTCTTGGGCTGCCGGAGATAAGCTGGAGGTAACCGAGAGCACTAAAGACAGGCTAACGAGCAATGTTGCCATCTGATTCGCGAACGACAACATTGAGAGACAACCACACTCTGGGCCAGGGGCGGCAGTCGGCCGGAGACAAAGTCCGACTACCTCTTATCAGCTCACGTTTACCTAACACCCATACACTACCATGTGACCCCGACACTACAGTCTTAGACGAGTCTAGGTCGTCTTCGGGACGGACAGCTGGGAGGTAATTACGAGAGCACGGGGATTAATAATCGTAATCACTGACTAGTTGTAGTGGCTCTTTACTGTTGTTGGCTTTGGACAACTCTTGTTCTCTCCAGAGTCCAGACACACTCATTCGCCATCTCGGAGAGTCCAGCTGAAAATGAGTGAGTGAGATTGATAAGCGACCTCATGTGTCAAAATACCCGTGTAACTAACAAGACCGTTGCAGGGAGTTTGACAGAGCTACCCGCGAGCTTGCTGCTCCTCCTCGCGTCCACCGCAGCTGGTATTGTCGTACCGCCGTTTGAATGGGTACCGGACGGACAATCCGTAATTGCAGACTCGGGCTCGGGACGCAAGGGAGCAGTCGCTTGCGAAAGCAAAGTCTGCAGCCAGATCGGCATTGACCTCTTGGCGAAGGGTGTAAGTGCTCCGATCGAATGCAGTGTTGTATCCGCTCATGTACTTCTTGCGTAGGGAAATGCCGTTGACGCATGGATTGGTACTCAACTCTGCGTCGGTGTCATCGGCATGTACCATTCTGGTCTTGGCGGTGGAGGATTCGCTGTAATTCGAGATCCGTCGGGAGACATGACTGTCATTGACTACCGTGAAGCCGCGCCGGCCGCTGCTTTCGAGGATATGTACAGGGATAATGTCATGGGCAGCGTTTGGACTGGACTGGCTGCCGGAGTGCCTGGCGAATTGCGCGGGCTCGAGGATGCACACATCAAATTCGGCTCGTTGCCTTGGAAGGACGTTGTCTTGCCGGCAGCTTTGGTGGCTCGTGATGGCTTCCCCGTCACCGAAGATACGGTGCGATACATGGAATACGGCATCATGTCGGCAGGCTGGAATTTCTTAGTAGACGATCCGTCCTGGGCTCTAGATTTCGCTCCTCACGGTAAATGCTTTGTTTCACTCCACTACGGATAAATCTGCTAACTCAACCAACAGGGTCCCTGTTGAAATTAGGCGAGACGATGTATAGAAAACGCTATGCTGAGTGAGGATTACCAAAATAATCAGATATACCAATACTGACAGAGTTGCAGCACGCTAGAGAAAATCGCAGAGGAGGGCGCCGACGTATTCTATACAGGTGAGATGGGTATGTATCAACTGCTCCTACAACCTCGATAACAGTTGCATCGCTAATCCCCGAGAAGCAAACGCGACCATAACCACAATCCAAAACGACAACGGCACAATGACAGTAGAAGATATGGCCGAATACAAAGCCATCACCCGCCGCTCAATGAGCATCTCATACCGGGACTATAAGCTCTTCTCATCCGGCGCGCCAAGCAGCGGCGCAGTTGCCCTCAGCACATTGAAGACATTGGAAGGCTACAACATAGTAGATACATCAAACACAAACCTCACCCTCCACCGCTTCGACGAAGCAATGCGGTTTGCCTACGGTGCTCACCAAGCCCTCGGAGACCCAGATTACCTCTCAGACACAGACGTGCTCGAGGACAAAATGCTCTCAGTCTCGAAAACCGCATTAATCCGCCAGAAAATTCTCGATAACTCCACACAACCAGTGGAGAACTACGACCCGGATAAGATCTACGTGCCCGACAGCCACGGCACATCGCACATCGTGACGGCAGACGCCTCAGGCATGGCAGTAAGCAGCACAACGACGATAAACCTCCTCTTCGGCAACCTCCAAATGGTCCCTTCAACAGGCGTAATCCTCAACAACGAGATGAACGATTTCTCCATCCCAGGCGTGCGCAATGAATTCGGTTACGCGCCCAGCGAAGCGAATTACATCCGCCCCCGTAAGCGACCTCTATCCTCAATAACGCCAATCATCATCGAGGATTCCGAGGGTCGTCTGTTCGCAACTGTAGGCGCAGCCGGAGGATCACGCATCATTAGTTCGACAACACAAGTCGTATGGCATCTACTCGAGCATGGCATGACCATGAAGGATTCGATCCGCGAGCCCAGGGTCCACGACCAGCTTATGCCTAACACGGCGGTGTTCGAGTACACATTTGATAATGCGACGGTCGCAAGTATGGCTGAGAAGGGCCACAACGTTACTTGGGTTCGCGAGGGCGTTAGTGCCGTTCAGGGCATTAGGATAGAGCCCGATGGATCGTTCGAGTCTGTTTCAGAGACGAGACAGAAGAATAGCGGTGGGTTGACAACGGAGATAAGACGGGTTGTCTAGTTCCTCCTTATAGAATATATGCTATCTCTTCTATAGATGTACATACTTTGAACATACAAGTTTAGGGGATAGAAATAGTCGTGCCACATGGGAATAAGATATGTAATGTCATGAAATAGATCGAATGAAAGATGCAAATATAGACACATCTGTCATTTCACTCAGTCAGATAAGCAGCAAAAGTCTGTATGATTAGTCCTGCGATCGAGGTCTGCGAAAATAATGTGTATTGTAGGATCCGCTACCTAGACACTTGTAATTCAGCGCTCACCTGGTGACCTAAACGCCACATCTGATGGTACGCAGTCCGTCCTCGATACTAATACACCGCCGAAAGCAAAGCCAACTCCAAAGCATCGTGTCATGCAAACCCAGGGGTATCGTATTTGGATCTATTCGTCCGATCCTTTCCTTCGTCACGTAGTACCGATGACTTTATGTAACTGTGCCAGCCACCGTCGCGAGAATTCTTCATCCGAAAACCTCTGGGATGATTTGCGCGCTTTCAATCGGACGGCAAGTGGATCGGGAAGAGAGAATGCCTTCTCGAAGCCTTCAGCAAAATCCTTCGCTGTGGTTGCATGAAATCCTAGCTGAAATCAGTCACTTGTGCGTAAAAACACCAGTTTGCTGTTATCAGCCGCTCCTTACCGGTTGGTTCGCCGTCGACCTCAGTTACGATGTCTAACTTCGGTCCACCGCTGTTATGAACAACGCCAATTAGACCCGCTGCCTGGTATTCGACGACGCCGATACCGAAGTGCTCATTCCACATGCCGTTAACGCCAATGTATGCCTTGCCCAACCATTTGAGGACATCGGACCAAGGTGCGTCAAGTTGGAATAGTACTCGATCCTTGATGTGCAGTTCATTCACTAGAAGGCGAAGCTGATACACACGGCGCGAATCGCTGTCATTCCTGACACTACCAATAAGGACAAGCTTGGCACCATCAGCTGCTTTCGAGCCAGATTTGACAAACTGGGCAAATGAATCGATGATGAGCTGATGGTTCTTCTCGGGGCGGAATTGTGCGATATACACTATGCATTTCTCACGCTTCTTCTCGCCCTCCTGTGACAGGTCAATGGCATCCTGTATGTCAGTAACAGCACATGGCGGATAGACAACGGCGATCGGATGGGCTCGTTTCTGCTTCTCACGCTTTGGACCCCAGATAGCTTTGATATGCGACTGCGTCCAGGATGAATTTGTCATGACCACGTCTACGGATGATCCCACAGAAGCATATATGCTGGCAAAGAATTTCCAGTAATGCTTCTTTACAAACCCTTTCGCACCAACACCCTTTCCGGCATTCACTCCTTGGTTCCCGACTGCGCTTGTGGGGTCGAGAGAGTCGAGCATATCGGTAGAAATGGTAGGATAATGCACATATCCCACAGTAGGGACATCGGGGAACAAGATCTTGCTCATCCACAGTGTGAAGGTATATCCCATGGTGTCGATAAATACGTCGGGGACGAGGAGAGAGAAAGCATCCCAACCCAAGATCATCGAGCCTAGAGACTGGAACAGCAGTGTTGCATATGGGTAGGTGGACGCGAGTACCCAGTGGCGAGTTGAGAGGTACATAAAATGTATCGTAGGTGGATGGAGATCGATACTGAAAGTGTTCTTCCAAACAATTTAGTATTTTGTACCAGAAAGTATACTACCACGTATCATAAGCCAATTTGCACTTACCTTGACGCGAGACAGCATCTCGTCCTTGCTCACATTGTGATCCCCCGTATAGATGACGATTTTGGCATTGGGCCATCTGCGTTGGGTAGCCCGTATGGCAGCCCACAAGACACGTTCACCGCCGCCACCGGCATTGCAGAATGGGTGGAAGAAGCCGACGATGCCATCCCAGTCTCTGTTTCCCTTCTCCCCATTGCCGGATGATCCCGCGACCGTACCGTCTATGTTCTCCCATTCATCGTCGCTTTGAGTAGCTTCTGTTGCCGACTTCTTGGCTCGAGACGCCCTTTCACCATCCTCGGTAGCTCGAATGACAAGCGCTCTACGACCCTCGGTCTTTTTCCGCAGGTACCAGCCGGCGCATGACCCAAGAGCCCTGATTAAGATGAGGCTAAGGGCGGGGATGGCGAGGATACCACAGACGAGAGCCGCCGCTGTGATCAACACAGTCGTGAATTGCATTGTGATATAAAATGCGACAAGCTCGTCGCCGCAAAGTCAACCGAGCGGCACACAGCGCGGGGAGTAATTAGAGGGGACCAAACGCCAAGAATTTGGCGACGGTGACGACGAGTGGTAGAAGAGGGGGGGCAGGAGGGACAGAAGTAACCAGTCTCAGGTTGGCATACTGCGCGAAAACCACCCTTAAAGCGACAGAAGCGGCCAACTCAATCAAGTCCAGCGACTATGCAGGCAAGGCCGAAAACAATGAAAAGAGATGGAACGAACGAAACGAGAGACGCCGAAGAAACGATCGTGATGGACACAGTTGCCCTTGATTTCGCCGACGAGCCACAAGCAGGATAAGGGGACCTTGTGGCAGGATTGTTGGTCGTTGACAGTTTGGCGTGCGGCACACCACGGAGGCAGCTAAGGTGACAACGGCATGCATCACCCCGCTGTGGGCCACGGGCAATGATGCCATGCGGGACGCCTCTCAGGGCCTCAGGCAGAAGCTCAGGCGAGTCAGGTTACCTGGTACCTACCTCCTCTTCAGCGACTGCAGGTCACGTAGACAGGATGGACGTTTACGAGCATAGCCGTTGCAGGTGATGTTGATCTAAGGTAGATACCTTACATCGCACAGTCAATCCACGAGGGTGGTCTCTCATGGTGTCTTCGTCTGAACCACTCGATGACCACGGTCGTCAATTGCTTTAATTACCTACCTAGGTAGGTAGGTAGCTGTCTTTGCTGTCTTTCGTGATCTTAGGTATCCCAAAAAATGCAGTACAACCACCAGAAAAAGCAGCATCATACGGCATACCCTGCAAGTGGCTCCTGCAAGCACGGACCATGTTTCTTTCCAACATAACATCGATGAAGTTGTTCACTTTGTCATCTTTTCATGTAGACAAGCAATATCATAAGAACTTGCTGACTTTCATGATTGACAATCAGGCGATCTCGGGAGACTTGATGTGTCTGAAACTTCCTAATTACATTCTATCTCCTTATTGAAACGCGAGATGCGCGTAGACCATGCGCTGCAGACTTTCTCAACATAGATGACAGGCAGGCACTCATTCCTTTTCGCAGTCTTGGGATGAGTTCCATCCGTGGTTTGTCCTCACTGCGAGGGCTACAACCCTCCATACACCCTCTTTCACGCCCATCCCGCCATATATATCTCAGAAAGCATGCGCTTATTCAGATATCACCACTCAATGGCCGCAGAGCCTTCTCTGTGGGCCCAGCCATTACAACAGGCATCGAAGCAACTCAGGACCTAATGATGAACATCCACTCAATCACACATCTGCCATGGTTTATAACGATCCCTCTGATAGCCTTCACCGTAGGCGCAACCACTCGTCTACCGTTCTCCATACACTCACGGCGCGTTGGCCAACGTCGTACAGAGACCGGTCCCTTGAAGCAGATCTGGATCGAGCAGATAAACCGAACAGTGCGGAAGGACGGAACACCGCGCAACCAAATCATGGAAGAGGTAAACACCAGACAAATTGAAGTCGAGAAGAGGATCCACCAGAGACTCGGGCTCCAGGAATGGAGGCTGTACCTGAATTTTCTGGGCTTTCCCTTCTGGCTCCTAGCCATTGACAGTCTACGGCGACTCTGCGGCGGTCCACAAGGTCTACTCAGTTCTCTGTTAACAGACACCACAACTGGAGACCAGACTACCCCAGCAGCTAGCACAGCAATCGATTCATCCATTTCAGATCCAAATGCCGTATCCTCAGCCATCGACACGGCATCAAAGATCACAGACCCCAGCCTAAGCGTAGAAGGCTTCCTCTGGTTCACCGATCTCACAGCCGCGGATCCATATCACATCCTCCCCTTCGTCTTATCCTTCCTACTCCTGCGGAATCTCGTACCCAATAACCAGGTATTCTGGGACAAACTTAGCATAGCCCGTGGCCGTAAGCCCACTGGCGGGAAGGTCGCGCTGAAGGAGAGAATGCGAGGCTCGTTATTCGTGGGCTTACTGAGCGTGGCTCTCATGCTTGGACCTATTACTGCTGGCCTGCCTGCTGCGCTACATCTCTACTGGATTGCTTCTACGACTTCGAATATACTTTTCAACAAATGTTTGGACAAGGCAATGCCCATTGAGTCGAAATCCATCGAGAGGTGTCAGGGTGTCGAGACGGAGTTGATACTGCCTCGGCGAGGCCAGGCGGTTGGTCAGAAGAACGAGAACCGCCAATGAGCGAGAAGTAGCATTATGTTGGATGCAACACTCTTGTACCTTTCAACGTGTTTGAAAGGGCATGTATATACTGTAAATAGATGTGTACTGTATGAGCGACCTGTGGGCATCACAAGCCACATGTCGGTGTAGGTCAAGAATAAGAAGTCTGTTCAATGTTGCAGTTGCTCAAAGCGCAAATCATACTCGCCAGGGGTTCCGAACTCCAAACTCCGAAGCAAATGCCATCCGCTCTTACACTAACTTTAAAACTCACTCATGCACCTAGCTCAATCAACCGAGAAGTACAGCCAAAAGTACGATAGTCACAATAACGGCAATGACCAACAACAAACAGCAGGCCTTCGTCCTGGCGTTCTTCTGATACCTCGCAGCGCTCCTCAGTTCGACGTCGGCACCCCGCGTGTCGTCACGCACATTCGTGACATTCTCGTCGATGTAGTTGATCTGCTCGCCCTGCTCGCCCACAATCTGCGCAACCTGGTGGAAGAGCACATTGAGATCCTGGACGCCTTCTTCGATGTGTCGAATTTCCTCCTCTCGCTCGACAATGAGCGCATCTTGGAAGTCTACTTCGTCCTGTGCGGCGAGATGTACTTCTTGGCGTTCGAGTAGCATCTGTTGTTCACCCACTTGGCCTTCGGTATAACTTGACTCGCCGGCATGCTCCTGTTCGTGAGCGGCCTTCGCGGCGCTGACGGAGGCCCGCTGTTTGTCGATGGCTGTTCGTTGGAGGGATTGAAATTCGGCAAGTGCTGCTTTGAATTCGCGCGATAGCTTTTGCTGGGAGTATTTTTGCGTGGGCTATAATATACCTCGGTTAGCAAGTGCAGATGTCCTGGACGGGTAGTGTGACTCCTGACAGTGACATCTTCCCGCGCCTGGATCTGCTTGACACCCTCTCCGACTTCCTTGAATTCAGCCGTAGTCTCTTCGAGAGAGCCAGCAACACGTTCTCGCAGCCGTGGATTATCCCGCTTCGTACCGAGGAGGCCAATGTCGGATCGCAGCTTGGAGATGTTTCCTTGCAGGTGGAAGAGCTTGTTCATCAGGCGTTGAGCATTGCGCGAAAACTCAGGGTCGTCGGAGTATGCACCGCCATCTTGTCTCCGGCTTCCGCCACCGTTGCCGGACTCCATGGAGGAGAGCTGATCGAAGGACATGGTGAAGGAACGTGGGGCAGGGTATCACGGAAGAGAACGAAACAGAGCGTATCGGCAGATGTGGACGGATCAACCCGGAGTGATTGGAAACCTTTTAATGTATTGGCGGATGCGAAACAAAGGATAGAAAGAGACAATCCAAGTGTATGGTATCAATCGAAAGACAACGTCTCAGAAGTGAGCGATGGGTGAGTCGTCGAGGAAAGGAAGGCAGTCAAGGAAGCGACGATAAGAGCTGACCGTTGACGTCGGCTGCCCTGCGCCACAGGGACAGGCACCGACTTAAAGGAATGTGCAGTCGCGCTAGCTCATTTCTGGTATGAGATACTCGTCAAGTGAGCCATTGTGGCTAGGTAGGTACAATGCACTGCCTACATGTACCTAGAACAGCTTCGAGATACCCCTCCAAAGCTCCCGTCCTCGAGGCCCCATAATGCGACCCAGGCCCCTGTATTCCTGCCCGTTCTACCTGGTAGCGCGCCCAACATAGTGGCAGACGGCAACCCGCCTGATGGAGAGCTGTGTCTTCTAAAACGCAACTTTTTATTTACTTTGGTTGACCTAGACGACGACACACCTCGCCCGGCACTCTTCAAACTCTACTCCACCATCCCGCGGCGGGCGTTGATGCGCATTGCTCTGTCTCCTCTTATGCAGACAATGCTCTGATAGGCTTTCCTTTTTATTTCTCTACACTCCTTTCCCTCTTTTCTCTCCTGGCGTCGCACTCACCATGCCGCCTGCAGTTGCTGCGCGACGGGCGCCCTACAAGGACTTCCTCCAGCCAGCTCTGCAGAGACGTTTTGCCGGAACTGCCGCCATCATACTCGCCCTCGCATACTTTGAGGCTCTGACCTTATCTTCGTGGCAGTCCCGTATGATATCCCCAACTGTCGCTTGTCTCACTCTTGGTTGTACTGATACTGCTTCTAGTTATCTGGTCATGGTTCCCTGTGGGTCTCCCTGGCATACGAGCTCTTGCCATCTTCGCCTCTGTCCTTCTCACCCTCATCCTCCGAATCGCCTACTCGCACATGGGCATTCGATCGTCTGCATCACCTTTTGAGACCATCGTCAACAGCGCACTCCCTTTCCGCAACTTCATGACCATCCTCATCTATGGCGCATCCGCCTGGTTCTTCAGCCAGGCATATCTTATGTCTACGCCTGAGGAATCTGGCATTCGATGGATCACACACGCCAGCGGGCGCGCACGTCTCAATGAGCAGGCCGTCTTCTACACCGTATCCGTCACAGTTTTGGGTGTCGTGCATGGCGTCCTCCACATTGTTCGAGATCAGGACCAGCTGGTGCTTGGGACTGTGAAGGCCAAGAATGCGGATGAAGCTGCCAAATCAGACCACTGGGCCGCGGAAATCGGCGACTGGCTACCGGTCATAGTTCTTCGGTCCGGCATGCTTGCCATTGCTTCGGGGCTCTTCAACTATGCCATCCTGTACCCCTTCCTCAGAAAGTCTTCGTGGACATGGTACATGCGGTTATTTCGAATACGCTATAGCGAGCTCCCAAAGTCTAATCTACCTCCCTACAGTGGCGGGCCTTGGAGCTTCTGGATGCTCCTGCGCACCATTTGGGCATCATTCCTATTATCCCTACTCTGGCATTGTGCAGACATCGTATTCCATTTGCTACTCTCGCATGCACCCCTCAAGAACGACCGGTCGTTGACGGCGGAGTCGAAGGATCCGAACAGCAGTTTACTTAATGGACTCAAGAGCAAAAAGGAGAGGGTTTCTGTAAGTAGTGTTGGGAGCGCCTTGTTTCCCGAATGGATCAGTTCATCTAACAATTCTAGGCCTTCGCAATGTGGGAGCTTGCGTTGATCGCACGCGACTCCGAAGCGAGGAGAAAGGCCATTTTCGATGATATCGATCGCAAAGATGGCCCGATGTGGCCGCAGATCTATGGAATATGCATCGACGTCATCAGAGGTTTAGAGCGCAGAATTGACGATTACGGAAAGCCACCTGCACCCGCCGCCTCTGTGCCGGCTGCAGAAACTGCAAAGGCTCACGAACGTATTGCACAGCCGATCAGAACAGATGATGTTCTCATACCACGGGCCAGCTCCAAGACTGCATTTGTGAAAAGGACGGTCTCGAAAGTGGTCACATCGCCAGGGAGGACACCGGCTGAAGATTACGGACCAGAACTGAAGAGGAGAGCCGCTGATGTTGCGGACCGGCTGATGACGAAAGAGCAACAGGCTGCACTCAAACCCAAGGCGTTGCAGGGCAGACTCGGCGAGCTGGCAATGCAGGCCCTCACTTTACCTGTCATTGGTCCACTTTTTCAGAGTACCTTCGGGCGACGATTGATCAAGGCAGTGATCGGCTCGCCGTATGCAGAGCTCAGTGTCTACGTGAATGCAGCATTTGCTCTTTCACAGTTGGCTGTCTGCAGCTTGACCGAAGACAAGTACGGCAACGTCCAACGAGATGTGCCTTCAATCATCCGAACACTCACTGCCGTGATTAAGAAGCTGGAGAGATTCCGAGATGAGTTTCCCATGCACTGGACAGACGTGGGTAAGAGTCGAGAGTGTCCAGAAGTGGAAAAGCTCCTGGCGGCATTGAAAGATGATCTTGACGCTCTGGTGACAGCATTTGCACCATATAGCAGCGATCTGAGATTGACACGTGCCGACATGAGATTAGCCAGGGAGGCGGCTGAAAAGGGGGAGGAAAGAGTCGTCAAACAAGATGCAGAGGGGCCTGAGATGCAGCAAGCAAGCTAGTACCTACGGCTGTTTCGGCGGTGCCTTGATCTTTGACGATGATGTTCGTGTAAACTAAAAGCATTGGTGTAATAATTGGCATTGTTGGCGCATAATGAGTAGAGGGTTGGGAAATGGAGAGATGGCCCCATGGCCGTTGACGCGTGTCATTACGTGCTTACCATCAACCTGTGGTTCCGTCTGAACTGTGAACGAAGGAATTGCGAAAAAAGCACTTCCAGTCACTTAGATCCTCTTATCTTGGCCCCATTTGGAGTCTGGTCGTCGGCCTGATACTACCGTAGGCGAGCGTAGGTACATGCAGCAGCGTCAGGGGCAGGTCTATGAGATCCGCACCGTCCCGGTACCGAGCACTGCAGAGGCTTACCTAAGAAATCCGGACACTAATGCAACTAAATGTGGGCGTCCAAGTTCGCGGTGCGCATGGCAACAACCTCCCTTCACCTGCACCCCTTCGTGCATCCTACAAGCGCCTCAAACATGCGATGACCCCATGAGTTCTTGTTTCTCGCATGATAACATCAGAATGGGCGAGCGCGTCTTCATATCAGCACCACGGGCTGGCTACCGACTTCGACACGTCAATCAACAGTCCGACCTTGTCAAACGACCGTCGATCCGCAAATCCTAACTCCCTAATCATCATGCACCTCGAATAGACAGCCCTCAACGATAATTTCTGATTGCCCTCGATCGCAATATGCCGACCAGCCTTTTCTTCCGCATCGCCTACAACTCTATATATGCCTTCTTATGTCTAATCCTGGGGATACTGCTACTTGTCGTTCCAGCCGATTTTACGTTACAGGCTCTGAGGACCACCCACCAGGTCATCAATCTCATCGTCATCGGCATTATATATGCCCTTACGGTTATCATTGTTCTTTTCGTCTACGCTCTACGGCTTTATGTGACCCGTAGCGTTCTCGCAGGAATACCGAGAGCATGGCTGCCCGTCAAGAAAGGTGATGTCACCAATGATGTCAACGACATGATCGTTGTCAGTCTTAGCCGGAGCGCGGCCATCGCATTGGAGGCTCGCCCTAAGGTCATGGCACCGGATCTTATCCCGTCGGACACAGCTAGCGTTGCGGATAGGGAGCAGTCCGAGATCCCAGAAGAGAGCGACCGACGAAGGTCGCGACAGCTGTTCAGGTCGAAACCACCAGTTACTGTAGAGGATCAAATGGGCATCGCATTACCGTCAGTCCGGCCTGTCTGGGGACATATCGAGCATTCAGGCTGGGGTTCGCCAGCGTCGCCAGACCTAGCAAATTTGCAGTATACCACCGTCATATCAGAGCTTCCGAACCTGATTGAGGCCAAGGCCGTTTCCCTGGCGCCATCCGACCCTGAAGCTGATCCTCTCTCAGAGGCGCCCACGCTCAATGCTGACGCCCTTGAGTTGTTACAGCGTCTGCCGACTATGACAATGAGACAGTACATTCAGCATCTCACCGAGCTGGAGGTACTGTCTGAATCAGAGGAACTTTCTGAGTTTCTGAGACTGTATGAGCAAGATCGGTTCTCCGGTCGACCCATGCCCAATGCAACTTTCAGAGAGCTCATGCACCTCTTTGCCGAGGTGCTTAGAAGCATGCAGCCGTTGGATCCATCGGTCCTATACGAAGGTCAAGGCCACGATCCAAGCTATTTCGGTTTCGATGGGCACATTGACGACGACGCACCACAGGACTCAGCCCCGACTACGCCAACGCGCAGCATTGCCAGTTCCTTCAGCATTACACGCCCGCATTCGCAGCGAAGGCAATCTAGACTTGGATTTGGGCACCGGAATTCGTCGGCGAATACGAGGAATCAATATGGCACGGCCCCCACGACGCCTAAGAGCAAGGCCGGAGGCACAATGGCTTCCAGATCGCTTAGTGCGAGTAGTGGGAACAGCTTTGCTCAGTCTCGAAGACCGTACCCCGCAAGTCTCTCGTCAAGTTCGAGTATGAGATCTGTGTCTCAGGGGTCGGTCATTCGACTCGCTACGGCGCAGGATCCGGGCGATCTGCCTTATGTCCTACGACTTACGGACAGCTTATGACCAAACAGATCGACGTGAACTTCGATATCAGAGTCCATACGAATACGGACTCGTGGAATGCATTGGGATGCATCCGCTCGGCGTTCAGACTTCATGATACCCTAGGCAGATGCAAGGAAAAGTGGGCCGTGTCGGAAACGGTTAGTGTACTGCAAATACCATACTACCTTATTCGCTAATGTAATGCAACGAGAGCCTGCCATGGCTCGTGATTCACCTTGGCCTTACTGAGAGATGATTGAGCGTTGTCGACTTGAATACATTTGGTCTCGACCCTGACGGGATCAGTATATGTCGACGCATATTGGCTGCGATCTATTCCGCTTGACTACCACTAGACAAGTGCCTAGAATATCGACTTCGATGCATCTAGACTCGCTCATAAGGCGAATCATAGGTTGCGCGTCAGTTGTGCGCCATAGCTCATTGTTCACCTTAACACCACTTATACATTGATTGCGCATTATAGACTTCGATGCATTTCGACTCAACCACCACGAGACCAAGTTTACCATGTCCGTTTCTTTAATGAAAGTCGTCCCTATACCATTGCGCCGTCGCTTTTGCCCGACAAATGACATATCGCTATATCTACGCCCCAACTCCGAATGAGAAGAAAGCTATGGGAATATAGCCACATTCTCAAAATCATACATTCATTCAATCATGACTATTGATGTTGTTAGAACCAAGCGAGATATGCAACGCATGAGAAGGCAACATACTACTCATGGACCGCAGATACTTAGGCACCAGAATGTCTCCCAGTCTGATATTGTGCCATGCTGGCTTGGACACTCCTCTCAAGCTCAGCTAGACGACTGCTGGACAATGTGCCCTGGGCTGAGTAGGAAGTGAAGGGATCACCTCCGTGGCGGCTCGACGTGTAAGAGCGGAGTCGGTCATCTGCGAGGGTTTTCTTGTCGGTCGACGAGGAGTGCTTGTGGGAGTGCTTCTTCGGTGTCGACCTGTCATGGCATGCATTAGGCTGTGGTGTGATGAAAGGACCCGGAGATAAGAGTTGGAAGCAGTGATGGAGAGGTAATAGAGAGCATAAGGCGGGGCATGAAAAAAGGGAGAGGATGGACTCATGAGCAGTAGGACTACTGAGCTGGACAGCGAGGGCTTTGGTTGTGTTTTAATGAGAGGGGAATAATGAGATCGGACGGTCATTCCGACTCAGGAAGGGAGGCCAATATGAAAGCTCTCAAGGCCGACAGAAGAAAAGGTCCTCACCCGTAAGTCATGGAGGTAGTTGTGCTAGGCATGTTGGTTTTGGTCGAAGACTAAAACGGCTGTCGTTTGGCTTGAGAGTTGAAGATAATAGGTACCTAGGTGATGAATGAGAAGAGACTCGATGGGTTTCTAGTCAACTTATTCTCCTAGGAATGGTGGGCGAGAGCCCGATATTTGTAGACATGCTGAGAATGTTGACCGAAATATGTCAAGAACTTGCAACATTTATTTTACATCAATTAGTATGTGTTGAGTTCGCTGTGAAATACATATATGCAGGCATTGCTGAAGCCACAAATAGGATTATTATGCCATTGAAATGGAAGTCATGTAGGTGGGTCCACTACGCAGGTAGATTACCATGCGCAGTGCGGCGCACGACAGCACACCTAAATATTTGCATGTAACGGTACCGTATTTATCTCGTGAACCCACATACCTAGTATGGTAGGTACCCGACGATGAAAGCAACGGAGGTGCTAGTACCAATCATCTCTAGAGTCGTGGACGCACCCACGGGACACCGAGGACCGTACCAACCATCCCTGGTCAAACAAGGCGACATATAGCCGCATTGGGGCGCGCACACTCAGTTCCCCATTGCCTTCACTCTTCAACCTTGGGGAATCAGCAACAGGCAAGGCAAGCACAGACTTCACATATTGTTTCAATCGGGCAGCTCGAGGAGAATAAGACAGGAGGAAAAAGGCGTCATGTCAGCCGTCAACGCGCGTCTAAAACATGGAAATGTGCCACGCCCACATTGTCCTTCTCGCAACATGCACCTTCACCTGGGTCAGCAATCGCATTTTGACTTCTAGCTATATGAGCGCCCGAGGATGTAACTGTCAGGTCACGCATCTGCCATCTCATCTGAGCTTCCTATCCGGATTTGTGCGTAAGATCGGCACTTTGTGCCTGATATATCTGAGAATGCACCTGTAGTCCTGGTATATTGGAATTGTACCGATGTCCTGAATATTCTTCTCCTGGTCCATGGCATAAGCCATGGCTCGAGTGACTCGAGCTCTAGGCCCACCAATCGGGTGTGTCTACGTGACGGTGACCGTTGACGTCTGAGGAAAGTCAATAGAACCAACACCGTGGCAATGCTGCCGGAAAATGGCAGCGAGGACTGTAGAGTCCCAGTGTTCCTTCCTACTTGGCTACATCTCCTGGCATCGTCCAAGACTGTATCTAACAACAAGTATAAGCTGACATTACCTGGGTCACAACAGGAACTTCATGGCGTGTCGATATTGCTTTCAGCAATCATGACCAGAACTGATGGTTTTAGTCTACTGGTGGCTTCAACATGATCGTTCACTGACACTATGTACTCCCGAGACTCCGCATCTACATAACCCCCTTCGCGAGAGTTGAAGAACATATACTGCACCGTTTCTTGGGAACCTTGTCACGTCTGAACAGGTCCAAGCAGATCGTGACGTGAACGGACAGTGGTCGATCATGGATCTGGGGTTGGGATGAGCCCAGACGGCGTGGGTACAGATCAAGAACGCGGTGGCTCAACAATCCAAGAACACCTGCATTAACAATGCGGCTCAGCGGGCCACGGCTAACCCTGCGGCTACCTTACGCACAATACAGGTGTCTTGCGTATTGCATGTACTTACACGGACTACTGAACTCATCAACCTACATGTAGGTATGCTTCCGAGGGTGGTGCGGCTGGAGGGGGCACAAGCCCATTTCTGGTCTGAGGCACCTGAGATAAGAGTAAAACCCGGCTTCCATAGCTCGACCACCGGCCCGCGCTGTCGACTCCAAGTCTTCACCTGACGGTCGTCCGCTATTGGCTTGGACATGTAGGAGTGCCCAGGGCACGACCTAGTACATCGTCATAAACCCCATGTTGTCCCAGATCTCCCCTCAGCGGTAGACCAACGTGGCGAGCGTAGCATTGGGTTCGACATGGCTGCGCCTTGCATTGTAAATGCAGCGAGCCGGGTTATCGCTCGCGGATCTTCGGAGACTTTAACGTCCCAGCATACTATTCCACTAATACACGATCGAAAAGTCGTGGTTTGGTCAAATGTGGAGAGCAAACGCAAGCAGCATTAGGTGAAAGATGATAGGCGTATGGTTACTTGATAAACTGATGTATCACACTAGATATGTTGTACATATCATGGATTTTTCTCACTATGTGTCTGAGCCATAGCAGTTGTATGACGAGCTGCACTGCTCTGAGCAGCAGAAACTAGAGCACTATTTAAGGGGTTGTTAGTCTAGGGAGTTTGTTATGCGATTTCTTAGCCCGCGAGCAGACACCCCAAGGGCTATCAAATTCGTCATGTGCTGATATATTCGAAGCCCATATGCTCTCTCGTCTGAGTCGAAATCAGGTGCACGGCTGCGCATACGCCACCTACGACAAGCGTCGCTAGAAGCATAGGACGAGAATGCTGCAACGTTCAAACCTTGCAGATTTGAGGCAGCCATGCCCAGCCGGTGACGAACTGACATCGTAGAAAAGTTGCATAACATGCACACACACTCCTGGCGTTGGCAATGCGCGCTGCCTTCTCTATGTCCAGTACCTGCAAGGGTCGGGTCTATGCAAGGTTCAGCCAAGGGCACAATATTGTGCCGTCCCTTCAACCTTCAGCGGCTTTAGGTGGGGTGTGACCACGGGGTGATCCTCATCGGGGTTCAAGAAGATATGAAGCTGCCTAGGTAGTCTTCAGGTGAAAAAATCAGAGCATTCTAGGTATAGTATTTACGGAGCAACGGTTGCGATGATAGACGAAGTATTAGAATGCAATCACAATTCGAGATCTGTATCGCCATACTTGACAGCATATCCCATGCGAGCCACAATACGTCTGGAGGTCGAACTGTTGCCTTGGCATTCAACAATGCCCCTCATCGAGTTTGATAGGTTTACCAAAATAACGAATGCAGAACGTCGGTTCCTACACAAGCACCCACCATCCCTAGGACTCGTCAACTTCGGCGCTGAAGAATCTTGAGGGTATGGCCAAGCCTCGTACCGAGCTCGTAGAGTCTCAACGATGGAGATAGATGTCCAGTACCAAGTCCCTAATGGGTTTTCTGCATGCTGACAGGGCTTTGACAGCCAACGTGAAGAAAAGAATGTCATGGAGTATGCCACCAGTAGTAATAAGGCATCAAAATACCAACCTGCATTCAAACATGTCGTCCGAATCCTTTCCAACACAGGGCGTCGGCAATGTTTTCGTCTCCTCGTCCTTCAACTATGCGTCATCAGTACTGACTGTGGAGTTTAGCGACATATATACTTGAACGGCTCAGCATCTATAACCTGCTATACCAATAATGTTCTAAATTGAGACGTCGAGGCAAAATATATAGCACTAGAATTTGTTGCTGAAGCAAATGTTCCCCTACTGTACTTTCTCCACTATAAAAGTAGCTGTTGCTTGAACTATTGATTGCTGGATTTATCTTATATTTCCATCTATGCCCAATCCAAACTTAGATCAGCCGTTGTCGTGATAAGTTTGGTCAGTGTTTTATGTTTAGTGAAGTCGTTGGTCTCATACAATATGCAGCCAGTCTGTTAAAGTGCCACACCTGGCGCACTTGTTGGTTTCGAGCCACATCGTGATCGTCTTGTTCCACATCACACCGACTGTCACCGCCAAGTTATCAGTCTTGAACTATGCATGTTGGTTACATGCCAAGTTGGCCCAGGCAAATCCGGAGTTTTGAACGATGTTGCAGATTTCCCGAACCATTTGCGTTGTTATTGGGTCAGTTGGGAGCGTGAGTGCGGCGACCGATCTGTTGGCGGCTCAAGGATAAAGTGGCGATTGCTTATGGTCAGAATCCGCCATCACAAGGTAAAGGTGAATGAGCATATGGTCGTTATACGTTTCCCTCCGTTGCCCATCATTACGTGCTTATCTTTACATCAGGTTGCTATAGAAGGCCAACCTCGGGTATCCTGATGGCCTCGTTGGGAGATGAGAGCATGCCTGAATACATCATTTTGCACGAGTTCTGACAGGACTACATATTTTGTGCTTAGCATGTAAGTTGATGCTACAAGAATAACATGTTCCAGGTATTCTTATCTAGGTTTAATCCATGTGTCTTCAAAGGTGGGAACCAGTTCATATAAGAGAGCCATCATGGAATATGCTAGGTAAATGAATGTAAGCATTTAGACTTTATACTGGTGCGGATGCACTTATATGTCATGGTTAGTACAGATGAACTTGTGGTCTCGACATGTCATGTTGTATGATGGGCAATCTTTTGGCTGACCGGGTTATTGGGAGGGGTTCGCAAATTCCGACCGTTGGATGTAAGTGCAAGCGACATTCGTAGGCTTCTGCGCAGTGTAACAGCATCCTCGCGCCCATGCGATCCTGTGCAGTCGCCTCGGTAACTTTTGTGTTGCATGCGGCTCTTCGCTTTAGCTACTCCGATAATTCACACCACTGTTGCTAATCAGCTGGACAATAAGCCATGCATCCCTCTTGAGGTCAACATCATTTGCCTCATTGGAATGTAGACCTGGAGAGGTCGAACCCTGCTGTGTCCTCTGCGCTTCTGTCTGAACTATTGTTATTTGCGACCATCTTCGTAATATGATCTTTTATGAAGCAGAAGCACAGACAGGTTCAGCCCCTTGTATTTAGTGCTGGAAAACTTCACCTCGCCTGATCATGAGTTTCATGTTTGACAACCATAACATATTCCAACCGGGTAACAACGGCCCATACAGGTGACGATATGTTGGACCATTGAATAAGAAATATGATACGAGTTGCATCATATCAGGTAGTCTGCTTTTCCCCCGCCGCCGCGCTGTACTCACGCACGATGTGGGATCGCGCAAGTTTCTAAGTCTGTCAAGGTGTCTTATCAAATCAAACCGACGCGGGAATACTACCGGATTGTGATTGAACAATAAACGTATTTGGAATTAAGTTGAGTTATAGCGCTTGTGTTAAGGGATATGTCAGTCTAACACAGATCACGGGTTTCCGTCAAAACACTCACGATACTTCTGAGCTAGAAAGCCGAACACAGTCCGACAAAATTTCTATTGTGGTTTGCCAACTTTATCGTGCCTCTCTGTAACCATCATGACATGGCTTTGAACGTCATTTGTACCATTTCCCTTGAATATCTATCAAAGCTCACCGTACCAATCGCCTGAGCGGGTGTGCTTCAGTGTTGAATACAAACTCGTCTAAGCTGACAAGTCCGGGCTCGCTGAACAGTAAATAAAAGTACTTGAGTGTTTCGCCCATCCAGAAGCTCTCCATAGAGTCCGTCTGTGGTGGCTTTTGCCCCTTTCCGACAGTCACATCCGCCAACGCTGCATTTGCCAATTCTGTCTGCGTGGCCGATTGTATGGCTTCGAACATGGCCCAGCCATGCTCAAGGTAAGTCGGGTCGCCCGTGACGCGATACATCACGAACACGCTCTCAATGGCCTCGGGTCGTAGTATATACCGCGTATCGGGTATTGAAGTGAATCCTTTGGGCAGCCTCTTTTCAGATATGACGCGATTGGCCTTTTCTTCAACTGCTGTCTCATCGAGACCCGTTATATCCACCTCAGCACGTGTTAGTACTGCTTCTCTCCACAGGGTCTCGTTCCATGCGCATGTTGACGCCGTTGGTGGCGATGAATCGGACGCTGACGGGCAAGGTGCCATGCTGAACGTTTCGGGCATAATCTTATGCGGCATAGCCTGATATGTATAGATACAACCATCGGTTATCTGGCGCGCAGTGACCATATCCTCTGAGCGCCCATACAGCTTTGCGCCCATGGCGAGCATGCCGCCTGCAAAGCAGACGAGATGTTGCCCGCCAAGGTCAAGTACCTGCACTTCGGTGTCGACTTTAGTTTCAACGTGGACGGTGGCCGAGATTAAGATATCTGCGTTTTCGGGAGTCATAGGGCGGTAGAGATTATGCGCCTTAGCAGTATCCATGGCGTAACTTCCGCGGACAATCCATGTCAGCTTCTTAGGTCAAGATGGGCGGCCAAACTAGCGAACAAAAGCAAGTGTGGCTCAGAAAGAAGCAGCTTGCTCACCTGTACATCTCCTCGTAGGCAGGCAATAACCCACCCACAAGAGCAGTCATCTTGGGCAGATACTCAAAGACCGAATCCGCCATGGCCCCGAGCCCGAAAGCGTTGTCATCATAGAACTTTAGATCTTTGGGGTTCACACTGATTGGCCACACTGACAATTTGCATTTATTAGCAGACTATCATTTAAGGTGTGCTCGCCGTGCTCTGAGTAACTGTTGGATTTGTCACTCACTTCCTGGCAGTTTCGTCATGGACTGTTGAGCGTGAAAAACTTCAGTGATCCGCTCCGTGGCATCAAACCACTTGGATTCTCCGGTTAACAGAGACAGTCGGGTGAACTCCATGCAGAGGGACCCTATTTCGGCAACAAGAGCCCACCTGGAAGCGTCCTGCTTGCCTCCTTGAGCAGCATTGTTGAAATCCCAGCGTGTGATTGGCATTCGATTTGGAGTGTCGAAAGCAACGTAGAGCATCTCTCCCACTTGTCGCGCTTTGTGCAGCAATCTCGTATCGCCACTCAGGTCATAAGCCCCTAGGAAGCCTCCGAGATACCTGATGGTGGTCTCGAAGGCGTTCACTTGCTCCAAAGAGCTCTTTTCGAAGCTAATATTCACCGACGCTACTACCGCTGTTTCAAATTCATCGTGCATCCCCATTATCCATAATGTATCTAGACTGTCAACAAGCGTGGCGGCCCTAATAATCCAAGTCAGCAGCAGCGACCACCAATCAAGTCAAGTGACACAATTTGGGGAGCTACGAACCAGCCGCCGAAGGTGTCCTTCGAGCCTCCACTAATCGGCGCAAGCTCATCTTGAAGCCACGAGTGATCACGGTATGCGTTCCAACAACGGCTGAACGCCTGCTTCACGGAGCCCTGTCTTTGAAGGCGGACTCTTTTGGCTTCCTCATTCTCATTGCTTGGAAATTGATGCTGAATCAGGGGGAGATTCAGAGGCCGCCCTGTTGGCAATGGGCGAATGGACTGCGCTGGATAGTGCGTAGGGACCTTCCTCCAGAAATACTCCGGGTCGTCGAAAGACTCGGCAGGATGGTGAGGCTCATTTCGAGAGCGCCATTGGTCGGACCACCACGTATAGTAGCTTAAAGTGAGGACGATTGTGATAGCCAAGGGAAGTAAGAGACGACGTCTAATGGCGACCATATTGCAATACTTGTCACGGAGACATCAATGCCTTCGCGAGCAGATGTTTGCGAGAATACTTGTCTGCCACCGCGTTGGAAATTTGCTTGTGCATTCGGGCGATTAGATGTTTGAAAAGAGCGTGGTACAGGACGGACAGGGGTAACATGGAGGTAGGCGCTGGCCCCCAACCAACAGCTACGAGGGCGCTGTACGAAATTACATGCAGGGGGCTGGAATACTGCGCCTGGACTTGCCGCAGGGTTTGATCGTTTGAGATTGTGTTACTATGGTTTTCGACGACGACGACGACGGAAGATGTTGTCTTTCCTTCCTTACATTACACACTATAGGAAGTAATGCGAGTGCTTTACACTTTATCCCAAGTAATATTTAGCTTTATATTTGCAGAGTTGTCGCCTTGTAGTTGCAGGCCGGGTCTAACGCGACGTGGCAAGTGGTCACCAAAGTTGGAAGAGCGCGCGGCAGGTGGTGAGTATACCTCCTATAGCGGAAGTAAGGGACGTTGGCTGCGTTGTAGGTAGGGCTGGCAATTGTCTACTTGCTAAGCAGTCTACTGCCACTGCCTTTGAGGATCTTGAGGTTTCAGCAGAACTTATCATTTATGACAGTTTCAAAGTCAAGATCGGTAACCTACCAGACTTTCCCGCCAAGAGATACTGGCGCGAGTAGAAATAGCCAAATTGGAAACGAGGCAGGCGATAGGCTACGAACACCTTGATACCTTGTAAATGGGCCGGAGGCCGTATGTCTTCGGAGAAGTCGCTCGACTCGACAAATGTCATGAAACCCTCATTACTGATCTTACACAATGCCTCTCGCTGCTTTTGACGTTTCGCCATGCTCTCGTCTTTTCCGCTCTCAAATAAGATCTAATAATTTTCGCAACTCCCACACCTTAATTCCTGAGCAGACTGGCACCTTATCTTACCTTACACATTCTTTGTTGCATTCCAGTCCCATTAAACATGAAGCTGTCACCGTCCATCACAATTCCCGTTCTGCTATTTCTTTTCAAGTTTGCCGAGTCAATATGTTATTATCCCGATGGAACTGTGGCGCCCCAAGACACACCTTACTGACGACAAATCCCCCGAATCGACATGTTGCGGACAAGGATACGCCTGTTTATCGGCAAGTATAGAGAGATCCGACTACCTTCGTAAGGCATACTGACTTCTCTATAGTAAGTGATATCTCACCTGTCATGTATTAGAAATTAGTCCTTGGTCTTAAAGTTCAGGGCCCTGCAGGGTAAACTCGAGAAAAATAACTAACCCAGCACCTTTGTGGCTACCAGGAATTACATATGCCAAGCTACGGGAGAAGAAATAAAGAAGAATGGAGCGACTGAATTTGTGCGTGGAAGCTGCACGGACAAGAATTGGCGGAGCGGATCTTGTCCAGCCTTTTGTGTGAACCCGAAGGTAGGTCAACATCTGGAGCAACTTAGCTAAATCTCTCTGTTGATTCCAAATGGCCTTACTGTATCACTTATGCTGGACACTGTTCTTAACTCTCAGACTAACAGGCGCCAAACTTTGATCTCACAGCAGGAGGCATGGGAATGGCGAAATGTACCAATATCACCGACGATATATACTACTGTATAAATCGAAACACAGACAACGTCGATTGTGACAAAAAAGTGAATGTTGTCACTTTCCAAGGTAGCGTATCCATCAGAAAAGATCATACCTAACCCTCATACTCCTACTGACTTGGAATTTCAGGCACGCCCACTGCCCTCACAACTATAGGGGCACTGACAAGTGCAGACACCTCTATCACTGATATCACGAGGACTCATGAGACATCCTATCCGAGTACATCCGCTCTTAGCTCAACAGCAGCTTCATTCACGCGGACATCGACGAGCTTACAATTGTCGGACCTACCTATAACGACGTCCAGTGGACCCACAACGACTCATTCAGCCACGCAAATGTCCAGCTCGGCAACCAACACAGGAGCAATTGTGGGAGGAGTCATCGGCGGATTGGCCGTCATCGCGATAACTATGGCAAGCCTGTACCTGTACGCACGCAAGAAGAAAAAAGTGACCGGCCAAGAAACGCCAATCCTGGAACTTTCGACTGAGGTCCCTCCTATATATAATGGAAGCTATAGAAAAGATGTCCACAGGATCGTCTACAATGAGCTCGAAGGCGGCGGCGACGCAAGAGTACACCATAATAGCCGTCCGAGGGTTTACGAGATGCAGAGCTGAAGTTAGTTTAGACATGATAGTCAAAAAATAATACAGTTGCACCCTATGGAATCACAGAGAGCCCAGGGGATGGAGAACGTGACTTGGCTAAGCCGCAACTCGCAAAACAGCGTCGTGCTGAACTCGATCGACACGTGTTTCCATCTCACTCTGTTCGTCGGTATTGACCAGACTGTCCCTTTTCTTCGACTCAACTCTGAGAATGTGGGAGAGGTAAGCAATTTTGCAATATTTTTCATCTTCATAGGTATTTAGGAACATTTCAGAAGCCGGCTTTTTGCCTTCTCTAGAGAAAGTGCTCTTAAAAGGCATGTTTCAAGACTCGCATCACCTGAGCAAATTTAGCATACACGCTGTAAAGAATGCCCACTAACTCAAACCGTTGCAGTGCCACACTACTTCTTACCAGAGCTGGGGTATATTTAAGACTTAATTTGCTCACTAGTACTTTGGAAGAAGGGACATATTTAAATGTCTGAGGAACTTAAATCACGTGGAAGTAATGTGACCGAAATCGAGTGGACTCTGAGTGGTGCCTTGCAACTCAGGGGCTCATCCCAAACCTATGATTGGGGCACTGTTCCCAAATGTAGGTTTTTCCTCTCGAGCCATGTTCGCGTAAGATAGTTCCCCTGTTAATGAATGCCTGACTTCAGACAAGAACCTCTCCTTATGATGGCAGACCGTAACTGTCATCATGGACTTGCTGCTAGCGCCTACCTTGAGATGGTGGCACGCCGCTGATAGGTGTGTCCATATACATCATCTCGTTAACAGATTAATGCGGCCTCGCTTGAATTTTGATATCTTTGAGGCAAACCTCACAAAAGAATATTCTGCTATTCTATCGATGTCGCTACCGATGTCAGTCATATGATGCTTTTTGACTAAGACGAATGCATGTGTACATGCTGTGAAGTGGCAGCGATCATAGCTTCTGAGGCGGAGGATCCGCATTCACCTTATTATGCTCGCAGAGGGCCATAACAGGGCCGACACTGCCATCATCAGTCACCTTTCTCATGACACCCCTCAGACTGCTGAGGCGCTGGCCCGCCTGCATGATTTCACACTCGATGTCGACCGTAGTTCCAACTGGCACGGGCCGCAGGTAGGTGACATTGAGAGTCCGACTCACACCCCCAAACTGCCAAGCACCTGGTCGTGAAATCATCTGCAGTGGGAAGGTTGTGCATATGTCGAATATGGTGGAAGTGCAGCCCCCATGCAAGTTGCCCAAGCCGTTGACGTGAACAGGTTGAACAGTGAAGCGGAAGGTGATTTTAGGGTGAGGTTGGTCCGAAGAGTGAGAGACTATGGATAGATTCTGCACAATGGATGTTGACCATTCCTGAGAGGCATGTCAGTTAATGTCCACGAAGCTCCATCTGAACAAGATTGGCTGCAAAGGATGGACGGCGCATTAAGACATCCAGAAGAGTCTACCCACGTGATTTTCAGGATTCTTCCATGTTTCATTGCACCATTTGAGATAATCCTCTATTTTTTCAATTCCTTCACGCTTCTCTAAAGCCTCCATGAGACTTTTGGGTCTGTTCACCATGTCTGGTGTGCTGGTTGGTAAGCGACGGCTTGTCGGACCTTCAATTGAGAGGAAATATGAGATGGGTGGAAGCAGTGAGAATGTTAGAATCTGAGGCTGCAACCAACAAGGCACCTGATATAGGCAATCGAAATATAAGATAAGTCTACAATGATGTCAGAAACTGGCTGAGAGAGGAGTATGCGAGACTTGAAGACATAGATCTGAGCCGAAGTAACAAGGTGAGATGGACACCGATTTGAACACAGCCGAGGTTCACTGCGGGTTATCTAAGGATGTATCTTATCTGTAAGGAGTTTCTACAACATTGAAGGCAGACTTTGTGTTTGCAGGGAACATCTAATGACCCGTAAGATTTCCTTCAAGTACTGATGATTAAATTGGATTCTATCTGTTTGCCTTGGAGGCATTATATGTATTCTTTATCACAGTTGGACTAACAACTTAGAAAGCAATGCAACCAGTGCTATGTGCCCTCCTGTCAGTTTCAATGTCACATAAGAGAGCGGGATTATAAGAATGCAGAAAATATCATACTAGAGGGTTATGTACTTTACAGGTATAGAACCGAGTTGCATGTGGCCGATGCGCAGATCAGGGGGTACTACGAGGTACTGAGTCTAGGCCATTCTGGGCTTAGACAGCTTTTTTGAGAGTCGCCAGCGGCGACAAAGCGAGCTGGTGATTGGAGAAGAGCTGTGAACCTTGCCCGAGAAGTGGAGATTCGTCACTAGCAGAGCTTTGCGAGTGTTGCGGGTGCAGCTCATGCGCCACGACTACTGTAGCAGCGGCAGGAGGTACCTACCTAGGTACCTAGGTAGGTGTGCAGTCGCAGGTGCTTGCTCGTTGGGCTGGTGCTGGGCGAGGGCCTTGCGGCGACCCATCACACACGTATCCTCTCGTCGACTAAAAGGTACAGTTAGCTGCGTCTGCATCGGCAAAGACGACTGGCATCTGCTGTAGGACTGTACAACATCTCTGCTTCGCTTTTTTGTAGTATTCTCTTGTGCAAGCATTTTCGCCTGTTTTGCCCGCCGCCACCAACAACAGCGACGACATCACGAGATAAGACCGAGAAACGCCATCAACGAAGCTCACCAGACACTGCACCTCTGCTCCCGTCACAATAATTTCTACGCCGCGTTGACGTCGACGCGGGCAGCGACATAGCCTCGATACCACCCACGTCACTCCCTATCATCACCAGCAGAACTCGACGTCGATACAGTTGTCTCTCATTTTGCATTTTTTGCGATTTCGACTGCTGTTGCGCATTCCGCTCTCCCGCGTCTTCTCCAAACCCCAGCCAAATCTCGACCGACGTGCTCCACGAGCCCCTTTCGTCACTCTCGCCAGGGTTTTTGGCCAAGCGACTCCACGCGATTCTGATCTACTCCGAAAGCATCTGTCTGCTTGTCTCGTGTCGCCAAATCGTGCGCATGTCGATTTTGACCGACCCTGCCAGTACTCAACGGTGTAGACGGCTGTGAGGCCTAAGACCGTCCCCTTTCCGCCGCAGAGAGTCTTAACATACAACTTTGTCACCATGAGCTGGCAGCAAGTTACCAATATGGGGCCAGGTGCTAACGGCATCGGCCCAGGCATCGGCCAGGATCTGTCCGGAGGTCCTTCCATGCACCAACCTCACGTACCCCATGCCACCGAGTACACGCTGCAAGGCAAGTTACCTATAAGGACAAAGGTTGTCGAGTGACTTTAGCGGAGTTGTCTAACACATGTATAGGTGTCATGCGATTTCTGCAAACTGAATGGCATCGTCACGAGCGAGACCGGAATTCGTGGGAGATCGAACGTCAGGAGATGAAAGCTAGGATAGCTGCCCTCGAAGGAGCTGCCAGACGCGCCGACTCGACCCAAAAGGCTCTGAAGCGATATGTCACAATTTTGGAGGGGAAGATCAAAGATCAGCCTGCCAGCCATGATGAAAGCACTGCTGAGAACGATCATTCCGTTAAGAAGCCTCCCAAGCTAGATAGGGCTGCCTTGATTCAAGAGAAACTAAAATGTCAGTGGAACGAGCCCACCCTACTCGACTGGAAACAGTACTGACTGGGTATAGCAGCCACGGAAAAATCCAAGGATGGTGTTTCTGGCCCGGAAGGACTTCAGGGTCTCCAGGGTGATGAAGAACGCGATCGGGATGAGCTGAGGAATTTCCTGGATCAGTGCCAGGCCGAATTCTCCTACCTGCTGATAACACCTGCAAATCCCTTACCACCTCGCGAGTCTCCCCCGCTACCGATGATGGAGGACTTGCGCGAGGGCGATTTTGCTGTGCCCTTGGGGCAACAACCTCTGGATTCGGCATTTCAAGCCCTCAGGCTGAATCCGAACCATGCCAAAGAACCCCCTTCTCGCCTGCCTGCGAATGCTAACCACAACGCACCGTCTCTGCAACAGTTGGGAAAGGCCAATGAGCTCCAATCGGCCCCTATGATTCGGTCGAGCGAGAACTCTGCCGGTATGTACTCGCAGGCAAATGAGTGGCAACAGGCAGCCGGCAATCCACCTCCCAGCCGATCTCAAGATGAGCAGCTTCCCAAAGTTCCTCAAGTGACTCCTTTTTCCAAAGCTGAGAGTGCTGAGAGCTCTGCCGACAAGCGAAGTACCGATTCTGAAGGGTGGGATTTCAATGACGCTGCGTTTCCGGATCCTACGCCTTCGCAACCCCTACAGCCATCGACACAGCGGCCTGATACCGATGTTTTCCCTTCTGCTGAGAATCTACCAAAGTCACCAGGCCGGGGCTCAACCTCGCATCGCAGGAGAACATCCATGTCACGCCGGAGAAGTGCCGAACCTGAGCTGTCCATGAACTCAACGTCGCAGAAGATGGACAATACCTTCAAACTTCGCTATGGGCTTCGTGGGCACCTCAACTCGGTCCGTACGGTCATCTTCTCGGGCGGTGGAAGCCCAGGTGAGCCCGAGATTTGTACTGCTGGTGACGATGGCCTAATTAAAAGATTCCATCTACCCCGGGAAACCCCTAGCCATCTCGGCAGCCAGCCTAATGACCTTGACGTATCAGCTGATTTCACGCATCGTGGGCATGCAAGCGCTGTTTTGTGTCTTACGTCTTGGTCCCCGGCTCCTAATTTCTCAACCGGTGGCAGAGCTCAGGGTGATGGATGGATATTCTCAGGAGGGCAAGATGCCACCATTCGGGTGTGGGAACGCGGCAGGGTGGACCCTAAAGCAACTTTGGATGGCCACACCGATGCTGTCTGGGCCATCTGCGTATTGCCTGCTACATTAGGCTCTGTATTCGGACAATCAAACCAGTATGGGCCTCCGGATCGAATCCTCGTAGCATCGGGCGGCGCGGATGGCGCAGTCAAAATCTGGGCGGTGAGCGCTCCTCCTCAGTTGACACCACCGCAACCAGCATCGACGGGACGGCGTGCTACGGGCGGCGGCCGAGTGAGAGGTAACTCGATGAGTTCTGGTTCACAATTCCCAAGCTCGCCACAGCCTAGCATGGCTACTAACTCTCCGTTTCACTCCACACTGATACATGACATTCGCCGATCGAATGGCTCAAAAGCATCTCCAACGTGTATCACTCCTCTGTCAGCCACGGGAGATGCTTTCGTTGTTAGTTTCTCCGACGCTTCCATCATTGTCTACGACACGAGAACGGGTGAGGAGGTTGGATCCATGGCCAGCCTGGAGACCTACGACAACACTATGGCCACGGCAGTCAATGCCGTTGTTGCCACCACAGCTGGCCTCGAACAGAGCTCAGTCACGGGATTGGGCGATGACGATACCAGTGGCCCAACCGGTTCCAGCGGCTCATCTGGCAGCGGTGTTGAAGGTGTCATTATTTCAGGGCATGAAGACCGTTTCATCAGGTTCTTCGATGCCAATAGTGGTATGTACATTTCTGTCATAGCTGTAGAGTATCTTTGCACTAACATCTCCTAGGACAATGTACATACAACATGCTGGCGCACCCTGCTGCGATTTCTAGTCTATCGCTGAGTCCAGACGGTCGAGAGCTCGTCTCTGCTGGCCATGATGCGAGCCTTCGTTTCTGGTCCTTGGAAAAGAGAACTTGCACCCAAGAGATAACAAATCACCGCACTATGAGAGGCGAGGGCGTATGCTCTGTAGTCTGGAGCCAAGACGGCCGATGGGTCGTGAGTGCGGGCGGCGACGGACTCGTCAAAGTCTTCACCCGATGAACCTTGGCATAATCCGCAACCTATCGCACCGCTGACGAGAGAATTGCAAGGGTCGTCTAGAGCCAAAGCCATAGGTCCCGTCAGTCGCTGCAATGTGGCAAACGATCGCGTTCCAACTAATAGTATTGCTTGAAAGGCTCTACAAATCACAGAGGCGAAAAGCCTATTGCGATCTTCAAATATGAGGAACGTCTTCAAGCCTAAGCGATGAGATTCGAAGTATACACTATTCGCGTCTTGTGAGATACGACTCGTGTACAAAGCGATCAGAAGCAATGTGTTAAAGAATCAAGCTTTCAAGAAAACGCCACTATAATGATATATTACCATTGGAGTAGTCTTAGGCTGCGAAGCAGATCAGGGCACGAAGATATGATCCGCGATATAGCACCTTGAGCCGGCCAAGATCAGCGTGGAAAAAACTCTACTGTAGATTATAAGCATGGCCAGGTTCTGGCCCGTACAATATTTATTGATACCCTGACTTTATGTATTTTACTGCCTGGTGCATAAGATTATGTATACCTATACAGTCTTACATAGGAAAGAAATGAACCACAGTCAGGCCCAGCGTCCTCAAAACCAAACACAGGAATCTTGGAGATCCGAGCCAACATCTCTTCATGTTCCTTCCCTCTTTGCTTTGTTTGAATTCCAAACACCCGGTGGGTTGCCGGGCAGGCAAGCACGCTTATCTATCTGGACACATTTGGAAGCTTGCGGTCCCACGCGCAGCTCATAAACACAAAGAACAATGTCGCTGGTAAGATGATTGGATATTCAGCGCTGTTAGTGCAGAAGTTAGCATACTTGCCTCATAAGCAAGAGACGCGGGTGCGAATCCCGCACAGCGTAGCCCTTTTTCACGCTTTTTTTTTTTTTTTTTGAACTTTCTGTTTCACCCAACCTCGTTTAATTGGCATTGTGCTTGAGCTCCTGTTGTTCTTGTGTGTTACTAGATTCGTGATCTCTTTATTTCTTTCTTTTCTTATGAAATGTGTTTTATTAGAAAGAGCTTCACATCAGCGATACTTGAATTTGCATCGTTCCTGCGTAAGGGTCTTATTTCCTAGCAAAGCACAAGGTATACCTATCTCGAACCTGAGAGCGAAGCCGTTAAATACTTTATGACTGCAGTTGAAAGCATTGAGGGCAGCCTATTATGGTACTTTTATTCAAAGGGGACGGGTCAGATCCTGGTAATTAGACTACGTCCGGGTCGCCTCTCAGTATGCAAGTTTATTATGGGGAGAGACTGCTTTTCACAAATCGGGAAAGCTGGATGGGTGGTCTGGCTAGTGCAGTATGGAATCAATGGCTTGATGAAGCTGCAGCATTGAGATCAAGAATAAGTGAACAATAAAGTAGTCTCAAGACGCCAACGGCCTTGATATCTTCCTATAATAATTACTTGTTGCGGAAATTGAAACGATGAAGTTCGGAAGGATGTGTAATAGAATCGCCAGGGCCAAGATCGAAATGTTTCTGGGCTCCTTTTCTTCAATTCTCGTAGTCGTGTTCATTAGTAGCTATTTTCTGACCATGTAATCACCAGCTTGGAGTGATATTGATGGAAGAAGGATGAGCTTCGCGCATTATATACGTGTAAAAGAATAGCACGATAACGCGTGCTAGGATTTAAGGGCTTTGGTAGGCTTCTTTCCAATACTGTTACTGCAACATCAAATCGGCGTGTCTTCTGCTGTTTCTCGCCTTGCTTTGCCCATTACTTAGAGCCCGTGTATGCCCGAACAGAAACACCAATAGGCATCGCCGCGCTACAACCGTCCATAGTCACATTCACTTTTAGTGGTCGCCCGCCCTGCTGAGACTTTGTACGATTCCTTTTGTGCTTGCTTTGGGATTCCGATTGTTTCCATTTACCGGGATTCACTTCCGTTTCCCCATAGGACTTACATGCTTAGTATGGCTCAACGCCAACTCACCGTCAAAGTTCTAGGTTGTGCCGTCACTTGATCACGTTACCAAGGTGTGAAAATGGCCTGGGATAAAACGTGGAATGCAAGGTACTAGGGAATGCAAGTGAAGTGAACAGGGAATACCAAATGTAGTCCTTATGCAATGATATCCTTGCCTCAAGCTACCAAACTTCTGTGATATAGCAAGGAATACTTTCCCTGCAGCAGTAAATACGAAGAGAGATCTGCGCTTGTGGATTGATAGTATCGGCATAGAACCTGAACGAGTTGGCGTCTTCGGTTAAGAGCATTCTATGAGTATCAGAACACCTTCCTGAGAATTAGAAAACCCAGGCCAGCTCAAGAGGTAAGGTTAGGCCAGGACCAGCCTGGTGGAACCCGATCACCCGGAGTTGGCGTTGCAATGCCGACGGGTTCACGATTTTGGGAGACCCCTTGTCCAAAGCGCACACTCTCTTGGCTCTCCGTCACCATTTACATTTTGATGTCTGGCCGCCTGGCAAGTCTACAGTAGACCCAACCCCGGCAAAGGGACGAAACTTCGAACACCACCTTGGATCCTCGTACTTCTAAAGCATTTCATCATATACCCAACGTCTATCAGAGGTCTATGTGTCTTCATGGATTGTCTCATCACTCGTGATCGGTATCCCCGCCAAGTGAAAGAGTCCTACATCGACACATGGCCGTCAGCAGCCAACGTTGCATGGCATGGATCTGCATATATGAGGATTCTCTCTATCTCCATAAATCTGTACCATCTGGCCACTCGCGAGAGCTGCAACCCAAGACAACGGCCTTGGCACGTAAGCGGCACGATGTCACCCCAGCTGCGCCAGTCTCTCGTTCGCCCAATCCAGTGAATCCCAAAGACTATCGCGTACATGAAAAGAGCCCGCGGCAGTAATTTTTCCAGGGGTCAACTAAGTCAGAGGTAATCTTTTTCAGCGGTCATTCAAGTCAAGGGGTCTTATAGGTACTGACTCAGTTGACCCCTGGAAAAATTACTGCCGCGGGCTCTTTCCATATACGCGATTAAATGACATAAATAGATCTTGATGCAGGTCTTTCCGGCACTGCTCTAGATTGGCCAACTCCTCTTGGCGACGACAGGCATGACTCAGCCTCAGTTCCACTCTTATGAGCAAAAAGCTGAGTGCCGGACGACGGCAGGTCGAAACCAGGGACTCAGCTTGCTGGGGAGGTTGGTAGGTAGGCAACAGGGCAGAAGATCTTGCGGCTCATCCCGGTGGTTGTTAAGGCCCCCAATACTGAAATATGTACAAGATCGGATGTGAGAAGGCAAAATCTTATGTCTGTCTCCTTCGTTGTTTGCAGTTCGTATCATTGAACTTAACTATATGACGTCCAGCTGTCCCAGGCCCGACGCCTTAAGTCGGGATCTATAGTCGTCACAGCGCCATGAGTCGACCTTTCGTGAGCTATAGCGAATTGAGAGGCTACGCTTTTGATGGCAATCAAGGAACGGATAATAGCTCCATGAACGCGCGACACGATGACCATGGCGTTCAAGCTCCATCACAGGTCTGGCAGTCCCCCGGTTATGGCCGTTTGAACCGTCCAAGCACCGAGAAAAGTTACACAAAAGACACGATAGAGTACTCCGCAACTTGGGATGCTCAAGACTTCGACGACATATTATTCGAAGCCGGAAAAGCAGAGTACAAGCCCACAGCATTAAGATGGCCTTATTTGACAGCTCTTACGTTAGCCTTCTTAGCTACTCTAGGATCTCTTGCCTATGCCGTTGCTACTCTGCCAGTGATGGGTTCTAAGACAGATGCTGCATCTGCCCATGCGATAGAAGCCAGAAGATTTGATACGCCTGTACAAATACCAAATCGTGTCCTCTACGTGCAGGAAACCATCAGTATGTCACGAGGCCATGGAGCTCCAATATGAGACTGATGATCCCTGATACAGTTGTAACCATCGATCCAGCGATGGCGGCGAGGAGGGAAGTAGGAGATGAATCAACGACTGAAGATAGCTCAGTAACAATACCTCCGAAGGATACCTCCAACCCTGACAGTATGGTGAGCCAAAAGACTTCTTCGTATACGAGTTTCATCATCGCACCACACAGTAGCTTTGGTAGTATTGGCGACCAGACTGTAACAATGTCCGACTCGCCCGCTACCACTCCAGTTATCACGCAAACCAGAACTATTACGAAAGCCGGATCCGATTTCGACAACATTGGGTCCCAAACCGTCACAGAAATCATCTCGTACTCATCTCGACCTAGAAGCGACTTTGGGAATGTGGGAGAGCAATCCGTCACCGAATCAATGCCAACCACCAGCGAAGCGGACCTAGGCTCCAGCTCTAGCATAATCATTGCTTCCTCGAAAGCTTCAACTGACTTTGGGGGAGCTGGTGACCAGACAGTCACTATTTCGGATTCTTCCGTTAGTATCGCTACACTTACCCAAGCCACTTCCCAGTTCGGCGATGTTGGATCCAAGACAGTCACCAATAGCATGTCCGAGCCGACGAGCAGCCCAAACTCGACACCTACCATCATCATTGAAACGGAGATATTGACAGATGCACAAGGAATACCTACAGCAACGTCATCGACAATAGAGACACTCGCCTTTTCCAACCCAAGATCAGATTTTGGCGGAATAGGGGAAAAGACTGTGACCCTTGGCTTAACGACGGTAACGGACGCTCAAGGCTTCGTGCTGACAACTTCAACATTAACACCCAGTGCCATATCATCATTAAGCCTTACTACCCTGACGGATTCGGCGGGCAGACCGACATCAACATCGACCTCGACAATCCTTATCACGCCATCTCTCATAACAGTAACGGACAGCTCGGGCCATCCCACAGCCACTCTCGCAAGCTATCCAGGCCCGTCCTCAGGTTCCAATTCAGGCGGTACACGCGTCGTGGTATACCATATCTCCGAGGGGCAGTACTTCGCGGGCATGTTTCTGCCGACACTCGTAGCCAGTATTCTAGCTATTCTTGTACGGATTGTCGACGCAAATGCAAAGATATTCCAGCCTTGGCACGCCCTGATGCATGAGCGCGGGGCTTCTGGCCGCGAGTCACTTTGTCTTGAGACCGGCGGCCTGAACTCGTTCATCGTGAGTTTCAGGTCACTGCTAGGCGGACAAGCAGTCGTTTTTCTCACAAGCACTCTATTGCTCTTATCCGCAGTGCTCGTCCCGCTCTCGTCCGAAGCTATCGGACTTGATCTGAGGGGTCTGGACTGTAAGAAGGGTGGAAGCACGGGAAGAGTCTGCGCCTATGTCCTCAGTGCTTCCGTACCTGCTGCAAATGCTTCGTTAGGGCTTCTGTCAGTCATGCTCGTGAGTGCGGGCTTACTACTTGTGTTACTGGGGAGATGGAGATTGGGTGTCTATGCAAATCCTTGGAGTATTTGCACTCTTGCATCACTATCTCTGAACCAAGATCTCCGAGATCTTATCCTCGGCGCTGCTGCTGCCGGCCCGAAGGATCGAGAGAATAGGAGGATGCTAGGAGACCGGAACTTCAAATTGGGTTATTTCAAGCACAATGGAGCTACGGCTTATGGAATAACTACCATGGACAACATCAGCTATATCGAATATCATAGCCCGCACCCGCACCACCAGTCCAACGAAGCCAGTGCGCTCAATAGTCAGTCGCTTCATGAGACACATACGGGAGCGAAACGAAACACGCCCTTCTTCAGCCTGACTTTGACGGGCCGCATGGTTCTCCTATTCCCCATCGCCGGAGTCCTCGGCGTCGTGCTGTATTACTCTCAAACTGGCGGGGATACGGGGTTCGAGAATTTCATCGACAGCGATACCTTTGGAGTTCGATTCCTATTCACGAGCTTTGGGGTTATAATTAGCTTCGTTTGGTCTTCATTCCACGATGGTAAACTTCTCTTTTCCTCAGGTCCCTCCTGTACTCTCCCTTTTCGTCCAATAATCTCGAAAACTAAATCCAACCTAGGAATCGCAATCATGAGCCCCTATCAGCTCCTTGCTCGACGTCCGCAGCCCGCTGCGCGCTCCATCCTACTCGCACCGCCTACAAACGCCTTCTCGGGAATACTGTTCGCATTCCGCACCAGGCGCATCTACCTTGGCCTAGTGAGCTTTGCATCCATCCTCTCCGAATTCCTGGGCATATTCCTCAGCAACGTGCCCTTCCAAGTGACACAAACATTCCTCCTGTCACAAATCAGCATCTGGACCTCGGTATCAATCCTCTCGCTGATGTTACTATTGGGTCTGGTATCATTCTTCATGGCATGGCCTAATATGCCCGTAGACCCAAGCACCATTGCTGGTGCAATGTACTACATTGCCGACTCACCCGTGCTTCAACATCTTGAAGGGATGAGTGTAATGGATAGGAAAGACAGAGATCGAGCTATCGCAGAGCGCGGTGATCTGTATGAATTTGGAGAGTTCGAGACTCCGTCTGGTAGTACGAAGACAGGTGTGAATGTTATTCATACCGATGGCTTTATGTCATAATGAAATCATGTAGTTAAATATGAGGGTCAAGGATTTATGATGATATACTGAGGATACCTCTAATCTTTGCGGAGTGCATGATAGGCTTGAAAGGGAGAGTATTGTGATATGCAAATAATTGGTATATGTCAGATCCGGCCGCTGATAAGGGGTAGATTGCTATCAATGTTTCCCACCGAGCACACTACCAGCCATAGGGTGTTGAAAGGCTCGCTTTCAAGATCTAGAGAGGTGTATGATGTGTTGGGTGGTAACAGCTTCATGCATAAAGTATGCCAAAATATTATATTTCGAATCAGGAGGGAACGCAAAAGTATTTGGCGCTTACGCACGGATTGAAACGAATCACACTTAGAGTCCAATAAATACGGAGTTATTGCACGTGGTTGCGTTTTACCCTCGCCGTGTCTACAAACTGAGACCGCTGGCGCAGTATTGCCGATGTATCGATTTCACCACACGATACCTGTTCGTCAAGAACAACCAGCCAAACGTCCGAAATTCAGGAGTAATGCATAACATAAGACAAACGTGCATTGGCCCTATTCGAGCCCCCATTCCATCAATATCACCAACACCACAGTCACATCCGCGCTATCGGCCACATCCCCAACGGAGCGACCAACCAGTCCCCCGGTGTTAGCCGCCGGCGAGCCTGCAGACTCCAGATCCCGGCCTACCCCGGTATCCGATGATTGGGTCCCCAGAGTCTGGCCAAGATCGCCATTGGCCTGCATGAGCTAAGCATGCACAAGGCCTCTGTGACGACCTGCATAGAAGAAGCCTTCGTGTGAGGGTTGCGAATAGGGGACGCGGCTGCGTACCTGAGATCGCAACCTCGCGACGGCAAGGTCAGGGGAGAGGTATGTGTGAGCTGATATTGATGAAGGAAGAACTATATCAGATCTGATATAGGAAGGGAAGAGTCGAATATAGTCTCGTATAGAGAAATGTATATAAGTGAGCACTGGCGCTTGTTTCTCATCACGATGCCTTCACTCAGATAGACCAGGACAAGCCAACTCGCAATCCCGAGCAACAGGACACGACCAAACATCAGAACTCTCACAGTCACTACCTCACAACAAGCCCACAATGCACACCCACCGCCTCCTCCCACTCATCCTCACACCAACAGTCCTCAGCCAACCACTCATCACCAACTCCGTATCCCCGCGGGCATACACCACAGCCGCCCCATCATGCGCAATATACACCTTTCCAACAACACCCATAAACCCCCCAGCATGCTGGTCCTGGTTCGACAGCGCCTCATCAACAAACTACTGCACCAACCTGAGCATAGCCACCAGCACCACCAAATCCAAATCCAGGACCAAATCCAAGTCTAAATCAAAGCACACCACAGCCTTCCACACAAGCTGCGAATCCCTGCACCAATCCCTCCTGCAAAACCCAGGCGACTATTTCCTCGCAGACTGGACAGAGAACCAATACAACACATTCCTCACATCCAACACCACGCAACCAGGCACGACCTGCACCCTGCAAGTCCAGCCCGCTATCGCGCCATCCTCCGACCAGATCTACATAGGCAGCACAGACATCACAGAGTTCCTCAGCTCAGCTATCGCCACAGGGCAAACAGACAACATCGAGGGCACCATGTCGTGTAGTGGAGCGGAAGTACAGTGGAGGATCACGACCTTGTAGAGTTCGAGTGTTTGATGTAATAATTACATGTATATAAATAGCGGAAGAAGCTACATCTATTGAATGAAACGGAACCCTGTATAAAGCTACCACCCGTAATGATATTGATGCGTTATAAGGCATGTCATCTACAATTTTACCAGCTGCCTTGTTCAGAGTGTATCATAATCATCTGGGCAACTTGGTGCAATTCCACATCGATAAAGTATTACGGGGGAAATATGGTGCAGACTGCCATGCTCAAAGTGTTGAAATTGTGGATGTTAGGGGGGAAGAGTGAAAGTGAAAGGTCCTCGCACCACGTAAATATGCGTAAAACAATCGGTACTTTTGTATTGCGGTAGCACAACCCTCAAAGTGAGTGTGTATCGTTTTATCACAAGCCCTTGTGCAATCCTCGCCACGTATTCCCAGATCTCATTTCACTCTCATGCTAGGAACTACACCCGTCGAAGCCTAAAGAGCTCACGGTGGCAGGCCATGTTTCCAGATGGCAGCACATCCTATGCATTAACGTAGGAAAGAACAGGACACAGCCGCGAATATACAAAGCTCATCGTCTCACTTCCTTCTTCAAATTCATCGCCAGTCTACTCGCAGCTGGTCGCTGCTCAGGGCACAAAGCGCCCGCATAACATAAAAGATAAAACCATGATACTCTTTTCCATCAACTTCGTCGTTTCGTTCTTCGTGTCCAATGAATTGGACACCGAGCTGGTCGACACCGACAGATGACCCCAGGTGCTGGTCTAGAAGAGCCAGTCATTAGTAGGGCGGTACAGTGTAGCTTTGGCCAACTGGTGTCCCGTTTGCCGTATGCATGTGCATCATAAAGGCGTAGCCGTCGTCAGTGAGGTCTATGGGATCATTTGCCAGCCGCTCCTGTCCAAGGACAGAGAAGCGATGATCATCCCAGAGGGTATAGAGGTGGGAATCGTCAAGCCGTGAATGGTCGCCCATGTATTGCTGTATATTGTATCCAGAGATGGTCGTTTGCTGGTCGTCATATGGGTTTCATGTAGCTTTGATTGTTGAACATCGCCGGTTCCATTGCGTTGTTCCTACTCAGAATCGATGCCATCGTCTTCCATCCATTCCATCTTTGATCATGTGGATACGGTGCCGCGCTAGACCAGAGTAGTTGAAATAGTCGAGGAAATCGAAACCCGCGGGTAGATAAACAGGGTAAATCATATATCATATTACAAAATCATATCAAGCCAACACCGATGGAAACAATGGCATGCGATCGTGGAACGCTTCCCATTGATGATGGATGCAAAGAGGTGTATGAGGGATGACTTGGGTCCCCCGGTGGGGGCAATAAATCTATATCATAAATCGTCTTCTCGTCGAGTTCGTGTTTGTCGAGGGGCGAGCTCGACCCTTGTAACCGATGTGTTGGGTTGCGTCGACGGTCTATCAAGACGCGTTGCGGCTTCGGGATGCTATCCGTGAAATCGCGAAGTGCCTGAATTGCGACCTCCATCTGACGAGTCTAGATATCATGGTGTTGTTAGCACGAGGCGCTGGTTCGGACCACATGGAATCGGGAAATCTCACCACTGCTCCGTTGCATATGACCACGGTTGCGTCCGCTGAAGCCTTGGCCCGACTCCCCCCATTCCGGCACACGAGGCTCACGGATAGGGGCGTTTCGGTTGTTAGCCCCGTTCGCACTAGGCCTCTGGCTTCCGATAGCTCCTGGTGTCTCTCTGTTTCGCATATGAGAACCGTTCGGATCAAAGCCGAGGCTTAAGGAGCTCATGTTTGACAGCAGTGCATCAGTGCTGGAAGCAGCATTTTGCGCAGTGGTCGGGGTCAGGTTTGGGGGCGTCGATAGGGAGGCCTGAGAAAAATCTCCGTAGCGAGCTCCCAGACCGTTCCCTAGGCCGTAGCTAGAGACCGAAGGTGCAGGGCTAGGACTGTTTTGTCGTAGGTCGGCGAAGCTCTTCGCAGCGCGCAGATTGTTTGTCGCTCCATTATCGGGACTGCCACTTGGTAGCTCCAATGTAGGACCTTGTCTGCGTTGGGTACGATAGGCGCCGGGATCAATCCGTGGATTAGTCAGGTCGAAAGTCGCCGAACGACTCAAGCCGCGCTTGTGGTCATCCCATGAAACATTGTTCGGGAGTTGATTCGGGTTGTGCACGGGCGGTGAATTCTGTGCTCTCTTGAGAACCTGAATCTGTCGGTTGCTCGCTTCGCCAACAGATCTGTGCTCCAAGCCCATATTGTGAGCTAGAATGTGGAGCTGTCGACGTTGGTCCGGCGTGATATCGGGTGGGAAAATGAAGGCTTCACGGCTTGGGTCGTTCTTGAAGACCGCGAGTTGTGTGTAGAATTCAAGAGTGGCAGGATCATTCAGATCAACGTCCCCTACGATCATTGTTAGCGAAGAAACAACCAGAGGACAGGGAAGGAAGGCACGCACGTAAGGGTGAACCACTTGGTTGCTGTTTCACGCTGACACCAAGCGCCTGGAGAGCACTCTGCTGAGCCATCGGAAGAGGTGCACGGTGCTGCTCCTCCAGTTGACCTCGTTTCTCTCGCTTCTCTCGATCAATCCGGTCACGTTCATCCTGTGGGAGCATTTTCTTGTACTCGACGCGCAGTTTCCGGCCCATCACTTCGAACCCGTTCATTTTTTGAATCACGATAGCTGTGTCTTCGGCAGTGGAAAAGTTGGCGAAGGCAAGACCCCTGAACACCCCCTTGTCGAAGTGATAGTTGAAGGCATAAGGTTGCGGGAGGTTCATGGAAACCATTAAGCCTTGCAATATCTCCTTCCTGCATTGAAACTGGATATTCTTGATGACGATGGCGGTGGGGATGAGCTGCTCAGCATCGGAGCCTGGTGTTGTCATCATGCCGCGCGCATCGGAAGCCATGGTCGCCATGTCATGCTCGTTTCCATTCATAGAAAGACCGGGATCGTACATTTGAGGCATCGATGACATTCCTACATTAGCTTGATCGGTCCAGCTCTAGCGGCAAGAACTATCATCAGCACACATACGGATTTTCTACAAGGCGCAAAAACGGTATACTTACGGCGGGGATAGCAGCACGCCTGTTAACACCTCCTCTGGCACCCAGCCGGCCATTACCATTCATGGGTCCATTCATGGTGGCAATACCGCCGTTGTAGCCCCAAGTCTGACTGTTCTCTTGTATATAATTGGAATGCATGGTACTGGGAGCAATGCGATCGAATCTAGAGACAGTGTCGTACCCAGAATTGCCTCCGAGCCGTTCGTCATGCCCAAAGGCCCCATGGTTCCCCAGATGCTGGCCTTGAGACTCTAGCGGGCGCTGGCCTAAGCGATTTCCGCCTAGGCCCGAATGTATATTGACTGTAGCATAACCTTGTCTCATGGAGCCTGGCGAGCGCGCAGCAGTCGAAGGGTAGTCATAGTACATGTCGTTTTGGTGATTCATGGTCGACTGATCGGGGTGGACGTGGGTGGACGCAGCTGCGGCGGGTTACCAGCAGCCTGCAGCTCCCTCGTACAAAGGATAGGGGATGAGAGCTCCGGCGAGGACAACGTCGTCGGGAGGAATGTGCCCCGACGATGACGAACAAGAGTGTAGCAAGGGGGCGGTTCTTGGTCGGTAGCGTCAGATCCAAGACACAGCGCCCTCGGCTTAGGGCGAGAAGGAGTCGAAAGGAGCGTTGTGTGTGGGAGAGTGGTGTGGAAGTGGACAAGTCGGAGGCGGTGGTGGTCGCGCAACAGGAAAGCAAGAGCGACGAGAGGAAAAAACAAAGAGATGCAACAACAGGGTCGATCAGACGAAGCAGAGCGTGGATGGGGTTGGTGGGATGGTGAGAGAAGGTGGTTGGCTGGCGGAGAGGCCTGGAGAAGGTCAGGCAGGATTGGTTGGGCGGTCAGATGCAGGAAAAGCCCTGGTGCGTGTAGGTGTGGTGTGTGGTATCACGCCGTTCGCGGATCACAAGCCTCAGATTGCTTGGGCCAGAGACGCAGGAGGAGGTGTGCATGCAGCAGGGATCGCAAAGCCACCAGGTGCCCATATACGAGTAGGTAACGTAGGTAGAGAGCTGTACGGGGGCTCAAGCTTCCATTCCAGAGGGCAGAGTGCAGGCTGACGCAGGAAACGGAAACTGTGAATTTATCAGATGAAGATGGGACAAGTCTTCACCAATAGGACAGCTCTCGCACGAGAAGGAGTCGCGAGATGTTGGCAGACAGGAGAGAGACTTGGAAGACAGACACGACAGGCAGTCAAGTCGGGTCGAGTCAAGCCAGTCAGGGTCTGCCAGTTGAGAATTTGTTTCCCACGAAATTTGACCAGGACTGGGCGGGTTGCAGCTGTGGAGAAGGGATTATTTCACCTGCAGAAGAGGGCGGCGCAAAGGGGAGAGAAGGTGAAAAAAAATTGTTTAGGGCGACGGCTTGGGGATGGGTTCGGGTGACGGACGGGCTTGACAGGCTTGACAGACAGCGGATGGGCAGGCTTCCACTCGAACTAGAAGGGTTGGCCTGGAAGCAGTGGAAGCAGTGGAAGGGGTCCCTGGAATCCGTCCAATGCGGTTGGGACCGTAGCGCAAATTCTCGTTAATCTCAACTCTATCAGCACTGGTAAACTGTATGTAAGGTAGTAAGTAGTAGTAGTCTGGTAGGTTAGGAGAGGTAGGTAGCCTTTGGGTTGGTTCCATGGAACTTGAGCACGCGTACACACGTGCATCCTCCTGTCACTCTATATATAAGGTATGTATGTGTGTGCATCCTCTCGTGAGGTTCAAGTTGTGCGTGTGTTTACCTATTTCACGCTTCCCCCCTTCTTTGCTTTTTCTCTCTTTTTTGCCCTCCTCGCCTGCGCCGTGCTCTTTCCGGCCTAGACAGTGCCGAGGGTGCAGGTAATAAAGTGTGGTGGATTGCAAGATGTACCTAAGGATTGGGGAAAGAGGCCAATCCGAGCTCTGCATCTCAAACAGTGCCAGAAGTGTAATGACGAGCTGCGTAACGCTTGGCTAAACATTGTGGCAATCAGGCGACTGCGCAAGCTGAGGTCGATGCAAACCTCAAGACTTGTCACTTGTCGCTATGCCTGCCAGCTCCCGTGGTTCCTGCCTCCGTGGCGTTCGCAGCAGCTGAGTGGTCGGTCGAGGTTGGAACGGGCATTCTTGCGCGTGCGAGGCGATGATGTGCACGGGAACTAGAAGCCCTGTTGGAACTTGGAAGCGAATGAGGTAAGATTAGGTACTTAGGCGGCGCTGGAATCCAAGCTGTGCTTTCATCCAATCGAGAGCAGCGACCTCGATGTCGCCTCTATTGTCCCTACTACCTAGGTAGAGGCCTCTACTAGATGCCTTGGTAGTACACATAACCCAGCACCTGATGATTGAGATCGAGTAGTATTACGTACATGTAGTCAGATGCTCAATAAGGGGGTGGCAAGCAACACCAACGAGTCACAAGAGTCACCAGACAAATCACTTTCCATGTGTTCACCAGCCTCACTTCAACTCACTTTTACTTGGAAAGGACTGGTTCTAAGGTAAGTCAAGTCGCACTTGATATTAACCGTCGACCGTTCGCCCCGAAACTTGGATGTTTGCTCCGTGGAGAGAAACGATGTCAAGTTTACTATATGTGGGAAGGAAGAATGAATATTCACTTTCGGTGCCTCGTCCAATGGTACCACGGATGTTACGCAGTGTGCACGTAGCATAAAGTCTCGCCTGGCCACCCATACGACATCGGACACAGGTCCGAGGTGCATTGTGGCGTGGCCCAGTTCACTTTGTGATGCTAATGTATTTCAAGCCTAGAGGTTCCAACGCAAAGCAACCGGAAAGGCAAGCCGGAGAGCCACTTCTCACAATCCTTGGAAACCTGATCCACGAAATGCAGAAATGCATGTTGATTAAATGGAGAGATGCAGATACACCGTAGGACGTGTAGAGGACCGGTCGCAGTCGGTATTTCGATGCATGTAGTCAGTCAGCTGAGTTGTTGTCAGAGCGCTATTACGGTCTGGTGATGTAACAAGCTCGGCCACTACGGTTTGCCTGCGTCTCAATGCAAATGCTCTGGCTTGTTTTGGAAGCTTGGAACTGAAGACCAAACCTACGCGGCTCGTCCCTTTAAACCTTGATTTAGTTGATGTTGCTGTTTCCTAATCAACGCTTTGGTTCCAAACTTGCCAAGGTCAGCATGGAATGTCGCCGCCCCGCCGTGTACAACATAAGTTTTGTATAGAAGTATAGTATGCTCTCTCCGTCTGGTTCGAGCTCGAAACCAAACAGTCTTTAGGCTGATTCATGTTGGTAATATCGCAGCCATTCAGGAGCATACCTAGTGAAGTTGGTAACCCAGAAACGTGGATTGTTATTAAGGTAATCAGCTGCCCACGCTGGTGGGGGGCGATACATTCCGTTGAATGGACGAGGAGCAGGCGTCAGGGCTCCAACACCATTGAAGCCACCAGACAGCCAACTTTGGGATTTAGAGTATCAGCGGAGGCCAATCGGTTGGCCTCCACAGTACACACGTCTTGGGGCATCGCGAAATATAATCGAGAATCATCGAGATTGTACAGTTTACCTACCTAGGTAATGTCGGGGATATGGTCAACGCTCGTTACACCTAATAATACCAGGCGTCGCGCAACGTGCACGGTATCTGAACGCGCCGGACTCGCGCAGTCTTCCAATGTCCTTGATACCGACCATACTATGTTCTGCGGGGAGCCTAAGCATAAGTGCCGCGTGGCACGTAGTCTCGACCATCGACTGCTCGGAACGATGCGTCTCTTGAAAAGCCCGCGCCCTCGACATACAAAGTGGACTTTTGCAACCCGCCGATGGTGACCATGCTTACAGTAGAGTGCCGCGATCCGTGCCGGCACTTAATCAAATACACGTGTGCTGCCAGGTTCAGAGGCAGAGAGAGACGTTACCAAGTGTTGAAAGTTAGCCGTAATTTGGACTTGATCTACCAGGATCCATCCATGTTTCCACTGTACGTACCTATTACGGCGCTCATCGTTCAGAGATCGTTCACGACTGAGTCTCCTCAAGCATTAGCCGAAGGTCGAAGCGTACCTAAGCGATACACGAAAGGTCATGTGATTCGTCCATGCTGTGTTGACTCGTGCGCGAATCGCTACACATTCGGAGCTTTCACTCTCGCTTGTGAACCTCGCTCGCCTCCTCCATATCGGCCGACTATATATGTATTCGATGGAATTTTAGTGGTCCTGGGAACGAGAAGCCTCCTACACCATCGGCAGCTAGCTTACCATACCTAATGCAGCATTAAGTGACATGTCACCTACAGCGACATCCATGGTATATGTGGCATTTTAAGACGCGATCGTGTCGCAATCCTTCAAAGAACCAAGATCTACCATGGTGAGCTGACTCATAAGTAGGTACATACATATGTAACTCTCGGGCACACGGTCGCTTGCTTGCGCAAACGGCTTTTGGTATTGAATCTGCAAACATTTGGCATTTGTGTCAAGCAATCCCATGTGCATGAACAAAAGGATCTATTCGTCCGCTTCGTGCAACACCCGCCATCGTGGATCTCATAGCAAATGGGTACCTATAGGTAGGTAGGTAATTTTCTGCCACCATTCCACCCTCAATGCTTTGTTTGTGTCCTCATAGTAATACCTACATGTAGTTTCTCGGTTTGATCGAGTTCGTTGATCATTGTTTCTGGTCATGGTGGGCCAGGAATAAACCGAAATCGAACCTCGTGATCACTACCTACCGTCAGTACTTGAACCTACATATTCCCTACCTACATATAATCAATCCATTGGTCCTTTGCATGTCATGAGAGTTGCTAGCTAAGGTACTTTATGTACATGTATGTAGGTACATATATATACTGTAGTCATAGGAGAACCCCTATTCTTAGAATGCTATTTCGGATCGGCCGGTAACAGACCTAAAATGTCCGGCGGCGTGGGATCTTTCGTCATTATCAACGTCAAAACTTGAGTCTGACTTGTCAATAGCGGCTCGGGCTAACAAGGACTAATAATAAGTAGCAGCCTCGGCAGCCATGTGCGTTGGGCCAAAAATGCGGCCTGGTGGATTGCCCCAACACTAACCAGCTTCTCCGTTGCTGGGACGAACCTACTCCAAGCACCAGGCCTTCATTCGCGACGAATCTCGCCAACCCGAACCCACCAGCCAGTCAGTGTCGTCAGCAACCTCGCCATCGATCATTGCTCTCGCGCACAGCTCAGCAGCTTGCGGGCCGGATGTGAATCGAGGCTTGTGAGTTAGCAGAGTCCTCTAGGTTGGACGGCATTCATGGTACAATGATGGTCTCTCCGATACACCTCTACCACGTGATGATCGCTCTCCACGGGAATCGCAATTACGGTACTCATTTCACTATTATTCGGTCCGCTACAATAACCACTCCACTGATGACGATATAAGCTCGGGCGATCCTTTTGGCACGTCCATGTTTGGGCCGAAATGGGGAACGAGGCATCGTCGCACTTTCAGCACGACTCAGCATATGCTTATACCTAGTAATCCCTTAGCAGAATAGTACTGAGTTGTCGTGTCCATGCGCTGTCTCGGGCCCCAAGCGGCAAACACAGTGAAGGTCGGCACTATTGAATTTGAGTAGCGTTACCGTTTATATCCATGAACGCTCACCTCTATACTCCATTCAGGCTGAAGCGAGACTATTCCTCACATACGACTTTGCTCAATATAAAATTTAGCACTTCGTGTGTATACGGCGGCATGGATATATTGCGGTCAAACGTCTCACCCGCGAAGAGTGGTCCTGGTAAAGCGGTGTTGGCGATTGCCTAGACTACATGTCGTCGGCATGTTAATTTGGTAGTCATTAACAATGTCTCTGTTTGAGCTCTTCAGCGTTATGGTCCCTCGATCCGATAGATTGCGCAAGTAATCATCTATCTGTTGCCTGTTTGCCAGCACGTCCAGAAACCACGTATTTCCGTCACGGAGTGGTGCCCGACGATGTGCTGGCGCCCATTGCGTAAGACGAAGGCTCTGGGGCGAATGCAATACGGAACAAGATGTGCTCAGGCTTTTATCGCATCTTTACCGCACGTTTGTCTCGGAACACGGCAGCTCTTTACTGTACTTTATGTCCTGATCTGAAGATAGAGTTACATATGTCAATCGCTCGGTCGTCCAATCGGCAACATTCCGAAGTACTCTTTGTCTCAGCTTCCAGGTCAATATTCTCTCGTCGCACCGGGGCAACCTCTTCCTCGGGTGTCACAGCCAAGCTTCTGTCGATTCGAGAAGCCATTCCAGGTTTCTTCTCGTCCATTAGGTGTTGCTGTTGGCTCAATGTGACACAGTGATCTTCCGATGCTCGATGACGCCCGTTGAACCTAGACATCGTATTTGACGTCTGAGACACGCAGGTCTTGTTCGAGACAAAATTACGGCTAACTTCCATGCAGCCAGGTGAGATCCTGTAATAACTTAGCTCTTCCTGTATGATTACCACTTCCACTTGGCTGTAAACCAACAGCTTATAATGACGGGATACAATATAGAAACACCGAATGAATGGTTCGTCCCAGGGCTAGTCTCCCACCTCTACTAATACTTCCAGCTCTCTATTAGTGTCTGGAATAACTTGCCGCCACTCGCATGACCTTATCCGCAAGGGGAAGATAAGTCAATGTGTGAATCGCCATGGTTGTTTCTGTCCTACTACGAGCAATCAGGCCACGCAAGCAACCACTTCGCAAAAAGCTTGACTCCATTGAACTAGCCGAACTGAACACAACTATGAGGATATGGAGAAGCGCGGGTTCAGCAACAAAGGTCACAAATTTGTACCCGGAGGCGGGCTGTGTCTAGTATCAATCTATCGAATGACTTGCATTGGCCATTTTACCTCAACACCTGCTTTGATTTTGTTAGGAGAAGTGAATACATGTTGTATCTATAGATTCGAGTTATCGAGAGCAACTGGTTTGCATAGAAGCTCTTTAGGAAGATGAGAGACAGGCAAGGCAGTATAACATATCGCCATCCGGATTCGAGGACCGAAGCTGGAAATACGACCGTGTTAATCGCGCTTGTGAGTTTATTTCAAAACTCCCCTACTGATACCCAACCTCGGATCAAGCGAAGGCAGCTATAGGATATTAGGAAAGCTTTTAAGTATTTAAAGTCCATATTTGGTGGCAATACGAAACTAATCCTGACTTCTAAATACGCAACGAACTATCCTCTTACAATATCGCCAGGCTTGCTAGTGCCAAACCCCATCCTCCTCTTTCTATATCTCTCTGTCTCAGTCCTCAAAACCTGTTTACTATTCGTCACTCATATGCTCTTGAACTGCAAAACGAGTCGAGAAGGTATTATCAATATTGTGTCTCCCCATTTCACAATTTCTACCCGAGGACTGCTTCAATTTTTCTATGTTAATATTTTAACTAAGTGTTGTCAATGCTATCGTCGTATAGGGGATGCGATGCCGTTCGGAGTGAACTGTCTTAGATTAAGGATATCAGAGCAGATAAACTACGAAAGTCAGTGAGAGGACCATTTTCGTAGCCTCTGAACCGCGGATCATGGGGAAACAGTCGGAAGACGACTTTGGGCGATCTCCAACCATGCTCTCCAGAGTTTGCGTTTGGGAACGTTCATCCAAGTAAAAAGAAGAGGAGGGGATAAGAAAAGATTCTCGTTAGATGCAGATTCCTGTATTAAAAACATTTTCGATCAGATGCGTGCATACAGAGCTTTGTATAATCAACAGCCAACCCTTAAACTATGACAGGTTCTCATTAGCGTCGCTGTTATCATTAGCTTGCCACCACAATGGCAATACGTCTGGGAGTATAAAGCCAAGCTGGAAATTTTGGCACCTGGATAGGAAGCGATTACCATAAAACAATACATGTACAGCGTCCCACCACAAGGTCCGATTGTAGTCTGTGAGGGTTTGAAACTCCTGATTGACAATAGGTTTGTCAGCGCAACATAACAAATGGATCTAGTTGTACACCAGGCACACCTAAAATATACACACATATAGTTGGGGACAGTGATGAAACCCAAGCTTTCAGCTGCCACTCGCCATGTGAACGTGACTTCGATGTGACTATGGGCTAAGTGAGCGACCATGTCTTATGAAAACGCCCGCATTGTACAAGTATGATGCTTGCTGACAAAATGCTGACAAAACACAGACACACGCTCTGCTCTGTTGATAAGTGTTAACATGAACGAATTCGGTTACTAATCGCTACTTGTTTGGAGTTGAATATTTCGCCCCTGGAGGTCAGTGAAGGCGTAGTTTTTTAAATCATTCAACAATATATGTAATCGTTTGACAGATAGTGTTGGCATCAGCATTTGCATGATTGGGTTTGTTTGATACGAGCCCATCAAATCGCACGTAGATAGGTGCATGTACCTAGGTAGCTACCTAGGCGTCGTTGACTTGTGGCAGTGCATTCGGAACAAGCCACATCTACTAGCAACGGAGTGGCTTAGTCAAGGAGGTGCCTGTACGGGCTACCTACGGAAGGATCCCAACACCTGCACCACCTCCGGGCAACGGCCCGCCACAGGATGGATCTAGTGGTTTGCAGCCGCTCGACCTTTCAAAGCAGCATTCTCAACAGAGCCGCAAGAGTTATACGAATGCCACCTATCTTACTCACCACCTCACTCTTCATTCCTGGAGTATCAAGTTGAAGCTCTAGAGATATGTATGAACCTCAGTGTCTCAGGCCATCAACCCAGCTGGCAGACGAACAATATCTAGCCCATGGCTAGTCCCCGTCATGTCTGTCGGCTCTCTCCTGAAGGTAACGGTAGGTCATGTCCCCAAGGTCTTGTGAGGCGGAAACACTCCTGAAAGGGGACCTGGAAGGTAAGCAAGTCTCCTTTGCATGATTTTATTTGCTTTTGCCGGGTTTTCTCAGTCCTGGCTCAGCCATGGACGCCAGGACTGCTTGGCTTGACGATGCCGCCTCTCCTCCCAAAGGCATCCGGCCTCCCCTCAGCAACCGATGTTTTCCCGACCCCGACCCGACAGGGCCTAGCGCGGTCTGGAGGCTGCGGGGTGTGTGACGCTTCGCAGGTAGGCTGTGCCAAACATAAGCCAAACCAAACTTACCACACGGTGACTCAAGTGCCTCGAGTGCCTGGCCAGACACAGGGCTCTCGAGCACTGGGGGTGCGCTAAGCTGGGCTGTTGTCAGCCTGTAGGAGCCGCCTGGAAGAGCTCGGGGTAGCTCCTGAGGTGCCTGCAGGTGCGGCGCCCAGAAACCAGCGTGCAGGTGCTGCTGGTGTTGCGCGCCGCCTCTTGATTTTGGCTGGGAGGACAAGAGCTGGCTGGGCCACCTCATGATTCCGTCGCCCAAAACACAACAACAACAATTTTCACCACCGCCACGGCACGCGCAAACATAATCCTCGACATCAACATCGATCCCCAAACACAACATCCCACTCATTCACCTACATTGCAACCACGCCCATCCATTTCGCCTGATTTAGACGATCATTAATCAAGCATCCACTAGCATTGCCCGAATCTCCGATATCACCTTTTACGCGTCTACTCCATCCCCGTCTCCGACTTCACCATGGCCGGCGGCAAAGGCAAATCCTCTGGCGGAAAGAGCTCGGGCGGCAAGACGGCCGTCGATGGCCCCAAGAAGCAGCAGAGCCACTCTGCTCGCGCCGGTCTTCAGGTTAGTCGTGCATCCCATTTCAACCCGTCCGTGATTGTGTTGTCGATATATCGTCGCACACCTTGTGTCCCCGATGCCCCTCGTCCCAGCCCCGACGATGCCTGCACGAGGCGCGCGCGCAAATCCGCCTCATTCCCAACCACATCTATCCACGCCAGATCGACCTTAATCCGCCTCCTGAATCGACTCATACCTTCCGATTGTATCATTATCGTTGCCTTCGCCAACTGTCGTTTTCAACCATGACGTACATGGCATCGCATCTCAACCAGCGCAGGCGCATACATCCTCACAGGCGAATCGTCACACCGGCAATGAACACACATCCTTGGGCTCTTTAGGGAGTCACTTGCGCATCATTTCATCCATTTTTAATTTATCAATCAGCTGCAGAAAACTTAGAGAGTATGCTAATCCACTCATCTTGCAGTTTCCTTGCGGTCGTGTCAAGCGTTTCCTCAAGGCCAACACCCAGAACAAGATGCGTGTCGGAGCCAAGGCAGCCGTATACGTGACTGCCGTGCTCGAATACCTGACTGCCGAGGTTCTTGAACTTGCAGGCGTGAGTCACACTTTTCTGCCGCTTGTGCCCCCCGCAATTCCCTGCGACCTCTGCGCCTATCCCCCCGAGCGCATATCTAATCATTTATTTGACTTGCATTTTGTAATTAGCTGACACTATTTCATAGAATGCTGCCAAGGATCTCAAGGTCAAGCGCATCACCCCTCGCCATCTCCAGCTTGCTATCCGTGGTGACGAAGAGCTTGACACTCTGATTCGCGCCACGATCGCTTTCGGAGGTGTCTTGCCTCACATCAACCGTGCTCTGCTTCTCAAGGTCGAGCAAAAGAAGAAGAGCAAAGCGATCGAGGCTTGAGTTTCTTAGTGAATTCCTCTTATTGTGTTCCGGATACGATGTCATGTTGCAATGACTGTGACCCGGATCACGTGCCAGTACTCCCTCAGTCACAAAGACCAGAAAACTACGTAAGAGGGCTATGTGGGAGTCATTCATCGCGGTCCATTTCTAACGCGCATGGGCGAGGCATATCGTTGCGGGTTATCAATATTCGTGGGACAAGTGGTTTATCAGTCTTCATGGGATAAGTGGGCATGGGAGCTACGGGTAAGACCTCAATTGGTGCGAATCTTCAGGCTTTCGGGCGGGACGAAACCTTGAGAGTACGGGAAGGGCAATGAACTGCTACACTGAGATAGGAGGAGGATGGACTATTCTCTGGTAATGAAGCAGTATGTAATATACACACACGTTCACTTCATAGCCATGAATGCTGTTGCGCTATAATTGACGCTTCCGCTACCCACGACTTACATCGCCAACGACATATCCTATCTTGGTTTCATGTGACAATACAAGAATGATGGAAAATCATCTCGCCCACTCTTGCCTCCTCCATCTCAGGCGACGGAAGGTGGCCTTTGTCAAGGAGCACAAGGAGCTTCACTTTCAAAAGCCGATGACAAGGCCGGAGCTCCTCCGCATCGCTAAGCGTGAAGAAAGGCCTCTTTCGCATGAAGTGATCACAAAGCAGGTGATGATCTAAAGACTTTTCGAGGTCAACCCACGTGCAATTAACTCTACCTCGTGGCCTCCTTTGTCGCCAAGGTTCAACAAAGTCAACAACAGTGTATATGAGCAAACACCAACACAGGACTGCCCTGGTCGAAGATTGTTGATATTGACATTCCGGTTGTGCTTGCCGCTTTCATTTCATTTCTGAAGTTTTCTCTTAAGTCTTCGAAGTGAAACAAAATACTCATTTGATTATTCATTCTGCACACTCCTTTGAGACTCACTTCACCTGCATCAATACCACGTTTTTGTACCTAATAGTGAACGCGCAGCGCCGACTTTAAGCCGTCTCGCGATTATTCACCCAGTCACCAAAATTGTATTTACTACGATCAAAATATCCTTCTCTTTCTGAAATCTTGTCGAAACAGACACCCAGGCGTGTCATATTACTTCTCAGAGCCCACCGGTTTGAGATCGGTCTTTGTCTCCCTGTCTTCTAGAACGAAACCCTCGTCACCGCAACTTCAGAGTCACGAATTTTCGAATACCACTGTTTCAGACTGCGATACCGTCAGAATGCCTTCCCGTATAGGTCTACCCAAGTTATCACTCTTCTCGCCACGGAACACACCCACCGCTATCTTCACCCCATCCTCACCCACCAAGAAATCGTGCATCAGCCCTCCGCTTACACCACCCGCGCGCCTCCACCTACGCAACATCCTCCCCACGAGCCCCGAAGAACCCTTCATCATGCCGCCACCTCCGAGAAAACCAACAGCCTGGTTGTGGCAGTGCCACCACTGCCGGACAACCTACAAACTCGGCTGCACGCGCCGCTGCCTGCAGTGCTCGCACATGTTCTGCGTCCGGCAGGCGAACAAACCGAACCTAAACCCGGGCAAGAAGCGCAGACGCGACAGAGAGATGTGTCGGGCGCAATTCGACTACGACGGCTGGGCGCAGTGGGGATCCTGGAGACGCAAAGTCACTGGTACAGCCCGCAGCGAGGAGGAGAGGGATATGGCATTCACGCTGCGGACGCATAACTGTATGCGGGATTGCGATTCGCCGAGTAATTGTATTAACCGTCGGTCTCATCTTGAAGTTATGGCGAGGTTGGCGATTGAGACTATCGCCGAGGAGGAGGAGGAGGAGGTGCCCGTGTTGAGTGGGGATGATGATTTAGAGTTGAATGTGCCGCGGGCTGTGGATGAGGATACGGAGGCGCCTACTAGTCCGAACAGTCAGAGTTCCTTTTATTGGGACGAGATTGAGCCCAAGAAGAAGAGGAGAGTGGAGGATAAGGTCTGGTGGGTTGAAGACGGTGAGGAAGAGGAGAGGCCGGTCAGACGGTTGACGGTGAGGAACTCGACGGACAGGGATGGTTTGGAGGATTCGGAGAGTGAGAGCGAGAGCGAGAGTGAGGATGAGTATTCTGATGAGTGGGATACGGAGAGCGAGGATGAGGACGAGGATGAGAGCTCATGATACGTCCGATCGAGAGCTTGGCTTAAGTAAAGAATGTTGATTGAGGGGTATTAGGGTATCCTGTATATGTACATACTGTATATCGGATCGCTGTATATGATGATCGTTCAACAATGTAACTTCCACGATACTGGTGATGTTCGTCGATGCTGGCTATGGTGTCGAGTGTCTCTTTCATCCCAATGTCTTCGTCATGTATACCCGCTTTAGGCCCTTTTCCTCAGCGCGATGCGTCTCTTGATAGCCAATGCGAGAATAATATTCGATATTCCGCGTCATAAGCTCATGAGTGTAGAGTCTGATTAATTGGTACCCAATTGAGTTGGCGTACGATTCTGCATGTTGAATGAGTTGTCGGCCGAGGCCAGATCCTTGAGCCAAAGGTGACACCGCTATATTGTCAAGTAGCATGGTCTTTTCCTCTGGAATCAGGACAACGATTCCTTGTACAATTCCTTCTACTTCAACGACAGAGACTCGGCCGTCTTGTATGAGAACGTCGTAGTCGTCTAGCATTGGTCCGGGTTTTCGACCGATCACGCTCTCGTAGGGAGAGTACGCGGCTCGGACAATGTCTTGCACGGCTTGTAGGTCATTTGGAGTTGCAAGACGAGGTTTGGTACACATTTTGTTCTATTGCTCGTGCAAGTTTGATCAGCGACACTGACCAATCTAAGTTGGAATATAATCTGTGAAGACTAGAATTGAGGGTGAAGTGTCATGAACATGGAGTTGTTAACTGTCATGGTGGGGTTCTCGCAATACGGTACCCGTCGAACCGGTGTAGTTGAATGAGTCATGAAAAGAATGCGATACCGCCGGACTTAAGAGACCTGACACAAGTGAAATAAGAAAAAAGCGCAAAGGTCAAACGTAAACAATGGTTTTCATAGCATTGCTGTGATCATCGGCCTCCGGCATGTTTGCTTCAACATCTGGCAGCTTGTAATCAATCGATTTTCTTTATCGCAGTCAACTCAATGTAAACAGAGCCCGTGATGCTTTGGTACAAACTCTAGGAAGTCTTGTAATAAAGAAAGACTATGCTACAGCTGATTCCAGTAATGTCCTTGTGTCGAATAGGATATAGTATACAATTATACGAAGTGGTGAAGCAGTAATAGCAATAGTCTGTTCATGCATCTCTATCTAAAGGCTGTTTGATAGGTATAGGTACCTAGGTACACATGTATTTACGGGGCCCCCAAGTACGGGCTCTGGGAAGCTCCATACCTACATGTAGGTAGACTTGCCACACCGTAACTAGCCACCCCAAGCCCATTCAGATGCAAAAACTCGCAAGTGAGGAGATTTGACGAAGGCCACCTCATCAGAGCAATAATACAAGCACACATCATCATATCCGACAAAAGAGACTCCGTACGAAGAAGCTGGGCCAACAGTGCTTTGTATTGAACGAACGCATGCTGGCGCTGCCGAGAGATGGTAAGGGACGTACCTTCGGTCACGTGATAGCCATGGATTTCAACACGTCCTTTTCTTCTTCACGTCTAACCCACAATTCAATTTGTACGCGAAACAGAACTTATTCTGAGATGCTTAGGGCGGTCTCTTTGTGTACAATAGCTGGAATGTATATACAAGAAATCAAATGTCGCCGTCTGAGCACTTAAGGCGTGTACTGTTCCAAAGTCGACTCGTAGTAGCTGTACGCCGTGCCGGATGGTGGCTCAAAGCTGTAGATATAAGTACCCCACCAAGGTCCCGCCGCCCACCAGAGCGCGCCTTGCCAGACGTCGCTGTTGGCCTCTAGATGGTCGAGTAGTCCAGTGACAGCCTCCAGGCACTGGGTGTTGGCACCTCCAGCGAATTCTCCGAGAATGCCGATCTTTCCGTTCTCCCGGAGCCATTCTGTGGCACCCACGATACGCTGGACTCCAATCTCGGTAGAAACGCAAACGTCGCTCGTTCCCGAGCCGTCAGAGTCGAGGTACTGATGCATCTCATAGATGAGCAAGTCTTCAGAGTCCGTCAGCGCGGCAAGGTTGGTGTTGGTAGTGTTCCACGTCCATGCTCCCGAATAGGAGTTCCCCTCGGCAAAGATGTACTGCGATGTAGCGCCGGTGGCACGGATCGCGTCGATGGCGGCTTGGTTCAAGTTGAGCACCAAGTCCTGGTCCATGTCATGATATTCGTTGTTAGTATCGAAGATGACCTTGGAGTTGGACTTGAATTGGGTCGCCAACGTTGTCCAGAACGCAGCGAAGTCATCGGTGCTTTCGATGATACTGCCATAGTAGCGACCAAAGTTGTGGGGATCCAAGATGGCATAAGCGCCATTGCTTGTGATATAGTTGACGGTGCCCGTGAGGTTGGCCATGTACGCCGGGTCGGCGGCACCAGTCAGCTCGTCTGGCACAAGACGCTCCATAGCGAACGCAACACGGAAGATGTTGTAGCCATCACCAATGAGAGTCTGTACTAGGTATAAGTTACCAGATCATTCTTGGGGAGCCGCTGGGTTACTAACCGAGATGGATGAATTGTCAGGGAAGATGAAATCGGTGCCGTCAACGCCCGGGTACGTGTTTGATCCAAACTCGGCACTGGAAAGGTTGATGCCGAAGAATTTCAAAGCTCCGGCTGCGCTAGTGGGCGTTGACGCGGCGCTTGTACTGGTGGTCTTAGTAGACGTCGCCGCCGTGGTCGTGGCGGCTGTAGTCGTTGCCGCTGTGGTTGTTGCAGCGGTACCCGGCAGACACTGACTATAGTAATCATTGCCATATGTGCAAGTGTAGCCCGACACGCAGGTCGTCGCCCCTGTCCAGCCGACTCCTCCACACTGAGCATATGCTGAACCCTGGGCGAGAGCACTGCCAGCGAAGGCGGCGCCAAGAATCATTGACCGCATCTTGAGCTACGAGATGCAATACCGGGACGGGACGGATTGTACGTCACACATGGAGTAGTTGTCTTTGGATGCGCATGGCTACCCTTAAATACTCATTGTCAACCTGTCTTATTACACTACCTATCCAGACATCAGGAGACATGCGGATAGTCGGGCCAGCATACCAGCATGTACAAGGAGACTACGTCGTCTCCTGCGCTAGCGACCAATCAGGGCGGACGCGGAGGTTCAGACATGTCCGTAAAGAGTATGTGGATATCTAGAACGATAGGTCGGCATCCACTTATGGCGTTGGTGTCGCTTTTCCTCCACGAATCGTTGTCAGTTGCCTTCGGAGACGGCAGGGCGGTCGTTAAATTAGGGATGGTGTTTGCGGAACAGCATGTTTCGAACAACGATGCCCCGTGCAAAACTGAGAATGGAGGATCTAGAGGAAACGGGCCGTGAAGAGCTGTTGCATACGCCACAGTCTCAGTCTGCGTCAAGACGGGACTGGGTCTCCCAAGAACACTTACATCCGTAACTGCGGTGCAATCATGCCCATATCAACAGTACACTGCAACATAGGAGGTAGGTAAAGGTATGACCGACGAGATAACTCATAACCCCTTGTTGTATGGTCGAACACTAAACTGTACGTCAACTTTCCAAGAGAATCTGGTGTTTACGACCTTGCAACTAGGCACTGCATGTAATTGCGCAATTGTGATATCTGGCGACATTTGCATGATGACGTATTGACACCACGTTCCCTTGCCTTAGGTACCTAGGTTTCACTCGCAAGTATTGTCATCCACCTGTAGGTAACACGCTTGTTCGGTGGAACGCCACGGAGGCACACAAGTACTGTATTGTGCACAGCTGGCTATTTTTCTCGACTGAATGAAGAGAAACCTACCTAACTACGTGTTGACAGGCAGCCCCTCGCTGCCGAATGGGTTCTGGTAACGCCCAGCTGAACCGTAGCTGAATCGATTGGCGACCTGAGGAAGAGCAGAAGTAATAAATCATTTGGAGGACAATAGGGGGGAAGAAGAATACAAAGAAGCAAGGAAGAAGGAAGAAGGAAGCATGAAGAATTGCATGTTTCGAGACTGCCACCACGTGGTCTGCGTAATTCAGGTATGCTTTGGTAGAGCATCCGGTTGAGAGCACCCGCACAATGATCCCACTTTTTCCCGCCATGTCGCATCGCGGCCTTCTTGTTTCGTGTTGCACCATTGGCCTATCAGGACTTGGACGGCGCCGCGCAAGCTACACAAATCATTTTTGTCAATATCCTCACTTGAATCGGGTTGAGAGCTCATCAGCTTACTGATCAGTACAGCTGACATATTCAGGTTGCTATCTTCGGAACGATCGTCAGTCAGCAGAATGTACCGCTGCGGCACGGCATGCACATGGCAAGGCAAGGAATACAACGGACTGCCTGTATCGCGAATCGGTGAATAGAGTAGGTAGGCACCAATGAAGCTTGGCCGAATCGACAAAGGAATTGCCACTCGCATCAGCTCTCGTGTTCAGATGGAATAGGATATAGTAGATAGGTACCAAGCATAAATCGGTTGCACATGGGGTTCATCTTACCATGAATGTTCTCGGCGGGGGCTCTGAGCGGGAGCCAATGGAGTGGGGATGACTATTTGAGTATATCAAGATACCGTACATTCAATGTTGCCATCAATCAGGAACAAGAAGCCGCGACAATACGTGCAAGAAGTAAACGCCAGTTTGACGATGTGAATCATTGATAGCAACATTTGGATGTGCTGCATTTATTCAGCGTTTGCGCGAATCTGTCTGTACCTATATGTGAGGGTCTCTGGGCGACGCGGGATGGCACAGCCAACATGGTTTACTTTAGGGCTGATATTACTTGGCGTACTATTAGCTACCATGCGGCAAGCACTGATGACCCCTGTGTCTTTCCGCGCACTTGCGGCTAAGGTATTAAGCTATTCGGCTAGGTTCAAATTCCTGTGGCGCCACTGTGACTACTTGCATTACCTACGACTCAGTAAACGTCCACATTCCCGAAGTCCAGGTAGGATTCAAAGGAGCTAGGGTAACGGATAGATGACCTAGCTCATAAGCTCGGCGTCTGCCCTCAAGGATAGCCCGAGGTAAACAACTTTTCGAATATTATGAAGTACGATATCTTCGCAAAGTTAGGACCCGAGGGCTTGGAACCTTGATGGCAAGATACATGTTTGATCAAGCGCAAAGCCCGAGGTGCTCATTTCGGCCATGATGATGTCTAATTCGTGCACCATCATTGGCCTGACGTGGACACTCACTGGTTTATGCATATTAGCTCTCGCTGCCCGACTTTACACACGATGGAAAACGTTATCAAAATGGCTATCAGAAGATTGGATCATGTTACTTGGTCTCGTATGTCACGAAATTTCCAATGCCCCAAATCACCGACGATCTCGTGCGCAACAGCGACAAATATTGACTACTCGCACTAGGTATTTCAGATAGTCTTCCAAGTCACAGTTACAATCAACTGGTCGTGGGGCTTGGGCCGACCGCAAGCCGATCTAGTCTATTTTCCTCAGATTGAAAACGTCGTCAAATGGAATTGGATAGGGTCGATACCAGGAGTCTTGACTGCTGTTATCTCGCGAGTTGGGGCGGGCCTGACGCTGGTACGCATCTTCGAGACGAAGAAGCACTTTAAACGCTTTGTCTATACCACCACGATTGCTGAGACCGTCGCCGGTATCCTCGTTTTAGGCGCGATACTTTCCCAAACCAGCCCATTCGAGGCCATTTGGAATCCCGCCGTCGAGAAAAAACATGTCATGGGCAGGTATTTCGTGAAATATACCGCCTACTTCTTCTTTTGTAAGTCATTATGACTTCCGGCAGATCAAGCCGGCCATTTGATTAGTCATTGACGAGAAAAAACTAACGGGACGTGGATGCAGCTATAGCACTTCTCATGGATCTCACGTTTGTGGTATGGCCAGTCAAGATCATTTGGAAGCTCAACATGCCGCTCCGTCGTCGGATTGGTCTCTGTATTCTACTGGCCATGTCTTTAGTCACGCTTGCAGCTGGCCTGGCCAAGGTGGTCTACTACTCCCGGGGTATTGAGCTTACGACCACGGATATTGATATTGACGGGCAATCAGTCATCTGGACATCCATCGAGACAGCCTTCATTATTATCATGGCTTGCCTCCCTATTATACCCGGGTTCCTGAAATTGATCATGCCTCAGTTGAGGACTTTTGGTGTAGAACTAAAGGAGTCAGTTAGCTCGGGCCGGGAGTATGCACTTGGCAAGCTGCCGACAACCTTTTCGAGGTATTCGTCCAGTCGAAGAGCCGATATCGAGAAACAGGCCGAGGAGGCCTATGCAAATCTCAGTATGGATTCTTTATTGATTGTCGGCGAGCCTCCGCAAGTCCACAAGCCGAATAGCGATGGCAGTCACAACATCTGGAGAACAGATCGCTTTAGCGTCACTTATAACTAAAAAGACAAAATTGATCCGCAAATACCTGATGCACGGTACCTAGGCAATACCGATAGCGGTAGTAAAGAGTGCAAGTCATGAGACATGATTGTGACTTGCTTTGGTTGCTCATATCTATCGATGGCAAGGAAAGATGGTTCATAAAATCCGAGAGTGTGCTATTGGCCCTTGCGAATCTGTTCGTGCCGGGTTAGTCACGGTGAGATTGTTGGACGACCTCCGTCGAATGCCGATTCGAGTCAATCATTAGGTACAATTCATCTCCGACCAACACCATATTATCCGGACTCTTGCTGATAGGTCAACACAGAACCTCTTTCTTCCACCGCCAACCAGATCTCGCAGGTAGCAAAGATGCTTGAATTAAAACTAATTATCATTGAGTCAAGCTTGGTAGTGGTATCGTGCAGCTCTATATATTCTGCCGGCTCGTGTGCTCGTACTGCAACCTTTTACTTCCCTTCTGCTCAACAGCGGAAATCAAGTAAAGCCAAGATGCGGATCGTCACTAATCTTCTGTTGTTCGCTACTATAGCCCAGGCTCATTGTAAATAAACCATTTTCATACTACCTGGCTTCGCTTGCTGACACATGTCGAAGATACCTTCCCGAGGCTGGTTGTGAATGGGGTATCCGAGGCTGCAGACTGGTCTGTGACCAGGAAAACCAAGAATGCCGACAGTAAAACAGGTGTTTTGAGCCCGACAAGCGCAGATATCCGATGCTACCAAATGCAAACCGCTGGCGACGTCACCGAAGTGCCTGCAGGCGCCACGATCCATTACGTTTCGACACAGCAGATTAACCATCCTGGCCCTACACAATATTATCTGGCAAAGGTTCCGTCAGGGCAGTCAGCAAAAACTTGGGATGGTTCCGGTGCCGTCTGGTTCAAAATCTCCACTACTATGCCGACGGTCGATCAGAACAAGCAGATGACCTGGCCCGGGCAGAGTATGTATTGGGCAGCTAGAAAGACCTTACGAGCCGAATCTAACAGCGAGATTAGATGGATACACTACCTCGAATGCTACCATCCCAGCCGCGACACCGGACGGAGAATATCTTCTCCGCGTCGAGCAGATCGCATTGCATTTGGCGATGCAGCCAAACGGGGCGCAATTCTATCTCTCTTGTTCTCAGATCAAAGTGACCGGAGGTGGAAGTGGTACCCCCGGTCCGTTGGTTGCTCTACCCGGCGCATACTCGAGCAGCGATCCCGGCATCTTGGTCAATTTGAATGCGATTCAGCCTCAGAGCTACATCCCACCAGGTCCTGCAGTCTGGACTGGATAGTTATAGGTAGTTACTTTGGGTTGAGGGCGCAACTACTGAGTGAATGAAGATGGGGTGCAAGAGGTTATGTAGGTAGCGAAGATCATCGAGACGGGTGCCATGATCAGGCTCTCAAGTCATTGCTATGTCTTGAAATAAGTACGTCGTTAGGAAGCTTTCACAGCTCACGAGGCGAAAGCGTTGTATCGCGTTTAGAACAATGTGAGTCTGATTATGATGCTCTTCGCCTGGATACATGTATGTTGCATGCCCGAATTCAGCGATTTCCATGTAATACAGCATCTGGCAATTGGGCTCATGACATACCGCTTCGCTATTTCGAAGACTACTCCGAACGCCGTTCGATCGACAGGAGGTGTTCATTATGGACCATGGTGCATCGTCAAACATTGTGAGCCCGGTATCGGCTCACGGCGCCCTTTGCTCGATTCGAAACGATGTATTCCGATACGTACTACTTGCTACCTCAGTCACAATGTTCCTAGCGGCATGCAAATTCGTTGGTCTCTCATGCAAGTGAATGCGGTGTGTCCCTGATAGGAAGAAGTTCCCCACACTTTATCATAGCGACGGAAGACGGGTCAGTCCCGCTCTATTGCCGGATCCGGGACTAGAGGATCAAGACAAGTCTGCCTGTCGAAAAGATGCTGATATGGGGTAGAAACCACAAGCCTTGGTGGTGCTTGATGTTTTCCGTAGGTCTTGAGCTTTGGGACTAATACGTTTAAACGCCTGTCGGCGTTTCACGACAGCTGGGAAAAGTTAAGCAAAGAATCTTGCTCTGTTGGTAATGTCCAAGATTCTAAGCCGAACAGAATGGCTTTCTTCATTCGGTGCATAAACTCACAACGGCATTGGTTGTGGGAGCGACGCCGCAATAGCTCACTGGTCCACGACGGCTACCTGTACTTGGAACTTTGGGGCTCCGGTGTGGATTCCATCGAGGTGGGCTCCGGCTTTCGGTCTATGATAATTCACTGGAGAGTTTTGTTATTTTCGATGATAGTGTTGTTCCCTGCTCGCGAGGCTTTCTTCCTTCTTGTCTCCTTCTCTGTTGTATTGATCTGTGACTGTGACATGTGTTTCTTCCAAAAACTCCTGTTTCGTTAATAATCGACTGACATTCCATGGCCACGGAGTAGTCCCTTTATTCATTTAGTTCGGATCATGGCCTTCCAAACCCCTTCGCCGGATGTTAATCATCTCCAGCCACAATTGTCCCGCGATAGCAATTCATATGAATCTCCTCTTCGCGGCACCCTGAGCCACTTATCAGACATAATTCGTACAATGAGCAACCGGGATGCAGCACGTCGATATGAGACCGAAAAGGCTGATAACGGAACAGGGATAAGTATTCGATCGTATTCCGATTCCAATGAGGACGCAAACAATAGGACGATTCTATCATGGGATAAGCATGATCCAGAGAACCCATACAACTGGTCAAGCGTGCGTACTATTCTTATCATATCTATGATAACGCAGCACTGATACAATGAACTTGCAGAGACGCAAGACTGTGATCTTGATAACGACCATGTTGATCGTCATCAATAGTACAATGGGCACATCGTTGCCCAGCATGGCGGTACCATATATGACTGCTGAGTGGGGAGTGACTTCCCTCACTCAAAAAATATTGCCCACCTCGACCTTTTTGGTTGGATTTGGTAGGTGTAACAATATCTTATACGGGTAACCTTTCGACCCTATACATAATACGTTGCTGCTAACTTGTCCAAAGTGAGTAGAGGTCTTCGTAACAGATACCAGGTCACGTTGTTTCGATTGTCGATTACCATATGAAAGGAACCAGGACAAGAGAAACAAATAATCAACTAACGTGGAACCTCTCTGTTCAACAGGTACTAGGGCCAATGCTATGGGGTCCTCTTTCTGAGCATATCGGGCGCCGGAACTTAACAGTTGTGACATTCATTGCATTCACTGCGTGGACCTTAGGCTGCGCTCTGGCGCCCAATTGGCCTGCCTTTCTGGTGTTTCGACTGTTATGCGGTGCCTTTGCGAGTTCTCCCATTGCTGTGACTACCGGCATCATTGCTGATCTATTCGACGATGCGGCCCAACGCGGAACTGCATTAGCGTACTTCATGGCAGTGAGTTGTGATCGGACCTAGTGAATGCTGCTTCGGCTAATATTGATAGATGACAATAGGTGGTCCATTGCTAGCTCCTATTGTCAGCGGTTTCTGCTCGACAACGATAGGGTGGCGATGGACGTTTTGGGTTGCCCTTATTTACGCCGGGATCACTCTAATTGGGGTGGTCATGTTGCCAGAAACATATGGTCCCATTTTGCTGTCCCGACGTGCTCAGAAGATTCGCAAGGCTGATCCCACATCTGAAGTCTATGCTGCCTTTGAGCTCGAAGATAAAGATATCAAGCAGGTTGTGACTCGAGTCTTAACGCGACCTGTTCGTATGATCCTGACTGAGCTCATTGTCTCAGCAACCTGTGCTTATCTTGCCTTATTATATGCGATATTCTATATCTCATTCGCTGCTTTCCCCATCATTTTCCAAGACCTTTACGGCTTGTCTCCTGGTGTTACCGGGTTACTCTTCTTACCCATCGGCCTTGGGTCGCTTATAGCTCTAGCAATATTCTTTGCTTGGGATAACTACCTTCGCAAAGCCATTGCGGAGGGCCGCCCGTGGACAAAGAAAGAAGAGCATCTGAGAGTGCCTCTAGCAACACTTGGTGGCCCGATATTCGTTGCGTCATTGTTCTGGTTGGGTTTCTCAGCTAAATTGAGTGTTCATTTCATCGTCCCGTCGTTATCAGGCATTGGCTTTGGAATCGGATTCATGCTCGTATTCATTGGAATGCTCAACTACCGTAAGTCATATATAGTAATTTCCCTTGTTTCCCCTTACTTCCCCTTAGTAGTGCATTGGCCCCGTGGGAACTGGTACTAACTTCGAATACAATAGTTACCGATGCCTACGAGCTATACGCTGCCAGCGCGAATGCAGCAGCAAGCTCAGCTCGGTCCCTCCTTGCCGTCGTTTTACCACTCGCCACTACGCCGCTCTTTGACCGACTCGGCATCGCTGGGGCTTGCAGTCTGCTTGCTGGTCTTAGCTTGCTTCTCAGTGTCATCCCCTTCATATTCATCTGGAAAGGTGAGCGAATCCGGGCAGGATCGAAGTTCTGCATCGCGCTCAAAGAAAGAAAGCGTGAGATTCAGCTGAAAGCAGAGGAAAGCAGCCGAAACAGACTCGACAACGGCGGCGCCGTGGTTGAAGACAAGGAAAAGGTGACAGTTTAGATGGAACCTGACATAACATTACGACAGCACAACCATCCACGGCCACAAACTTATATCTACTAGCTTATCCAGCAGGTCGAAATGCTCAAAGATTTTTCATATATAGTTGAAATGTATAATATCGTATTTCGGTGGTGAAAAGAGATGGAGAGAGGCCTTCCCGCCTTAGTGTGGGATGACTGGCTATATGCCAGCCGGCTCTTCAACGAGAACAGTCCCACACATCGCACATACTCAGATTCCCGAATCTACTTGTAGCTGGGTAATTTCAGAATACAATGGGGACTTTACCCAAGTATCACAGATCCTTTGAGTCTCTGAAAGATTCCCGTTGAACTCAGGCATGTTCTTTGGCTGGACCACGATTTGCAGCGCAAGCCCCGACGACGCATGCCACGCGATATGACAGTGCAACAGCCATGCTCCTGGGTTATCGGGGCGGAATGCAATAGCAAGAAACCCGTTTCGCTGCACAAATGCTGTATCGCGACGTGGCGGGTTATCAAAGTTGAATAGACTTGGACTTGTGCTCGGTTCCCAAGCTTGACCACTCTGCGCAAGGATCACGAAATCACTGCCATGTAGATGGATTGGATGTGTTCTTGTAGGATCAAGGTTAGCAAGACCAAGTGTATTGACAGTGCTATCATAGGTCAGGTAGAAGCGGACTTACACAGGAACATTACGGCTGGCGTCGATAATTAAATAAATGTATCCATCCGTAAAGTCCTCTATTGACAGGTTATCAGCCAAGAGTCATACAACCACACAGCCTGAGGCGTTGCGTACCTTCTACAACTGTATAGTTGGGATTCGTCAAAGAAGATTCTATGTTTAGAATCGTCGGCTTGCCGAAATCGAGCCACATTGGCTGACTTCCAAGATACCAATGTCGGTATGGGAACCCGGGAGGCCCCAGAGTGGTATCAGCTTCATCCTGGAGTTCTATATTAAAAGTGTCCTCGGTCACATTGTTCTGGGCCTGCATATCCACCCTCCAAGGGACGATGGGGTTCAACAGACTTGCGTCAATGTCGACACAGGTGTCATTCAGGTTGGGCTGCCTCTCTGTGGTGGGAAGCGCAGTGCTGGAAGCGTTATATCTCAGTATGCCTGTTCTGTTGTCAGGTTGACTGGCGGCAGGGAACCCATTGCAATTGTCAGCAGGCACGGTTCGCATCCAGTAGTCCGTGGCAGCCTGGTTAGCTTCCACTACGACTGTGTATCGTTGCCCTAAATAGAGACGTCAGTCTGATAGTTGTCCGCAAAATATATGATACCGACTTACCAATACCGATGACCAGCGAGGAAACAGTGAAAGGCTGGACTGGAACCAAGTCGTTGGCAATCACAGTCAAGTTATGTCCGTCGATCGAAAACACAAAGCTCGTGCCCACGCCCCCATTTATCAACTTCAGCACATGCTTTTTATCTGGGGTCACCACGGTCTCGTAATAGGAGCCCCGGTCCTGCGAACCATTGTAATGCCCGTGGCCATTAACCACGATACTATCGGATGTAGGAGGCGGGCCAAGCATTTCACTCTCATAAGCTAGATATGCCGTATTGTGAACCCAATCGGCGATCATGAAATGGCCAAGATCAACATCCCAGTCAGAGGAAGAGGGACCGTAGATGACTAACGGCGCAGCAACACCATCGGGGTACTGTGATTGGAATCAGCTTGGGTATGTGGTGTTATTCATAAGAGATCTCTTACTTGAAGCGAGTAATGGCTATGATACCAAGTATGCCCATACTGGGTTAGCCTAAACCGGTAGGAAAAAGTATCTCCAAGTGCTATGGGGCACTGCGTAATGCCGTTGACACCGTCCATCTCGTTAGAGCCGAACTGTCTGATACCATGCCAGTGGATGGTGGTTCCGTTGTCCGGATCTCGGTTCGTAACATGGACGACGAGCTCGTCGCCCCAGCAAGCCTCGAGCAAAGGGCCAGGGTAACTGCCATTGATGTATTTTCCCTCAACTTTGGGAAACCCATCTGGACTTTCCTTTAGAGATGTCAGATACATATTGTGTAGAGCCTTCTGTCTACACCGAACGCTTACCTCTGGGTTGTCGGTAATGTCAATCCAATACTATGGCAATGTCAGTGACTCCACTCAGTAACACTGGGATACGTAGTGGAGAAACATACTTCTCGCTGTATGCCTTTTGGAGTTTTGATTTCATCTACTCTCACTGTAAGTTAGTCTGTATGGAACAACAAGTACGTAGCACCACTGACAGTTGGTCTTGATATCAAATTGGGAAAGGGGGGCCTGCGGATCATTTGGATTTGTGATCCAACAATCGCGTGAGGTCTCAGAGTTGCAAAGCACCCATCCTTGTGCTTCTAAGTCAGGATACTCGCAAACGATCGAAGGGGCAAAAGGCTGTAATAGCTTTTCTGTTGATGGCACATAATGATCCGGGGGGTTGAGCGGTACTTGATTCGTAGCTGACGGCGCAAAGCCATCGAGATGTACAACCTCCAAAATGAATATGAATGTCTCTTTAAGCCAGCCCATTTTCAGTGTCACGAGAAACAAGAGGCTCTAGTCTTCGTTCTCTCCATGAGAGAAGTCAGGAGACTGATTCGGAATCCGAATAGATGACTAGTTTTTATAAGTATTACACACCATCTACTACGGTCCCTCGTTACGAGCTGAGCACATGTAGGACTCTCAAGTCATCTACCGACGGCATATAGACATTACTTCTCTGACTTGCCAAGTGATGTGACTGCGCCTCTCACTTTCGACGTCAAGGGTGTAAGCCAGGCTGTCCAATTGATCGCCATGATGCTGAAGTGGCTTCGGTGTGGTTCAGGATCACAGTCAGCTGGCCGCTCGCTTGTAGAATAGAATCACTTGAGCCATCTGACCGGCTCAATGGACAATATTGAGAGTTAATGTGAGCTCTGAGTACTTGTATAAGTTCAGTTTTGAAACATTAGACTGCAACATTATCTTGCTACCAGGCGTTCATTGACAAGCGTACAACTTATAATTCTCGTTCCATCACATACGACCCTTCTACACTTTGAGACAATACTCTTTCAGGCAGTAGTCTCGGCGTCTTAGTCTAGGACTTGTCAGCTCCGAGTGAATGTTGCGCCTCATCCGTCACGTTTCGCAAAGAGTAACCGCTTCAATCACGAATAACATTACTTAAGCTATGAGGTCCGTATTCATCGGATAGTGATACGAGTAAAGCGACCAATCAAAACAATCCATCTGTGTGCTCTGGATGCGGCTTCAGCATGCAGTAGGCAGATCCGTCAAACCCAGGGCTATGGAGCCGGTGATCTGACAAGTCTTATGGTGGTCAGACTCCAACGTCAGAACGCCACCGATACAAACCCGACCTCGCGCTCGGCACAACGTGTTCCTTCTCTTGCTCTTGGCATCGTAGGGCTGAGCTGAGATCCACGGCGCAACAGGGCTCCGAGTCACATGATGGTTCATCACGGCTTATTCTGGGTGCAATTATCAGCGAGACAATCCTATCCGTGATACCTCAATAGACCTGTTTCTCTGTACAACCTGACAGCTTTCCCCTTTACTTCTGGCACCTCTAGAACGTTTTGTTGTCCAATCTCCGCGATGGGATTCTTCCTTGTTTCGACGGACTCCATATACCAAATGTAGGCAAAGCCATTGCTTTCGCTTTATCTATATGTATTAGATGCGAGGAGTCTGATGAGAGATCAGCTCTGACGAGCGAGCGGTGTTTGAACTTGATTCTAGAACGTTCATGCCCACTGTCATCCTGCGTTCCGGATCTAGTCGAATGCATTTTCTCTATCAGATGTCAACATACATTGCCGGTCAACACTCGGCTCTCCTAATTGTCGTCATATAGCTACCACGGCAACTACTATGCTTCAAGCTCTAAATATTGACTCGAAAGGTAGAAATTAGTAGGACATGTAATTTAGAATCAGTGGCATGGTGTCCAGGTTGGGTGAAATGGAAAGCCTGTCTCTTCGTTGCGAGCAAACGACAGTGGTATACCTAGGACTGAACGAATAGGTAGTCAGCCGACCCGGTCTACCAACTCATCTTTGCACATGATTGGAAGGACATCTCTCTATTGATCTTACACTTCGCCCTGAGAGCTTCGGGTGCCCATTTCGAAGTTCACGTCAATATCCTGCGAAACCGCTGATCAAGTTTACGTCACATCCCGCAATCTCCTTGGCCTTAGCAAGGCTGACTTCTTATTCCACTGGATTGGTCCTGCACGAGTTGTTGCGCGCCATGTACGTACCTTAAGTTCGAACAGTTCGGTTCCTCATTGGACGGCTACTCTAGTGTTTTACCGTTTCACAGAGCTTGTTAACGAGGCGCTGCGTGTCACGGTGCCGGCAGAATCTACTGAGCTTAAAAACTGCACCTCGTTCTAATTTACTCCAGACTCACACGAGTATATGTGATCATCGCATAGACACGATTTATGAACCAGGCATACATTCTCTATCAAGTGGTAGCTAATTTCGTGTCCACGCATAATTGTGCAACGCAATACCATATTTCCGACCCATCTCATTTAGCTCCCTTCTTGAAGACGGCAGTCGTGTACGTCCATCCCACACAAAACGCTTCGCCCCAATCGTTTTTCGTCTTCGACAATTCGTAAAAGTCGGTCATGACCTTCTTGTCGTTACCGGATTTCTTTCCCAGTTGGATAGCGAAGCTCATCACCAGCAGATGCTTGTTGACAAGCGGCAAGCCCATGATGATCTGGAGTAGCTCAGCGCAGGAAGAGATCGTCAAGTCGGGGTCCTCGAAGGATTTGCTTAGGCGGCTGAGGGCAATGGCTGTGACTTCACTGATGTCTGGAGACTCCAAACGGGCGCTTTTCTCCGATTCGGTGATAAGTTCCTTAGCGCGTGAGGCATGAAACTCTGCGTTCATCAGAGCCTTGTGAATCATCTTTTTCTTGTCCACGGCCGGTAGATCTCGTTTGTCCACATTAGCCGTGTAGCAAGCAGCACAGACCATCTTCTTCTCTGTGGCTTGGATAGTTCGCACCCGACCCATGAGCCAGCAGAATCTTGCTCCCTTTGCTTCGCTGTACAGAAGACAAAGAGGGTCGTCGACTCTGGATTTGTGGGTGCCAACGCTCTTGAACTGGCATGTTCTCAGGTTGACACAAGGCTCGGAATGTCCGCATGAATACTCGACGACTGCGATGATCTTACACATCTTGTGATGTTATCTGCTGTGGAGGAGATTGATGGATAGTGAATGATTGCTGCGTCTGTGGTGCAAGTGCAGGAGAGTCTTCGATAGGTTTATAAGATCTGGTGGATTTGTTTGGTGAGGAGTGTCCAGGTGAAACCTAGTTGAGAGATAGTTGCGGCATATGCTCGTTACTTATAAACAATTGAGCTGCATAGAATGTCGTCAATGAACTGCTGCCTTCCATTGTTATCATCAATGCAATGTACAGTGTCTTTGTTTGTCTGTGCTACTGTAAAGCATCAAAGGACAATAAGTTGTATAAATGGAGTGATACATTGTACGGATAGAGAAAGCCTTTAGGCACACAAGTGTCACTTGCCTTGTTCTTTGAATGCATTGCCCATTGAAGTCTCAGGAGCTTCCAGCATTGAGCACACTATAGGATGAGAGTAGAGCACCATTCAAGATGGCCTAACCATTCAATCATAAGGTAGTGAACAGTCAATAAAGCACTAACCTGAGCGCTGACTCTGTTAACAAAGACTTCTGGCATAGAAAATGAATGTGTGCCTTTCCACTGTGTAACATCGTTATAAACCCACTCCTTTGGAACGAACCATACTCAACCATCATAGACAGAGAGCGCACTTCAGAAAGACTTCTAGCAGCAGGTAAGTACACATGTTACAGTGACACTAAGTACTGAACAGACGTAGACGTTCTGTATGAACAACAAATATACGATAGGTCCTATTCAACCAGAGTGAAGTCGTTTCCCGCCATCGGCTCATTCGTTCAGAGCAAGGAAACAACACAGCAAGAGAGCTAACTGGCGGCGACAATCAGAGGGGATAGAATAGTTTGCGTTAGTCATTTGCGATTACTGAAATTTTAAACAATTACAAACAATTTGTTAAACATCACCTAGAAGACCTTTTGAAATGCACTCACTACACGCTACTCTATCTTAGGACAAGTAGATCTCAAGACGCTCGCTTGATGTAATAACCTTAGTTCAAATGACATACCCCCGGTATGGTCATGTGCCTGAGAGCAAATAACAGTATCATGACTTCTCCAAAATGATGCTAATCTCGAGCATCCTGGTGGTGAAAACGCGGCGCTGGAGGCTAGGCGATAGAGCACCACCAATTTCAGGCTGTCTCTTGGCCCAATGAAATTTCACGAAGAACGTGGAAGATAGAATCGAGCAGACAGGTCAAAGTCAATGTGTGTTTCTGAGGGCAATCACCAGTTCAATAAGCTAGACAGTATCTGCGTAATCAAAAGGAGTGGAAGGAGTCAGCTCCATTGATTGATACAAGGAAACCACTTAATTACATTCATAAGATATACAAACATCAGCGAATCCAGTCGATGTTTTGCCTCATACAACCTCATGGAACCAGAAGCCCCCAACTTACCTGTAGTTTGTATGGCCAGCCACCCAATCCCGTCAGTAGCGACGGGTGAAGCACAATGGCCGACTTCAGTTCCGCCAACTCATGCAAGAGTCCTACTTGATAGCAATCACCGAAGCTATTCCCGCATTTCCCTATACTGGTATCCCGTTGCTGCTAGCTGCCATCCAGGTGCATAAGGAGATTAGTCTAAGGCTACAAGCATGACGCGCTGTACCCTGATATCAATCTCTTTGTAACGCGATCAAATCATTATAGGTAGTTAGACTAATTCGTGGAGGCGACGTAATGCGCAGAAGCATGACACCAGTGGCTACATGCCTGTCACAGAGTACATGATCCCTGACTCAATGAGTTTGTCAGGGTATTGCATCTGCTTTTTTATCTACTGTGTTGCAGAATGTTCATCCTTAGTCCACCCAGAGTGTTAGAAGCGCAGATCGCTAGATCTGCAACTGCTTTCAAGAAGGAGCGACGCGGAAGGGTAGTGGCATATTTCCACGCGACTATGTCTGCACAAGCTAATATCCGCCTGCAGTGTTGCGCATGGGACAGTTGGTATCGAACCATTCAGCGGCCACATCTCCGTCGATCTTCTCGCTGGCAGTGGCTTGAGCGCGTGGATTGGTGTATGGGCTGTCAAAAAGATTTCGTATTTGTTCGAATAAAATGTATAAACAACCCCATAGCGGACTATGAGAATAGCATAATGGAAGGCAGGGATGAAAAGCAAACACGAACCCCCAGTTTACAACAACAAGTCTATAAATAAACATCCCGAGTTTGTAGCATGCGGCTTGACGACGCGTCAATCCGTGTTCTAAAACCATGACAACAAGACAGTTCACTGGGCGCCGAGATCCAATAGAGGTGTTCGTCAGAGGGATCAAAGCGCAGCGGCTAAGAGGCAGAGCCGATGGGCCTTGTTTATCTGAAGCAAAGCAATGGGCACATCGCGCATTTGTTACCATGCAGGACTTTGGGGAGGGGCTCGCTTAATACTTTTCTCTCTCCGTGAACAGCAGTATGAGTTCGGACGTCTACTTCAAGGTCAAGCCGTGTAAAGGTCATGATAATTGATAGCGACGATCGTTCTGCTACTTCCTGTAGATCGTCGAGCTCGACCCGGGGCCTAGTGATGTCTGCTTGACGTTGGAGTGTGTCTAGACCACCTGCTGCTCGTTCGTATGCATGCCGCACAATTCAAACATGCAGAGTCGCACGGTGGCCTCGTTGCATTAGAGATGGGTCGTCGGACAATGTTGCAGCGTCATGTCCTGAGCAGTCGAAGAGTTTCCCCTCATCTTTGATGTTCTCATCGGGCCACTCTGGTACCAGACCTACAGTAGAGTTCAGCACGAAAGCCAGGCATTGCAGCGTGAATGAAACGACAGACGGTATGCTATCGCTTGCTCGACTGCCCACCCTGCCGAGACAGCCTCGGAATCAAGCATGCGGCTCACCGTCCAGCCGTTGGTCAGGCCCGCCCACACTCCGCGTTGAGTCATATTCACCTGTATAAGAACCTTGTACCGTGCATGTGAGAGCGGATTCAGTCTCGACGTTCTTGGTAGCATCAGACTGCAAATGCAGCGGTATATGCGTCTTCTGGGTCCGAGGGTGCAGCACAGGCACTACACGCACCGCCTGTGTTGTCGTGCCGGGACGGGATTATACTTCCCATAGTTGGAAGTCCATCAGTCGGCATTGCCCTCGCCCAGGACGCGCGCTGCTGGCTTACTCAAAAGTGTGGACGATGATCTTATCTACTTGCAATATTGTGCCGTCAAAGAGGGTGGTATCCAGCGCGCGGGGCGCGAATCAACGGGCGCCGTGACGACCCCTCCATTCAGTTGGCGCGCGGATAAGTTGAGTCTTCAGGAGATCAAGCCGACCCTCCATTTCAAGGGTAGCATCACCACCCCTGACCATGGTGCATTCTCAACAAAGTATATGCATTGCCATGGGTCTTGTATCCTCAAGCTTCCATAACACCGGTTGAGCTTCCTATATTCACGTCTTCTCCGTGACCGGGGACGCGCGAAAAGGCCATTACCCTGCCGGCAGAAGTCTACAGCCACATATAAATGCGGTTTGGAGTAGTTAGTGTAGCACGGCGGTAGTTCACGATGTTGCTGCTCCTGCGATATACACTGCGATATGACAGGGATTCTGCATCCGGAATAACCATCTGCCAAGGTGAGATTTTTCCTCTTGTCTGGACCTGACTTCCCTTTGCGGACACCTTGACAAATCATAAAATTCCCGACAGCTGTAACCCACATAAGCCAATCATCGTAGCTTCGGACGCTAAACACTATATTCAAGCTATACTTCACATCAACACATCGCTGTGAACAGGTGTGAACAAGTGTGGGAAGCCCTGAGCATCACGACACGCAAGATGCCATTTGCATCTGAGCATGATCGAGCAGAGCGCGCTCCGATAGATGATGTCCGACGCCAAAGTAATATTCGATTTGTACAGTATAACCTTATTCCTCTCGACAGCCGTTAGCAACTTATAGTACAACATGAATGCCATTCCCTAACCCAATGCTTTTCCATAATCCAATGCAACCCCAGATTCCTCTTTGTCGCCTAGTTACGCGCCCTAGCCCCGTTTAAATGCTTTTGAACCGTGATAATGCCGAAATGAAACCTCCTGGGCCACGTTGGATGCTTGAAGATTGGCACAGCGAACTAGATGGTTAATATAAGATACCTAGAATAGTGGCTCGTAAGCTTGTGTGCAAACAGCTGCCGCATTTCAACTCGCGAGTGGCAAACACGACAAATGTGACTGTACAGCACGATCGTCTAATCAGTTCTCACCAACTGCATTAGGCTATCATGAAGAGACATGAGATTCCTCGGGTGACTGGCTAGCCTCCTAATCTTTGCCGCGCTCGCGTGACGTCGGAGGCGGTGGAGGCGGCGGCGGCGCACCACGCTCTCTTTCTTCTGATGCGGCTCTAGAGTGGTATCCCCCCTCTGCTGGCGGCCTGCTGACTCTGGTCTCAGGCATAAAGCGGGGTGACGGTTGGTCTGACAGCAAGGACGAGACCGAATGAGCACTGCTCCGGGGTTGGTGAGACGGTTCGGCGAACGTCGTTTCCCTTGACGTCGAGACAACTGGATGCCCAACCCCTGGCGAGAATCCGCGATGTGGCCCTAGTATATCCCGAGTCCGACTGGCCGCTCCGTATGCCGAGATATCACTTCGCTGCCGTGAATGCCCACGCCGGCCTGGGGGAGGAACAGATATCGTCGAGGTGCTGGCGAACTGTCCGAAGGGCGGAGATCTGGATCGCCTGGAGGGAGGAGGTGGGGCTTGATGGGGTCCCGTCGCTTTTCGTTTCTTTGGCGAATCCACTAGTTCCGCCAAGAAGCAGTCATTAGCCAGACAAGTCTCTCTCTATTTGTTGGACTTGGACTTGGACGAACCAGATGAGGCTCCTTGCTGGCCAGAGCCTGCCTGTGAAGTCGGAGGTTGCCAGTGGTGAAAGTATATGGAAGGAGATGGCTGAGTATCTTGCTGCGTGGCAGATACTTGCTGCTGCTGTGCGCCATGCGAACCATGAGAAGGCCCGACGGCGGCGGCGCTGCCTTCTCCCGTGCTCAACCGAGGCAGCGCCGAACCCCCTAAAGCACCCACGGGGCGAGTGGCGGGTCCGCCCATGGTCATCGTCTGGGCCCTTGCTCTTGTTGGCGACCCAGGGCCTTGGTAGGGAACAAAACCGACTTGCGGACCAGCTCCGGACACGGGTGTAGGTGGTACGCCACTCGAACCGCCATATGAGGCGTATTGTTGAGAATCTCTGCGATGCTCGGGGGACAATGGTGCCTGGGCCGTTGAAGCTTGACCATGGTGGTGCTGGGGCAACAGTTGCTGGTGGAGGAAGTCTAAGGTTGCCTGAGGCAAGATTCCACCACTCATGCCCGCGAAGACTACCGGGACCATTGACGGTGGAATACCACGATCAAGTGACGTGCGAAGCATTTCGTTCTCGATCCTTCTCTGTTCTAAGCGTAAGGATTCTTGCCGAGTCTTCTCCTCTTCCTGTCTTCTACGCTCTTCCTCAGCCTTAGTCAACAACCAATTCCGCATCGACTCCTCAGAACCCTGCCATTGAGGTGGTGGCGGTAACGGCCCGAGACTTTGGCTGTGCGAAGAAACCACAGGTGCCTGAGCTTGTAGTCCTGAACTTGGAGTAGGTGGTAGAGGATGGCCAGGCGGCGGCGGTGGATTTAGTGCCATGGCTGCCGGCAATGGCAGACCACGATGAGGCGCCGACATGGACTGGGTTGGCGGACTGCGATGCAGCTTGGAGGTGGCGTTTGATTTTGGTGGTGCGTCCAAGATTGTCACGGGGGGCGAGGATCGAGGTGGTGTCGGTAAGTCATGGAAAGGCTTGTAGCCGTAATGAAGGGGCTGTTTGACGGTGAGCATCATCTTCGAGAACCATGTGAGGATGAGCTAGGGTGTACGACAAGGCATAGCTATATTCAGGCAGGGACGAGAAAGGGTGCAAACAGAAAGCATATGGGTATAGAAGCATTAACAACCTTTGCGTGGGAAAGCTGGAGAGGTCGGCCAGCTTAGTGGTGTGGGATCGGGAAGCAATCGGGGCTTATGATATAGTTTGGTCCGTAAGGCGAGCCTCATCTGAAGATCGGTACCACGCACATGGGTGAAGAAGTATATAATTTCAAAAAGGCATAGCACACGGCGATGATTGTCGATGAGGTAGTATCTGGGCCGTTCCAAGCTGGGCAGGCGCCGGCACGGCAGCACTTCAAGAGCCACGCTAGACGCTTGCGAGAGGGGACGCAGACGCAGTCCTTGTTTTCAACGGGAAGGCCAAGACGTACAGTAGTGAGATACAGCTCTGTGTAGATCTTGGAAGACCAGGGCCACGGCAAATCGAGCTGTGTGAATAAAATCCTGCTACTTTGCGGCCGATTTAGGCAATGCCCAAAATGGAAAGTAGGTAGGGTCAAAGGCGACCTGAACTCGAATGGAGATGTGGAGTACACAACGGCCAGGCTTGATTGGAAGCGGTACAGCCGATGGACAAACTGTCACCAGAGCCGCAGCGGCCAGTTTATGATCAGAGTCGTCGACAACAAGAGAAGGAAACTGGGTATGGCGCGCAGGAGCCCCAGAGTGGTACAAGTCTCTGTATAAGGCAGTGAAGACGACGACGACGAGAATATTGTCCGTCCCCAGAATAATGAGCGTTTGGTGTGTGTCTCCCGAGTCAGGCCCGCTCGTGGGCAGAGACGGTGGGATGCGGCAGAGGCGCACAGGCTCGACAGGTAATATCCGAGGAGATCGACAAGACGCGAGCAGAGAAAACGGTCAGTGTCGACAAACTAGTAGACTCGTAAACAGACCATCATAGGAGGGAAATCATATCGAGCTGTGGCTTGACGACAGGAGTCAAGACGTGCCGGAGGAGGGGGACTAGGAGCCGAGTAGGAGGGGAAGCTTTTCGTCTCATTCCTTTAACGACAAGGCTGACCTGTCGACGACCAGCATAGTTTCGCCTATCCCTGAGCATCCCTTGGGCTGCCCAGGGTTCCAGGATGAAAAGCCGGCGGCCAGGGTGCGTGGTCCGGCTTTGGGTTGGTGTCAGTCTTGCTTCTTTCTGCTTCTCGAGTTACCGTTTTAGAGCTTACCCAGTTTTCGACATGTAGAAAAGGCGCGTGGGCTGATACGGCGCAGGCCTGCTCCCCTGGCAAGCGAAAGCAAAACACAGCAGTCAAGAGGCGAACGAGTCAACTAATGTGGGGGCAAGGGGTGTGAGACTATTACATGTGGTGAAGCAGCCGAGCAGCTCCTACGTGCAGACTGGAATAAACAATCAGAACAAGTTTAAGTCGTTGGACAAAGTGGGGACCAAGGGAACTAGGAGTTCGGCTTGACGAAGGGATGGGTAACGGGTTCCAGTCCTGAGGGCATACTGTCTACCGGCTAGTGCACAGGTGCATGTAAAAGGAAACATGAACTACAGCACATGATGTGTTGATGTAGAACCAGACCAATGGTCGATATCACGATTGAAAGCAAGTTATCCAAGTCTGGAGAAGCTGACGGATGCTTGTCTGACAGTTGGTGAGAAGAGCAACGGCAACTAGGCAACAAGAGGTGTCCAGACTCGACGGACTGGAATTGGGATCTGGAAATGTCTCAGAAACTCGAAGCACGTTGAGGATCAACGGCGCAAGAGTCTTGGTGCTCCACGAGCCATAGCATGGCAGCCTAGACTGCAAGATGAGACGGGCTTGACGGGGAATGAAAGGCCGGTGGCTGTTGCGGAAGCGCTATCTGTCTCGTCTACCCTACGGTCTGTGAGATGGTTGGCAAAATACCTATCGGACCATTAACCACAAGTGCAGAAGACGGGCATTTATTATTAGTCTAATCCGTATTTCGCGACCCGCTTAAACAGACTCGGCATAGGGAAAAAGTGCCCGTCTACGCAGACAGAGCAGAGGCAGAGTGGACGGCGAGACGGCTGGAGGATTTGTGAAAGTGGCTGAGTAGCGGGTGGTAGTATGCAGCATGCAGACCATCTCGGCTACGCTACAGATTACACTGTACCATCAAGTTGAAGTTGACATTGGCAGCCTGCGAGGGTTTCGTCTGCAATCTAGCATACGGTACGAGCCATACTGTGACGGCTTGCATGGGACGGACGGGCATGCAGATGCGTCTCGAAAACCTCTCGAGTAGCAGTGGCTGAACGCTTTGATTCTTTTGAACTTCCGAGGTGCCTGTCTGTGCTGAGGGTCCCGTCAGAGACATACATGAAGGCCATGGTTCGTGCATACATGACCTTACACGTACAGTATGTAATAGCTAGACCGAGTACATGTAGATCAGCTTGCTAATTAACTACAGTATGCTGAGACATGAAAACCTGAAGTCGTTGATGGGGAGTCTGGAAACGGAAGAACAGCACGTAGCACGAACTTTCAACTACCTGTACGTAGAAAGTTAATAGGGCGGAGTAAAGCCGCAACCGAACAAGTTTTGCATACCCAATGCGCACAGCTTTACTGTTGACCTGACGACCCAGTAGCCCGCGTGTGATGTTGCTTTGTTTCATGTCCCTTAGGTGAATGCCATGTCGATTCGTGCTGAAGGGTGTTTACATTGTACGGTACGGTAGGGTGGCTGGGTGGCTTGACTGAGGAATCGTGGACATCGGATGCGTCAGAACTTGGAGCGATTGGGTTGGTGCAGGTGGGGTTCACGCTGACACGCGAGCACAGTACGGGATACACATAAGCCTCTCCTCCAAACGGAAACTGGCGAGTTCGGCACCAGCTCATCCTCCACCATCGTATTATTACCCCCGTTAGTTCATCGAGCTGATTGCCGTGGGCCACAACGATACACGTACAGTAGCTGCGTGTTTCAAACCGCCGCTTATAATCCAAAAGGGCCCCAGTAGCATGGGTCTTGGTCCTTGGATGATCTACCTGCAGACTGTGGCAGCTAGGCCTTCGAGGTATTGCACAGTCAACACCTCAGTCAAGGGCATAGTAAATACATACACGTATGTACAGGATCCAACATCGAAACTCCAAAAGTCAAAAAAAGAAACCAAACGATGTGCAATACACGGTGCTGCTTCTCCCAATATGAGCCAGCCCGGAATCTTTTACTCCTAGTGGTAGTACCTACTGTCTACCCAACTACGGAAATCCATTCTCTGCCCAACGGGAGATGGGATAGTCGCAAGGAGTGGTCTGGGCATAGTCATAAGCGGCGGTCCTTTATATATGATCGCCACCAAGCATTTTAATTGAAGCTGACAAGGCCTGGTTTTGCCTTGATTGCCTACTGAGCTAGACCGCTGTCCTTCTATAGAAACTTGGGACCGATGTGTTACCTCTGCTCGTCTGCCTCCCTTGGAATCCCGAATCTGTTCGTCCAGGGCCTTCATCTTGGACAGCCTGGGCGCATCCTCGGTTACGAGACAGGCGGTTGGTCCTGTCGTGTGCTTGGAGCCTACCGTAGGCAATAGAAGGTTAGGGTGCGTCTTGTCCTGTGTATGTGTTACTGTATGGGCACATGGATGCCTTGTGTCGGGTCGGAACCGGATTAGGCAAGTCACTATGGCCGTTTCGACTAGGAAAGCCCTAAGAGCTAGCCATGTGGTGAAGCCGGGCAGCCGGGATGTTGAAATTGGCGTTTCGAATCCAGGACTGCGCCAAGGAGCACGGTTGCCATCCAGCTAGATCCTTTTCAAATTCCGCCATGGCGGGACGGAGAACTCCCCAGAAGTGATACAAAAACACATCACCAGAAGTCTGGACTTGGCTTGGGGAGCAACTACGATGAGATATACTGTTGGTTGTCAATGCTGAATTAAAGACAGAAAGAAAGACGAGGGCGAGTCCAGTTAGCAATGGGATGAAATGGATCTGCGCCTCATCTCATGTCCAGCCTAAGAACAACCATAAAAGTGACGAACCTCCTACTCATCTACTGAAGATGACGACAGCTGAATATCAGCGAAATGAGCGAAGGGCAGTCGCATGCTTCAGCTTGATAGGGAACACATGGGCCATATAATACGAATATGCAAGCTATGCATCTGTTAGACAGTATACACGAGTTCCGGCAGGGCTCCGATAAACCCGGTGTCTGGTCTCATTCACGACGGTCTAGCTTGTGAGGAAAGATTGTCATCTCTGCCAGTCCTGCGATACGGGCTGCTATTAGTTTAGTCTGACAAGCTGCTGCGCAATTGATGGCACTGATTGGCGCCTTGACGCGCAGCAGGGAAGATTACATGCATAAGACTAGCATGCCAAAACGCGCCAAAACCCTTTCATGAGTCGCCAATTCCCGGATTCGACTCCTATTGCATCCAAAAACCGTGAAGTGACACGCGATGCCATGGTGTGTCCCCCCGCTGCATTGGGTCAGATAGAGATAAGCTGTCAGCGGCGAATCGATAGGATATCTGTCAATGTGGAGCGCTGCACAATGCTTTTCAATACGAAGCCGATGCTGGTCTTGTGTCATGCGAAGCAGCACGTATAATGGAAATAAGATACAGATTAGAGCTAGGGTGATTAGGTTGTGAGAATGTAACTAGAGCCCCTACCTATGACGTGAAGGAATGATCACTTATAACAAGACTGGCCAGATACTTCCAGGATCGTCTCTTGTGCATAACTGTAAACTTTCAAGGTTGCATGGTGATTTGAATCGAAGAGGTTGATCCGTAACCTACCTAGCCACAGTGTGTTACCACTGCATCACAACCTACCTGTACACTCAGCGGTCACAACCAGCACTGGCAGAGAGTTTCTGGCCGCACTGAAAGTGCAGCTGGTGACCAAGAACCCAAGACAGCAGAAAGGGAGAATATGGCAGATTCCTGGTTTGGCCATATCTCGGTTTCCAGCGCTGGATCAACTCAGGCAGAAGTTCGACTGCAGAGCGAGGATTGAAGTCAGGTTGTGGCTTGTCGAAGCTACGCTGCTGGGCGGTATGCGCACCGTGCTGCGTAAGATCGGGGGTGGTGGTTGATAGAGTTGTGGACAGAGCTCGAACAGAGTGTTTTTGGCGGGCTCACTTGCCCGATTGAGTCACTCTTGAAACAGCACTGTCATCCTAAGGTACTGTACAGTTTATCGTCATCTTGTAATCGGCTGCCGGGTCCACGATCCAGCTGACATTTCTTCCGTCCGTGAGTCTTTTTTCGAAGCATGCGAACGAGCGTGAAGCAATGAGCACGGTTAAGATAAACTTACAGGTCGATGCCGCCCCCCGCCGTTAACAGTCTTGGCATGGACGGACTGGCATCTCGCACACCATCATCCTGACATCTCTTCTGCAGGCCACAAGCTGTCGACGACTCTGTCATCCTGCAGATGCTGTCGACTTGCGACAGATAAGCCGGTAATCCTTGCCCTTCACGCGTCACGTACTGTATGCAGAAGCGACGACGCTTCGCATCTCTGTCGCATCTCCTATGCAAACCCCACCACCAACCAACAACGAAGCGCCGTTGGGAAAATTCAAGCTAAACTCAAGGCGCGACCGGGGTTCTACAGTAGTGCATACCGTCCGCCAGCGGCCGAGACCTCATTCAGTTCCGGGTCCGAATGGATCCCATCCTGGTATTCTTTATGACCCCTACGAAGACATGATACCTGCATACGTGGCTCTGCGTCGTTTTGAAAGATATACAATGACGTTGACCGATCAGTCCTTCGCACCCGAATGTTCGTTCAAGTGGGAGCGTTTAACTACCCATCATAAGCTTCACTGGTTCTAGGATAGCGGCAGGCGTCCCAATGGACAGGCATTTGGCATGTCGACTTTACGCACTATCCAAATCCACATAATTAACATAACGCCTCGCCGCACCGACGAACGCCATGCCTACAAGTATTCAACAGCGTACTAACCTGTCGCCATCGAGGGAACGATTAAGTAGCTACTGTGTGTAATACGTATGCAAATGTCAAGCAACAACAGGGAGGCTGTTCTGCGGGCCCATGCCATCTGCATGCCGTTACATCTGTCTTCGCGCAATGACTGGGCAATGGCTGCGACCTTTTGCCCGACACTTCTGTGCTATCAGAATTTGGGAGTGCGCATAGAGGCCACACACTGGGCCTCTAATGTCGTCCTTTTATTTCCAGGGGTTCGCTTCTTCCAGCTCGAGACCCCTGCTTAGCTAATGCATGCGCAGATACAGGCGACATGCATCGCCTTATTAGAGTATACCGGCTTGGCCAGCCTGTGGCTGGATGGGCCCAGGGCAGACAGAGGAGGCGCCCCGGGTCTCGTAGCTACGGTGTGAGTGGATAGTCAGTCCAACATTGACTTTGCTGACTCTACTCAGGTAATAGTACCCGGTGCGTTCTGCTTGTTGAGGCTGATAGTCCACCACACCGTCCCCAAAAACATTTAATGCAGCATCCGCTAGTCATAAAGGGGGAAAGGAAGCAGAAAAAGAAGCGACAACAAGAGAAGCGCGGCTGAATCCTGCTTTTCTTACCGCTCGCCGGGGTCATCGGTGCGCTAGATATCGTTACATGGATCTACCAGATCCGCATACCTAGCTCCTGACGCGTGCATAGCTTGCGTTGCTTGCCCACGCGAGTTGTTTATTGCTCTGTTTTGAAGTTGGCGTCAGCGGTTGAAGGCTGCCGCAGAATGCTACAATCCACGCTCTAGTTCGAGAGACAGCCGTTCTGAATAAATCGGTGTGGCTGAGGTCTCGGACCGTGTCATACACATACATCTACAACCTGCAGTTATTCCGGTTTCTCGTGGGCTTGCGGAGATCTTGTCGATCGGCCCGCTTTGAGGCATTGCGGGGCTTGAAGACTCTAGCATCTTTCACGACACGAGCCAACCACAAGTCATAACATGACGCCAACAGCCACAAACTGACAGAGTGACATATCTCACAATGGACAGGCGAGACAGGCAAGGAATCAACTATGTAAGTATCGTACGATGACCCAGAATATTCCGCCTAGTTCTTTTCCAGCTGCCCACCCAGTCCTGGCTCGACATCGCCACATGAAAGCCATGAAAGTCTATCATTATCTAAATCCAACTCCATACACTTGGAAGAGATGTTTACGTAAGTGTATCGGCTTGACCATGTAGAGAATGGCACACAGCACAACATTCGGAAGGCAACAAGATCTTATAGGTATCCACCCAATCCCGTCAAACTCCGGACAGCCACCACGGCCCTAACTTCTGTCCTACCTTGTTTTCCCGTAGACCAAAGAGACCTTATGGAAAGAATCCCTTGTCGAAGTTGCCAGCATGGTTAGTAGACGACCACCACAAGCGATTGGTGCGGTTGGTTTTCACTACGGCATCTGCACTGTACCAAGATAGACCGAAAGACGCCATTCACTGGAAAAGTTGCCGTGCTATACTAGTTTCCGCGATTATGTGACATAGAGCAGTGTGTCAAGATAGTCTACGACCGCCTCCGCCCAATGGAATGGCACATGGCAACTGCGCAATTGCCATTTTCCCAAGCCCTGGGAAAGTGCGAATCTGTTCTCCATTTTGTTTGAGCACCATCCATCTCGCTTTTGGTAGAGGCTTGTTGGATCGGTCAAGCCGCTAGAAAGAGAACTTCGTCAGAATCCCAGCGCTGTGGCAGAAGTTTCTCAGCTCTATTCGGTTTGATGCGTCTAAGTCCGCCATTTCAGCTCTAAAATTTATGTTTGGGGGCTTTATACAACGTTCCCCGCCTCTGATTCACGACAAGAGGCTACAGTCCATTATCTTGGTCGACTGAATACCGACTTTGACTGTTTTGAGATAGAATTTCAACGACTTAGCTCATAGGTGTCGACTTGCCCCCGTTTCAATGCTCATGGTTACCCCCGGCAAGAGAGCATGCCTGGCGTCCAAAAGAAGATAGTCCACAATAACACTCTCATCCTTCCAGAACTAGGCTATCGGCAAATCCTGCACACTTTCACTCCATTCCATCATCCTACTGGAGATCTATGCACTACATTGGTGTGTAATGTCCTGATCGCCCAAGACAGGTCCTGAAAGATCATTTGGGCTAATTAGCACAAAATACTCATGATTCTCTGGCCTGCACTAGAAAATAATTCTACAGTGCTTATATCCCCTGATGCTTCCATGGATATCCACGGCGTAGGGTGCGTGTGATGCGCCGTATTTTCACGTTTCACGTACTAAGCCCATACACGAGCCAAACTGTGACCTATGATCCGGCGGACTGGACTCGTCACTCTACAGGCTACATCCGTACGACGTACAGAGTCGTTGCACTAAGCCTCTTCCGAGCGCCAACCGGGCTTGATTTCCGAGTTTCAAGGGTTTTTTTCACCGGTGGTGGATTATCTCAGCTAGGCCTTTCCTCGGGCCAGAACAGGACTGCGTCTTGCCGTCTACCGTTAATCCCGGGACGATCACATGCACACCGATCCGGGATAGACCCGACCGGTTCGCGGAATGCAGACCAGCCATGTATGCAGAGGCTATGATCAATGCTTGTTTGACTTAACATGTGTTATCGCTACCTTTGTTCAATTGACTTTTTGTGGAGCATGAGGCTCCCTTATCCTAGTTCAGGATGAATGATCCTCTGGGGGATCGCCAGAGCCTCGGCGCGAGACAGGAATCGGACAGACATCCCTATTCCAGGATCGAACCCCGGCATAGTTCTATCAAAACAATTCATCACGCACAAATTGCGTGACTTCCCATGTGTACATCTGCAAGTGGAAACAGAACCTTGACAGCACCTTTATTCTCGGAAGTCCCTCGTCGCACCCGTTAGGACATCTCGCTAAATCAGCGAGCCGACAGGGAGGACGCGCCGCTCACCTTTTGTCATTTCTCTGCCTTGGAATGCATCGTGAGCGCACCCGAGAGCATGGTTCTTGGACCGTTTTCGTCACACCTTAGGGCTCGATCTGGTCCGTGACAGGCAAGAACTCCGGGGAACTGAAACAAGTGGCTGACGAGGGTTCATGTTCTTGTAGGACAACTCACCAACGTCCCTTTTCTGGTGCCTGTGTAATCTCAGCCACGCTTCTAGAACCGTTGTGAAATGTACGCTATCCTACGAGGAGACATCGTAGAAGGTAGAAGGTCAGAGCAGCTGAGGTGATTAATTAGCACTCTACGCTGGCGGTTTTTGGCGGCCTAGGATTGACCTTGCATGCGAAGCTGTCAGCACGGCCAGATCTGTCCGCCTGCCTGATCGCTGTCGGGTATCCAACGACTAATACGAAAGGATGACTCCGTGGCAAGGTATTTCGCTGTGCCTTGATGGGAAAATCTCGTAGTTGATACCCGATCGGTCCACGGCTACAGAAGGTATATCAAGATGATCCTTGGATTTGGGTAATTCGGCTGGCGTTCTCCTTTAGGCAAGTTGAGCCTGATGGAGACTGAGTGGGTTGGGAACTGCATGCATATATAATAAGTTGACTAACAACTGCTAGGTACACAACACAGGTGCTTACATGACATGTATGAGTATACATGATGGTGCAAGTCTCTTGTGCGTACTGTGTACAGTAACTACGTGGTAGAGATGGCAGCGACGGAGACACGTGTATGGTGATGTGTGTCCCTTGACTCAAGACTGAATACGCAAGATGATGTAAAACGTCTGACCAAGTAGCGAATGGATATGTCATAGCAGTGGAGTTGATCTCTGTCTCTCTTCGCAAAGTGGTGTCTTGTCATAGCGCTTTGCTGCGTATATCACAAGTAGGATGCTAAGATCCCGTGCTCCCTTCCAAACTATACAATTCAACATCTACAAAAACACTGTGTTCGTTCCTTACCATGTTCGTCCACCTACATATCGGTTGCATCTGCAGCAAGTCAATAGCGTGTGTACAAGAGGAACCAACAAAATCACATGTAAGATGGTCACTGTCCTTATAGAGATATAGGGGGAAAAGCCTCAAGCTTATACCTACCAGGCAACAAGGTCCCAAGTATCACGAAAGTCAACTCCCTCCTATCCGTGAAGCAGTAATCCGTGTGTAGATGGAAAAGGCCTCAAAGATACATCAGCATTTCAGAAGTTAATAAACCAGTGCAATAACATCCACGTCTAGCCGTCATGCAGAGTCCTTCCAACAGATGTCCGTGTCTCTTTCATGGGCCACAGAAAATGCCTCAAGGTAACGCGGATAACAAAGTTATTGTGCAAATAGAAATCTCAACCTTGGGTGGGACACATGTAGATGAGACCACCTCTCCAATCCCGGAGCATTCCTAGAAATCGGTTGTTGTCCTGTGCTCTCTTATCGAAGAGTTGAACATCGTCAAACAGATCTAGTACCAATTGCTTAATATCGACATTTTCAAATGCGAGGTCACTGCGACCACGAACAAATATTCTGTTTCGTTTCATTTTCTTTATTCTTGGTCATGGGAATATTTACACCTCCCATCTTTGCTATCCTTGTATATGCTTTGCTCGTGTATGCTTTGTTCGTGTTCCGGCCTAGACGCCGAATTATTTGGTCCCATTGCTCAGGTATAAGTAACCGACCACCCGTTTGTCTATGCAACCATGCAGCCGTAATGAGGATGCCTTTGCCTGGGTTCAACATCAAGTAACAGGCTCCTAGCTTCATCAATGCCGCCAATTTGTCCCACCCTTCCCATAGCCATAGCCCAACCGGCCAGACCCAAAATGCAGAATGCTTGCGCGTCTTAGGTGATTCTGATGCACGCTCCGACAATTGTAGTGAAATAAAGGACGAGAACAAATGCCTTCCGTGTATGTCTGTATACCTGCTGTCTAGACCGAACCGGGTTGCTTGAATGCTTCATCGTAAATAGAAATGAGTAGGCGATTGAAAGGCAGAGAACGTTCGATGTGAACGAAAAGAACAGGCCATCAGTACCCGATTGTAGCCTCAAGGCACAGAGATCATTTGGAAACTGGAGGAGTCCTAGCTGACGTAGTAGATAAGGGCGGAGTAGTAAGGGGAGTATCAGCCCTCGTCGAAATCCGCTCTTCAGATGACTGAGTCTCCTCGCCACCCAGAGGGACAATGTCTGGTCTGAGGTTTCTCTTAGTCAGTACAGACTTAGGCTTGTCGCCAGGATTCAACGATGCCAAGCCTTCACTGTTCTGGCGGCTTTTTACTAGCTTTCTAGGTTGCCGCTTCGCTGACTGCAGCTTTGGAATATCGGACGCCTCCGTTGGTGCTCGATTCTTGTTCGATTCGGTAGCAGCTTCACTGGAGCTACGCCGCGGGACCCTCAGGGGCTCAGCAGACGTGTTGTCTAGTGACGGATGATTGTTTGGTTGCAGGAGCGGAGGAGAGTTGCCGGGAATTTCGTGGCCGGTGATCGTGGGAGGGCTAGGAGCCCGCTGTGACGGTCGATTGGCTGGCCTGGAAGTATAGGTATCCAGTTTGCGTTGTAAGACATCTGCTTTCACTGGCTTCGCGAGGTAGTCGTTCATACCTGCGGCTAAACATTTTTCCCGGTCGCCTTGAATAGCCGACGCTGTCATTGCAATGACTAGAATGCTCTTGACTTCCTCGAGTGGATCTTGGCGCAGTAGCTTAGTTGCTTCGTAACCATCAAGGACGGGCATTTGCACGTCCATGAGAATTACATGGTATGGTATGCCCTCTTGAGCCTTCTGCCGAAGCCCTTCGATTGCTTTCTGTCCATTGTCGTATGCATCAACGTGCTTGTAACCAAGTTTGCGTACATACTGGATGGCAATCTTTTGGTTGATGATGTTGTCTTCGGCGATGCAGATCCGCAGCTGGTCTTTAGGTACCACTGTCAAGTCAACCCTAAGATTCGATACAGATTCCTTGACACTATGGTGCACACTCAGCTGGGGAACATCACGCGTCTGTTCAGGCGTTTGAGGAGTGGCGTTGTCTTGAACATCTCCGGCTGAAACCTCTGCCTTGGCTTTATCGAAAGTAACAGTGAACCAGACAGTCGTGCCGATGTCTTCTTGACTCTCAAGTTCAATGTGTCCTTTCATCATCGTCTCAATCAAAGATTTGCAGATACTGAGACCAAGACCACTGCCCCCGTACTTCCTCGCAGTACTTGCATCTGCTTGACTGAATGGTTTGAAAAGCTTGGCTAATTGCTTAGAGGGGATGCCAACACCGGTATCTTGTACCCAAAAGGTGAGTGTGGCCTGTCCATCTGTTTCGCTCTCAACTTTAGCACCAATAGTGATTGATCCATCCTCTGTGAACTTCAAGCTGTTGCCGATGAGATTTCCAAGGACTTGGTGTAGGCGGGTGGGATCACCGTAAATTAGCAAGGGCGGCAGGTTTATGTCCTGAACGATCTTGACGTTCTTCTTGGAAGCTTTCTCCCGATTACTGTAAGAAACAGCTCTTACAACTTCGCGTACCATCTCCTCCGGGTTGAACGCGATAATGTAGAGCTTCATCTTATCGGCCTCCATCTTAGAAAAATCAAGAATATCATTTATCACAGTAAGCAGGAGGTCAGCCGATACTCGTATCGAGTCGGCCATTTCGAGTTGGTCTTTGCCAAGCGGGCTGTCTCTGAGTAGTTCCGAATTTCCGATGACACCATTCAGAGGAGTGCGCAGCTCGTGAGATACGTTCGCGAGGAAAATATTCTTGGCCTTGGCAGCCTCTTCGGCAAGTTTGACATTGCGATTAGCTTCGGCTTCGGCTACCTTGGCTTTGGCCTCAGCTTCAATAGCATTTGTCAGTGCTCGTCTTTGCATCTCGATCATAGTGTCGTTCTCTCTCGAAGCCTTCTCTAGGCCCTTCATAGCTAGCGCATTGGAGTAGGATATGCCAATTTGATTGACTAGCAGTTGCAGCACTGTCACAATCCTGTCTGTGAATGAGCCAGGTGACCCTTCAAGGTAAAGGACACCAAGAAGGGGCTTGGAGCCATGGCAAATTGGCATTGCAACGATCGCCTTGCCTTGTGGATTACGCTGCAACCAAGAACGTGCAACATTACTGAACCTTTCATCGCTGAGAATATCAGAGGTGAAGACCACCTCGCGAAATCGGGTGCAATATAGGACGACATTCTCGGCGACTCGAGAAGTACCAGCGAGAGATCGTCCTGGCGTGTGAGCTATAGCACCTCTTTCAGGATCACCGCTGGCGGCAATACACCAGGTACCTTTGTCCTTGCCATCATCGTCTTGCACAATGATCGCAGCTTGTGTAACATATCCACCGCATGTCTGGAGGATGACATCACACATTGTCTTGAGCAAGACGTCGATTTGCAGTACGGATGAAATGACCTGTGACGAGACGAGAATGGCATGCAGATCAATCATGTCGAGAGCTGGAAGGCCAGCACCCACTTCTGTTTGGGTCGACCCCCGCCAAGCTGCCATTCGGGTTGCTTTTGTTTCTTCAATGGCAGGGTGCGGTGTCTGATGGACGTCTTCGCCATCCGCTACATATGGAATAGCTGCAGAGTCCCCGGCGAAATCTGTTTGGACTGCTGCTTCAGCGGTTCGATGGCTGGGAGTCGGGCCGTGTAGTAGTAGTACGTGGTCTTCTTCGATGCAGTGGGCCACGCCCAGTGCTCCAACTTGTCTCCAAAGTGATACCGACTCTTTCAATACAGCCATCGCCGATCTCCTCGCCGCCTGCCTAATGAAGAATCCAGCCATTAAATAGTTTCCAAGAGCTTCCTCGAATGTGAAATTGTACTCAGAAGCATGATCAAGGGCTGCCTCATATTGCCGAATAGCCCCACCATGGTCACCACGAAGCTCCGCAACTTGCGCATCGAGAAATTTCGACCAGGCCAGGTAATTCACGTTGGAGACGACTTGCCAAGCTTTAATCTTGGTGTTCAGCTGGTTGATTTGCGTGATTGTATCTTGAACTTCACTTTGCAGCTCTGAGGTGTCAGTTCGCGGATCGACTAGTCTTCGGAGGAGGAGCCCCGAGAGCGTAAGTCCGTAAAACGCCATGACAACCCTCGTGTTGCGGATGGACCATATCAAATCAAGCTTGTCTATGCATCTGTGTCCGATTTCGCATGCTTTCTCGTGGTGCCCATAGAGGTACAATGGTATTATCTCCATGGTTTCGTAGAGGAGAGCAGACCGGTCACCGTTGCTGGTACTCTGTAGGAGCCAGCTCTTGTAAGACTCTGAATCGTGTTGATCGTCCGACATGACGCCTGTTTCATCTTTAATTCTTGTCTTGCCTTGCAGCGATCGACATAGCTGTCGAGTCGAGATTAGGAAAGTTCCACCTCTAGTGTCCTGGTGCCAACCATCAACTTCCTCGCAGCAATATTGACAAACAGTCTCAAGATCAATGACGTTTTCGCTCGCAAAGAATTTGAGTTGCACCGAGAGACCGTAAGTGAGAATGATTGAAGCGCGGTCGCCAGCGCTTGCCGCATAACCTACGAGCTGGTCGCACTGACTAACCGTCACACATAGGGGAGTCTGGATGTGACTGACGAAGGCTGCAAAGGCCATCGAGCCGCGAGCGAAAGAGGTTGGGTCCTTAAACATTTCGAGCAGTTCAGTAAACTGGCTGCCCAACTCCGCAGCGAACTCGATCATGTTGAACCGTGTGATTGCTATTGTCGCCAGATACAAAAATGCCATGCTGGACTGAGGCATTGGTCCCTCACGCAAGTGCATTTTCATTAGGGCAATTGACAGATTATAGAAATCAAGATCGCTGCCCCACCATGCCGCCTGAATGGCGTCACTCAGGATCACACCGGCACTCATTTGTTTGGGCCGGTCTGCATTGGATGGGTTTATAGCCTGAGCACGACCCAAGGTTTGTATCTCTGTACAAAGCTGCATGAAAGCTTCGTCGCATGATTTGAAAGTGGGCTGAGGGTCAAATGGAACCTCAAGTTGCTGCAAGCTCTGCTTTAGAATGTCGAGGGCTGATACAACATTGCCGCTCTGAAATTGGATTCGAGAGTGAAGCAAGCAAGCGGTAGCTCTGTCATCGGCGGATTTAGCATTATCAAAAATGGCATCTGTGAACTGTCGAGCTGCCTCGTGATTGCCCATATATACGTAACATTCTGCGGCTCGGAGATGTAACTGGAGTGTTTCATCGTAATGAACATCATTATGTCCTTCCGTCCACGGATCGGGCTGGAGAAGCTGAATAGCATGGCGATAATACTTAACAGCTGTTGGCTTGGCACCATTTTCAACAGCCATTGCCGCGGAATCCAGAAGATGTTTGCGGTATGAGTATCGGTTCGGGATACGCCGTTTTATCATGTCGACAGACTCGCAGATATGGGAAGCAGTGCTGTCTTTAGCCTTGAGGGTTTGTCCAAGATTGCCCATGAGAGTTTGGGCGATGACGAAATGCATGCTCTGGACACTGCATTCATTAAGACCCTACGTGCGGAATCTCAATGATCAGTTCGGCGCCTTTTCGACGTCGGCAAAAGAAAAGGAGAGGGACGACGGCCGGAATTGACAGACTTGAACAAAAAGGGACTTACCGCTGCTGCTTGAACATATCTATCATGAGCAAATCGAAATCTGTCGTCCGTCTCCCCCTGAATGATAATACATGCGCTTACTGCAGCTTGTAACCCTGCGACAGCCTCTTGTTTTGAAAAGACTGCACGCTGCTGCTTGTCTTCGGTCTCGGCACGTTCATCATCAATAACACCCAACTCTCCGCTCATGAGTTGACAAACGAAATCAAAGGAGAAGGAATTGCCCAGCAGTGCTGCCCAGGCCAGGATCCAGCGTGATGCTGTGGGCAGTTCGTTAAGTCGACGGGTGATGAAGTCGCTATCCAGAACGTCGTAGCCGTGTTCGCTCCTGAACTGCACGAAAAGCCGGTCCAAATCATACATCCAGCGATTTTCAGGGTAGTCGAACCAGATACATTTTAGCCTGTAGCACGCACTTAACATCTCCCTCATGTAGAAAGGATTACCGGCAGTTTTGGTCTGTATGATAAGGGCAAGAGGAGCGACCTCATCTGTCGACATGCCAAGTGTAAAGGCGATGTACTGTATAATCTCATTCTCCGTCAAAGGCGACAAGACGATTTTGGTGATCCGGAAAGAAGTTTCTGTCGACGTCTCTATGGACTGTTTAGAGGAGGCAGAGAAACATTAGGAAACAGTGGGACTTACCTTCGTTTTCTAGCGGGTGTAGGATTTTGTGTAATCTCTCTGGTGCTACTTCTTCGGGTCGGTAGGTTACAATGAGTACCATCGCGAGCCTCGCAGAAATGACTTGAGTAATCAGGTCCAACGACTCGTCGTCTGCAAACTGCAGATCGTCGAGACATAGGCAAATGACTTTATGCGTCGTGAAAATTCTAAGGATGTCCAGAAACGTATTTAGAAAACGGATCGTTGTTGTAGATGCACCAGTACGGACATAATCCTCAGAGCTCTGCGCTACTAGGCGAGGGCTCCTGGCTTGGGGCAAGGAAGCCGAGCTTGCTGCAGAGTTACTTCGCAGCACGGGAAGCCGTGGAAACCGTCCACCTGACGAGTTCGTAGACGTAGACAGCGATCTGTTAAGGTGCTGCTCTGGCGGGCCAAAAAGGAACTCTGGTAACCCGAGAACCTTGTGGAGAGTTGGCCACATTGGTCCAACGTAGTCCTTGAGCGCTAGGTGCAGAGTAGTATCTGCATTTCTCTCTCCCCAAACCTGTCTGAATAGTGAAGCCACTAGTTTCAATAAAGCACCGAATGCTGTGCGTCTGGCGGTGTCGAATTTTGCGGACGCACAATATCCCCTTCTCCGAGCATCGGCAAGGACTTGCTGTACCAGAAAACTTTTGCCGAGTCCTCCAGTGCCTTCGATTGTTACAACTTCACAATATCCTCTCCTTTTGTACTTGGCGGAACCAAGCTGTCTAGAAAAGTTGGACGAGTTCGCCTCACTGCTTGCAACCCTCGATGCTTGACGCTCGCTGAAGCTGTCCAGGCTGTTTTTGTTGCCAGCGCCGGTGGAAATAGACGGATGTCTGTCGGACGGTTTCGATGAACGATAAGGAGACGAAGTAGATGTGACTGAAGATGCATCCCCAGAGGTCATTTGCGCATCTGCGCCGTCGGGTGACTGGTCCTGACCTCGAATACGTTCCACGTCAGTATCATTCGCTGGCATAAATGAGTTACCATGAACAACAACCCCTTCAAGCGAGCTCGAGCGGTCGCTAGACATGTCGGCCGTCGCGAGACTGTTGGAGCTTAAAGTGAGTCTCCCCAAGTGCGTCGGGCTTTCGTTCTGTCTTGATGCATGAGATCTAGCCACTCGTTCAACTACTTTCAACGCTGCTAGTTGTTCCTGGTCACGCCCAATCATGACAGTGGGCAGCATGAAGTAGGAGGAGACGTCTTTTGAAGCCACTGTCCACATCCTCAAAGCTTCTTGGTCGCCTATCTCGAGTAATCCTCGTATCTCCTGCAAGTCGTGTCTGAGACCACTGACAGAATTGTATCGATCTGACGTGTTTTTGGATGTACACTTCTGAATAATACGCCCGATGGCTTCGGGTACATCGTTCCGAATGTTGGACACCAACGGGATTCGGCGACTCAGCACGCATTGCACAATATCCAGAGGCGTAGCGCCCGTAAAAACGGGCTGTTGTGTGAGGAGCATCCAGAATAAAACGCCCAGTGAGTAGATATCGGTCCGCGTATCTGGCTCGGCGGGCATCCGACCCGTCTGTTCTGGACTGATGTATAGAAGCTTATTCTTGGCTCCAAGCTCTTTGGAGAGCGTGGACCAGCCAGTGCTGGTAAGACCATGCTCGAAAGACCGCACACCAGAACCGAGTTTGATGATCTTGACTTGGCCGGTTTTCACATTGTAATGGAAGGCATCAGCCCTAATCTCACCATGTGCCATGCCAAGGCGATGATGTAGGAGCTCCAAGCACTTAGCAGCTCCGATGGCGAAGTCCAGAAAATGCAACAAACTGAGTGGGGGGTCGAGCTTGAAGTCATCGCGGCGATGGGCTTGAAGCCTGTCTCCCACCTTGGCTCCATAGTAAAAGGCAGGGCCCAGATCGAGAGCACGGCATAGGTAATTAGGGCCGAGGCTCTCGTAAATGCCAACTGCGACAGGACCACGATCGCCAGGCTGGGGAGTCAATCGGATGAGATCTATAGGTCTTGCGTTGTGCTCGCCGTCGGGATCTGCCGTCGCAGTGATATGCCTGACAGTCTGAAATGCCCTCTCTTCGCGCAATGGATGGTATGAGACGCGCGCGACGACTTCGCGCTCTTCGATGTTCACTGACTGATCACTAGCAGGAGAGAGGCCCAAGCCAGAAGGCGAAGGGTTGACACGGTCGCTGCCATGATCAGACTTGGGGCCAGGCGAGGTGATAAGGTCGAGGGCCCCAGCAGATAGGGCCCGGCTCGAGCTGAGACTGGTAGGCGGACTAGAAAGATACTGTTGTGCAGGGGTAGGAGTGGGAGTGTTGTCCGGGTGCAAGGAGACGAAGCGCGTGCCGTAGAACTGCCTGGAGGCAAAGGGCCGAGGTCGTTAGTATATTGTTACCTATCAACAGCGGCGAGAACGACATCAACAACATCACCGGCTTAGGAAGGGGAGGCAACAAGAGGGGCATACCAGTTGTCGTAGCTGGAGTGGAAGGGCCGCTTGGACTCGTCCCACGAATAGCCGGCTATCTGTCTCAAGCGCTCGAAGATGCGGGGAGGTGGATCATGCTCGTCCAGCATGGCCACGGGGTTGTCCATGGTGTCTTGCAGTGCCGCATGGGATGCGACGCGATGCTCCTCGGCCGGCCAAGATGCCGCAACGAAGAGAGACACAGGCCGGTAGGCAGCTGCGGCGGTGTCAAGTGGTGGTGTTCAAGTGCGGGAGTGACAGCGCAGCGATCCTCATGGCGTATGGTGGTGACGTGCAACAAGGAGTCGTTGGGGCTAATTCGCTATGGAGAGTCCCGATGGGACAGCAGGGGACGGCGACTTCACGCATCAACAGACCAGGCAGTTGCGACGCTTCAGACACGTTCAAGTCCCAGTCGAGCAGTGCTGTTGTCGATGGTGACGGAGACTTGAGACTGAAATTGAGCTGGCCACCGGTCTTAGCCTCCCCTCGGCTGTTGGACTTGACACCAACCCGACTAGGTTTAGAACTATCAACTTGAATCGTGTATTTTCACATTTAACAGCTTTTATTTCTCGTTGGCGCAGTTTTATCGCAATGCGCGAATTCGGATTGGAATCTCCTGGGACAAGTCTCTGACAATGGTTCGACTGTTTGCAGAGGTTCAAGCCCTAGAGACTAGCCAAGAGTAATGCTGAGCAGGTAAACACTTGGATGTGCTCGGTGGTCTAGGTCGTACTCTAGCCGATGCTCGAGTAATCACCAACGTAGATGGGCATTGAGGCGTCTTCGGTTACCTACCTGAGAAGAGATCATCCCTCTTTCTACGGTACCTGAAAGCGGGTTGCCATTCTGCAATGTGGTCTTCCTAGCTAGGAAGGGCTTGGCAGTTATGCGAGTCGGTTTATGATGTCATTGTAGTACATGCCCATGCACTGTACCCATGCACGGTTATTTTGGTGACCCCCCTTATTAGCCACAAGAGTATAAAGTCGGATATATGGCTCTATCAAGAAGCCTGCACTGGCGACATGGAGAATGGCAAAGCCATCAGAATGTGAATGTAGTCTGCACTTAGATACACAATTCTACGTGACAGAAAACAGATAGAGGAAATGTGCATAAGCAAATTGAATTCAAGTAAGAACCCAATTTGTTGTTAAAATGAATACTGTAGGTACCTCCTAGTAGTTACCATGGGGCCACGCTCTAACTAATACCAGGATCTGTGCAGTCTCTCAAGCTTGAAATGTTCAGTCCACTTGCCAGATTCACAGCACGGATATTTAGTGGGAGCTGGGTATCGTCGTATGATCACATTGGCAGTCGACCAAAGGGCTCGATACAATCGCTTAGACACATGGTTTCTACGTGTTTGTTCTAATCAGTAGATCAGTTAGACTATCTACTGTACTCGTTGTATAGTCTTGACTCTATTGTCTATCCCTTTACAATCTTGTCTACCGTTGCGAGACGGACAGCCAGATGTCTTCCCATGCCTCATTACCACAGGATATCACAACCAACCCAGAAACACCCTGACCTGACATTGTATCGCATCAACATTCGTTGGTCCCATAGCCTTGGGACCATGTCTCATTAAACTCCATGAAAGCCACCACTATGTGGCAAATCGTCAATCCAAATCAATGGCTTGGGCGCTCATGCTCTCAATATGCATCCAAATTTCTCAACCTCTCTACTTGGCCTTGGAAGGGGCTCTCGTGTGGGTAGCAATCTTCTTGGAGGCAACTCCAATCCCACCCTGGTCCAGACGACGCTCGACGTTTTGTCTGGTATTGACAAAGTCGGGGTAGTTCAAGGTCAACTCAACAGCCCCAGTGACAATGTTGTCGGCAGCCTCAACACCCAACATGAAAGAGTGGTCCTGGTTACCGACTTCGTATCGCCAGCTGCCGAAGCGGCCACGAGACCAGATGTCCATGTCTTGGAGCTTAGGGAGGAGCTGCTTCAAGACACCCTCACGCTCCAGGGCAGGAGTGGGGTAACCATGGTCAAACTTGCGGTGGTAGGTCGAGACAATCTCATCCTCAGGCTTGATCATGTCGGTGTTGATGAGACCCTGAATACAGTCCTTGAGGATGTTTGCCTCGTCAACAGGCTTCATAGAAGATTGTGATACCTCAAGCATGATGGACCAATAAGGTCCCTCCTTGGCCTCGCTGCTTGATGGCTTGCTGCCATTGGCAACAGCGATAGTGGGGAGCTTGACATCGGCGGCAGGCTGGTTGTATGGCGAGTAGTTGGAGAAGATGGTGGCACGGTAAAAGGGACAGTTGTCCTCAGGGTAGTATAACTAGGCCAGGGATTAGCGGCATGGACTTGGACTCGCATACTAGCACAATACTTACCCAGCACTTGTCGCCAATGCGCTCAGGGCGCTCACCACGGAGACCGACTCCGATGACGTGGGTCGACGAGTAGTACAGACCCTTGCTGAGGGAGACGAGCTCCTGGTTGCCCATGGACTCGACCAATTGGTCAACGTTCATGGTGGATATCAGCTTCTTGTAGCCGATTGTGCTGCCATCTGCAAGAGTGACAATCTTCTTCTCGGCATCGACCTTGGTGACGGTACCCTTCTTGCCAAACCGCTTCTTCTCCTCGGGCAGCGTGTCGGCGACGGCGATCCAGATACCACCAGTTCCATCACGAGCAGGGAAACGGAAAGTGGCGTTGGGGCCCCAGTTTCCAGCAACCTTGCCAAGAACAGTGTTCCTGGCTACAGTCTTGACGTCAGGAGCGGCGACACGCTCACCGAGCCACTCACATTGCATCTGAGGTTGCTCATTAGTACCATAGACAGAGAGGGGCATAGATGATGGGTGTGCTAACCTTGACTGGGGGAACGGCCCAGACTTTGTAGTTGTAGGGTCTCATGAAGATGTCGGCAATGCCCTCTCCCATCATCCGTACGATCCACTCGTCGAAGTTCTTGGGCTTGCTAGTAGCAGTGCGGGCTTCGAGAGCAGCATCGATTACACCATCCAGACACATGGCCTGGTCCTCCTTTGGCAGTACAGAGATGTTGTTTTGGAATGGGTAGGGTACCCAAAGGCCCTTGTAGCGGACATATGAGATACGCTGGTGCGTATACCAGTCATCCTCTTTGGGGAGAGCCTCGTTGATACAGTCGTCAAAGTACTTGTAGTGGGAGAAGATGACGTGGCCACCGACATCGTAGAGCTGTTCAAGATAGAGGGGTTAGCGACAGCAATGTCTGGCTGTTGGTCACAAAATCATGACTTACGAAACCTTCGGGGGTGACATCGGTCGATGCCAAACCTCCAGCCTTTTCGCCGGAGTCGAGAATCAGCCACGAAGGGCCATTCTGCTCGCATTGTTAGCTCTGTTGCATACTTTGTCTCTTGCTGTTCTTTTCTCTCGGCTTGTGTCGAGGCGGTGTATGGGAGTGTTTACCAACTGTTGAAGTCGCTTGGCGGCACCCAGACCGGTGGGGCCCATGCCAATGACAAGGACGTCTACGTTCTCTGATGCCATGGTGAATTGAGTGTGAGGTCTAGGGGAAGAGGTTTGGGACAATGGGAGAGGGAACGAGGAGTTCTAGAGCATTGGAAATTCACCGTGTATCAGAAAAAGCGAGAAGGAGCTCTTAATATTAGGGGCTTAGGGGCTTTGGGGCTTGGGGTTTTGGTTTGGGGGGGTGTGAAGGGGAGGGGCAGCATTTGCCCATCCCAGGATTCGGTGGGGCGCCGATATTCATGTCCCTACCGACTATCTGTTCATGCCGCGCGCTATGCAGAATTGGGGACTATAGAGCAAGTTCTATTGCGTTATATCTTCACCATTCAGCAACCAGACTGGCCCAGATATTCAGAGCCCCCTTCCCTTTGCCCCATCTGGCATAGCCACTGCTGGCTGCAATTGTTGCTGTTTCATGGAATGATCCCTACAACCGCTGTCTGCAATAGTGTGTTATCGACCTCAAAGTGGAGATAGCAGAGATATCCAGATCGGCACTGCTTCGCTCTGCATATTGCGGTGTGGATAAACCACGATTCAGACGACAGCATGCCTCTCTGACCCCTCTGTCGCCACAGTGATCATTGCCCAGTCTATTATTTCATGAGGCTTCCAGCGGGGATTGCTGAAGGAAAGAAGAGGCTAGGTAAGAAACATCAGTCGGTGGTCGACCAAGTGCCCAAACGGGTGCCACGCACCTTGTGAAAAGGGGGAGGGATATTATGTCGAAAAGAGATGTCGACGTTGCACTTTGTTTTTATTGTCTGCACCTGTGCCTTACCGATCAACCACCCTGAGGCCAGAAAAGCAGGTTGGTGAGGGGCAGTCCTCACTAACACATCCCATTGGAGGCAACATGTGAAGACAAGAGCCCTTGTCATTGAACACCAAGCCACCCAATCACTCGCAAAGGGCAATTTTAGAATTAAGATTGCTTCATGAAACTCATCTTGACTTTACAGCTGTGCAATAATCCGCGTACGTGTGTTCCCTGCGCCACTTGCGCTAAAGAAATGTGATCACGACATCCCACCCTGTCTTCTTCCTGAGTCGCTCCCGCCGTCGACTCGAACTAGTCCACCACTAGCCCTTTGGTACCTAACTTGTTCTGCTCTGGGCCGTTGTACGCACCTTAGCAGCTTGGCACGTCCCGACATAGCACGCTGCATCGCACCAACCGGATGGGTCCTGGCAAATCGTGGGACAGCTTGCACTGAGTCTTTGGAATCTCGCTTGCGCCACTGGGGTCGTTGGCTCGTAGCGCAGGCTACAAATTTGAATAGGGCCAAAGAATTGGACTTTGTGTATTATTATTTAGAAGCTACTTTATACAGTTAATAACCCCCCGCCTCAGGCTCCAGAAAAGCCTCCGGGCATCTTGTCAAGGTGGCAGGTGGTGAGTTGTGTCCGCTTTTAGCTTCAAGTCACTCCAAAGCAGCCAAAGCTCGAGTACGGTAGGTATTGTTAATTCCTACTCAAACTTCGATACAGCATCCAAAATAGGGCAAACAGGTCCGAGCCAGGCGCTTCTTCCTTTGCTAAGCTCACTAATAAGTCATCCCGCCAAACAGCCTCCCGTTGCCCCTGATCGTCAATCCCATTTGGCGGCGCACTACAGCCCGGCGTTTGTTGGTACGTGGGCAGAGATCTCCAGCTCCAATCTCACTCCGAGTCTAACAAACTTCCCTGACAGTACAGCTGCCTGCACAAGTCTATTCGCATTTCGTTGCTCCGTCTGTGGCCGGCAAAATAGTACGTAATGACTTCGTTGGCGAGAGATTATTTGCTGCTATGTTGCCGTTCTACTATCAGAATCTCAAATCTCGACCATCAAATACGAAATTATGGACAGTATGTAGGACTAGCGTTACGGCAGACAACAGGTGTGCAGAAGTGGGCTCGGAAGCTGAAGATGCGATACTTGTTGGTAGGTTATCAAATTTAAGATTTCCGGTCCGTCCACGCCACGGATGGCTCCGCCGCGTAAGAGATCAACAGATCGACAAAATAGCACGCTTTTCGTAGAATATGGTTGTTTCAAGTTGACCCATTCAACCGCAAGTCTGGCAGGCGAAGCGGATTTCAGGCAGTGCGGTTTGCGCGCTTGTTTCAGAGCTATTTTTCCACTTCATCAGCAGAGTGATACCATCACCACTCGACAGCATGTCTTGCACCAACCGAGGCTATGGCGCTAACAAAGGCATATACCTTATATCTACATTTGCTGAACAGTGTATCACTTCCTTGCGCGTAGTCTCGCCAGCCAGCCGTCAGTCGTTTCTCATCTGTGGTTCCGGAATAGGATAATCGCGAGAGGCTGATCATTGACATGGCAGCGTCATTCTCCTACCTTGGTAGAGCCTGTTATAGGTTGGCAGATTACAGAGCTGAATGGTGACTTCACAGCTATAATTACTTGTACATAAGGTAGCCGTGTACTCCAAAAAAATCAAGCTTATTGACATTGATTCAGTCTCGTACGTGTAAGAGAGTGGTCAGCATCAGCTACCACCAAACTACTCGACAAAGCAAGACATACTATCCATCGGCCAATGGCGCGATAGGAAATTCCCATTGATGACACGAACGTTCTTGAAGTTGAGACATCCACGATGCTTACGTGTATCAGAATGGCACCTGTGCTGCGCTAGAGTCTATCGTTATTCTATTGAGAGTTTATTCGATCTTCATCCAGAGCAACGCAGCTTAGCTACCTACATGTGTTGGAAACTGAGTGCTTAAGGTCCTGGACGCTTCAATGCAATTTAACATCTATAGAACAATTAACTTCTTTACACCTTTCACAGCTTGGCGTTAGCTTTGTTTGTGCAACTAACCATCGAGTAATACCTTTATAAATTTGTTGCCATGACCAACCAAATACTACGTAGTTCTGTTGAATGTGATGACTCATGAGACATGCCCATAACGACGAAATGGAAGCTCCCAACACCCGCACAGGGCCAGGCTAACCATTTCTAACGATAGCATTTAAGACAGAGAGAGAATCCACGCTTGTCTCGGGTAGTGAGACTCATGAGAATGCCGTGTTTCTCTCAAGCCGCACGGGCAGGCACTTGCAGAGTTGTCATTGCAACATTACACACAATAGATGCTGGAAGTCTAAGATGGACGAGTGAGCGAAGCACTGTACGTTGGCAACTTCACAAGGCCAACATTCAAACGAATCATTCATCGTATGCACCCACATATAATCCTGTCAGTCTAGGTTCTTACATGATTTAAGGATTTTCTCTTATGCATGATAAGAGGTGAAGTACATGTAGGGACAAATGCCACCACCACATGTAAAGCGGCAACAGAGATTTGTCTCTGTCTTTTGAATGAGAGTCATGCATCAGTGTGTGGCAATGGGCCTTAGGCGGCGAGTGCACTGTATGGATGATCCAGGAGTAAACAAGATCTTCGACGCAGATCTCGCAACACCAAAATAGATACAAAATCTTACCAAGCCGATCCTGGCTCGAGGACATGTTCGAGGGAGCTTTGAGTTTGCATTCCGTCCCTCCATACCGTGGGCACCTTAGGTACATAGTTGAAACGCCATATTTGGTCCATAAAGCTTTAGTACCTACCTATATGCTTCCAGTAGCTACCTAGGATTGCAGCACTATCATGAGTTATTACTTGTATGCTATTACGATCAACCTGGAAATATAGTACTAGTAACACATCAGACCTAGGATGGTGGTTCGAAGCACGTGCGCTATCAATACGCTCTCAGGCGTTCGTGTCTGCTAGGTTCTTGAGAAGGATTTCAGGATGAGCATTGGGGAGCGAGTTCTAATGATGGGTCACTTCTAGGTTTCCTATCACATATTAAGGTTGGCCTCACGAATAAGCAGGCGAGGCAGGCGAGGCAGGCGACAGTACTAGCTTGCTGCTCGAGGTTTCTGAGCAAAAAAGCTGTTTCGCGCGAGTTGACAAGCTTCATCCCACACTCGTCCGTGTCAGTTGCTATTGCGCTCTCCAAGCTGCTGGCTGTGGTATTCTGCGCCATCCCTATCTAATTTTCGCACTGTATTTTCCCACGTGCAGATCGCTGCGACTGTCGTACTCCGATCGTGCAGCGCGCTCACAGGCTAAGTGCTGGCTAAGGTAGCGGCCACTCGTGCAGTGATTCGCGGCGGCAGTTCGAGCCTACTAGGTACCGTACACGTACAGTACACGGGTGTCTGTCCGCTCTCTAGGTTACCTGTACTGAACCAAACGCCCACCTATCATGCACTGCCTCCTATCGTATCGTGTTCGTCCAACTTTAGGTACACAAACTGCCGCTCTTCACTTTCACTATCCACATCACCGAAATCAATTTGTTCCATTTAGTAACCTTCTTCCCGACTGGTCTCGCCGTCGCCATTCGTTCTAACCCCGCGAGCTTGTGTCTTTTCCCTTTCCTACTCCTCCATCCTCCTCCACCCTTCGTTAATCATCGCGATGGCCGACGAGAAGGAACGTGTCTCGGGCGAGAGTCCTCGCGAGGCTAAGGGCCCTCTGCTTCCAACAACGACCGCTGAAGCTGCCGACAAAGCACAACCTCCCAAGCCCGCTCTGCATCCCGCCCTCTATGTCATGTACGTCTGAGCACGCCGACGAGCTCTCAACTGACCAGCTTTTTTGCTGACTGCAGCCGCTTGCATCTAGCTCTTGGATCAGTATCTCGTCCTCCGTCATCCTGTTCAACAAATGGATCCTAGACACCCTCGAGTTTCGTAAGCGACAACGACTATGGCATCCTCAATTCGAGCGCTTCTCTGACCATTCTCAGGCTACCCTGTGGTCTTGACCACCTATCATCTGTCGTTTGCGACCATCGCTACGCAGTTGATGGCCCGCTACACCACACTCCTCGATGGCCGCAAATCTGTCAAGATGACCGGTCGTGTCTACCTGAGGGCCATTGTCCCCATTGGGTTCTTCTTCAGCTTGAGTCTCATCTGTGGTAACTTGACATACTTGTATCTCAGTGTTGCCTTTATCCAAATGATCAAGGTATGGTGAAGAGCAAGCAATCTCGATGTGGATGAATGCTAACAGTGTGTATCAAGGCCACAACTCCTGTCGCTGTCCTATTGTCTAGCTGGACTATGGGTATTGCCCCGGTCAACCTTAAGCAACTTGCGAATGTGTCCGCCATTGTTGTCGGTGTCGTCATTGCATCTTTTGGAGAAATCAAATTCGTCTGGATTGGTTTCTTCTACCAGCTCGGAGGTGTCCTGTTCGAGGCCATCCGCTTGAATCTTGTTCAGGCTCTGCTCAGCTCTGCTGAATACAAGATGGATCCTTTGGTCTCATTGTACTACTTTGCCCCCATTTGCGCCGCCATGAACGGTGTTGTTGCGCTTATTTGGGAAGTGCCTCACGTCACGTTGGATCAAGTTTACAATGTGGGCTTGTTCACGTTTTTCTTGAACGGTCTCTGCGCTTTCCTACTGAACGTCTCTGTCGTCTTCCTGGTAAGCAATTTGCATTCCTGGCATTCATGGAAACACGAGCTGACGGCAGATCTAGATCGGCAAGACCTCGGCGGTGATTATGACTCTCTGCGGTGTTCTCAAGGATGTCCTTTTGGTGCTTGCCTCCATGGCCATCTGGTCGACTCCCATCTCCGGTCTTCAGACCTTCGGCTATTCCATTGCTCTGGGCGGAATGATCTACTACAAGCTTGGTGCCACGGCGATCAAGGGTTACGCGACCGAAGCTGGTAGACATTGGGCCGAGTTTGGGGCCACCCGCCCCGCTCTCCGCAAGGTCGTCATTGTTGGTGGCATTGCATTATTTGTCTTCATTCTGTTTGGTGGTCTGGCTCCAGCTTACGACTACGACCCACGCGACTACCTTAGCACTGCTGCTGGAAAACTAGGAGTGTCTCAGTCATGAAACTGAGATCGACACGACGACGACCTATGATACGACGACGATTGCATTCCTCTCGGTCGAGATAAAAAGATGATTGCCAGAGCAAACAGCCTCGATCGCGCACAAAATGGCTGGACCGGAGTTGTGTATTAAGTACGGGCGGATACACTGGATTTGATTTAGGGACTGAACATGCCGGGAGGGAAACACAGAGCAATTGTTATCGACCAGCCTGGCAGCATTGTGTACGAACAATGATGTTAAATCACGGAGTCAAGCGTATAAGGAGATCGGCTTCCACCGTTGCATGCGTCATTGGAAGGTAGACATGGGTTTTATAAAGATTTGTGGTGATTTTTGTTAGATGCAAATCATCAGACGTAGAAACAATCAATAATGACGGGCTAGTCCCCTCAAAGCAATCCCCGTGTGCTGTCTGCCTTTCAGATTACTCAAGGACACATCATACAATATGGGTAGTTCTGACCAGGCTCTTCGCGTATATGAAAAGAGCCCGCGGCAGTATTTTTCCAGGGGTTAACTGAGTCAGTACCTATAAGACCCCTTGACTTAAATGACCGCTGAAAAAGATTACCTCTGACTTAGTTGACCCCTGGAAAAATTACTGCCGCGGGCTCTTTTCATATACGCGGATTAAGTGTAGTAAAACCACGCCATACAATTGACTGCAACACGAAAGTCGTATGTGGCAAAGACTTTTGTTGTCTTTGGTTATAATGCATTCCTCCAGTGTCTAGGTCCTAGGGTTCCGAGCTCTTGGAATCTACTAATGACCCTGTCAAAAGAACGAAAGCCGTGCCATGACACCGATTTCGGGTTTAGAGTTTCTTACGGGATGCAGCTCGGGGACTGAGAGCCTCGGTGAGAGGCGGATAAGCCGGGGGTTTGTCCGGACTCATCGAGTGGTAGCAAAAGCTTATGGGTACACGTACGTCGTGGTCGTCATCTCGTGGGAGAGACCGTCTCATGTTGAGACCTCGGAGTAAGTATGTCGTACATGTCTGCTGGGTCACCAGATTCGTTATCTATATCCTGGAGGTGACTGTGTCAATTAGATTGAAGGGGATCGGTAGAATGGGCCGAAGCTTGGATTTGATTGGGTTCGTGAAATTCGTCTCGTTAACTGCCTTACGGTATCTACCATAATACGCGGGCCGTTCATTCCAGTATGGGTAACCATGTTTCCTCACTTTCATCATTGTCAGACAGCGTAGGATAGGGACGGGGCGACGTTGTGTTCTGCAGGACACAACCAGCGGAGGAGTACTTTTTTAACATGGTTTCTCTTTATTTTGCCCTATACTGCAAATTTGATTGTCATTTGCAGCTTGACGTGATTCATGATTTGCATGCGAAGGTACATGCTTTCCGACCCGAACGCGACCAGAACCCTTTTCTTCCCAGTTCCCGAATTGCTCAATTTCGCCCCTTCACCCCGGAAACAGACAGACCAGACCGAACGCACGGAAGTCAGATGACGTTAGAGGAGGTGAGTGTGTAATTTAAAAGCCTGCGCATTGTTAGAATATGTTGTTGCCCTTCGTTCTTTATTTTGCTATGGCGGAAGAAGTGGTGGTGGGACATGGACTGTAAAACGTACGGAGGGGAGTGAAGAACCATCTGTTCTTGCCGCTGGTGTAGCGCTCCTCAAGGACCTTCTTGACGTTCTTCTTGGCATCCTCGCGCTGGCTGACCTCCTTGAAGGTGTCGGAGGTGAGGGCTCCCTTGAGACCCTCGAGCTCGAGTGTGTATCGGGTGGGCATTAAGTGGTTGTAGTTGATGGCCTTGACGAAAGGCTTGATCTTGGAGCGCTTCTCCTGGCGCGTCTTGGACATACGGCGTGTGACCTTGGCGGGGTAGCGCTCGATGCCGGCTACCAAAGCGTGGCCGAAGGGGTGTACCTTGTTGCCGCTGTCGACGGGCTGGATGATGACGACCTGGAGCAGAGAAGATAAATGTCAGAATGGGGTTCGCATGGCATTGGCACGGTATGCAGTGTGTTGGGCGGCGTAGAATAGTTTGTGATTTGCGTCTCGTTTTGCTTTCTCATCTCCATACATCGTAGCGTTGTTATTGCGGTCGTCGTGAGTTCGAAATTTGTCCATTCCCACTTCTACCCATGTTCCACCTCGCTCGTCGCCAATCTGATGCGATTCAATGCAACACGGAAGAATGTCAACAAACGTACCTTCTTGCCGGCATAACGGCCGCGGGTGATGATGGCGACACGGCCAACCTTGAGGAACTTCATGTTGGCGGGCTGGGGTGGGTGTTGGTGGTTAGTATTGTCTTCGTCAAAATCGAGGAAGATTAGGAGCAGCAGCTGCAAGTACAAAAATTGGTGGGTGTACTGGGCCGAGATTTTGCCTGGGTGGGGTGGGTGAATTTCTGTGTACCTTAGTGTTGTGTGCTCAGGCCGATGGCAGCTGCGGGATTGGCGAGGCCCGCCTTCAATGTTTCCAGACAGAGCAGCCCCTCTAACTGCATGTGGCAGCCCCTCATAACGGCACTTCTGGTACCTCTATAACGGTGCGATGACACGCTAACGGGGCCAGAGCCCTGATTGATGCATCCCAAGGAGACCTCCAATCAAATTGCAATTTCGGCATCGCGGCTCAACCTCTCATCAATTGCTTTGCATTGCTGCTCTTATTACTGTAACCCCCCTTTGAGGACTCCAGTCCTTTTCCGACTTCCACCAAAGCTAAGGACAAATTCGATCATCATCGGCTGATAGTGATGGCTCCTACAACTTACATTATCTCACGCGTCGCAGATCCTATCTTCGCCGTAGCTATCGGCCTAGGAGCTGCCACTCTTCGAATTAACCGCGAAGAGAAAGAAAGAGGCAGAGCAACCCCACAATCCATACAGTCACTGAAGAGGTATAGTAAATCTGCACGTGTGTGATTTGATGAAGTATCGCTCTAACTCAGTGCTAGTCGCTTTCTTTACTCTACTGGCCTGGCCAGAAGCAATTAAATAGTTTCTGGTCTCTCCGAAGCAGCACGTATTCCCCATCTTGGAAGCAGAAGACAAGCTGTGTCCGCATTATTATCAGGGCCCGGGCGTAATCTGGAAGTGAAAATGAGTTCATGTCTTTGTACTTAACAAAAAGAACCCATAGGGAGGTTGCGGTGAATCTGTGTTCAATAATGTCTCCATCTGGGTAAACCTGAAAACGCCTTGCCGCCGCTAGCCACTAGCCAACGTTCCACTACCATATTATTGCTGCCAAGTTTCGGAGTTCTTTCCCCTCGCGGACGACATGGTCTCGAAGCCTTACTTGGGACAAGGTTTACAAAGTAAAAGCTGGTCCATACTCTCTCTTCATCGCTTCCCGTACCGTTTGACCGCACAGCTTTGCTGTTGGGTTGGTACTCACAGCCAATGCCTTTGCTATTTCATTTCCATATCTTCCTCCCAAGGAGAAGTCTCGCGATGCTGCCGTCTCGAAGTCAATCTTGGTCCATGTCTCCTCTTTCCGCCCACTCAAGGTCACGGTCGTATCTGGGCGAAACTGCTTAGCGGTCATGTAATATATCGCAGCTCTTTGCGTATGAGCCAACGACAATGTTTTCCCGGCTACTGGTGAGATGGGGGCGAATGGTGTTCTCGGGGTCAACAAAGCAATCGCCTCGTCCAGATCCGAGAGTGCTGTGGCTGCAGCTTCGGATATCTCGTCTTGCGTGGCCTTTTCCACCAGTGCCCTTGGGTTGTTATTACCCGGCAAAATCATCTTGTCGCCATAGAGTCTTCTCAAAGCTTGGGCTCTATTATTTCGGGCACTGGCATATGTTGGATTCTGTGAAATCAACTGTCCCAGTTGGTTTACGCATTCCCGATAGTCCACGGCTGGTTCGGTCTCTGCTTGTGGCTTCAGGCCTGCGAGTTGCATTTCCAGCTGCTGCATAGACAAAACGATGGTTCTCTCTTTCTCAGCAACTCGCTCATATATGGTCATGTCCGGAATATTAGGATCTTTCGGTAACGTGGAGTCGACGATGACCACCGCCGAGGGATTTGCTTCCGGATCTTTGATCTTCTCCAGAACGTTGAAGTCGCGCCGACTGAGGGATGGTTGAGCCATGGCTGCTTAGGTATTCGACAAAATGCGATGCTCCACGACGACGTAGATGATGATGGAGACAGACTGCAGTCAAACGCTGACCGGAACCAATTATATCGAGCACCAACCGAACAACGGTGGAGTGCAGTAGGAGTGGAAGATGGTTGAACTGTCAAAGGCAACTGATGTATGTATTCTTATCTACAAAGACACATCCGAATTGTAGCAGAGAAGACCCTTGCACTCGGCACCCCACGTTCGATATCAACGATTCCTGAATAGTACGTCGGCAGTGTCGGATTGAGCGAACAAATGAGAGACAATGCTTTGCTCCTATTGTAGCCGCACTCGAGTCACTGACATTGCCATGGAATGTGGGTGGCGTCGGAAATGCTGCGCGGCATTCGGCGGCTAGTTTCGGCCCATTCAACTCTTTGATCCTGAGCCTTCGTCCGGATGTACCATGAGTAATGAGTTCGGGGAAGAACGACAACGGCATCCTCAGTTGCATGTAAGGCAACAGCCGTTGTTCAAGCAGTGTTGTCCCTGTTCATTAGGTACAATCCGTCGCCGGCCGCCTCCCAAACGCGGAATTCAAGCCGGAGTCATGACCTCCCCACCGCCTCCCTCGTTATCCGCCTTCCGGGCATCCAATATGCAAGCCTGTTTGATCTGGTCAGCAGTGTGGCAAGCATTACCTTTAATCGTGTTTGAAAGCTGTCACTTAGGTTATGAGTTTGAGAAGAAAAGGCAACCAATTCTCCCCAGTGCCCTGTTCTCATCGTCTGGTTCTTCATATAGCGGAATTTCAACCTTGATCAACAGAGCATAAAGTTAATACTAACTTGCGACTGTTGCTCTCACCTCCTCTTGCTCGATCACGCAACTCCATTTTACAGCCATGGCTCCATCAGCTATCACAGACTCTCCTCCTCGGCAGTTCTCGACGACGCTGCCGGCACACGCAGACGACTACGCCGTGCAAGCCGGTGTGCCAGATTTCCACGGGTACGACCACGTCACCTGGTGGGTGGGCAATGCAAAGCAAGCTGCGTCATATTACAATACGCTCTTTGGCTTTCGGACTGTAGCATATCGAGGACTAGAGACAGGCAGCAGGTATCTCACATCATATGTCGTGGCTAACCACGATGTACGCTTCGTATTCACGTCTCCGACCCGTTCATATGCACACCTACCTGCCGATGAGCCAATTTCAGAGGATGAGCACTCTCTCCTAAAAGAGATACATGATCATCTAGAGCGTCATGGTGACGCTGTGAAAGACGTCGCCTTCGAGGTCGACGACGTGAAAGCAGTATATGACCGTGCCATTTCTGGAGCAGATGGTGTTGGCATCTCAGTTCAGCCCCCTCGTATGTTCCGCGGTCAGGGAAAAGAGGGTGCAGTAGAGACAGCCGTCATTCGCACATACGGAGACACAACCCACACATTGATCTCACGGCGCAACTACACAGGCCCCTTCCTCCCGGGCTTCGTACTTCGAAACCCACCTCCATCCTCAGTGTCATTACCACCGATCGACCTAGTCCGCATCGATCACTGCGTAGGGAACCAAGGTTGGGACGAGATGGTCGCCGCGTGCGACTTCTACGAGCGCTGTCTCTCCTTCCACCGCTTCTGGAGCGTCGACGACAAGACCATATGCACCGAGTTCTCGGCACTGAACAGCATCGTCATGAGCAGTGCCAACGCCGTGGTCAAGATGCCCATCAACGAGCCAGCGCCCGGGAAGAAGAAGTCACAGATCGAAGAATACGTCATTTTCAACTCGGGTGCGGGCGTGCAGCACATCGCGCTGCTAACTGATGACATTGTTGCCACCGTGACCGCCATGCGTGCCCGTGGCGTAGAGTTCATTTCCGTCCCTCCAACGTACTATGAGACATTGCGGCATCGTCTCAAGACAGAGAAGAGGAACTGGGAACTTGGCCAAAACTTAGAAACGCTTGAGAGCCTGAGTATACTTATTGACTACGATGAGGGTGGATATCTCCTTCAGCTATTCACCAAGCCCCTTATGGACCGACCTACTGTCTTCATCGAGATCATTGAGAGACATGGTTTTGAGGGCTTTGGCGCGGGTAACTTCAAGAGTCTGTTTGAGGCAATTGAGCGGGAGCAGGCTGAACGGGGTAATTTGTAAAGTTGTTCGGGTGGGGATTAAACCCCTTGCAAATTGTGGTTATTTCGAGGATTGTTAGCTTTGTGTCGAGCGTTACGCCGCCTGTACGGCACTTTTCAAACTTGGGTCAGCGCATTACTAGGTAGCTATTATCTAGGCTTTGTTTTGCTCGCTCAGACTCATGGCAGATTTCTAATGGCGAGATGAATAATGACAAAAGAGAGACATACCCATGCTTCGTCTGCGTGCTTTTGATTTTTCACAGTGTTTAGTCGAATTTCTAGATGAGTGAGCCACTACTATGGAGGCAAAGCCACAGGTCATGTTGTAGACTCGCAGAGCAAAACTAGAGCGAGTTCTTTTCGAAAGACACGTCATGGTCTCTGGCCATGGTCTCATGACATACACATCATTTTTGGGGCCGATTCTAAAATCAATGACCTTACTACATATGCACTCATTAACAAGTCGAGCCTCCTCACAATGGTATTGTCGGCATTCTCATGCCGCAAGAACAGCCCTCGGTATTTGTGAGCTGGGCGGCTTTACAATTAGGGGTTGCTCAGTAGAAGAGTTTCTCCGTGGAAGTCTCGATAAATTCTACCAGTTCATGAACCTATGAATTACATTGCTCACTATCAATGTAGCACAGCTCGTTATCAAGTATCGTTATCTTAGCAGCCTGCTTCTTGAGATGCAATATCGTACAGTCTGACCACATCTTGTGTTGCGCACTCCGCCAGTTCACCAGCCAGAAAAACGCGGTAAATATGTCAGAGTGAGAAGATTGTTTTGGGCTCTACTAATAGAGAAAGGACCAAACTTAGTCTCACATAGTGATGACAGTTTATCTCTAACACGAACTATTCATAACCTGACAGATATTATATGGAAGGTTGATATGAGATAGAGAATCCATAGAAACCCAGTAGCGTATAAGCGCTAGCACCAATAAATCAGGTGTTGTAAAAGTGAGCACAAAGGTAAAGGCGCAGGGAAAGCTGGTCATGCTAAACTGATGATTACCAAACACAACTATCATACCAAAGATGAAATGATATAAGTCGATGAGTGCGAGCATGGCCAGTGAAGATTGTTGTTTCAACAAAAGAGATGTGCTTGCAGCAAATATATATGACCGTAGGGACCGACGGATAATAAAAATATGCATGTATCGCTATCCTGCCAAACTCAGTTCTACCTAATCACCCAAGAACTAAGCGCATTATGTGAGGGTGACTAAGGCGTGACAAACCCGGATAATAGCCACTTAACATATAGACATGTGCTCGTCTTTGAGATAATGATATCTCGGAAACAAAACACCATCCCAGCTGTTTCCAGAAAGCTTCAAATTGGCGGCATGTATATAAGAGAAGCCCCATGAAGTACAATAATAATAGTGGTCAGCTTATACAAAATAGCAGGGCCCAAGCCTCAATAAGCATCAATTCTCAACATTTCGAGATGCCTAAGGCGCTAAAGCACAAAAGGGACTTTATACCGACCCACCATCTGGCAATAGGAGGCTGATATTTTATAGTTAGGAAAAGCTTGTGTCATGGTAAATGCTAAGGCTTATGCTTGAATAACACGGAACAAGGCGTGGATATAACGACGCAAGTCACTGAGCAGTAGCAATAAAACATACCAAACATGATGACCCTCTTTCAACAGCGCTGTGATTAAAAATCCTGTTTGCTTGCCTCAAGTCAGGCAAGTAACATCTTGTTCAACCCTCGCTCAGATGATAACGATCACAGCAGAAGAAGTAGGAAATTACGTGATGTTCTTAATGCCATTTCGTTTCTGGTCTACCCTACTGACAATGAAGGTTGCCTGTTGCTGGCTCAAGATGCAAAAACCAGTCTTGCTTTCCTGATGTCTCTGCCTGTTTCTGTATCCTTCTCAGACCAGCTCTTGTGCAAGAGAGCCACAAATGGGGAGACCTTCTCCCAAGCCAAACGCCTGACTGTCAACCAGCTTTGTTCCTTCTTTTCTCTATATTAGTGTGTCGCGTGATTAATTACGAGCAACGATGTAGTGCTCCGATTCGGTGGTCTTGTTGTACACTATCGTACCTTGGATCGAAAGACATGGGCGCGAAGCGCTATATAAAGGAACACCAAGGAACACTATGCTACGAGTCGACCTCCATAGCTGTCCCATTCATCTCTCCGTTCCCATTTTCCTGTGGTAGCGCACCCCGCGTATCGCTCTGGCAGCCTGGGCAATTATGAAGGACCTCATGTGCAAAGAGGTCGCAGTCAATACAAAAATGATTCCCGCAGACTTCACAGGCATAGCGCCCAGACTCGCTTAGGCCTTTAACTGCCGATCTCTCACCGACGGAAGCGGGGAAGGTCGTGAGACACGAGTAGCATGATCGTGACTGCCGGGCTTCGGTCCACGGTACCTCGACCCAGTTCCGCAGTGGGAACAAATGATGATAAGAGCGTGCTAAATGTGTTGAGAAGATGAGCGTAAGGCCGCATCCTGGACACTCAGCTGGCAAGCGACAGACTCGCGTGCCACAGCGCGTGCATTCGTAGCCTTCTCTTGTAGCGCGATGATGACACGCACAGAATTGTGTGGTTCCCGATTCCGCGAGTTTGAGTGGGGGGAACCCCATTTGCAGTAAGCTGGCGTTGCTCTGTTCCTTCGTCCGCGTAACAGGTGGTGTGGTGACAGAGAGGAGCAAGTCTCTGAAGTTCTGCTCGTGTAAAGCGACATTATAGCCCGACGTATCACCACCGTTTGTCTTGGAGCATAGTTCTTCGCAGATGGCAACTTGCGCTGCAAGGCCCACAATCGAGATGCGTATCCGATCTTTGACTAACGAATGTAGAGTGTCGTGAATATCGCCTGGGTCGCTGGACATCAATGCGCCGTAAACAATTAGGACTTCGCGCGTGCCATGCGTAGGTGTGTGACTGCATATGACGGTGATTAGTAAATAAGATTCTGTCACTGGAGCGCGGTGCAATGAGCCAGAAACATACTAGAGAGCGCCGCGACACATCTCCAGCGCGTTCTGTAGACTCGGGTTGCCCTGCGGCTCCTGTTTGACCCAGGCCTTCAGCTTCTCGAGGTGGTCTGCCGGGTTCCCGCTCATGTCGCTGATTCGCACTGCGACACCGTCACGCATGCCAATCACAGCAAGCTGAGAAATTGGGTTTTGCTCAAAATACTCCCTGACAAACTCAGCAGCGTAGGCCATGCTGAGCTCGTGTCGGGTGGGCAGTAAGTCCTTCTCCATCATGGCAAAAGACATGTCTAGGACTAGGACTAGATGCCGTATGATCCCGCGCTGCAACGGGGTGGTGTCTCTGAGTAATCTGGCTCGTTTCTCGGCTTCGACTAGCCCCTCGATCGTGCCCTTGAGGGTTCCGTCGGCTCCCTCGACCACATCGTCCCAAGATCTCTGTATATCCTCCCATGCCCGTCTGCCGCCCTTCTTTGGCTTGTTGCCTTTGGACTTTGATCTTGTGGAGAGAGAGCTGTTCGTTCCTTGGTGGCCAAAATCGTCATCAGAAGCATCGTCTGCGTGGTAGTCGCCGTCGGAATCTGCCATGGCGGCCTATGACGTGGGTGAAATGGTGAGAGGTACGGCAAGAGGCAAGCGGTTGCGTGGCTTGAAGCTGCCACAGCGGGAGGCTGTGATCTTCACTGCGTCGGGGTATCTTTATGCATGGGTAAGGTATGTACTTGTGGCTCGGAAGATGAGAGGGAAGGGAGGAAGTAATAATGTCGAATTCCAATGCTGGAGCGGGGAGCGCAACCCTGGGGGGAAAGAACCTAGGCACCTAAGTCTCAACAATTACATCAGGCAGCTACGTCTGACCAAGGGCAGTACCTAGCTAGCGTGTGTCGAAATTGGCGAGATACCAAATGCAAGGTGAATAGAACAATGACAACTGTAGGTTGAATGAGGAAGATGGCGAGGCTACGGAGCTTGAATGGGGCACTCTAATCCCACATTACAGCCTTGTCGGTTGCACTATGGGAATGGTAGTGGACCAATCACATCCACTTTCAACATTCCCCGTCCCTTCCGCCTTTCCGCGCTACCAGATTTCTTGCATTACGCAGCAAGTCCTAAATATAGACACATTTCGCCCCTGCTGCTGCTTTGGCTTCCTTCACTCTTGTTGGCTTGGTGCGTGCATCTGCACATGATTTCTTCAGTGGAGACGGGTACGCATGAAGTCGCAGGGGAAGTAGCAGTTGCATTTAGACAAGGAATGTGAGTTCATCAGACAGCCAATGTCAGGTTTCGTTGATAATTGTTCCATTTTCTATCTCATACGACATCATATACATTAGTCGAGCGCTTCTTGGGTATACTTTTTATCGTGAACAAGCTTTCCATCCAGCAGGCCAACACATGCACACAATTCTATCGTGTCTTATGGGAATGAGAGTCCATCTCCCCTGTTTTCCGCAACCACAACAGTCGTTGTGTCATATTGCGTCATGATCATCCGCTGCTCCTGAAAATGTTCCTCTTTAGGTGTGAAAAGGTTCGTGTGCGCAAAAATTAGAATTTCAAAGTGTGGGTATGTGTCTGTGTGCTTGCTTTTCAGAGGCAACAGTACTCAATGAGCATGTAGCCCCAGAAATCGAAAAAAAGGATGGGTATTGTACTGCTAAACCAGAACCCCAACGCCGGTATTCAAATGGGAGACAAAAGGATTATGGGTATCCAGCCTGCGCAGTAGGCCAGTCATCCTCGGTGATGCTTGACCAGAATACCCAAACCATAACCACGGTGAGGAGCGTGAATAGCGTCTCAAACAGTGCCCCGTCAATCTTGCCGGAAGTGCCATTGCAGATATATGGGCTAACGACGTAGTTGAAGATCTGACCAAGGGCAAAAAGAACGGCAGCTCCAGTGAGGTAGAGCATGGGTCGCACCTCGCCGAGCACGCGCAGAACAAGAATACCTTCCAAGACGTAGAAGGCGACCAGGAAAATGAGCGGCACCAGTTGGTACAAGACGTAGAGAGCGATGTTCCGATGCTGAGGTAGATCGTAGCTGCTGTCAAACTTGCCAGTCCAACTGAATCCGGTGTCCAAGGTGATGTAGCCAGTGCCGATAAAGAGGGCACCCGCCGAGAGGAGCATCAGTCCCAGAGAGAGAGGTGTACCGTCGTCCAAAACCTGGTATCCCACAACTGCGTTCAGGAGAAGGATCCACGTTGTTGCAATGATTGCGCCAAGATGGATGCCTGTGAAAGCCTGTCCAAAGCTGTCAGTCTACGGCGAGATTCTCTATCATGCTGGGTGTAACGTACAATCCTCACTGTTGAGTCAAGAGGGAACCCGCCAACGGTGAATATTTCGGCTATTTCAATGAGAATGAAACCAACCAGGAACAGCTGCATTTCCCTATCATTTGTGTCAACACCAGTTCACAAGACGATCAAACAATAATTACCCACCTCCGACCAACGGCGGCCTTCTTTTGTTCAGATCGCAGAAGCAAGAATGCCGAGACTGCGATGGCAATGCCGCAGAGGATGATTGACCCCAAGTTTGCCAAGTGCTGGCCATTTTTCAATGGAATGCCGGTCAAGGTGCAGCCACCAAAGTCTCCAATTTGATTGTGGGCTTGCGTAAGGACCTATTTCTGGATGTGAGTGACACTGGGTTGCATTCGACAAAGCCGCATGGCAGGAGCATACATTGCAAATGGGAAGGGTCGAGTCCTTGCAGAAGTTCTAATTGCCCATTCTATGGTCAGCTTTTTAGACTGTATTGAGGATAGGGTCATCTACTGCGAAGATCGCCTGCGCGGACTCCATGCATACCTCGAAGTTCCCGAATTGAGTGCTGCCCATTGTACTGTGTGGGCGGGCGACAACCCGCTAGCCCAATTGCAAAATATGGAGTGCTTCAAGCAGAATCAAAGGGATTGAAGGCGAACAATTGAATAACACGGCGCAAGGTAGTGAGTGAGCTTCGAGAGAGTATTGCGACGGGCGAATTGAAAGACCTGTCCTTCGAGGTCACCCACGTCACTTCCGTCCTCTCTACGCTCTTCTTTAGCGGTGCGGTTAAGGGTGCGACGGTGCGTGTGCCGGTGTGCAGCTGGAATGCAAGCCCCTTGTGCGAAACGATGTCTCGTGCAATAGCTGCAAGCGGATGTGAGTCGCCGGTAGTCGTTTGAGGTGCGTCGAGGTTCAAACAGAAAATTGGGTCGTGGCTGCCGCTCACTGTCCGCGAACAAAGACAGATGTCGCAGTCGTCAAGAAATCCAATTAAGCCAAAGTCACGGTATCTTCCCCACCGATCTCCTTCAACTTCGACGTCGACGCTCCAGAGCGATTGTGTGTCCTCCACTGTCGGGGAAACGAGGGTTGTGGCGATGTTGGCGACGCGGTGCAGCTTTCGTGGCAGAAAGTCTGGGTTGGAGGTGTGCGAGTGAAGGGAGAGACGGCGGAGGATGGAGGGCGCTGCGTTGCCAGGTGATTTTACGACCTAGCAAATATCGACCACGCCCTAGCAGATGCACCCAAGCAGGATCAAGTCAAGGCAAAGTCAAGGCCCGCCGTCGGTGCAACCTTGGTCGGGTGGGCAGGGGTTTGCTGTGTTGGCGACGACACAGAAATAGGAATCTGGCAATTGTCAGTGGCTGCGAGGTAAGATGAGCGGCTCCACTCCGCCAAGCCAGGTACCGATGCTTGCCATGTCGACGCTGTCGAGCTAGGTGTTGTATCTGGCCGGCCTCCAATTGGCATCTACGAGTCAAACGAAATGAAATAAATGACTTTCTGCCCCTCCTCCCTCTTTCTACCATGCGCGTGCGCGCTTAATGTACTTCTTGTTCTCTACATACTGTAGGTAGTTCTGATAATGTGGTGTCTGTCGAGAGTCGAGAGTCGAGCATCTCGGTCAATGGCACACCCTCAGCTGCTGCTATTACTATTCTGGCTCACAGATCGGATGGTCGAGCTTCACCTAATTAGCTAGCGCATGGTTGGCGATATGCATGCTTCCCTGGATCCCGCATGCATGATGACTTGTATTGCGGTAATCCGTAGACAGACGTTGTTCAATGCCACGCGTGTCATGTACATGTATGTACTGTATTTGAGTGAGTAAATCCAACAGTAAAACGACGCACAGCCGTGGCAGTCGAGTAGTTCGCAGATACATGACCTACTTAACTCTGCTCGTTGACACAAATCCACTTGCCCCTCAAGTCATTCACACTCATACCTACTTCAAATGTTCTCGGCCTCACGGCACTTCTGTGCCACTGCAGTGCCGTAATTCGGCTTACATACAGGAGGGCCCAGCTTTTGCAGAACCGCGCGAGATATGAAACGTCCAGGGATTGGAGACTTGGATGATAGTAGGCCTACATCTTGGCAGAATCCATCACCAAAACCTGTTCTTTTACGTCCTCAACCGGTACAAATTGAAGTTGTTTGCTCACAAGTCATGGACTTGTTCTTGACTTACCTGGCTTCCAGAATCCAGATAGAACAAGACCAGTTGACTCTGCGTTCTTCAAGGCTCCCGGATAAATCTGAATTTCCAATACGACTTTGTCTTGCAGTCACCAACCGCCACCCCAGCACACCACGAATACCTGTTTCAATACTGTACCTCGATACCACTGAGCCCGAAGCCCCAACGGTGGCTGACTGGAGACCAATAGAGACAAATAGTTCCATCGAGGTGAAAAGATGACTTGCATTCTGTTGCCTATATAGCTCGACCCCAACTCCATGACTACCTTCGCTTTTGCCACTGGAGCACCAGCGACAGGCTTTTAGTTGCAGACCCTGAGTGAATGCTGGTTTTATGGCAAAGCTATGTGCCTCAGCTGTTGGTTTCAGAATAAAGCCATTGGCCATCAGACACTCAACTTCCTGGGAGGACACATCGGTGTTCAGCCACACCGACGTTTGTCCAAGCAGGCATCGGCAGGCTATGCGATCACGTTGCTATTACTGGCATCAGAGCCGAACTCAAGATGCGCTGCCGCGGCATTGTCAGTTATATTTGGAAAGACGAACCAGATCACCTACCTACACTATACTCAATCTACATCTCAAGTTCTTCAAGAAGTTAAAATGAGACGGTAAAGCTACTAGGTAGGTGCCTTAGTGCAGTAAGGCAAACCTTCGACATGCAATTGAGTGTGGCTTGGTAGATACACACGCATTAGATGCTGCCCGTCCCGAGACCCGATCTATTTCAAGGTTATAATATGCATAGAGCTTATCACGTAATTCAAGTTCCATTCAAAGGGATATCTACCGCAAGCTAGGACGAGAACAGTATCTACTTCGAAGCTGAACTGGTCCACCAAAGCGAAACGCTATCGGTACTCAGTCAGAGTCTCAGTGTCTTATCATAGAAGCATCAAGTGTAAGAATGCCTACCTACATGTAAGTAGAACCGTCGAGTAGTCCGCCATAAGCATACAGCCTGGTGTCTGACTCCGTAGTCGTTTCATGCATTGAAATCCACCCCACGGGTGTATATCAAGAGCTCTCTCAATATCTTTGTATGAATTTGATGTTTCGTTTTCTTCGCAGCAGGTGTTCTCATGTTTTCCTCAGCTCTGAAGCCGTACCAACGGAGCTGCAGCACGGCACGAGCTCGACAAGCTTCTATTTCGACAAGCACCGAGGCCTTTCGATCAGTGTGTTTGGAGCCTTGGATTCCTCACAGTATCTCGAGTTTTCGTTGCTCGGGTTGTGTCACCATACATCAACGTGACAGCCCTAACGGTGGTAGCTCAGGGCTGCGCCTGGAGCAGGTTGAGATCAACCATCAGCAGATCTATTTTGGCAACCTGATCGGGTTATCCATGTGATCAGATTGTCAGGGTCCTTTTACCCCGAGGTGAGGGGGTTAGTTTAATAATTACAGAATTACATACAGGTCTGCAGGATATGAAACTAATTTTGTGGAATACTCCACTACAACTAACCTGAACGAGATGGATTCAGCAGATCAGTACCTTTCCATACAAATTGGCCTGAAAGTTACATCTGCGATCAATATTGTCCGTTCTGTCCATTTGGTCTGTGACGAAAGTGAAGATATTTACATATTTAGCCGACGCCGTATATTTATAGCCTTTATAAAACCTTCAGGACTTCGTTCCAGGCTTATTATAGCCCTCAGCAAGCTTTATATACAGCACTAACTAGCCTAATAATATAGCGTTAACAGGCCTAATAGTATAGCCCTAGCAAGCCTTACGCAGTGTCTGTACATATAGTACGGACTTAAAAGGCGTGACGATAATGTATGGTGTTGAGCAAATTCAGCGGGAGCTCATAGTTATGTATATCTAGGCTGAAATTAGGTGGTAAGGTACGGATTAGCAGAGCATTGTTCGAAATAGTCGCTAGCGGTGGCGAATTCCACAAAATTAGTTTCATATCCTGCAGACCTGTAATGGGCCGGAATGGGCTCGAGCAGGTCAGATCCCGAGACTGGCGAGCAAGGCGACTGGTATTGGCGATTGCTGACCGCTCGACGAGCAAGAGGGCAATGACGCAACGGCTTGGAACCGATGGTCCCTTAAACAGGCCAGAAGTTGACTCGCGGCGCAACAAGGGTATCGCAAGCCCAGCCCAAGCCAACGAGATAACACGGTTCACCGTCAACCCGCAAAACGGCCCCGTTCGCGTACAGTAGATCAGGTAGCTTTTGAACTGGAACAGATCTTGTCTGAATCAAGAGGATTCAAGATACTCTCGTGGGGTCCGAGTCAAGTTGGGGCGTGGGGAGAGCGGGTACAACGAGAGCCAACTCATGTGATAAGTTGTCAGGCTGACTGGCCAGAAAACACCTACTAGTCGAGCTAGTATTGAAGCGTTGGCCCATCGGTCTCTTGTTCTCTTGATTGCTGGTAATGTCAAGTCGTATCAATGATTGATATTCCCTAAGTCTAGGTAGTTTCGCTATCTTACGGATTGGCGGTCACTGCCAGAAGTGTTCCTAGGCGCTGCTGATCGACCCCACACAGTCTTCTGGACAGTCTTCAAGGCTTCGCTATCGGTCGAAGAGCAAGATGCAGTACAGACCAAACCACCAGTTTCTGGCATGGGTTGAAAGTACTCGGTCCGCATAATGTAGCCCGACACAGAGGGTCTCCAGGGCTGCTTGCCATACTGTACGTTGGAGGCCGAAGAGTGCTGGACTCGACGCTCATAGGAGGGATTGGAGCTGAAGACGAGGCCGTGTGATTTTAGGAGGATTAGTAGATGAAAATAGGGGATGCGCGGGTTGTGGTAGCGAAAGAATGTTGCCGTGCTGCCATGTTGTGTTCCCTCGTCGCCAGACACAGGAAGTCGAAAACCTCTGCATTTGTAAATCGTCGCCATTCTGTTCTCTCTGTCCTCGTACTCTTCGTGCATCGCATTTTCGCCCCCGTTTCTGCGTCGTTCATCGTTGCAAAAACCAATGCATCAATGTTGTAGATAGGTCGTCTCACTGCATTACTCGCTCGTTTTTTTATCTTTGACCGCTGTCGATTTTAGCTGTACTCATACGTGTAAAAGCAGCCTCTATCGCCTAACCACGGTACTGTGCATCTCCCTCAACCCGGCTGCACGACCCGTCCCACTCGCTGCTGCAACGTGCATTGGTGATGGTCATCGGGCCAGCTCTCGACAGCTGATTGTATCTAACCCGGAGAACGCTTCGTCCCTCCACCTCCCTTCCTTCACCTCCCCTTCGCATATCCATATCTTGCAGACGGGCGCTGCTGCTTGACAGCCCCAGCCTCTTCAAAATTCCTCCCTCACACTCCAGCCGCCTACCCTCCAACATCCCCCTCCGCACCCTAGCCTCACGCCCCGACCACGGCCAATCGACGTCATTGCTGGACGACCACAGGCAGCAGCAGCACGACCGTCGCTCCGACGACGACGACGCCGACGACGCCGACTACGACGAGTGGACCGACACCGGCGACCTCGCCGAGCAGCTGGCGGATGACGAGGATCCCCTGCGCAAGACCCTCGCCGACACCTCCCTCAACGGCGACCTCCTCGCCCGTGGCAGCGTGAAGAACAGCAAGCGCGTGCAGTTCAGACGCTCCGTTGACGAGCACAGCTATCCCCACTCCAGGTCCAGCTCAGCTGTCATCGACAAGGAGGCCATCCAGATCCCAGACGTCCTCCCACGCCGCATCGGTCCTGCAGAACGCCTCATCGCCGCCATCATGCCGGGCACGGGGCTTCACGGTTTTACGGGCAAGGCCCTTGTGTATGTCTGATTACCTCTACCAGGCATGTTGTCGAAATTCCCCTACTGACAGCTTCACAGCTATTTCACGAGTATTTTTGTATCATTAGGTGTATTTCTCTTCGGATATGATCAGGGTGTTATGTCAGGTATCATCACGTATGTTGTGGTATCATCCCTTCATGCTGCCGTGCCGCCGGAACTAACTTGAAGACTAGCGGTCCGTACTTCCGCGCCTACTTCAATGACCCTTCCCGAGCCGAGGTCGGCACCATGGTTGCCATTCTAGAGATCGGAGCTCTGATATCCTCTCTTGCTGTTGGTAAAATCGGTGATGTAATTGGTCGTCGAAAGACCATCCTCTACGGATCCATCATCTTTTTCGTCGGTGGCGCTCTGCAGACCTTTGCAGCAAACATGCCGATGATGATGTTGGGCAGAATCGTTGCTGGTCTAGGTGTTGGTTCACTGTCCACCATCGTCCCTGTCTATCAATCTGAGATCTCACCGCCACATAATCGAGGCAAGCTCGCGTGCATTGAGTTCTCGGGAAATATCATCGGCTATACAACCTCTGTTTGGGTAGACTATTTCTGCGGTTATATTCAGAGCGACTATTCCTGGCGTGTCCCTCTCCTTATGCAGTGCGTTATGGGAGCGTTACTAGGTTTAGGTAGCTTGGTCATTGTTGAGTCCCCGAGGTAGATACACGATCTGCGACGAAGAATCCATAGTTACTAACATGACTACAGATGGCTGCTTGACAATGATCACGACGAAGAAGGAATTGTTGTCATTGCGAATCTCTACGGAGGTGGCGATATTCACAACTCCAAAGCTCGGGAAGAGTACCGTGAGATCAAGATGAACGTTCTTCTCCAGCGAATGGAGGGCGAGAGATCATACTCTGAAATGTTCCGACGTTACAAGACGCGGGTCTTCATCGCCATGTCTGCCCAGGCTCTTGCCCAGCTCAATGGTATCAACGTCATCTCGTACTATGCACCTTACGTCTTCGAGTCGGCCGGCTGGGTTGGACATGACGCGATCAAGATGACCGGCATTAATGGTCTCACTTACCTCTTATCTACGATCCCACCTTGGTACATCGTTGATCGATGGGGACGGCGTATCATCCTTTTGACGGGTGCCATCGCCATGGCTATATCCCTGTCCGCCGTATCCTACTTTATACACTTAGATATAGAGTCCACGCCGACATTGGTTGTCATCTTTGTCATGATCTACAACGCGGCATTCGGATACTCGTGGGGCCCTATCCCCTGGTTGTATCCACCAGAGATTCTGCCGCTCAGCATTCGGTCCAAGGGCGCCAGTTTGTCGACCGCAGCCAATTGGGCATTCAATTGGCTCGTGGGAGAGATGACACCCATACTCCAGGAGTGGATCGAGTGGCGGCTATACCTCATTCACGCATTTTTTTGCGTGGTCAGCTTCGTTGTTGGTAAGTGGCATTCCACGTGAGACGAGCATCTATGTCCCGTCAACTAATGTGGTGCAGTGTACTTTATTTACCCTGAGACGTGCGGTGTAAGACTGGAAGACATGGATTCATTGTTCGGAGACGCCAGCACCGCCATCGGAACTCCAGGCATGAGGTCGGAGACTGGTTCCCTCCGGGTCGGATCTCCGGTTCCGTCGCTGGATCTGCGAGGCCGGCCTCTCGGGCCGGATAGCAGTATCCCACCGCTGGATATCGACCCGCCGCACGTGAACATGGTCGATGGCAAGCCACGTCTTCGGTCCGAGAGTCGCAGCTCACGGGGCCGCGTGGGTGAGTGGCTGACGCGGATGACGGGACAGACTCGCGGTTCCAGCAGTAGCCCGGCGAGCAACGCGAGATATGCGCCCATCGACCAGCGAGAAGATTGATCGAGTCATGACCGAGTCTGCTATTTCGAACACGAGGAAGAGGGCCATAGATCTCTATATAGACAGGAAGGCTGGAGTTTGGAGGCCATGGCGATCTACGATATCTGCCGCGTCAATTATCATCTCGTAAGTACATCCCAGCAACTAGAGCGAGCGTGGAGACGTGGAGAAGAGCATGTTTGTTGGTTCAATATATCATAATCAGCGCTTCCTGTTTTGGACATGTGAAGTAGAGCACAGAGTAATCACTGAGCCGAGGAAGGGTTGGAATACATGCTCAGATCCCGGTGCAGCTGTTCGGTAATGGACATAGAGTTTCTGTAACAGTTGGTGGGTAAGGCGCTACGCGTGGCTAGACTATCAGGCACAGCCGAATATACGATTTCTATTTCAATGGTTGGTAGATCGTTACCAGTGGTCTCGATTCCTATATCAAAGGCGCGAACAGTGATAGTTGATTGAACTATGTGCCTGTATATTATAGGATTCTTGTTCATCTTCATAATCGACCAGACCGTGTTCTCGGCTTAGCTTAGGCTTACAATGTCACTTGAACCCGCAAGAGCCACTCTCTATATCTTTGTCTCATTGTTTAGAGACATTTGAGAGATACTGTTGAGAGGTCTACGTGGCCCGCTCCGAGACTAGGAGAAATGTTCACCATTTGCAATGCAGCAAAATTATTGATTTGACCGAAGCTTGATGGTTTCCCACCTAACTGGCATTCAATCTCAATTTTCAATGATCAATCCGATTGTCTACATCTCTACTACCTACCTACTGTTGAATGAGACTTGGGCCGCAGTTGGAGGCGGCGTCGTACCTGGATGGATGCATGTTCCTGGTGGCAGTTGGGGGCCTATTTGGGGGCTGTAGGTACCTTAGCTTGGGACTCGGGTGGTGGAAAAAGGGGAGAATCAGTGGACAAGGGCGGGACACAATTCAATACGCCACCAGCCCTCAGCAGCAGCGCGGGCGCGCTAAGGTCGTACAGGGTTCACCTGAACTGACACGAGATAATCTCATTGATGAATTGTGGCCAGACTGCGCAGACGGATCCATTGGACCTCCTCAGCTCAGCTGTCCTGCGTCCTGCTGCTCCTATTCACCACCATCGTCACCATTGTTCGTTGACACACTCATCCCCGTCATCACCTTCTTCCCCGTCCTTCTTCTTCTTCGCTGGGGGAAGAGATGCTCTGATGCCCTTCCAGAGCGCTTGACTCTTGTTTGAATTTACTTCTGACCCTCGTTAATCTACGTCTACTAACTACTAAGTATTACCTTAACTTTTGTTCGGGTCCTCCCGTCCCCATTGCCCATTACCTTCCTCGACCTGTTCAAACGCGCCTCCTATCGCGTCACACCCCTCTGCCACCACTGGCACTTCGTCCCTCCCGAATGGCCACGCAGCCTGTCGCAACCGCCTCGGGCGCCGACCCGAGCGGTGATGCCGCCCGCAGACGCAATGTACCCGGCTCTGCGGCTCCTGGGCCTGTAGTTTCGAGCCCTGAGCTCGACGAGAAAAAGATCCACGGCGCCAAGAAGGTTCGCAAGATCCAACTGCTACTAGGCTTGAGCCACTCTGACTGACACAATTCCAGAGCCCTCCCGTTCTCGAGATCCTTGACGAATGGGAGTTCATCATCACCCCCTTAATACTCACAGCTTTCGCCTTCTTCACTCGCCTGTACAAGATTGGTCTTAGCCCCATCGTAACCTGGGATGTAAGTCGCTCCGCCATACAGATCTGTTAAGTATCGATCGCTAATAGTGCTCTGCAGGAAGCCCAGTTCGTGAACCCCCGTAGATATCTCGATTTCGAAATCTCCAGCTGACCGTGTCTCTCCCTCGAACTATAGTTTTGGCAAATTCGGGTCGCACTATATCAAGCGCGAGCTCTTCTTCGACGTGTTAGTCTGCTTCCCAAGCCCTTGCCACACACCCGGCAACTGACCAGTCGCACAGTCACCCTCCCTTAGGAAAAATTCTTGTCGGTCTCTCCGGTGTGCTGGCTGGCTACAATGGATCGTTCGAGTTCAAGTCTGGCGAGACATACCCCGAGGAGCTTGATTACACCTTCATGCGCGCCTTCAACGCTTTCTGGGGCATCCTTTGTGTGCCCCTGGCCTACTACACCGCCCGAGAGCTGCAGTTGAAGCGCCCTGCTGTCTGGCTTGTCGCCCTCATGGTTTTGTGCGAGAACTCGTACACTACAATTAGCCGTTTCATCCTCCTCGATTCTATGCTGCTGTTCGGTACTGTAGCCACCGTGTTCTGTTGGTCCAAGTTCCATCGTCAACAGAGATACAGCTTCGAGCCCGAGTGGTTCTTCTGGCTCTTTATGACTGGCCTAAGCATTGGTTTTGTCTGCAGTATCAAGCTGGTTGGTCTTTTCGTGACCGCCATGGTTGGTCTCTACACCATTGAAGATCTGTGGAACAAGTATGGCAACAGAAAGATCTCCTACCCGGAACTCGCTGCCCATGTTAGTGCTCGTGTGATCGGTCTGATCGTCATCCCCTTCCTGATCTACTTGCTCTCATTTGCGCTCCACTTTGCCATCCTGACCAGGAGTGGCCCCGGTGATGCGCAGATGAGCTCCCTGTTCCAGGCCAACCTCGAAGGAAGCGAGATTGGCCGAAACTCCCCTCTTGAGGTAGCTCTCGGCTCCAGGGTGACGCTCAAGAACATGGGCTACGGTGGTGGCCTACTTCACAGTCACGTTCAAAGTATGTGTTATAAACATATTGCAGAGATTGTTCACGAATCTTGACTGACAACAACTTAGCTTATCCGGATGGCTCAAACCAACAGCAAGTTACTTGCTACCATCACAAGGATGCCAACAATGAGTGGTGGTTTTACCCTAACCGCTCAGAGCTGACCTGGACGCCTGAGTCCGAGGCTGAACCACGCTTCGTTGGTAACGGCGACATCGTTCGTTTGATCCACTCGCAGACCGGACGTAACCTTCACAGCCACGACATCGCCGCCCCCATCACCAAGAGTCAGAAAGAGGTTTCTTGCTACGGTAACTTGACCATTGGCGACGACAAGGATCATTGGCAAGTGGAGATCGTTAAGGATGTGTCTTCGCGTGACAAGACAAAGCTGCGTACATTGACTACCGCTTTCCGGCTCAAGAATGCGGTCATGGGTTGCTATCTGCGAGCCGCTAATGTCAATCTTCCTCAATGGGGTTTCAAGCAGATTGAGGTCACCTGCGATAAGAAGAACAACCCCAAGGACACGTTCACCCATTGGAACGTAGAGTACCATGTCAACGAGAAGCGTAAGTCACATGGCCCTTCAACTTCTCTGCCAGCTTATTAACAACCCCATGCAGTCCCTCCTGGAGACCCAGGCAAATACAAGTCGCCTTTCTTCCATGACTTTATCCATCTGAATGTTGCCATGATGACATCCAACAACGCGCTTGTTCCTGATCCTGATAAGCAAGATGATCTCGCCTCCCAATGGTGGCAGTGGCCGATCCTGAATGTTGGTCTGCGCATGTGTGGATGGGACGACAAGATTGTCAAGTACTTCCTGCTTGGCAACCCCTTCGTCTATTGGGCCACGACGGCTTCCCTTGGTCTTGTTGGTCTGGTGGTTGTGTGGCATATTCTCAGATGGCAGCGAGGATTCAGGGATCTCAAGCAGCAGGATATCGACCAGATCCACTACGCAGGTATTTACCCTGTTATTGGATGGTTCCTTCACTACTTGCCATTTGTGGTCATGGCTCGTGTTACTTACGTGCACCACTACTATCCTGCCCTCTACTTCGCCATCCTATCTCTCGGATTCCTTCTGGACTTCTCGCTGGGCAGCCTCAAGAAGCCGATACAGTGGGGTGTCTACAGTGTTCTGTATGCAATTGTCATTGGCCTTTACATCTACTTCATGCCTCTGTGCTGGGGCATGACCGACAGCAACCAGCAGTACAAGTACATGAAATGGTTCGATACCTGGAGAATGTCGGACTAAGGATGATGATGTAAGGTATGGAGGAGATAGAGACGATGTTCATGTACGATTCTCTATGACACGGAGACGATATCTTGTGGATATCGTCTTTATCTAGCATTTACTGGAGTCGGGTCGAGGGCGGACGACACGACTGGGCCGCCGAACTGCTGGCGGCATGCGGTTAAGAAACCGCAGGCACTTTTAGACGGGGTTTCCTTTCCTCTCACATGTAATAATGATCGATACTGAAAAATCTGGAGGTATGAAATCAATGGAACAGAATCTCGCTCATATCATCCCGCACTGCCACACATTCAGTGACATGCCACGCAACAACTGACTTGAGATAGAGGCTAATAGGTGAGTTCGTGTCGCAAAAGGGGTGCCTTTTCATATGAGTGAATTTTCATTGTGTTGTACACATGGGCGGGTGCTCGATATACATCGGGTAGCTTATGTCGAAGATGTCGGGGGGAAGTGCCTGTTGAAGCCGGCAGTTGATTCGACTTCCAAGGCGAGGCTCGAGATCAAGACATGTGTGCAGCCAAGGCATTTCTTGCAGCTATGTGTACCCATTGAACTCGTTGGGTAGTTTGGGTAATGGTGGGGTACAGAATTGGGCAAGCCATTTGCTGTAAACCACATATGTACCTAGATGGACCCCTTTGGGCGCGTTATGAAGAAGATAAGGTTGTTCGTGGTCAATAATGGAGGGTTGAACCTTTGGTGATGCGAGTTTTAGCGAATGGCGGTGGTATGAGGTCAACAGAAGGGAAGATCCCTGATTTCAAAATTAAGTGTTTGTTTTCTTCTTGTGTTTGTTGAATTATTCGTTGTGCATATAGCTTGCCTTGGTTCCTAAAGCGTGGAGGATGGAGAGGTGGATGATGTAGGGATGTGTTGATATTGTGTCCTTTGGAGGTTAACATTATCTATATCATGATCCATCCGATTAAGATGATATGGCGTAGATCGACGGTGGTTTAAGGGTGGAAACTATTCGGAAGGGTAAGGCTAAGTGTTTGTTCCATTCTTCAGGGCCTCACGCAATGGAAGTACGGTCATCGAAGTCACCCTTGTCCTTTTAGTACCCATGCATTGAATGTCAAGTTTTCGGCGAGTTCGGACGCCATATAGTTAGTGGTGGAGGCTTGTGATCACATCAAAGTAAAGATTCACCACATTTACGTACAATAACCCCTGCTCTACCGTATTTTATTGCATGTCCGAAAATAATTAGGACTTTGTGGAAAGTCGCCTTCGGTCAAGACTTGCACAATAGTGGTATCGTCGTCGGCGTGTGTATGCTGATGGCACCCCACCCAGTTCTAGAAGAATATTCATCGACTCCATGTCAAACCACGCTCGCTACGTGCTTCCATAAGATACGCGCCACCGAACGACATATTCCTGAACACTCGTGAGGTATTACGCATTGCGGGTAGAGTACAAGCCCCTCCATTGAAGTACCAACCCCATTCCTCATCTGTATCTCGTAACTCACGGGTCTTCATCCGATTCGCGCTGGGCAGCGCGTGGGAGGGCGTGTCCAGTATCTTGGGCGCAAACATTGGGATCAGTCCCTCTTTTGATCCTGGCTAGAAGCCTGATCAGGTGTCTGAATACTTGAATTAGCCTTCGCTGGCTGCTGTTGGGGCAGACGACGTTGCTGGTTCCAATCGTTTCGATCGCCGCTTTCGGGCCCCAAAGAACTTGCTTGAGCAAAGATAACTTTAGGCAGGGATTTGGGATTGGTGTTTTGGGCGGATAGCTTGTTGAAGTCACCTGCTAGATGTGTCGCTAAGTAGAATACAAGTTCCTCTATGTTGACATTGACGACCATCTGTATTTTAACGAGCCTACGCCACAGCCCGTCAATATTTGAACATACTTGACTTGAATCGAAAATGATCTACACAGATCCACGTACCTTGACGATTTCCCACGGGTTGAACCAAGATAGACATTTGGGCGTTATGGGTTTGAAACTTCCCATAGGTGGTACACATCCCAGTGTCTTGCGCAATTCCAGTCTTCGGACTGCTTATTTCTTCCCGTCTATCCTTCTGCACAACTCCTTTTTTCTTCTTAGCTAGCTCACGTTTTTGCTCAGGTGTTCGCTTTTCTTCTTGCTAGCCGAGCCAGACATTGAGCTTTTCCGAAGGGACGAGTTGGCGTCTGGCAGGCTCCTTTGGGGCACACAATGGAGGTCAGAAGTACGGCCTACAAGAGGTCATATTATGCGAAATTTCAGCTTAAATTAGGTTGTAGGCCATTTGTAATCTCACATAAGTTTTGGCATATATATAATTCCCATTTACACAATATTTCCTGATGTGGCTAGTAGCCTTCGTTTGAACATATAAAATGTGTTGTTGGTCGCCGATGATATATGAGATACACTTTGCTTCGCCCTGATTATCTAGCTTGCCATCAATGATGCAAGTACGTGATATAGCCCCAGGGAAATTTGACTACGGCTCGGAACTGAGATATAACTATTACCAAAACCTTCGGAACGAAAAACTTGTCTACAATGTCTGGTCTCGAGGTGTTGGGTGCTTTCTCTCCCACAGCACAACTTGTGGGATGTGTCCTCATAGTGTCATCGAGACTCAAAGAGATTCGCGCCAAGATCGGAAATGCACCTGAACGACTCGGACAATTTGCCCATCAGTCTCATGAGCTTTCTACCATTGTGCAGCACATGGAAAGGAACCCACCGATACAGAGTAAGGAGCTTGCATCTTGTCTGGAAACCATATCGACCAAAATAACTATGATAAGACAAGCGCCACCGATCTAGAAATGCTATTCGCCAGCCGACATCGTTGGACCATCGGCATAGCAATTTGTGGAAACAGCTGGATGAATGCTTTAGAGATGTGAGGACCACGATGGGAAGTATGAGTCTACTCATAAGCTATCAAACCACTCATAAACAGAAGACTTAAAGTAACCCATCCTGCAATATATGGGAATAGCCACGCTCTTCGCATACGCCACAGACCCTGCTCCTAGTTTTTCGCACGCAACGGAGAATGTTGACACCCCGGCTGGTTCTCTGCCAAGGAAAAGTATGCTAATCACTGGCATGTGTTGGGCTGATACGGAGATTACCATTGCCGGATCACATTCATTCGAAGGGTTGACGGTTTAAGGCAACACTACTGTTCCTATGGGAAATGATTCATCTCCTAATACAGTACACTACATGACCGATCATTCGTTCATAGGCTTTACAGCGACAGATAAAGTCATACGCCCAGGCCATGTAGGTGGCAATTTGGGAGGACATGTTTTCAATTCCGGCGAAATTGGCAAGAATGAAACGGTTATGCTTGGCGAACTATTCAGGTCTTGACGAGAAGTCCTTAGCTCTCAAGCTGTATTTGGGTTGCACTCTCAAGGCGATGTGACCCCCGAAAGGTTCACAGGAAAATATATCAAGCAAGCAGCGAATGTTGTCGGGCTACTTTATCATGATCAACCTATGGGTAGTAGGGATTTGTAGAGGTAATGAGAATATGTCACACTGTTTGGATTGTAACCTCTCTTGGAGAAAGCAGTGTATTGTGATTAGATTTTGTTCGTTGATTAACCTGACATAGAACAGGACAAAGCTAATGCATCAGCGGGTAGGGCAAGGTCAACGGTGTGGACTGTGTGCCAACTGGTTGCTGGAGTCATCTTCGTTTATGATACGCCATGCATGAATCTGAACATAAATTTGTAAGAGGGTCAAATGTTTCCTTAAGTAGCCCATAAAATAGCAGTAGCGTGTGGTTTCTGCTTGTTCATCAAATGATGATGTGCCATATGTCAACCGACTTGGCCATTGAATTAGCTCGATCACACGCGTTGAAGCTGGTTTGAACAAATGCAGGCACGCCTTGTTTGTACAAGACAGACGCCTTGACAACAAAACATTCTGACTAAAGATCTACTAACAACAAGCCAAGCCGTGCAAACGTGATGCTGTTGCCTGACAGTTGAAGTGGTGCGCAGCAAGCGCAAGACTTAGGTAAATGATAAGATCTTCACAAGAAAAGAGTGTCAGGCTATCTCAAATCGTCCCCGTTCTATTCAACGTTGGAGTGTATTCCCAAAATGCCGCCACAACGATCCAACCTCGACATTCGAACGAGAACAGTCAGTACCTCTACCTTCTTGCCCTCTTGAAGATATAGAACTCAACATAACATGGAGTCAGCTTCGCTTATGGTGACTCGGGCCATGCATGAACGAGAGGGCAATAGTGCAAGTACCCAGGGGAAGATAATGTGAACCAGCCACCCCTACTTGCACTAATACACCCAGATCTGAGTATCATCGCGAGATTTTGTGGACATTGCTAACGCACTCCTTGCAGAGGGGGTTTCTTTAACCGGCTCTCGCCCGACCTCGACCTAGAATGATAACCTAAGCAATTTCCTCTCTAACGGCGGCGTCACAGAAGGAATACCTGTGAACCTAGAAGCTGGAGGCCACTTCTTTTTCCACTGACAATCGATGGGTGCGGATTGGTTACTTTCGGAGACCAACACGCTGGTATTGAGAACACTGCACGTCCCTTTAAAAGGCTACACCTATGAGAAAATTCATATTTCTAGAGCCATTGCTGTGCACCACAGCAATGTTGGGACAACTGGCAAAAGTCATGTTCTCATTGATAACAGAATTGAGAAAAGTCGGCGTGTACAGTTGGCTAATTTTCATACCCTAGATGCGAAAAAACCAGTGGTATAAGGCTGCCAACGCTGATAACCGTGGTCAAACCCGATGAGCTTGGTGCAGAACTGGCCATAGAATAGCAGTCAAGGATTTATACTACAGCTCATTCCACTCGCGATTGAAAATAGGCACATGAAACCAAGTCGAAAGATCAACCCAGTAAAACATTCAATAGACTTTCACCAAGAAATTTGGTTCTCAGCCCAACATATTGCTATAAATCCACATAAATTTGCAAAGAACCCTACACTTCCAGAACCCAGATTTTCTGTCGGACTTATATAACGTAAAGCTAACAGGCGAACTTAGCACAAAACCTCTACTCTTCTCCAACTCTCAATCTCACATGGTCCTTGGATAATAAATATTTACAGCCACAGCTATTACCCTTTTGCAGCAAAATAGATAAGCTCACCTAATAATCAAAGCACGTGATCTAAACCACAACTGACTGGAAGTCATTTAACCACCATCGAAACAACAACCACTGCCGCGCCCAGGATCAACTTATTTCCCAAGTTCTTCGTAAGACCATACATACCAAACGTTACTAATCACGACTCGCAACAATCACCGGGTCTCTAGTCAACGGCCAGACATTCAAACTTATCGTAGCTTATTATTCTCTTGTCTCCATGCTAAACATAGATAAAATGTAGATGTTAATAACTGCTAACAGTAGTGGTAGTAGACATTATTACTCAGGGTATCATTATGAACCATGACCACCAGACATACGAAGTCTCCCTCATCGTATGCTAATGTGTAGGCGTTTGCTTATGCGCTTTTGCAGGCTTATATGTACAGTTACAACGAACCGGAAATCCAACGTCCCTGCAATCGGCCAAGCCCACTAGTTTTTCGTAATAGGGGACCAAGTGTATGTATTCGTTGTGATTGCGGTAAGGGGGATCACAGCTCACAGTTTCCTCCTTTCTCCTCGTCGTCGAATTATTAGTGGTCCTGTTACAGGCGTGCGAATCGCATTAGCAGCAGCCTCCAGCTGCGGGTTTCCCGCCAGTCGTTGTAAGATTTACACCCCTGGCCCCAGCGGTGCCAGGTCCCGGCCCCTTGACGCCAGATCTGCGATCGTTGAGGTCGTACTTCCCCGCCACGATCCTCTCGTAGATGCGCTCGGCAATACGCATGAAAGCGGCCTCGACATTCTCGCCGCTCTTAGCACTAGTCTCGACGTATTGGAGAACATTGTTCTTCTTGGCCCATTCCGAGGCCTCTGCAAATGTCACTTCACGCTTGTCGCTGTTGTCGGCGTCGCCGGATTCGGATTGCACGCAATCCAGCTTGTTGCCAACCAGTATGACGACAATGTCCGGCTCGGCGATGGCGCGCAGGTCATTTAGCCAGTCGGTCGCGTGAACGAATGTTGCGCGCCGGGTAATATCGAAGACGAGCAACGCACCGGAGGCACCACGGAAGTAACTCCGCGTCACGGATTTACTGATGGGGCATGGGAGTCAGCGGGCGAAGCCAGAACGAGCAGCTCTATACGCTGAGCTCGAGTACCGCAGAACCAAAACTACTCACTAGATTTCCTGTCCGGCGGTATCCCATAGCGAGAGCTTCATGTGCTTTTGTTCCTCCTCGTCGGCTCCTTTCTTCCTATCAACGGCCGAAGAACTCGGGGCGTTCACTAGTGTGGGAGCTGTGGAATCCGATTCCTCGGCCATAGCTATGGCATTTGGGTTTGTTTTGGAATACGGGGGCCCTACAGGGACTATGCGCGAGCCGAATTCGACGCCGATGGTGACATCGTGCTGTGGGCTGAAGCGGCCTTCACAGAGGCGGATGGTGAGTGAGGATTTGCCGCAGCCTGAGTCGCCAATACAGACAAGCTTTGCTATGTAGCTCCACGGGGGAGAGGACATGACGATGGGGAGTGAAACAGTGGGAGGGGGTCGGTCCAAGTTTGGAGCGGATGTAGGCGACGGGTTGTCGAGGAGGACCGGTCACGGGAGCTTTGGCTTCTCTACTTTGAAAAGGCCCCTGAGGATAGTGTGGCTGGTATACTCAAAGAAGTTTAATAAACAAGCTATTGGTGATCTCGTAGCTAATGTGCCGCCTTCTTGAAGCAACTAAGGGTGAGGCTCACAGGGATGACTGAGCCAGCAGCAGATGAGAATTGGGGCAGGAATCCAAGCAAGACAAAAGGAGCAGCAGATGATCAAGCTATATGATCAAGTGGCCCAGCAAAAGCGCGGAGGGTGGATAATGTGCAAGAATGAATATGCAACAAAGACCGTGACTGGGCAGTGGTAGAGAGACGAGGAGGAGCTGTGTAAGACGTGGGATACATGTAGTGAGTAGGTCACACTGATGATGATATGGATTGACAGGTACGGATACGGAGAGCTGTTCTGGCAGCCAAAAGCGAGATAGACAGTCTGAGATGGGGTTCTATACTGCCAATTAACACTGTGCTACATGGCCATTGCCCATGAGAGCCCCATTGCTCTCAGGAGCCATTATAAATGGTTTCGACCAATGCAAGAAGAGTTCAGATGGAGAGATGCTTCTGTTTGTCTTGCACACCTTGTCCGAGACAAGAGCGAAAGGTCTTTGTCTTGGCTCTGTATCAACTAGATAAATCTGAGGCTCTTCAATACGTGGTGGTGTCGTGACCAAGCATGCCAGGCTCGCCAGGTGCGCCGAGGCGGCATGCAGGTCAGGCCGGAGCTGTGGTCCGATTGCGCCTGATCCACTAGCACAATCCGATTAGGTTGTCCCCGTTGGTGGATGACCTCACTGTCTCGTGACATCAAAACTTGCCCGCTTGTGTGGGGGACCACATTCACGATACCACCCCCAAGATGTAGAAGAGCATAACTCACTCTGAAAGATTGTGCAGGTAGGTATGATTAAGACTGCTTCAGAGCGTCCAAGAAGCAGTCTTCAAGATACCCAACAATTTTTGACTGGGAAGTGGATCGATGAATACAGATACCCGAAAAGACATGAATGAGCCGGACAAAAGTGACTGCTGCAGGGTCCTGATTAGTCGGCAGACAGGTGCCTAATCAGTGGGGTCCGATACGCGGTCAGCGAGTGTCGTCAGGGGATCTATGGCGGCCCGGGGGCTTCAGGCGGAAAGCTCTCTGTACGTACAGTACCTAAGGCACCTAAGGCTAGGTACCTACCTGGTCCCAGCTTTCACCAGCTGTGTCTTGTGTCTTGAAGTCCTGAGACCGAATGGAGAATGGGGGCCTCAAATAGCACCAGCCTTGACCGCTTCCGTTGCTTCATTCATTCAATGCATGTGAGCAACAGCCGTCGTCTCTGCTTGCCTTTTTCTTATCTTGCGTATCTTGTGCAGGTGGTGCCTTGTGAATGAAGCCTCGTCCTAGGATCCGGCGGCATGACTGACTGACTGACTGACTGATGAGTATCCTCACCTACGGTAGCTCAAGCATCACTCAGCTCTCATCCCGACGTGTCTAATCCCAACCGTCGTTTGCCTTGGTCAGCTTCTTTCTACCCTTTACCAAAGCATCCTTGTGCCAACAACAACACGGGCTGCAATTCTTGACTGCATCCCATTGAACATTACACACGCACAGTCAAAGGCAGATACTTTCCAACCAGTCCAGTTCCATAATCCTGTAGATTTCACCCTGTATTATCGTCCGTTTATTACAAACACCGTCACCAACACCAATCTGTACACCATTCTCCTCTCGCCACCTGGGTTCCACGCCGTCGGGCATCTCCCAACTGTCTGCGCTTCTCACTCATCACTGTCCCTGGGCACACGCCTACGCCCGCCCTGCCTCTCTCCCCATCGCTGACTGGAGTCTTCCTCCTCCAGCATATCATATATTTCAACATGTTTTCCGAATGTAAGTTTTAAGCCCTTCTCGCTCTTAGCCTAGTCTATGGCTCTGACGCCCTGCTCTCCGATCTGCATAGATGCCTCCCGCTTTCTCTCCCAGTCCCAGTCTCGCATATCCAACTTTGCCGGACAGCCCGACAGCAACGACTCTCCCCACCGTCAGACATCGGATGCGCCCACGCTGAGATACTCGAGACAGCCACCGCGCTCATCCTACCAGGCTCGCCTGGGGAATCCTTATCAACCCTCCCAGTCCAGGTTCGGTAGCTTCACCACCCGATATACTACTGCTCCCGATGCTCCGTTGTTCCATAGCGCCTTGAACGAGTTCCGCGAGGATGACGACGAGGATGATGTGAGAGAGGCTGCCGATTTCCGTGCCCTGCAACACTCGCGCCGTGTTTTGATGTCTAGTCGCCTCGAGGATAGCTCCGCTTCCGAGAACGACGCAAGCCGCGCCTCGCTAGACCAAAGCGGCGAACGCGACAGCAGGTTGTATGGCGACACAGATCGTCCCATGGGAATCAAGAGCAGCTGGAATGGTGAGTCGAGTTTTAAGAGCAGACAAGACAAGCGCAAGGCAAAAGAGGACCAGGTTATCTCGGGAGCATTTGGCAAACAGAAGAACTCACGGCAGGATTCCGACAGTGACGAGAGTGCAAAGATGGTAGATGTTGGTCTGGAATCGACCGTCATGGACAATTCTGTGCCCGAAGATCTGTTGCAGGAGCTGGTACCCGACTCGTCGCCACCTGCGTTTCAGCAGTTCAAATCGACCAGAAGCAATACGAAGGGTGTATCCGGCCGCAAGACCTCGAACCTCGAGCGCGACCAGCGTCTGATGCGGCAAGCGATCGCTGAAGAGGATGAGGAGGATGATGAGACGGACAATCTAGTACAGTCGCCTGAGAATATCCCTGCGCCTCCCGTTCCTCGCATGTACGGCGAGATCTTCGTGCACGACCAATTTTTCGCCTGGCTGTTTCTGATCGCATTCGCATCTCTCATCGCTACTTTCGTTCTGGTATGGTTACATACTTCGGTTCCGACGAAAAGGATTGGTGACACCATTTACACAACGCTGCATTCTTCTTTCTACTTGCTAGCTGTCGATACATTGGTTTCCATCATCGTTGCGCTGGTGTGGATGGCAGCTCTCAAGTCATTCATCCAGCCTCTAGTCCTACTCATCCTCTTCGGTGTACCCGTCGTCTTATTCTCATTCTCATTGTATCCTCTCATCTCTAGCTTCCAAGGCCGCGAGCATGGGTCAAGCTTCCAAGATGTCGTCATGAGATACTCAGCTATAATACCCGGAATCTGCTCCATTATTTGGGTTTGGCTGCTTGTGAAGGGTCGGCACGAAGTCCACAGGGCTATCGACATCTTGGACTTTTCCAGTCGCATTCTTGCCGCCAACCCAGCGCTTGTGCTGTTAGGTTTCGGATCCTTGACTTTCGTGGTAGGGTGGACTTGGGTATGGTTGTGGATGTTCACCCGCATCTTTCTGGGAGGAGCCTTCAATAAGTCACTGTCTGCATTCATCATCGGTACTGCGACGTGGTGGCTTGCCATATTCTTCTTCTTGATGTATGTCTGGACTCTCTCCGTTACGAGCGGAGTGATCCGGGCTACAACTGCCGGCACTGTATCCAACTGGTACTTCCACCGCAACCTTCAGACGCTTGCCTCGTCGAACGATATTGTGAAGGGAGCTTTGGTGTACTCCGTGACTACTGTGTTTGGCACTATTTGCGCCTCTACTCTGCTGGCACTGGCTGTCCGACTGCCCATTCTCATACTCCCTCGGCGCATCGCGGGTGCACTCGAGTTTATCGGATGGCGGCTGGCACCGCGGCCAGTGTCCGTGTTGACTAACCCCCTGGCATTGACATACGCCTCCATCCACTCTCTGCCTTTAATGGAATCTGCATCACAGCTGAGTAGAAATCAATTCTTGTCGACGGGACCCACGACCACGCTTACCCCAAGCGCTTTCTCAAGACGCAATCAAACAACTTCCTTGATGCCATATAGGATGGCTAAGATGCTGCTCCACGCAGCACGGTTTGTCATGTCGACAGCTCTTGGCTTTGCTGCCTGGGTCATGACCGCACGGCAGCTGCAAGTCACTCTGCCCGAGGGGCCTGGCATACGGGGAAGCGCCTATGCTTACGTCGTGGGCATCGTGGCCAGTATGATTGGGTGGGGCGTACTGGGGGCGATGGAAGGCATTCTCTCCGGGGTTCTTGACGGCGTTCTCATCTGTTATGCTAGTGAGAGACGGTTGGACCGGGCTACCTACTGCATCGAAGCTGCAAAGTTATTCGAGGATAGAAACTACGATAGGGATTTGGTTTAATGATTTAGCGACGGCGTTTCACTTACTTCACGAAGCATTTCAAGGAGCCTGGTCTGGGACTAAGGGGCAGTGGCTCAAAGCTGCATTCTCAGACCATCACTTTCACAGCGATAGGGACGGGATGGAGTTTATGGGTAGTGCATTGGTAGTTGGACAGCCGATGACGAATAGAATGTTTGACAAACTTATGAAATTCTAGTTCCTAAGTCAACATACCTGTATTGTTGCCTGCTATAATACTTGGGTAGCGTGCTGTTGATAGTGTATCCCCCTTTTACGCGGTTCAAGCTTCAGTGGTTCGCTTAATGGACGCATCTATACATCTGTTTAAAGTTGGACTGTGACAATCAGATGTGAACCCGTCCCGCTCATATGTGAACAATTAGCTCATTGGTAGCGCACCAATTCAGCAAGGTATCTTTCCTTTAACCATTTCAGTCCGGAGTGACTCCGGATCGACTCTTCCCGTTCACAAACATCACTGCTCCCATTTCGAAGCCGACCAAAGTGAACGGGGTCGTGTTGCATTGCACGGCCATTAACTATTCACATTGTTCGGATTAGCCCTTGGTGCGCTTGCCCACCTGTTTGTATTTAGCAGGCCCTCTCTGATCACTTGAGCGATGGTAGGCTTGCGCAACACCGTGGATCGCCTTGAGCCTCTTGACCTAGCAACCGAGATCTGGACCACGGTTAAGAATAGCACCCAGGTTGTTGCAGTTTCTGATTTCTTGCACTACACATTTCACACAACGAACGGAAGCCATCACGCAACCATGTCTTCTGCTTCCGATCCCAAGGTCGAAAAGGCCGAAACAGCTGAAGACAAAACAGACTCATCTTCTTCCTCTGACTCTGTCTCTGAGATCCAGGCCGAGGATGAAGCAGATGCCTCTACTGATGTTCCACCTCCCAGCATGAAGACTTCGATGTGGAATGCCATGCGATTTCCCTGGAAGATCCAGGCCCAGGCTGACGTGTCTAAGCCGGCCGATGACGGAAAGCTTGAAGATGTCGACCTGGAAAGCTCACGAAAAAGCCATGATAGCGAGCCTGAATACGGTATGTTTTACCGTGTTTCTTGAAAATGCTGTCCATCTTGACCCTCACGTGTGACAGTAGCTGACATCGATTTGCTGCCAGACTTCCCCTGCAGTGGCCCTGACCGTGCCGGGAAGAAGAAGCGAAGCCAGGAGGCTCGTACGAAGAAGTCTCGTAGTAAGTGCCCTGTGAATTTCCTAGTTATCTTTTGCTTGTTGTATGCATACGCTTTCATGGAAACATTACATTTGCTAATCAAAGGCCAAAAGATGACAGCGATTCCGAGGATGACGAATGGGTTGTCGTGAAGGCAAACGCCAAGGCTGTGGACTCCAAATACAACAAGCCTGAGACCAGGACATCTTGGTCCAAGGAGGCTGAGTCCAAACAAGTTCAGTCAAAGGACGCTCGACTCAAGGACTCCAAGTCCGAGAAACAGACCACAAACACCATCATCACCTCATCTAAGCATGCTGGAGCCTCCGAGAAAGCAGAACCCAATGGAAGCTCGTTGAGTGATGCTGCACCCTCCGCAACAGGAAATAGTTATTACGCTGATTCCAAGGTCGTATTCGATCTTCCATATTATTCAGAGCATCACCACACTTCATCTGGCAGCACTGTCCCTAAGAAGTTAAGCGCTTATGATAATGCCCAGCTTGTGGCCAGTGTCCAGCGCCAGAATGCTATCGACGATCGTTGCAGGGCCATCGCCAACAAGTCGCATCCCGAGACGACCGTTGAGCATGTCGAGCATGCGAATTCCAGCTCAGAGCGCTCAGAGTACGAACCTAAAGTGGCGAACAGAGAATTCGAGAGATTCCCAAACCCTGAGCAACTTTCAAAGTTCAAGGAAGAGCCCAAACCCAAGGAACTTCCCACCTCAGCAACCATATTCCCAAAGCCCGAGAAGAAGCTCGAACCCAAAGAACAGCCAAAGACTAAGGTCTCACAATACAGATTCCTACCCGTCTCAAAGCCGCAAGATCCCATCATGACCTGTCCCCCTGTTGAACATTCGAACCTGCGATCGATGCCGACCCAGCACAAGGCAATGCATTACATGTCGCCATCTTCCTGCACTTCTCCCCAGGCGGATGTAGAAAACAGCTATACCCAGCAAGACTTCGACGCATATGTAGACGCGATGCGCTTTGGAGAGAATGTTCAACAGAGGAAAACCACACGCTCTGCCAGAATGGTCGCAGACTATGCCAGAGCTGAGCTCGCCGAGAAGAGAGCTGAGTTTGAGCGACGAGAGAAAGAAGACGCTGAAAAGCGCAAGAGATGGGCGGAGACCGAGCAGGCGCAGAAGAAGCACACACGAGAGATCATGAACAAGAATTCAGATCCATACGATGCACTTTTTATCAAACATATGCAAGCACAGTGCCAGCCACTGGTAAATTCTGACAAGGACCAACAGCTAGTAAATATCAACGGTGTCCTCCACTACCCACTCGGAACCACCACCAGAGAAGAAGCCATGGCTGAAGCCAGGTGGGATATGAGGAGACTGGCCGCTCAAGAGCGAACTCGGCAGCAAGCTTTGGACGATGTGAAAGTCCGGCAACGAGCTCTTGCCGAGGAGATGGAAGAGCATGAGCGTGCTCGCGTGGAGGAGATGAATGCCAGAGAGCTGGCTCGCGTGGATGCCGTCAAGGCCAAGATTGATCAGCTCAAAGCTGAGGGTATGAAGCGCAAGGCTGAGCAGGAGAAGGAGAAAGCCGAGGCGGCTGACGCCATGAAGCGCGCTGATGGCAGGCCTGGACCTGAGAGCGTTGAGTATCACTACCGATACTATACCGAGCTGTGGCACGATCTTGATGCGTACCGAAACTAGATACTCGGGCGTGCAATGCTTTTAGTTGCTCAGCTACCAATGTATGCTAGGACTATATGAAGTTGTGAGGAGACGAATGGACAGGCAAGTGAAGTGGACGGATAGACAGGCAGCCTTCTTACGACCTCTAGGCTGTGATGGTGCTGCCGTGCTGTGATTAGGACAGGTCATAGCTAGGAAGTAATAGCTTTGCTACCACAAATCATTAAAAACACACGTCTCTTGCTTTGGTTTATGTGAGTGGATGAGTTTCCACCACCAATTGCATGTAGGCGGATGTGATACACTCTCTCCACCACAAGAGTCATAATCGCTGGGTTCGAATCCAAATATAGTTTAACATCGATGCTGTTACTGATTATCTACTGAGCCAGTTATGCCCGTCTCAATCTATTCGACACATACTTTTCAGGCTGAAGCCTACCATGTATTCGACCGGTTGTCTGAAAATCCTGTTAGTGGTGTATTGCTTATTATTTTAGCCTTATTGCTTGCTGCTTCGGAAACATTGAAATGGGAATGTGGTTTTCTCTAGGGATGTGACGTTTACCAAACACATGACTGCTCCGCTGCCTCGACCCACGCTGCAACGCCTAGGAGTTCTGAGATACATAGCAAGTGAACAGACATAAGATAGATGTAAAATATCCAAGATCATTGGTACGAATGAAACAAAAAAAGGCAAAAGGAAAGTCCCGAATGTGGATCGAACACATGACCTTAGGATCTGCAATCCCACGCTCTACCACTGAGCTACCGAGACGTTACGTCTGAGGACTTGCTTGATTGGCGAGGTGTTATGAAATTATATAAATGCTGTGTGGTCACAGTGGAGAAGGTCTCGTTTGTTATGGCTGGATGGTGTGTGTCACATCAGACTAATGCCGATCTAATGTAGCGTGTTGATTCAGCACGATATGTAATGTGATGCAGGTGATTATCTAATACGAGGGGGGAGTATGAGCCACGTTTCTACAGGTCAGATTTGACATACAGCGTGGATTCAGTCACAATGGTCGGTATTGAACGTCAGCGCATGGCGAGTATGGCTTCCCAGACATGCGAATGCGGAATACAGATGCCTATCCCTGTGGCTCAGCAAGCGGCAAACTTGAGGATATACGTCAGCAGGCTCGGCGGCTAGCCGCTAGGGGCAACATTCCAAATCAGGATTTGTATGTAGCAGATGCAAACCAAATAATTGGCAAAACATCCAGCTCAGCCACGCTAGTGACAGTTGACCGTCGCGAATGAAATCTGTTCAGGCTGTGGGTTGCAACTTAGGATGCTATTCATCGTACTCGGATCTGGGCGTGTGCGACGAGAACTGGCGGCCTCAAGTCTAGGTGAGTCGAGTGTGATGCGGCATGCCTATGCCGTGCAGGTACCTAGTAAGAGGTAGGTATCTATTAGCCACAGTGGAGTGGACAGGCGAGACAGGCGCGGACGGGAGTGCAGCGATAGCCCGCCGATGAAACCGATGCGAGGCCATCCAGGATATTGGGGCTGTGCTTGCTCGGCCTGCACTCTGCAATTGCCCTTGTACTGTACCTTAGGTCATTCATCGCGTCCGGTGGCTCCATCCAGAGTATTCCATCATTGCTTTCCAAATAACTGGGTGCCTGCTACGGATGCAGAGATGACCTGATATTTAAATTGAGACTTCACCCGACATGATAGCGACACAGTTGACTCAATCCCTACCTATCTTAATCACCTAATACCTGAATCCTCCATTACGTCTATACCTACTGCATTCCACTGGCCCAGCAAATAGCGCCATCCGGTTGAACCCCTCCTCCAGAGTCAGGAACGGACCCCACCACATCCGTCATTCCTAGTAGGTCGATATCTATATATATCGTCAGACCTGCAGCCCGCGTGAATCCCGTCGCCCACTGCACTCCAACTCGGGTAGCACACCTGCGAGCCAACGGTATATCTCGCTCAACTCCGCCTGCTCAGATCAATCCATCCGACAAGCCTAGACCTCACCTCAGCAACCTCGTCGGCGGATTCACATCCATCACGCATGGCCGATTTCCAAGCTCCCTCTGGCCCTCCCCCGCCTAAAGTGCCGGAGGGCTGGGTCGCTCGCTGGAACGACCAATACAAGGAATGGTAAGTCACGGGCTCCTCTCATCTATCCCTCGTCGCAGCGCAGACTGTTGCTCTATCTCCAGTCGCCCTTCGCGTGTCAACCAACATGCCAACTTACAATTCTATCCAGGTTCTACGTCAACACCTTCACTAAGAAGTCACAATGGGAGAAGCCCACTGCACCCGCCGTCGACCCTAACGACGTCTCTCCCGGTGGTCCCCCACCAGGCTACTCAGCTGGCTCCGGTCCCGCACCCTCAGATACGAAGACAAACCCCTTCGCCAATGACCGCACCGGCGGCTCACATCAGGACGATGATGCCGACGCCCGTCTTGCGCGCCAGCTGCAGGCTGAGGAGGATGCGCGTGCACGTGGTGGCTCTAGAGGCGCCGCCGACTCGTACATGAACAGTAGTCCCCGGCCCTCATCTGCTTCCGGATCTTCGTATCCCGAGCAACTCCCAGCCCGCGACCAATCCGGATCTCGCGGTCTTCTCGGCAAGATCTTCGGCGGCTCTAGCAAGAATAAGCAACACGGCTACAGCGGTGGCGGTGGATTCCCGGGTCAAAGTCATCTCCATCACCAGCAAGGCCATTACGGCGGTCCTCCGCCGCCCCAACAGCAATATTATGGTGGCGGTCCGCCTCCCGGCCAGTATGGAGGTGGCTATGGCCAACAGCCATACGGCGGACAATACGGCGGCCCACCTCAGCAAGGTTATTATGGCGGCGGTGGAGGCGGCTACGGCGGAGGCTACGGTGGTTACCAGCAGCAGCAACCTAAGAGATCCGGCGGTCTTGGAACCGCCGGTGGTGCTGCGCTCGGTGTCGGTGCCGGTCTTATCGGCGGTGCGCTGATCGCAGATGCTGTTGATGATCACGAAGACTACGAGCAGCAGCAGGCCTATGATCAGGGTTATGATGACGGTGGTGGTGGCGATGACTTTGGCGGCGGCGACTTCTAAATTTAACTCGCCTCGTCAAAGGAGCTCAGCGCGAGCTGCGTCTCGCTAATGCATTTGGTTTATGTACAGAAATGGAGTTGTTGTGTGAGAGATGCACACATCTCGAGGCGTAGAGCAGAGAAAACAGAATGGCATGGCATAGCAGTATGGATGGGGCAAAGTTATCACGATAACGACTTTACAGTCGTTGACTTTAGCAACTCGTTATGAGAGACGGGAAGCAAAAGACTAAGATTTGTGGGTGGGCTTGCGTCCTATTATTACTTCGGTAAAACTACAGACCTACATACACTTTGTTACTTACGAAATTCACGATTATCTCTAAACTAGCCGATGTAGTGCTGTGTCTTTTGTATAAGCGTGCCATAATCAAATTGAAGTATGTTGTTTATCGTAATCATGTATATGTGTCTGCAATACATTCCCCTGTCTACATTGAGAAGACCCATTACCTATTAATACGCAGAATCACCAGCCACCCCTCACCATCTTAACCCATTAAATTTCCGCATACCCAGTACTCCTCCGATAATTTAACAATTGATGACAGCCAGCACAGCAGCGTTATATAACACACATCTATCTCCTGTTCCCTTATAGAGAGCATGTGCCCATCACCTACCCTTATCAGTCCAACAAGCAGCCCGGTTACATAGGTACACACCAATAGCTTGGTAAGTGTGACTGTACTTCGGTATGAAGCCATGGGATTTGACTCTGGGTTGTGCCTCGGAGTTTATGCTGCGGTTGCGTGATAACGGTGGAGCCATTTATCTAAGGCTCTTCAGTTGGTTGTCTGTATACTGGTTTTTGGCTGGATTTTGTTTCGCCGTTTTGCGGTGGAGGAGCCTCGATGACGTGGTTTCTACTTTTCAGCGTTTGGTTCAGGGTTGTGTTGCAGTTTTTCAGGTTGAACAGGTGTTCGGATGCTTTGGGTATCGGTAAAGCGAGTGGTTTCTCTGTCTTTCTTTCTCAATATATTTCCTCCATGATTGTTGCGGGCTGAGGTGTTGCTGTTGGGTGGTAGCATAGAGTTGGAATGGGCGAGTCGTCGCTTGATTTTCGCACGCGCTCTATTTAATTCGATGGTCTTGGTACAGTTTCAAGGAATTTCTTCTCTTTTAGTGGGAAGAGTTTTTGATACACTTGCTTTTGTTTTCCCGAACAGGTTGCTTTAGTCTCACCCAAATCAATTCACTGCTTACATATTGATAGGAGCCAAATGTATTTTCAGTTATCGTCCTATGACTTGTTACTGAAATACATCTAGCTTCTAATATTAAGACAATCGAGCAAAACTGCTTCTTAAAACTTATCGAGTATAAATTTGCAATGCATGGCATGGAACTCTATCATTTGTCCTAGTCATTCAAAAGCACGCAAGCTTGAGTCGTAAGGCAATTCCCTTTATGAAGTTGGCCCCTCTCCCTTCAATGCTGTTATGGATGCTTAAATATTTGACGTCCTACAGCATTGGGGGCAAATTGCAGATCCTACACTTGCAAAAGGCTTTAAATATACGATAACTTCCTCTACATAGATGCAGATCTTTATCACTGCGCCAAATTCAACCAGGGAATAGGAGCACCTAAGTAAGAAGCTCGAGCTGATAGCCAAGACACCATCAGACCTGACCTACGCGCCACCCTGTGTGACCTGCAAACGCAACACAGCTCCGTTGATTAAGTACCGTTCTGATGTGACTGCACTCGCTAGAAAGCACTCAGCCTGCTTCTTAGCTAGATTAGATTTTCTTTTTTCCAGCTGCCCCCATGTTTGACTGACCTGCGTGATGTTTATGGAATAAATTACAGTCTATTTATTTTCTTGGTTGACCAGTAGCTCTGATCGCGAATACTGCGAATATGTCGGCCTGCGAATACTTGTTTACAAGCCAAGGTGATATCAACCGTGTACAATCCAAGATCCAGGACGGTCTTGGAGCCTGCCATGCTGAGCGCAAAAGATCGTGTGTCATTATTACTGGAGCCAATGGGTGCTCAATCTCACCTCTGTCACTTAAACAGATCTTATGTATGTCACCAATAGCAGTGAGCTGGAAGGACTCAATTGCCCCAGACTAAAGGTTCTTGCTCGGCTCTCCATCGACGATTCGCCCTCCTTACAGACTCTCCAGCTGCCAAAATGGGATCCGGGCAAATATGCATCTAATTCTTCAGGGAGTGGTTACCTCAATATTATAAAGACCCTAAATTTGGGCACACCAGATGCTGAGGGACTATTCGACATCGCAAGCTTGAGCTTACTCAATGAGCTGCAATTCTTCCATCCATCCGGGCCATGGGGCTATCCAGCATTTCGATTCCAAACCTGACCAGTTTGTGTAGACTTCATACAGATGCTTGTCTTGATCTTCCTCAGCTCCAGCAGATCCCAGACCCCGAGACCTTGGGCCAAGCCGTCTACTGCACAAGGGTAGATAAGTTGATATCGGTTCAAGACTTGAAGGTTTCCGACACGTGGCGCATAGAGTTCTATACCACTATACCGGACGTCTCCGAGCCTATGATAAGTGTTCAAGGGTCGACGATAATCAACAATGCTTCGATGTATCGGAACGATGTCGACTCGGTTGTCACCAATGTTGTCAGTCGCATTAAGACTATTCACGGGGAGATCAATATCACAAATTCTTCTTCGTCTGAGTTTCATTTTGAAATCTCGAAACGGTTGGAGCAGGAATTTTCGTATCTAGTTGCACAAACTGGACCTTGAATTTCGACCCAGCCACCAGTATCGGAAATCTCATGTTGGTGGATAACGTGAACACGACACTTCCGGTATTTCCTCAACTACAAAGCGTTCATGAAATACGCTTTCGAGGGCTAATTGACACGTAAGCGTCAACCAACATCCAGGGCTTCAGCTCACTCTTGATAGCGATATGAACTATGCTAATGGTGAGCAGCACTAGCGGCTCCAATATATGTCCAGCTCTGGTGCTTGCACGAGGTAGTGTAGTGCTCGAGACCTGGAATGAGGATTTCAACTGCTCGAAACTCGTGTCCCAACATGCCAACGGTCAAATTAATAGTCTCTCGTGTAAAGGAACGGACAACGACACTTCGTCCAGTCTTCCGAGCCAAATCCCGGAACCATCTCCGAAACCTTCTAATTTGTCGCCGGGTGCCTTGGCAGGCATTGGCGTAGGCTCTGGCCTCGTCGGAATCGGACTTATTGCGGCTCTGGTGTGGCTCTTAGTCCACTATAAAGGCCGTATTAACAAGTTGGAACTCGCGCAACGGCAGCACGAACCTGGCAACAATGCAAGTGGGACATTGTAAGTTAACCCCTCTGACATAGGAGGCATACACGAGGCCAGTGGAAGGGGAATAGTGAGATAGGTACCAGATGATCCTTTGTTTGAGCTGTCTGCCGCTGAACGGAATTACCTACAAGCCCTCAGCGACGAGACTTCAACTAATTCGTGGTGTAGTCTTCAACGAATTGGACAGCTCATCGCGTTTCATCCAATTCAGTGACTGGCAGGCACTCGCAACACCTCCAAGTATTGAACTACCAACCGACTCGAAATGATGGTCCACCTCGATATCAGAATCCTGTCAGATTACTAGGTAGTAACTAGGGAGCTCGGCGCACAAGGGGAACCAAGAGAACCACAGTTCTATTGCAAACATAAAACCTCGCGGGTAATTGCCATACGAGTGTGTATGTCCCACGACGCATGCATAAAATTCACTCATGACAGATCAAGACAAGAAACTCAAAGGTAGGAAAGAACGAAGTAGGGTGCCGGGTTATAGTTCAGCGAGTTGCCTGGGCATGTGTTTGAGACGAACAATACAAGCTTTCCATACAAATGTCCCAGTATTTTTTCGATTCGCAGAGGAGGTTCTTTTCCTAGGCAAATTGTTAACTGTCTCTGGGCTCGACTGGAAGAAGAGCTTCAACACTTACCGAGGAGACCCCAATGATGTTATCGATGGAGAGCGGTACTATTTGCCTATCTACACTCTGCAATCTACACGTCAGTCACTAGTTGAGCGAGGAGCATGGCGAGGAGATTCACCAGAACAACGAATACTCAATGTTCATTTCCAGTTTTGATATCTCATAGCTCCAAGTCCTAGTTTTGATCGATGCTCTCCCCGTAAGTAAGCCGTGACATAGACATACTACACTTTCTCAACGTCTTTCCCTTCACAGTCGTTTTTAGACTTTACTTCTTCCCACCCTTCTTACCCCCATTCCCAGAGCCAGACTCTGCAACCTCGTCCTTACTGCTGCTGCTCTGCCCAGCCAGGAAACCCGCCATATCAAAGTTACTGCCAGGGCCCGGGGTGCCACCCGACATGATGCTATTCATGGGGGTTTTCTGTGCCTGCTCTTCGAACTCTGCACGAGTCTCGGGATCCACTAATGCACAAGATCTGTCAGATACTTTCCTCCGTTCCAGCAGAGGGGGTCCCTGGGAAAACGTGAACGTACTGTTCTCGACCATCTTAGGCATCACGACGAACAAGACTAGACTGACGAGGCCCATGAGGATCATCGGGTTCTTGAGAATGCTCATGATAGAGACTGCCGCGTCATAAAGTTAGTATTTCCACTCGCCTTCACCACACGGCTGTCTTTCGATTGGCGCGTAAAACTCACAAGATCCACGCTCAGTAAAGGGCATCTTGGCACCCAGCGCCTTGACCGGGAATGCACCACTAATCATGGTGACCTCTTCTCCTTTGTTCCCCCAGTCATTCCCGCGAAACGTCTCCCATACCTTCACCTCGCCTTCGGGCAATAGATCGACGCGCAAGGGCGCAAAGCCGTAGGTCCCGCTGTGGATGTCGGCCAGGTAGGAGTCGGGCGTTACGTTTCGGAAAACAAACTTGTTCTGAGTGGTCAGAGGCGCAGAGTAGGATTTCCCGAGCGAGTTGAGCGTTGCGTGTGTGGATGCTGGGAGGGTGTTCGGGTTTAGTAGGTTGGTTTGAGGTGGGATGCTGAGGGTTATTGTCGCTGCGATTACGACTGGGAGCAGGGAGAGCAGCTGGAGAGCTTTTGCGAGCGGGTTTGACGGTGACATCTTGGGCGTTGGGCGATGTGCATTTACTTCGGAGGGAGCTGGAGTGTTGGGTTATGAAGTAGAAGCTGTGAGGCCGTGATGATGCTTGGTGGTGCTGCTGTGATGCAATCCTCGGCTCCACTGCAGCCAATCAATCGATAGCTCTTGCATGTCTGTCAGAACATGAATTATGCTATAGATTACAAAGTCTGATTCGTCGTTTACTTATAATGGAAATCTTGCACTTCTTTTCTATGTATGCTGAAAGTTGCATGCAGGGGCTCCTGGATTACAATGATCATTTCATCTTCAGGTTAACTCCAGCAATAGGCTGATTGTCGTGTTCACGGAGTATTAAAATCCTCGAATTAAATCAAGTAAGTATATACCTTTCATTCAACTCGTGATCGTTTCTTAAATGTTTGACATTTTATATAGGCCCAGACATCTTACCATCTCATCTAGATAACAGTAGGTGCCTCGTCCTTCTTCGCCTCAGCAGCAGCATCCTTCTCGCCTGCGTCCGGGTTGGCGGCGGCAGCCTTCTTGAAAGACTGGTCAAAGTCGGCAATAATATCGTCGATGTGCTCAGTTCCGACTGAGATGCGGATAAGATCCTCAGAGACACCAGAGCTAACACGCTCCTCTTCTGTAAGCTGCTCGTGTGTAGTCGTCCAGGGGTGAATCGCCAGCGTCTTAGAGTCACCAACATTGGCGAGGTTAGAAATGAGCTTGAAGCCATCGACTATTTGGCTTCCAGCGACACCGCCACCCTTGACACCGAAGCTCAACACTCCGCCGAATCCGCGCTTCAAGTACTTCTTGGCAACTTCGTGGCTCGAGTGGCTCTCTAGACCTGGGTATGAAACCCAACTGACGTATGGCGAAGATTCGAGATATTTAGCGAGAGCGAGGGCATTCTGCGCATGACGCTCGGCACGTAGACTCAGCGTCTCGATACCAATGAGCAGCTGTTGAGCAGCGAATGGGTTTAGGCAGGCACCGAGGTCACGTAGCACCTCAACGCGCGCGCGGATAATGAAGGTGATGGGGCCGAAAGTCTCCCAGAACTTCAAGCCGTGGTAACCCTCCGACGGCTCGACCATCTGTGGGAAACGCGCAGCATTGGCACCCCAGTCAAACTTGCCACTGTCGACAATGACACCACCGATGGTAGTGCCGTGGCCACCAATCCACTTCGTCGCGGAGTGCACAACAATATCGGCACCGTGATCTATGGGGCGTACAAAATAACCACCTGCACCAAAGGTGTTATCGACCACAACAGGAACACCCTTCTCATGAGCAACTTTGGCAATGGCCTCGAAATCGGGGATATTATATCTCGGGTTACCAATACTCTCGATGTAGACGGCCTTGGTGCGGTCATCGATAGCGGCAGCGAAGTCTTCGGCCTTGTCTCCTTCAATGAACTTGGTCTTAATACCGAAGCGAGGGAGCATAACCTTCAGCTGGTTATAAGTACCACCGTATAAGTTGGATGTCGATACGATATTGTCTCCTTCATGTGCCAGGGCTGAGATGGTCATGAACTGCGCAGCTTGACCTGAGGATGCAGCAAGTGCTGCTACACCACCTTCGAGGGCTGCGATTCGCTTCTCGAACACATCAACCGTAGGCTATATGGTGTCCTTCGCGTCAGATCTGTCACTGGGTTCCTTTCTGTGATGTCTCCTTCTAATAGGAACAACACTTACGTTCATGATACGGCTGTAAATGTTGCCGAACTCTTTGAGGCCGAAAAGCCTCGCGCCATGAGCTGAATCATTGAAACCGAAACTCTGGCCGTTACGGTCAGTAATCGCTATACGATACATGATAGAGGTATGGTAGAAGCTACTTACAGTGGTTGCATAGATTGGTACGGCTCTGGCATTAGTGGTAGGGTCTATCTCCTGGCTGTGATTTGTTATTAGCCTTGTTTAACAATCATTCCGAGCTTCACTCTTGTCATGCAAGAATCCGGTAAGAAACAGAAGCTAGAGAACCTACCCCGCGTGGAGCTGGAGAGTCTCAAAGTTTTTACTCAATTCTTCAGCCATTGGGATTATCGACCTCAAGATATGGTACCGAACCTCTATAGGGAATGGGAGGTATATCTGGGAAGCTCGAATTTGGCAGACACCGGACGAGTCAGAAGGAGGAGGCACAAGGAGTAGGAGTAATCATAATTCAAGGACATCCCCGTCTCTATATTAGACCCCGAACACAGATACTTCTCCAAGTGTTCCTCGAGGGCTAGCTGCCCAGCAAATAATATTCGGCTCGTGTCACATTCGACAATGCTCCCAACACAAAGCCGCGCGCTCGCGTCATCGTGGGGGAGGACCCTTATTCGCCGATGGTGTAAGAAGATTGACTATTCCTGGTGTGTTACGTTGGCGGGGTCGAGCACGCCATCGGTGCCAACCTTCCACCTTGAGGCGATACATCTGATTGGTACCTCCAGGTTGGTACTGATGTGCCCTTTCTGGTTGCCCGATATGGGAAAGATATTGATATTTCTTGCAGGCGAGGGATGCTCGTGCTCAATTCCAAATATTTCCGTCATGCAGGCGCATATACAAAATGAGGGGTAGTAATCCGGACTGAAAAGTTATTGAATTACGGCGATATAATTGTTGAACATTAGACTAGTGGTTGGTTCAAGCTAAACGACTTTCACCATTTCAATCTTCACTGCAATCGATAGCTTCTACGTCGCTCCGGCTACTAGACTCTGCCTATTGCATTCATAGATCCGTCATCCCACTCGACGGTGAACTCGTCGAGGGCAGCAAATACGAGACGCGATCCCTAGCGCGACTGTTGTGCGGGGGTGCCTTCACAAAAACCATTATGTAGAAGGCATCATTGAGAACCAGCATGGTGGAACTATCAGGACGGTATCGGATCGGCAGACAGGATCACGGAAGAAATGGACAAGCCAGGCGAGGCCGCCGAGCACCGACATTGCCGCAACGCGCGTGTTTTGCAAGCGAGTTGCCCATTAGATAGTCCATACAGCATTGGCAGCGCTTCAAGTTTATCAACGATCAGCTTAAAGATTTCACGATAATTCATTCTTTGAGTTGGGAGATTAGTTGAGACTAACTCTATATAACTTTCGTCGTCACTTCTTGCTCAGCCATCACATATATTCCCTTTGCTGTCCTGTTGCTGCAGAATTCGTAAGCGCCTGACTGCCCGTCCTTTATACGTCCCCTGAACTCAGAGCAGTGTCTGGCATCTGGACAAGTCGACTTGCTCTTATTACGAACGCTAGCGAAACATGAGCTCCTGAAGCCATTCGTGTTGATGCTTTCTCGGGCTCGCCTGATGTCCGAAACTCAGTTCACCTGGAACGCCCTGACCCAAAGCCCTTGTATCAGTTCCTCGTCTAACTGCCTATCATTTTTCAATGCAGGACTTATGGCGATAGACCAATATCAATTTCAAGACATTTATCAACCGTTAGCTTCTATGCCATCTCAGCCGCTTTCGCTTTCGCAACCGTCGCTGAAATCATTGCGTTCGGATTGCGAACTCCCCTCTTGAAAATGTCTTGACCCATCATCACGGATGTCGCGATCCAGAGTAGTAATTCGAAAACAGCGAAAGCAACATCCGTCCGAGCTGCACCGCACACACTCGACCGACAGCGATTCACATAATGAAGGTATACCGCTAGGGCGATAAATCCGCCGAGATAGGAGAGAGGCATAGCAACTTCGACGGCAAATGCGGCATAAGGGTGATATACTATGCCACGGGTTAGCCTTCGGAGACTACAATTGGCGGGTAGAGTATATACGTACGGCGAGGAGCGAACCTTGAAACTCCCTCTAGATAACCGATGCAAAGGATCGTAAACGATGCGAGGAATAGTAACCAACCGATCTGGGGAGGCGGCGAGGTCATCACATCGACGCGGTACCAGTTCGCAACTACAGAGTCACTGTCAGCTGCAAGAGTCAAGAGTGTCATCTTACTCTCCCATCACATACCGTATGCCGATAGGATCAGAATGAGAAAAGCAAATGTGAACTGAGCGATTCGCAAAGAGAGCATGACTATTCTCGGGGAGATCTTGTTGGCAATCATATTGGGAATCATGTTGGCAAAGAGTGACGGCGTTTAATTATAACTAAACAATCTCAGTAGACGAGCGAGCGAGTCAACGAACTGTCAAAAGTAGCAAATATTGCAATCGATACACTTCAAAATCAGAAAAGAGGGTGAGAAAGCAAGCAATCGACAGCGGTCAACCAAAGAACTGGAAGGGAGTGAAAAATTACTTTTAAGACAACAACCCTTCACAAAAAAGCCCATATTAAGCGGTCGATCCAAGGGGAGTGGTAGCATTCTATAATCAATGCGCTTCGAACGCCAATGGATGATGTCGAGCTTAGCCTGAAAGATCGCCCTCCAATAATTTCATCACGGTTTGGAGTTGCAATGCGAGTACATCTGAAACGCGCAAGGCGTCGGATCCTCTCATGCGGTGGCTCAGCGTCATGGCGGGCCAATCAACAACTAACGCATGTATGAGGGTTGTAATGCCGGACTTAATCCTATGCGGTGTATCTAATTGATTGACTGATCTTTGAAGCGTCGTAGGATGCAGATTTCGGAGGTCGCATGTGTTTGTCTTGCAGTTGGATTCGGGGACATACCAACATCGTTTCGATAGGGGATCCAGTCGTTCTTACACTCAATAGCTAAGTGAAGAAGCGGTGACAATGTAGACAACCTAAATACAAGGTGATTCGAGAATCTTTGTATTCTATCCCAATATGTGCGCCTCCCAGACCGTGGATGTGCCGAGATGTACGCGCATCGCATCGCAGGAGTTGATTGCCGCGCATTCTGTGACTTGCAGTTTTAGGTGTTGCCATGATAAAATATGGTACGATGCCTAGTTCGCTCGATCCGTCCGAAGAGCGAACCCCGGATACGAAGTCGATTCTATGCCTAGAGTGCGCTCTTCGATGCCACCCACCAGTTTCGCGTGCTTTGGGAGTTGTGTGGGCGAAGTGTGCCTGTGTCGACATAAATTGAACGGCTTGGTAGGAGTAAGAATGTTTTTATGCCAACCACATGGGAGAATGTTGAGTTTGAGACATGTCAATGTTTGCACCGGAGAATCTTCGAGCGAGCCTGTTCTCAAACCTCGGTATAGAATGTTGTACCTAACTCCTGCAGATAAGTAGCACGCCATTGGGGTCATGAGCAGCACCACCCAAGTCCATTGGCAAGCCTGCACAGACTAGCAGAGCCGATGTTCTTAGCGACGCCATGGCTCTGGAGGATAATTAAAGGTAGTGGCCGTATTGTGCCGAGCGTGGTTGATATTGTCCTTAGACCAATTGAGTCCTTACACCACCAGTCGAAATTGAGTAATGTGTACGAGTAATGTGTAGTATCGACGTGCATTGATGGACTTACGTATGGGAAGGTCTGTGATAGGAACAACTGAAGCGCTTATGTACATAAGGTAATTGAATGGTGATCTTCTGGCTTATAATCCGTAATCACCACCTAGCACAAGTCACTTTGGATTGTATAGTAATGGGTTAAACGTGAGTCTTTAGTCTCGACTCTCAAGTGTTACATGTCCGTCTATATGAGTCTTGAGATATACGTCAGACACTTCATGGGGGCGGGGGGGTATTGTGTGTAATGAATGCACTTGTGTCTTTTTAGGCTTTCAACTCGCCAGCTACCTAAGGTATACAGAAGATTACCCTGGGTTCAGTGTTGAAGTTGAGAGACATCCATGACCTATACATCCGTGGACTAGGTGAGTATTCAGCTGTAGAGTGAGGCGATACGATGCACGGCACTGCCTCGGTTTGGATGATACCCGGTAAGCGGTGCCAGGTAGCCGTTGTAGGGTAACTCAAGCTCGATGCATCATGACACGAATGTGACTTGTTTCACTGCATGCAGCCTTCAAGCAAGGAAGATGCGATTTCCCGCATGGCATTTCGGGCAAACCGGCGTGTGTCGCTGCCATGCACAAGCCGAGGAGCATGTGAAGGCCGGTTCGAGTACGCGTCTGAGATGTGATAGTATGTAGATGATAGATCTGTGTACTGGAGTATCTCCAGCCACAGCTTTCTGATCCGACTGGACGAGCTGTAGTGAGGCAGTCGGCGCGGCACATAAGGGAAGAGCCGTAACAACTAACAAAGCATCTCTTCCAGCTGTAGTACAAAAATCATCCCGAAAGTCATCTATCTATCGACATCGTTGTCGCCCCGACTCGCCGAATCAACGTCGTCGTGGAGACCCCAGATCGGATTGCCGAGCCGTGAGCCAATGAAGCCGTCGTCCCAAGTCATTCAGGAATCAGCTCCAACAAAATCAAATCCGCCCGAGGTCAGAATCCTCCCACGCGCTCAAATGGGCTAGAGGCACGAGAGTAGGCCGCAGTAGTCGGGGGACGTTGGGCAAAGCTAAAAGAAGCTAAAGTGTATGACCAAGTCAGATGCAGCAAAAGCCTCGGCCTGCCAGTGGATCTTCCAACGGCCGCTCTGTAGACTCGCCCGACTCGATAGACACAACCTACCGGCCATCAGCTTCATCATCACTTCACTGATCAAAGCTGCGAGCCTCGTCGTTTGCCTGCCGTCGCAAACCCTCGTCATCGACAGATCCCTTCTTCCCCAACGAGGCCGCTCTCAAGTGGACGTGTTCTTCAACGAGTAAGTCGATCCCTTGCATTCTTCAACAAGAGATCCCTTGCCTGCGGGAAGCTTTTGGAGTTCCTTGCCGTACCTGCAGATACCCGTCATAGCACCACAGGAGGCAGGGAGAAAAAATTGAGAGATATAGGAAAACGGAAAAAGAGACATTGTCTTTCCGAATCGCATTGCCTAGGAAATGGTATTGTCGCTGCGAAAAGATGATTCCGTATTTCCTTTCCGCCTATTCCCTTACCAGACCTTTGTCGGTTACCCTTGAAACCCTTTTCGCTAAGCAATGGCATTTCAGGCAGATCTTGGGTAGCTTTGGGACATCCTGTCACACGTCAGCCTTAGTCAACGCGCCATTGGCTCTCCAGCTGCCGGCCACATCTCGACCACCATGGACACTAGAACCGCTGCCCTCATCAAGGAGATATCGACGCCGCCGCCCCCAGGGTCGCCCTACGCCGTCCCCATCCCCGGCAGCGAGCGCGAGGGCCGCTCTGCCGTCTATCGCCACTGGCGATTCCACGACAAGCCGCTGCTGACCACCTACAACCCCGAGTGGCGCACGTTCTACGACATCTTTCAGAACACCCTCCAGCGCTGCCCCAACGCCAAATGCCTCGGCTCGCGGCCCTGGAACCCGACCACCAAGAAGTGGGAGAACAAGTACGTCTGGAATTCGTACGCTGAGGTCGCCGAGCGCGCCAAGAACTTCGGCTCTGGTGTCTACGAGCTTCACCGCCGCATCGGTGTGCCTCCTGGAAACCATGGCGTTGGTCTCTGGAGCCAGAACCGCGCCGAATGGCAAATTGCAGGTAAACGCGAAAGACTCTTGGATTTCCTTAGGCTCTACTCTACCATCACATCACCGCTGACTACTGCTACCTTCTAGACCTGGGTTTTATGTACCAATCCATCTTCTCCGTTTCTCTCTACGAGACGTTGGGTCCGGACACGTCGGAATTCATCATCAAGCACGCCGACCTGTCTTGCGTTGTGACGTCCTTGCCTCACATCCCACTACTACTAGCTCTAGCGCCTCGGATACCCGCCCTCAAGCTGATCATATGCATGGATCCCTTGGATGCCGGTGAACAGGAGGGCTATTCGAAGAAAGCCATGCTGAATGCGCTTGCTGAGAAGCACGGCGTGCAGATTTGGTCCATGGGCGATGTGGAAGAGCTGGGCGCAAAGGTGGCACACGCTCCACGCCCTCCTCGGCCTGAAGACGTCATCACCATTAATTATACTTCTGGCACCACCGGGGATCCCAAGGGCGTGGTCCTCACACATGCCAACTGCGTCGCAGGTGTCTCTAATGCCCGCTCCACTGGTCAATACATGGCTAATGACACCAACATCTCATATCTCCCTATTGCTCACATCTTCGGAAGACTCGCTGACCAGGTTGCTCTTGCCGAGGGTGCCTGTATCGGTTACTTCCACGGTGACATGCTCCAGCTGGTTGACGATCTAAAGATCCTCAGACCGACTGGTTTCCCCTCGGTTCCGAGACTTTTCAACCGTTTCAGCACAGGCATCCGTGCTCAGACGGTCGAGGCTGAAGGTATTCGAGGTGCCCTCTCGCGGAGGGTCATCGAGACAAAGAAGGCGAACATGAAGCTTCCTCCCGGCAAGGCAAGTAACAAGCACCTTGTATACGACCGTATCTGGACCCCCAAGGTCCGGGCTGCCGTGGGTCTGGACAGGTGTCGGTCCATGGTCAGCGGCAGTGCATTGCTGGATCCGGAAGTCCAAGTATTTCTACGAGCTGCCTTCGGCAACAACTTCGGTTCGGGCTATGGTTTGACGGAGTCGTACGCCGCAGCAACCTGTCAGACTGAAGGGGACTTCTCGATTGGCAACAACGGTGGTCCCATGCCCGGTCTTGAAATCTGCCTCGAGTCGCAGCCGGATCTTGAGTACCTTGTCACCGACAAACCGCGACCGCGTGGAGAGCTTCTGTTGAGAGGCCCCATCATTTTCCGTGAATACCACAAGAACGAAGCTGAGACAATGAAGGCTCTCGACCCAGACGGGTGGTTCCACACTGGCGATATTGCCGAGATCGACGAATTGGGACGCATGAAGATTATCGATCGCAAGAAAAACGTGCTCAAGCTCTCTCAGGGCGAGTACATTTCACCCGAACGCATTGAAAATGTCTACATGGGTAGCTCTGGATTGATCGCTATGGCATTTGTCCACGGCGAAGGCTCTCAGTCGACTCTCGTTGGTATCTTTGGTGTGGACCCGGTCGCATTCGGCCCATTCGCAAGCAAGATCTTGAAGAAGACGGTTGATCCGGAAGACCTCCCCGCCATTAAAGCCGCCGCTAAAGACCCGCGGGTTGTTCAAGCATTCCTGAAGCACCTCGATGGTATCGGCAAGAAGAACAAGTTCAATGGCTACGAGCGCGTACGCAACTGTGTTTTGGATGTCGAGCCGTTTTCGGTCGAAAACGAGCTGCTGACCCCTACGTAAGTGACAAGAAACCAGACGTTACACCAAAGGGCCCTGCTAACTGAAATAATTAGTCTCAAGCTGAAGAGGCCCCAGACCGTGAGGAAATTCAAGGCTGAGATCGAGAAAATGTACGCCGAGATCAATGAGGAAGCGTCCAAGATAAAACCAAGACTCTAGATGGGGTAGACGGCCTGACTTGGCCACATTTAATGACATGTGTACTGTATTTGTGAGAGAGGGTAATGAGCCATACATAGCCTGTTTCAATGATAGCAACGAAACTGGCCAATCATCCAAGGACTAAGGTTCTGGTTAGGCGTCGAACATACCTTACCTCGGGTACTTATTTGACAATTGACCGGTTACATTTTACTTAATGTGGCTTTGTCGTCTTTATTGTATAGTAATGCGAGTATTTTATCTATTTCTAATTGTTGCCTCAAATAAATAGGTGACCTCTTTCATCCTCCTGAATTTTTATAACTGCCTTCCTCGCCTTTAAATAAGCCATGATCGCGCAACCTACAGGCTATAAGCCAGTAAAAAGCCTGCTATAACGCTAAGTTAGAAATCTGCAGACTTAAATCTGCGACATAAACTGTTAAAAACGAGAAGGTTTTTATTCGCATATAAACTAAGCTTATAATGATTCTTTTTTTTACTTTTATTATAAATCTTTTAATTTAATTTTATTATTATTATAAATAACTGCTTAATAATTAATTGAAATTAAATTAAATCTTTATTTCTTAAAACAACATCTTACTATGTTTAAGTGAATAACTTTTAATACGGTTTTAGATACTTAATCCACCTTTTACCCTAGCTTTTAGCTTTATTATGATTTTATGACACCATACTAACGACACCCTTACGCACGCTGCCTTTGCCACGATGTCAAGATGGCGGCGCCGCCGTCGTCTGTCCCTTCTTCGAGGAATAACGTCATTGATTTGACAAGCGACACGGAGCCTGAGGACGACGATGCTGCCGGCGGTCGCAAGTCGGCGACGTTGCACCCTGCCATCAGACGTTCTCCCTTACGACCTCCATCATCCAATCCTCCCTCGATCAGCAGCAGACACCATGGTCACCACAAACACCATGGCGACGCCACACTGCCTTCTCGACCGATGAAGCGACAACGAACCGAAACAACGTCTCCGCATATCAGGAACGAAGTCACCTCCAACGTGACGGAGGCTTTGACAAGATGCCTGAAAGACCAGGTCTTTCCGCACCTCGAAAGGGCCACCAAAAGCCTCGCGGAAGGCGCGTATGACCTGGATAAAATGGGTGCTAAGGCCACCCGGCTTCTGGTCGACAATGAGTTCGTCCGCAATTTTCACAAGGGGGGTGGGCGACTCGATGCTGCCTTGGAGAGCATAGTAGCATCGCGGTGCCATAGGATTGTTATTGAGCTGTCTACGAAGCCAGTACGTCTACGAGTATGCGGCACATTAACAATGACCGGCTGCTGACAATAGCAGGAGTATCAATTATCGCCAAATTCACCAGCTCCAAACACACTGCCGGGCCACCACGCCAATGGCGCCGTCCACGCACCTGCGATCATGCCTTCCAGACCTTCGATCATACCTTCCATCGAGACGGAACAGGGGGTTCAGGAACAAATCAAAGACGAGGATAGTTCCGCAGACGTGAAAAGAGATGTTTCAAGCGATTACCAAGGCGAGGAGTACGATGATGCCGATGGTGAAGACGACTACAAGAATGAGGAGGAAGGTGCGGCTGGCATCCAGAGTGTGGACCCTCAACACGCGCATAGCATCAGACCGTCAAGACTGCCTCCAACGCGTCTTGCCCACGAACTTCTACCTACAAACCCCTCCAAGAAGATGAAGATAACATCACCGCAAAAACTCCGTGCGAAAGCCAAGGCTAAACAATGGCAGTCTGGCAAATCATTCCAGTCCTCGCCACTCGCTTCGTCGACTCCATTAGCTTCATTAAAAACCCTCCCTTTCCGCCCATACGTGTCCGGGCAAGTGCGGCAACAGATCATTCAAGGCGGCGCACACAGTAACCTGTCTCCTGCATTGATCGACCTCCCTCGTGCCCAAAACTTCCACGTGGACTTCAGTACTGCGGAAATCGGATTCCTCCAGACTCTTGCTCGAAAGTTGTACGGCAGGCCTAGTATTGATGGTGCTCGGTCGACATTACGCGATCTGCGTAACGTGATGAAGAAGGTACCCGACATGAAGTCGCGACTGATTGGCATCCACCGAACGGGGTACGACGGCTTCGATCCGCCTCCTTTGTCACTGTCAAAGCGCTCATCAGCCGACTTAAAGAGCTTCTTGGATGATCTATACAGCAAGAAGCTCAACTCGACCCCAGTGTCACTGTCGATTGAGCAGTGCAATCCGGTTAGTCGAAGCGAAACTACCCGCGCTAATCGCATTCCATCTTTGCTTCTGTCAAGAGAGATCAGTGGCAATCGACTTGGAGCGACACGGACATATGTCAACCTGAAGACAGCAGCCAGGAGTAACTTAGAAGACTATCTCGAACCACAACTGGAATGGACCAACTGTGCAGGCGATATCATGACGGTCAGCTGGGTTTCTAGCTCGGAATTCATTTGCGGTGCAACGACGCATTCCGACTCTCACAATCAACAGTATAACAAACCTGGAAATCTCCTGTTAGGATCAGCAAGATCCCAAAGCTTACAGGCATATCCTGACCACCGGATTGTGCGTCCTTTGGTCTCAACAGGGGACAACGCTTTGGAGTCGATGGTTGCAAGCCAAGATCCGTGGCTTTTCACATCCGTTGTATCCTCCGATTATGATCCGGTGCGCGATCTTGCTTATACATCCAGCTTCGACAAGACTGTGAAGGTTTGGAAGCCTGCTGGTTCTTCCATGTCAGCCATTGGCACATGGGAGCACGGCGGGCGAGTCAACTTTGTTCTCGCATCGAAGAATCCTGATGTAGGCGTTGTAGCCACTGCCGCTGATGTGCCAACCGAGGCGGTTCGAGTGTACACAGTTCAAGAACGTGACGTACTGAACAGTCCGTATGCGTCTTACTCTTGTACCAGAGTTTTAGATGAAGACTACGTCCCATCTGATAAATGGGCGTATTACCCAGCCGCTATTCGATGGGGCCTCGCAGATAATGTAAGACATTTACTTCTGATTGGATATTCTCCAAGAAGCCCAACCAATGAAGATCATGAAATTCCCGAGGATAAAATGGATACTGGAGAACTATGCCTTTGGGACACAAACACGAACTCGATGGTCAAGGTCAATAGTGCTAAGACTCAAAACGTCTTTGAAGTCGCATGGCACCCTACCCGTGCAAGTTTCGCCGCGGCCACTTCAGCATCCCAAGTCCTGGAGAAGACGGATCGATCCGCGCGAACGCAGATCCGCATTTTTGAGAGCAATAAAGACGTTACAGAATGGTGTTTCAGTGCCATCAAGACGCTAGACTGTGCGGCTATTGACATCAATGAACTGTCGATTATGTGCGTCGACCCCATTACCTCTAGATGGTGACGATGACTGACATCAAAACAGGCCCAATTCTTTCATGTTTTCCTATGTGGCCGCAGGCTGTACTGATGGTAAAGTGTACGTGTGGGATACAAGCGCAAGCGACCTGCCGATGTGTACACTAAAGCACGGGGGTAAGTCTAGCTCTACTTTAAACAGGTGTTTTCGCGATGACCTGACTGAGAAACCCCTAGATCCTGTCGAGGAACTTTTAGGCGAGCGAGAGACTGAAGATGTTGGTGTCAAGTTTACCGCTTGGGCAACTACCGCTGATCGACTATACACCGGCTCCTCGGATGGTGTATTAAAGGTGTGGAACATACGTCATGGCAAAGGCGAACTCGTACGCAACCCCTCGGCTTCCGTTCTTCATTTTTATCAGTTGAAGCATAGATGTTTAGAGAATCTCGTCGCTGCTTTATAGACTTAAAACTCTATTAGCGATACCACTTACTAACTCTTGCTATTAAAAAGGTTAAAGAGCTATTAGAAGTCGCGGCGCCGATTACTTGTGGGGCATTTTCTCAGGATTATTCCAAGCTAGTAATCGGAGACGGCAGCGGCCGTGTTTATCTACTAGCTTTAGAAGACCCTGAAATCGAAGAAAAGCCGGCAAGCTTATCGGCGGGCTTCCTCAGCGTCCACCAAAACGGCAAGCGGCGTTCTATCCGACGGCCGCGCCCCTTTACTCCCCATCCGGAGCTACCGCCTCCCGACGCCGATCAAACCCGCCGATTTCCGGATCTGATGGAAGGCCAGGCGAGGGCTCGGGAGTTCTTAGGCGCTCGGGAGATTGAAATCCATCCAAACCCTGTCATAGGTGCCGTTCAAGGGCCGTTCTACACATATCGAGGCCCGCATCGCCTTGAGGCACACGTAGTGCAAAATAAGGACATGCCATTACTACCCGTGTTTGAACAAATGCAACAAAGAAACCTAGCCCGCCGGCCACCGCCTTTGGTACCCCGCCAGGAAAGGCATGAGCGGTCGCTGTTGCGCTGGCCATCTCATGACTTAGATAGCTACGACTATTTCACCTTCAACGAGCAATCCGATTTACTTCCCGGGGCCGAGCTAGACGACAGCTTGGTCGAGTTCGACTACGAGACTAGCATACCGGATAGTGACGAGGAGGACAAAGACGACAGCAACAGAGAAGATAGCAATGATGATAACGAGGAAAGCAATAGAGAGTATAGTGAGGGAGATGATAAGGACGAAAATATAGACGGTGTCATCGAATGGGGGTTAAGTGTGGACACTAGACCAGCAGATTTACAGCAGAACCAATGGCAATGGCCACAGTTACCGCAGCTTTTTTAATAAAGATAATGGCTTTATTCGCTAGTATTAAGACTTATTAATGCTAATGTGTTTCTAAATAAAAGAGTTTAAAAAGATAATGAAAAAGGTGTTGGGTCGTATATACGCGATATCGCGATATAATCACAGCTGTAGGCTAAAGTGTACGTTGATGGTGGTTAATTAATTGTAAAGCTATCAAGGGTATAGGCACCGAAATGCAGGGCTATATATAGTGCCGTTACTAGTTGCCGTAACGGTTTTAGTTACTAAATAACCTAGCTATTCGTTTTCGTTCTAAGTGCTTATTAAATAACGTAAACACGTTAATTAATACTTATAACTTTTTATTTTTTAGGTTGATTTTATTATTAATTTTATAGGTATAATATATAATATATATGATTTTTTTATAGGCTTAAAAAGCGTTTTTATTTGCTTTTTTTTTTTTAATAAATTTTTCGATTCGAACAATAATTTTATTATCGTTAATAAATCGTTTTAAAACTTTATTTAATAATGTTTTAGTTATAATATCAAAAAGGTTGTTATTTTTATAAATTTAGCGTATTTTGTAAATTTCCTGCTTTTTATATAATTTTTAAAAAGCTATAATATTAATTATTAATTTTTTTTCGGCTATGGTATTAAATTTAATAATTGTTTTATAAAGTAAGTAAGAATTAGTACAGATAATAAAAAAAATGTTATAAATAATAGTTTTTATTTTTTTAATATGCTATATAGTTTTTATAATTTAATTAATAATTATTATTAAATAATAACTTATATTATATTTATAAGTTATGTTATATATTTTAGATATAGATATAGATTTAATAACGCGTTTGTATTTAGTTAAACTTTAATAAATAATGTTGTTTTTGATTTTAAAAGTAAAATAGTCGGTATAGTAAATTATATTAGTTTTGTTTGTAAAAGTAATAACAAATTTTATTTAAGAGCTTAAATTTTTATTATTAATAAATAAAGCGTTAATAAATATAAATAGTTTAAAAGTGTCGATATCGAAAAGTATATATTGTAGTTTTCGGTTAAAGTGCTTTATTTATTAGTTAAGTTTGGTATTTAATATAGTATAATCGTTATCGTTTAGGTTAATAGTTTAGGCAGTAATAAAAAGGTCGTAGTTGGTTTTTAGTTGGCAAATTTTAGCGAAATATGCTTTTTTTGCTTTTTGTTTAATATATTTCTGTTTTCGGTTTTTGTTAGTAGAAAGTATTAAAACTAGTTTTTTGTTTTGATTTTTTTTGTGTTATATAGATGTTATAGCTATATTGCTTAAAGTGTGATCTATTAAAATTAAACGGTTGTTTTTTTGTGAAGATTGTTTATAGTTTTGATTTAAATTTAAAAGTTGTTTTTTTATATTTAGAAAAATTTTTCGTTTTAATTTATAAAGTATTATCGGTTTGTATTATAATAATCGTAAAATATTTTTCTTTATATCGAAAAGGGTCGGTAACTATTAAATATAGGTCGTATGCTATAACGTTTATACGGAAAACGTTTTAATAATAACGGTAGTATATTGTTTATTAAAAAAGTTTTGTTTTTGTTATATTATATAATAGTTTAATAATATATAGAATAACGTTTTTTGGGTATTGATTTTTTAATTTTTTTAAAAGATAGGTATAAATAGTACGGATAAAAGGTAATTTTAATTACGTATATATTTAAATAATATTATAAAAGGTTATTTATATTTAAATCGTAATAATAAAAATAGGTACAAATGTTAATAATAAACGTTAAAATGTTTTTTGGATAGTTAGCGATTATATAAGGATTTTGTTTTTATTATTGTTATTATAACTTTATACGATAAGGCGGTTTTCTTTATATAGATTATTGTTTTTGGTTATTTTAATTTTGCGGACGATTTTCGATCTAAAAATATATGCGTTTATAAATTGTGTAAGGTTTAAAATAATAATTTTAATAGTACCGCTATTAAAGAAAGCATCGATTTTAGCTTTATTATTTATTTTAAAAAGTTTTTTAAATATAGTGATTTTATTTTTAGCGCGTAATTAAAATAATTTATTTTATACGGCTTGTTTTTTTATAATTATTATAAAAAATGTTATTTCGTTAAGCAGTTATAATATAACGTATATTTTATTGTTATAAGTTTGTTCAAATGTTTTAAAATAAACGTTTTTTAGTTTGTTTTTGCTACTTTTAAGTCTATTACGTTTTTTTTTAAATAAGATATAATAAAGGTTGTCGTTAAAGTATAAAAAATTATCTTATAAGTTATAAGTAAATGTGATTTTTTTTGTTTTTTAATATATTAAAAATTGTTTTTTTAAAGTCGTTTCGGTAAAATAGCTTTACCGTTATAAATCGAAATTTTTTAAAGCCGTTAATATTAATAATAATATCGTGTCCGTTAATAAATAATAATTTATAAAATCTAATTTAACGATTTTTTTTTCGGTATATTTTAATTTTATATTTAATAAATAATGCTAAAGTATTTATAACGTTTAAGCTATATCGAGTAATAAAGGCATTACGTATTTGTTATAAGGATATAATAATGCGTAATTCTTTTATAGCTTTTTTTATTATTTTTATCCGTTATATAATTATTAATAATAATAATAATAAATTATAATTAATACGTAAATATATATTAAATATAAATAATATAAATATAAAGCCGTTAAGTTTTATTATATTATTAACTGTTTTAATAGTTATTTAAAAAATTATATTTAATAAGTAAATATTTCGTAGTTTAACGTTTAAAATGTTTTATACTCAATAAAAGGGTTTATAAGCTTGTTTTAGCTTTTTAATATTTTAATAAGCTTTAATAAATACTTTTTTAATTATAATTCCTATAATATATGCTTTATTTCGGAATTCTTTTAAAAAAAAATTAGTTTTAACGTTATAAATAATAATATTAAATAGTTTAAAATATATATTTACTTATATTCGTTATAAAGTTTCCTATATGTTTTTAGTTATTATAAACAGCAAAAAAGCTACGTTTTAAAAAAATATAACTATATCGATAATATATAGTATAAACTTATTGTTTAAATATATTACGTTTATAAAAACTTCGTAATTAAAATCGACGTCGTTTTTAAACGTAAACTTAAATCGGTAAAAAAAAACGGCCTTTAGTTAATATATAGTATAAACTTTGCCGATTTGTTTTAATATTTTAATATTAATATCGTTATATTTAGCGTTTTTTAATATACAGTATAAGCGATTAATTTAACGATGTTTAAAATATTAATAAATACGTCGTAGTTTTTTTTTTGTTATATTTATTTATATAGTTTTAGCTTTATTAAAATAAAACTACAAATGTTTTTATTTTTAAATAATATTAATAATAATATTACTGCCGAATTAATAGATTTTATTAAACGGGTTTTTAAAATATATTTTTTTTTATTTATATTTCTTAAAAATAGTAAAAATAAAGTATTAATTAAAACGATTTCAAAATTAATATCGCTAAAAACAATAGTAACAATAAATGTTTTAATAAAAATAATAATATCGTTATTTTTAAAATATACGCTTATTTTCTCGGCTATTAATCGATTTATATAAACTAAAAAGTTAATACGTATAAATATTTTAATTTAAGCTTTATTAACTATAAAATATTTTACTGCTTTAGTATTAAGTATTATATTTTAATATTTATTAATATTATATCGGTTAAGCGTAAAAAAAGTTATAATATTTAAAAATATATTTTTATTATAAAGATTTATATATATAATTATATATTTAATAACTTATTATATTATATAATTATTGATCTTTTTTCTTAGCTCGTTATTAGTTAATTATAATAATATAGTTATAGTTAGTAATAAAAGTTATATATAAAAATTAAAAAAATTAAAATAAGCTAGTATTATATTATATTTATTTTTAATATAGAATATTTTTTATTTATATTTTTATAATTTAAAATTATTAATTATATTAAAAAACTAAAATATAACGTTTTTTATATCCGTTTTAATAAATATTTACTATTATACTATTTAATTTCGTTATTTTTTAAATAAATATTTATATAATTAATAATTTAATTAGCAACAAATATAATAAATATTTTTTCGTTATAAATATTTTTTTATACTACTTTTTTATTAAATATATTTTTTTTACTAAAAGTATTTTCGTTCTATTTTTATATTACTATAAAATAGATAGCTAATTCGGAAAATTTAAGTCCGATTTCAATAAATGTTTTAAAAGGCTTTTTTTCGTTTTCGTTTAATAAAATTATAACGTTGGTCGCCGTAATATATTTTAAAGTCGGCGTTGCCTTTATGGTTTTATTTTTTAGAAAAGCCATATTCGATTATATAGTACTAAATAGTTTTATTAATATCGATATAATTTTAAAAAAATATCCAAAGTTTTAAAAAAAGTTTTTTTATTTAGAAAAATAGTATTTTTAGAGCATAAAAAAACTTTAAACGTTTTTTATAAATACGGATAACTATGCTTTTAAAAATTTTATCGGTTATATAATCTAGGTTAAATATTTGTTAATATATTTAAAAACGATTAAATATTATTTAAAAAGTTTTTATAAGCTTTTTATTTAAGTTTTTTAATCAGATTTTGTTATAAATAATTAAAATTTAGTTATAAAAGTAATAAGTTTAATTAATTTCTATATTAAAATATTAAAATATAGTATCGTATATTTAATAAAAGCTTAATTTTAAGTTAATATTATAAATATAATACGTTAAAGCATTTTTTTTAAAAATAATAAAAAAAACAATTATTAAATAAAATATACAAATATTTAATAATAAATAAGTATATAATATATATCGTACTTTATTATCGAATATATCGTATACGTTATTATTATATAATTATTTTTTGTTTTATTGTTTTAAAAAACGTTTTAATATATTAAATAAAAGTTTTATAAAAAAAATTTAATACAGCAGTATATTTTAGAAAAAATATTTGTTAATATAGTTATTATAGCTTTTAAAAATATGTTCGTTAGGTTAAATAATAAAATCGGAGGTTTTAAATCGAAAATTTACGCAAATTGCTATTAATCTAATTATAAAAATAATAACAAATGCTTTTTAATAGCGTTATATTTTTTATTTTTATTTACGTTTCTTTTTTTATTAAATATATTTGGCCTTTTAATTTTGTTTTTCCTTTTTTCGGTATTTTTATTTTTTAATCTATAATTATATATTTAATATAATATTATTTAAAATAATAGGTTTTACTTTAAAAGTATTTTTGAAAAGTTTTAAAATAATTAGTTTAAGGATATTAGGCTTATAAATAATAATATATTTTTTATTATTTTTTAATATCGGAATAAATAATAGGTTTAATTTTTTATTAATTATATTAATAAAATCGATAATACTATCGTTTTATCGAAATATTTGCTTTTTAATACGTACTATATAATATTAAAAATATTATTTATTTGTTTAGTTAATAAAGCTTAGTTATTTTTTTATTTCGTTAAATAACCATAAATTAAGTACTTTTTAAGTAAGAATATTTATTATAGCAGCTATGCTTTTAGTACCGCTAAATAAAACTGAGACTTTTTTGTTACAGAAGAAATTTTTAGTATTTTAGCTAAGGTTTTTATAATAATTAAATATTTTAAGTTTTTATTTATAAAAGTTATCGCAAAAAACGTTAGTAAATTATTTATTAATAAAGTTTAAATTAAAATAAATATAAAATCGGCTAGTGATATAAATAATTATATTGTTTTTATTATATTTTTCGTTATTATAACGAAATTTATTATTTTTAAAAGTATTTGTTTTTATTTATTTATTAAAATTAATAAAGAAGCCGATTTTAGTTAACGTATTTTTAATATATTTTTTAATATTTCGGATAGATATAGAAAAAATCTCTGAATCGGCTATTAAGCCGTTATTACTTACTATCTCGGCAATTCTAGAAAATATACAAAATAAAAAAAAGGTTAAATATAGTAAGAATAGTATAGTAATAAAAGTACGATGTTTTTTTATCGAGCTTATTCTTTAATAAATATTATAGTTTAAATATTAAAAGTTTTATAAAAGCGCGATAAAATATAAAAGGCTATTGTTTATATAATAATAACGATGTTTTTAATATATTATTAAGTCTTTAAAAAAATTTCGTTAAAGTTTTATTTAGTAATTGCAAAACGCGTTTAGTAGTTAAAAGTTAGCGATAAAGCTTTTTTTTTATAGCACGACGCGGTTGCAGCTATATTAAATATAAATACAATTAGATCGTTTTTTTTTTTTGCCAATTTATGCTAAAAATAACGGTTTAGTACTAATTAGTATTAGGTCGTATATACGCGATATCGCGATATAATTACAGCTATAGGCTAAAGTATACGTTAATAGTGGTTAATTGATTGTAAAGCTATTAAAAGTGCAGGCACCGAAGTGTAGGGCTATATACAGTGCCGTCACTGGTTGCCGTAACGGTCTTAATTGCTAAGTAACCTGGCTATTCGTCTCCGTCCTAGGTGCTCGTTAGGTGACGTAAACACGTCAACTAATAAAAGGGCTATTAATTTATATTATATTATATTTTAAAGCTTTGCTTAGTTTAGAACTAATTCACATTTATTAAATATTAATATTTTATAAACCATTTTCTTCTTTCCTGTTTTTAACTATTAATTAGATGTTTTTCTGTATATGCACGCAATAATACAAAGGTGTAAAAACCATTAATCAAAGTTTTAAACCTGTTTATAGTGTCACATATATTTCACGCCTTATTCGAATTATTAAGACATGTTTCATTGAATTTTACTAAGTACTCATATCCAGGCTAGTTGCAGCGCACTGCCAACTGCCAAAGGAACCCTGCTCATAGGTATCTACCTTAAGCTTCATGGCATGGAAGAGACTGGTGAGGATGGTCCCAAGACAAAGGACTACCCTACCCATCCATGCTATTACTTGTTCATCTTCTCCTCCTTTTTATCCCTATACGCAAAGTGCTCGTACAAGCAGCGGGAACCATGTACACCATGGCTGTAGAACAGACAAATTACCCCTTTTGAGCCAAACCACCATCAGGAGGCTAGAAGAGTGAACGTATCACTTGAATCCCCCCTTGAACGCCTGTGATCCATGCAAGTGAGAAAGACCCGATCGCCAAGGGCTATGCAACAGAAAGCCAGACAACAGAGAAGCACATTATGTAGAAAACCATGTCCGAGAGAAAAGTCGTGCCCCTATGGACGGCAGACAAAGAGATAGTCATCATCCCTTTTCCTAATTAGGACCGGGAAAAGTGAAGCCGGGAGGAAAGATAGGCATGCCGTTGGGTCCGGTCGTGATGCCAAAGGGAAGTTGCTCTACTTCGAGCTGGCCAGGGATAGTCTCGGTGTGGTGATTGTCCTGTTGAAAGTTTCTCTTGTTCTGCCAGCGACCGCCAAAGTCGTCCTCGTCACCTCCGCGGCTTGATTTCGGTCCATGTCTTCCACCTTTGTCCGTCTGCATGCGTCGACTAATGGCCTTGGATGACACACCAGCACCGATCTCGATATCGGGCTCTTCAACGACCATGCCCGTCTCAATCGGTCGACCACCACTGCCACCGTAATCGGCAGTCAACATCCATTTTCGATCAGCTTCAGTCAACTTTGAGATAGGAATGATACTAATGCCAGTCTGATAGTCGCTGCAGTCACGAGGCCCGAAACCAACTCCCCAGCGAGTCTGTGTCTTGTTAGTATAGTGACCTAGGTGTTGCCGAAGGCTGACAACTTACTCTGTATGACCCACTTTGCATGGCCTCCTTGGCAGCGACTGCATCTCTACGAGTGACCATTTTCACGAAAGCGTGACGCTTGTCAGTGTTAACAATGCAAGTCTGTACCTCACCGTGACGGTTGAAGATTGAACGAAGTTCAGCATCAGAACACCTAGAAACATTGTGTGAGTTGGACCATAGTGCTAAAAATATCAAGGCAACAACTTACGTGACACCTCCAACAAAGAGGGTTCGGCTCAGCACTATCAGTCGTCAGTACACATTCAGATGACACGAATAACAATCAGAACAAACCTTTGATATGACCCGCAGGCACAGTCCTGTCGAAGTCGACCCATTTCGGGCCTCCAGGCTGTGTGAAATTCTGGGGGGGTGTTGGACTCCGGCCCCGACGTCCTGGTGGGCTACGTTGGCGATATTCACTTCCCCTGCCACGCCGATCACGATCGTCCATGCGCCCACCTCCTGGCGAATTGTGGCCATACCCGCCCAAGTCACGACCGCGAGCAGCGTCTCGCTGATCCCATTGACGTGGGGGAGATCGTGACCTGGATCTGTCGTGATATCTAGGTGGCGATCTCACTTGGCTGAAGTTACGTTCACGCGACTCATCCGGCCGAAAGCCATCCTGGCCCCAAGAATTACCATACGGTTGTTGACCAGGCTGGATCTGGGTCTGAGGGGGATATTGTGGAGCCGAGGCTGGTGGAGCAGCATTGTTCTGATTCTGAATTCCAGCAATGATCATGGGAATCTTATCAACTGGGACGCCCTGATCCGCCAGCAACTTGATCAACATCACTTGTTGCTGGACATTTGGGTCCAAGCCAGCAGCAACGGGAGCAGGTGCAGGAGTCTGTGGTTGTGCATTAGGTGTGTATCCAGGATAGGCCGGAGGTTGGTTGCTTGCTGTAACCGGGGGCATGAAAGCCTGACTGTGAGCTGGGACCTGAGGTTGGGGTTGAGGTTGTGGAGGATACTGATATGGCGCATTCAACGGCTGCGGTGCCGAGAAGGGAGTAGAAGCTACAGCTGGGCTTTGACTCTGTGTGATCGGTAGGTGCACAGGCTGCTGTGCTGGTGGTCTACTATAGGGATTGGCTGCGGGAGGAACAGAGTTGCTGGCGGGTGCAGCGCTGACGTTTTGGCGAGCGATGTTCGCAAGTGCTTCCATGATTGCATTCGATGCCTCAGCAGCGGAGGGCTTCCCGTCTGCCAAACCCGGCAATCCCGGACCAGGGGGTGGGCTACCAGCCGGAGTGGTAGATGCAACTAACCAGGTGAACATGTCAGATCCGTGAGCTCATTGAAGAATAAATGCGCATCTACAACGCCGAGATGCTTGCCATTGGAATAAAGAAAACCTACCTGCAGGGGCTGGTGCATTCAACTTCTGTTTGAAAGACTCAATCATGGCCAGTGGGAATGTCTGGCCTTTCTCCCAGATGTCAACGAGCTTTTTAATTTTCTCCTATTCACATAGGTCAGGTAAGTAAGTGTGCATGTTCATAATCAGTAACGGCGACCGTCCAAGCTGTCCGTCCAACGAAGAAAGGATGATAGTTTGTGGTTGATCCGAGAGCGAGCAGCACCTTGATGGATAAACCAACCAATCCACGGCGACGATGTGATTACGGCATTCAGAGGACATGACCATGTGTATTGATTAGATTGGGCGTACCTTTTGTTCTCCGGGAGCATTCTGGATTATGTCATTCATCAAAACCGGCAGCAGTTCCGTCACTCGATGGACGCCGGCGGCGTAAGTGCCATCTTGTGCAGAACTATTGATGGGCTGGTTGTGTTGTTTTGCCTGGTCAACCCACTTGCGAGTTACAGAATCTACGACATAGAGCACGCCCAATTTGTGAGTGGCTGGGGCCTTCTTGAAGTGAGTGTAGATCTTCTGAATAAGTACAGACTCGGACTAGAGGCACGAGGCCAGGTCAGCATGTAGCGTCAGCGTGTAGGATGTTGTTCTCTAGTCTTACCTGGACGTTGCTGATGCAGAGGGCGGTCAATGAGTTAATACGAGATCCGGATACTCCAGGGGGTTTCAGGTTCTGCATGGCATTCAGGCCAGCCTCTAGTTCTGCTACTGCGGACGACATGGTGTGCCTTGTGCGTGTGCGATCGATTCTCTTGACTACTGACGAAGACGCAAAGCACGCAGCAAGACAACAACGGGACCGCAAGACCTGCAAATCAAGCGCGCGATGGCGCGTCAACTGTCACCGCAGAAGATGAGTTGAGGTCTCTAGCAAGCAGGCGACTACTGCACTTTGCAATGTACGATGACAGGTAGTAGAGCTGTTACGGCCTGCGAAGTCAAGTCTACTCTACCAGAGTGAGGTCGTCAAGTCGTCGCAATGCTGTTGCACAAATGTCCTCGAGCTACGGGAGCAGCAGAGATGGCGCAAGAAACAGACGGTATGTCAGAAAGGCAGCAGCGGCAGAGACACGATTGGATAACAGTGTCTGATTCTTTTACTTGCTCCACTGGCAAAGTCAGGGCGAGACTTGCCGCGGTGATATACTATCGACGGTGGTTGTGGTGGTTGTGGTGATTGGTGCGACCGGAGTCTGTGCGATCTTGGACGGAGAGATGCGACAAGTGGTGAGCAGTGGGTCGGTTGCGCGAAGGTCTCGGGTGATGCTGATGATGTTTAGAATGGCGCACAGGGTTCGAGGCCAGTGCTTGCAGCGGCGATGATACCGCGGCGATGAGTTATGATGTTGTGAAGATGCCGCACCTGGTGGTCGCTATCGTCGTGGTGCAAGTGGTGACGGCGACACAGCTGGAGGCGGGAGAGGCAGGATAAAAATGGGGGGAGGGAGAGAGAGGTGATGAGGGGAGCTCTTTGCTTCAGCAGAGAATTTCAAAGGTGGAGTGCGGCGGCAGTTCAATGGGCCGTCCGACCTTGGAACGGGAAGCCGGTTAGGTGTAGATAGGTTCAATGTTGTTAGTGTTGGTGTTACATCCTGCCTGTTGCTCAGGGAAAGCCAAGGTCACGGTGCTGATAAGGTACCTTACCTCCAGTCCAGATCACGATGGATAGCGCCGACGCATAGGGCCTTCTAGGTGGTCACTACCACCTTAGTAGGTACTGTACCTAGGTACCCACCTGATGGCCCCCAGGGCCGTTCAAACTTGCAGTGCCTACTGGGTAGCCTCTCCACCTGACCGTCTGCTGAAAGCCGAGCCGCTTCCATCTGCCCATCGACGTCTACCAAGCTGCGTTGTCTGCACTGCACCGCATTGATTGGGTTACTATAGGAGAAAGCATTGGTGATCTAAAGTCAATTTCTATCATTCTTCTATACACCTCGTGCCATTTGCACCGTCATGAGTAGATCTCTGTCAAGAAAGGGTGTATTTGCAATACTGTAACCTGGTGGATATAGACATCATTTGCATTGGTGATCTGGCACTTCTAGAAACATTTCTTTTGACCACACAATTGGACGAAAGATAGATTCAGCATGTATACTGCGCTCAAAGAGAAATGGAGTTGATGAATCAGTGCAAGAGATATCCTCTCCACACGTAATTGACAGCTGGATGGAGCCATGGGCAATCTACCTACCCGTATGCTACTGATATATAATGCCAGGACGGTGTGTTGAATAGAGTACCTGCGATCAGGCGAGGAAAGCAAGGAACACCTGTGTGGCCGAGGATTCTAAGGCGGAGCGTGAGAGATCGCTACAAGATCTAAACGGACAGCCTCAATTGATGAGGTGAGCATGATACTCGGAACGGCATTGGAAGAGCGTACCTACTTATTGGGAGTGACCTCAAGGTTGCACTTCGCTTTCCCACGATGCAGATGTTCAGTTCAGAAGCAAGCACATGCAGTTCTGTGGTCTAATTTACCTAGGTAGGTAGTAGATGGATTGTAGTACGAACAATTATTGCGCTGTTGGACAACGCATGCTCTTGAGCTCTGTTCTCTAGGTTTGAAAGAAGTGATATCGTCACCAAGCCACCGCATTCTCCTTGCGACGGGCTTCGGCTGTCGAGTAGATACGTATATAAGACATTGATAACTGACACGGCCATCTGATGAGATATGTCGGGTCCATGAGGTAAACTGTAGTTGCTGCAGCCGTGGTGACAGGCCTGCCAAGTCCGACTTGGTGTTCCGCGCAGCTCTGCCATTGGTTGGGAAGGTTGAGGAAATCCCCATCCACCCATGGCCCTGGCTCATATTATTTTACTAACCCGTCATATGAGCTATTTCCAACTTCTTTTTTCCTCTTCCCTCTCTCTATGCCCACTACCAGCCTTCGTGGCCTATCATACACATCAACTCTCCTCTTCTCTCACAGGCCCCTTTTTCGCCTCATCACATCATGGCTTCTTCACTCCGTCTGAGCTCTTCCGCCCTGCGGTCTTCCTTGAAAGCCCCCGGTCTCGCGACCCGGACTACCGCTTTCAACGCTGCGCGATGCTACTCCGCTAAGACTCAGGTACGCCATAGCTATCCCGAGGACACATGTAACCAAGATATCATATCACTAACTTGCCGTCTCGCGCCTCCAGACCCTCAAGGAGCGCTTCGCTGAGCTTCTTCCCGAGAAGATCGATGAGATCAAGACCCTCCGAAAGTAGGCTATAACTCGCCCCTCTATCCCCCAGTAGAATAGCAAACTCACGGCGTCTGCAGGGAGCACGGGTCCAAGGTTATCGACAAGGTCACCCTCGACCAGGTCTACGGTGGTGCTCGCGGCATCAAGTCCCTTGTCTGGGAGGGTTCCGTTCTCGACTCTGAGGAGGGAATTCGCTTCCGTGGCAAGACCATCCCCGAGTGCCAGGAGCTTCTCCCCAAGGCCCCTGGTGGCAAGGAGCCTCTTCCCGAAGGTACAGCCAGCTCGAGCGTAGTCAATTGAGCACGGGAAGCTAACTGTAGCAGGTCTTTTCTGGCTTCTCCTGACCGGCGAGGTTCCTACCGAACAACAGGTTCGCGACCTGTCCGCTGAGTGGGCTGCCCGTTCCGATGTCCCCAAGTTCGTCGAGGAGCTCATCGACCGCTGCCCTACCGACCTCCACCCCATGGCCCAGCTCTCTCTCGCCGTCACCGCTCTCGAGCACACGTCTTCCTTCGCCAAGGCCTACGCCAAGGGTGTCAACAAGAAGGACTACTGGGGATACACCTTTGAGGACTCGATGGATCTGATTGCCAAGCTGCCCACCATTGCTGCGCGCATCTACCAGAATGTCTTCAAGGGTGGCAAGGTCGGTGCCGTCCAGAAGGACAAGGACTACTCGTTCAACTTTGCCAACCAGCTCGGCTTCGGCGAAAACAAGGACTTCGTCGAGCTGATGCGTCTGTACCTGACCATCCACACCGATCACGAGGGTGGCAATGTCAGCGCTCACACCACTCACCTTGTCGGCAGTGCCCTGAGCTCTCCCTTCCTGTCCCTGGCCGCTGGTCTCAACGGTCTTGCTGGCCCTCTCCACGGTCTCGCTAACCAGGAGGTGTTGAACTGGCTCACTGAGATGAAGAAATCCATTGGCGATGATCTCAGCGACAAGAACATCACCGACTATCTGTGGTCTACTCTTAACTCTGGTCGCGTTGTCCCCGGCTACGGCCACGCCGTCCTTCGCAAGACTGACCCCCGTTACATGGCTCAGCGCACCTTTGCCCAGGAGAAGATGCCCAACGACCCCATGTTCCAGCTTGTCAGCCAGGTCTACAAGATCGCCCCCGGTGTCCTCACGGAGCACGGCAAGACCAAGAACCCGTACCCCAACGTCGACGCCCACTCGGGTGTCCTCCTCCAGTACTACGGCCTGACCGAGGCCAACTACTACACCGTCCTCTTCGGTGTGTCCCGCGCGATCGGTGTTCTGCCCCAGCTCATCATCGACCGCGCCGTCGGTGCCCCCATCGAGCGTCCCAAGTCCTTCTCGACCGCCAAGTGGATCGAGATTGCCAAGAAGCTGTAAAAAGGAAATCGAGTCATTTGGTTTGTAATTTTGTAAGGCTTATGGGGAACAGGGTTACGCATTATAGACTGGTTAATTGAAAGGGTGGCGCTGTATCAAACCGGGGGCGTTGCTTTAGAGAATGACCCCTAAGATACCAAACACTGCTCTTGTACATTAAAATGTAATGATTGTGCTTTCACAAGAGCCCTTGTGTTCCACTTGATACGTCGACCCCAAGTCCGAAAACTCGATGTGAAGTTGCTTTCCTTGTCATTACTCTTCAATGGAATGCGACGAAGTCATACGCGACAAGACACAATGCGCCAGACAGACTCGCGCCAGGCTGTACGGATTAGCGCGTATCATAATCAGATCTGCTCGTGTTAACCACAGCTTGGTCAATACCTGAATGGTCCAGCTCCTTATGGCCATCTTCATTGGCGCCGATAACCCCCGAGTGAGGAAATATTGATCCTTAAAGTCAGGCCTCTTACATACAAGACGGGCTCTACCAAGCAATTGTGCTGAAATGAGATAGCAAGAATAATTTTAAGACCCCCGATGCGTATTCGTACAGATGCCCACTGTCTATTGGCGTCGGATGGTTTCCGGATCAGGGGTATGTACATGTGAGGTATTGCTTTGGGGAAAGTCCGGAGGGTGTTGAGCGCCGATAGCGTGGCTGATGGAGATGAGATAAAAAGCTGCCAGGGCTTACTGTGCTAGGTCTAGGAATTGTTGAGGAGGAACGCAAAAGGACAGAGTATAAAAGCATGGAGGTACCACCAGAATACCCGGCCGCAAAGACCGGCTTCCCTTTATCTTGCCTGTCTTACATGCTGAGGTCAAGTAAAACTAATGTAGCGCTGGTATAGTGCCCGTAGGTACGGCGCGGACAGGTCCTTGGCTTGGAGTCGAACTATGTATCTGCGTCGGAGCCATCCGTTGAGATTCGAGATGATGATCGGGTTTACATTTGGTTCAATCCAATTTCTGTCTCTGGGGCTTCCGACTTGGCAGTATATTCACGAGCTTGCACGTAGTTCCGATGAGGTACTCTTGTTACAAATTTTATGAGGCTGAAGATAGTTGCAGCACTGCAGAGATGAATTGCGACAGAGTACTAGTGGAAGCAACACGAAATGTCCAGGATGGGTGTTCACAGCAGCACATGCTCGGGAGTTTTGACACTCTTTCAACCTTTGGACATTTGCAATGGCGACCGCGGTTTCGGGAACCGAGCTTGCGCAGTCGAGGCAGTTGAATGCAGCAGGGCTGGTCGGCGCAGATGGACGGTGCAAAAGATAATCGGGTCTCGGGGACCCGAGTGGCCAATCAGATGGCTTCTCCCGGCTGGACGGCGGTCCACTGAGCGATAACACGACATGCAAACCGGGAATGGCGCCCTCCAGCGCCCCAATGCTGAAGCTCGTGCTCCTGCCAGACTGCAGGTTGCTGCTAGGTCGGCGCTGACAAGGGGTGCGGAGGGCCTAGGCACTGCAAGTGGTCACTGTGTTGCTGGTGCCGTTCCTCGCCATTTATCCCGTCAGCCTCACGGTGCATGCAACATTCTCTCTTCTCTTCTTCTTGCAAAGCCAATTCCAACTGCTCTACACATCCACCCGGATCTCCCTCTCACCTCTCAGCGACGAAGCACCCGACTGCCTTGGTCAGGCCCCCTCCCCAGTAACGACAACGAGCCATGTCCGCTGCTAGCACCGCCGGTATGACGCCTCCTCTGACGGAGAAGAAGCTTGAGAAGAAGCCCGTCAAGTTCTCCAACTTGCTGCTCGGCGCCGGTCTCAATCTCTTCGAGGTCACCACCCTCGGCCAGCCCCTCGAGGTCGTCAAGACCACCATGGCCGCCAACCGAGGCGACACTTTCGGCACTGCCCTCGGTCGCATCTGGGGTCGCGGTGGTCCTCTTGGATGTAAGCAGAAGCCGATATACACCCTTGACCAGTCAGGCATCATCTCTAACCAGCATACTTCCTTTTAGTCTACCAGGGTCTGATCCCCTGGGCCTGGATCGAAGCCTCGACCAAAGGCGCCGTGCTGCTCTTCGTCGCTTCCGAGGCTGAGTACTACGCCCGTGTCGCCGGAGCCTCCGATTTTGGCAGTGGTATCATCGGTGGTGTTACCGGTGGTGTCGCTCAGGCTTACGCCACCATGGGCTTCTGCACCTGCATGAAGACGGTCGAGATTACCCAGCACAAGATGGCTGCCGCTGGTGTCAAGCCCCCGAGCACCTTTGCCACTTTCATGGATATCTACCGAAAGGAGGGTATCCGCGGTATCAACAAGGGCGTTAACGCCGTTGCTATCCGCCAGATGACCAACTGGGGCTCCCGATTTGGTTTGTCGCGTCTTGCCGAGCAAGGTATCCGCCGCGTCACCAACAAGGAGCATGGCGAGAAGCTCAGCGCCGCTGAGAAAATCCTGTCTTCTGCCATCGGTGGTGGTCTCTCCGCATGGAACCAGCCCATCGAGGTCATCCGAGTCGAGATGCAGAGCAAGAAGGAGGATCCCAACCGACCCAAGAAGATGACGGTCGGCAACACTTTCAAGTACATTTATGAGACGAACGGTCTCAAGGGTCTCTACCGCGGCGTTACCCCTCGTATTGGTTTGGGCGTTTGGCAAACGGTCTGCATGGTGGCCATGGGCGATATGTAAGTTTTACACCGGACTCTTGCTCGTGCCATTCACTGTTGTGGGTGATTTAGCTAACACTGAAATTGCAACAGGGCCAAGGCCTACGTGGAGAAACTGACTGGTGACAGTGTTACCGCGAAACATTAGACGGACGGCGTTTTAGACGGATCTTGCTCGTGCTTCATCGGGATACCAATGGTCGGCTGGCAAGAAGATAGAGAAATGGACGAACCATGACGTTCGATCAGTCATATATGTTTTTGTTGATGGTGGATATTGTTGTTTCTATAATGCTCAAGCCGAAACCTGTTCTGGAGTTCGCCATTCATGCCTAGCTGCTGTCCTATGTGTGTATAGCTTTGGTACTCTGATAGGCAATAGGGCTCTGAGCGTATAGCTTTTCACTCCTCGGAACTTCGAATAATTCCTGTTTACAGGTTATGAATTTGCCTATGACGTGTCAAACTGTGTATTGCAATGCCAGTTGTTGTAAGTTGCATGTCTTTATAGATTGGAATTTGCTGCTCAATATCTAAGTATTAACTTTAAGTGGGAGCCTAATTTCGTATGAATGAGGTAAGGTAAGTCGGTCCCCTTGTCCTAGGCACATCCATCTAGAAAAATTATGTGAGCCGCAATAACGATCGATGTACATCAGCGCCCACGCTACCGCTCGTCTAGGCCTCATATAAAGCGTACAACTGGTCTCCGAAGTTGGATGTGCGGGAGCAAGCATACCAGGTAACCGCGGATTGGCACCTTTATGGTGTCGCAGCTGGCCATCCTCGAAGGTGCAGGAGAGTCTGCCCCCGAGCCGTACTTGATCCGAACTACAGGACTGTTATCGGGATACATGCCGAACCATGCTACAGTGGCGTCTCGCTCTAAGGTAGTATAATGATACAATGAGATGAGGCGGGACAGACATGTACCGCTAGTCATGGAGTTTCGTCGATAGTACTGAGTAGCATCAGCCATATTTCACTCCGGACAAGAAGCCCGTGGCTGCGTACGGCCCCAAAACGTCGCCGATGGGCCAGAATTGATCTGATGACCTCTGCAGGCCAAAAATTTACAATGTAGTGCCCGTACGGGCGGCTGTGATCCCGTTGGGCTGTGACTGTGGTGAGGAGACTGTTTAGCAGGAGGGTTACGCCGACGAGCGAAGATGGAAGATACATCTTGAGTTGTTGCTGTTTGAGTTGAGTGGCTTTGAAATATTGCAATTTGGACTTCAGATCAACTATGCCTTTTGTATAGTTTTGGCGAAAAGCTTACCTGGCATCAGGATATTGATATTGGGCCGAAATACGCACTTTAACCTTTGACTTACAACTCTCGCTTATTGTATGATGGGTCTACGAACAGTTCGTCTTCGGCGATTCCGCAACAAGGTTCACGAGGAACGAAGACAGCTGGGAACATGGCCTTGGACGATGTCTAACGGACCATACCACTACGTCTGGTTCAAGTCGTTTATCGTTCGGAAGTAGTTGTATCGTATAGGACATCATAGTATTGCGCGGAGAGGAAAGGCAAGCGCTTCTCATGAAAGTTCCTCGGGTGGACCACTTGCGATTCCCATGTCATTTGACTGTGAACAGAGCCGCAAAATATATTCGAACGAGAATGGGCATCGGTAAGAAAGAATGTGAAGATTCCAACAAGGGTGAATCGCGAACTAGATAGAACGTAATATGTGTAGGATATTCGGAAACTAATAGATCGGCCGGTTTGATATAGGATATTTGCTCAACACGGAGCTTGCTGGTCTCTTTATATGCTGAGATGATCAACTACAATGATATAAAGACAGGGTGCTCAGGGAACATTTAATATTTATAGTAGACGCCACCATAATAAGTCTTATAGCTGGGACCCTTGTCTATCACCATGTTGTTGAATTTATCAGAGGTGCAATTGTCGATCCAGAGATTTCTCCTGTCGTGTAGTCAGAGGTGTCATGTGACTCACTACCTACTTCAGACGACAAAGGACAGGAGCTGAGGTATAGGTGTAGTGACTACAACAAAGACCTAGATCTCTAAGCTACTACAACAACCGAAGTGACTTGCGCATCGAAGATTATCCTTATCGTCACCAACTATACACTCAAATTTCAGCAATTGACTGGTGAACCCAACCTGACGTAACAGTTAGCAAGAGCGACTCTCAACCCAGTGTGACAACCAAGGAACCGGTGTTCGAGCCTGGGCTTTAGACGATGAACTGCAACGTTCTGATCAGATCTGTACTGACTACAGGATAGCTTGTAGATGGACAAGATCTCTTCGGGTGGCTGGTGGTTGTCGATCCATGTTTCTTACTTTGTTCTCGGCAAATCATATCGTACAGCAAGTCGGTCAACGTTCTGTTTCGTATTCAATACACATCGGAGGCCGACTGCGTGGTCACTTCTATGACTCTAGATCTTCAACCCTCCCTGTTCGCCTCCGTCTATAGTAAGCCAAGCCAGAATGATAGGTGGCTATATCGATACATTTGTAATCAAGAACAAGTCATTCTATATGACCAATAGGACTTCCGAAGTGGCCACTGACTTAACTACGTACCTTTTATTACGATCACACCCAACAATTGGCACGAGGAACATGCTGAGCTAACAAGATATCGGATTACTCCGAAATGGCCGAAGCGATCCAAGTTCCACCTCGGCGACTGGCCAGGCCACATAGCATGGATTCTGTGACACAGCTTGACAGTTGCGCAAAAGATATAAGCCAACGTTAATATCAACTTCATATAATGATAGAGAGCTGGAAGTGGGCGTAGAAATAGAGTGGCAGTGGACAGTTGTAAGACATTGTTTTTGAGTAGTGAGATTATCTGTCTATCCTACGAAAACGAAGTCTGCAAAGTGTCTGCTCTCTGCCCTAAGTAGAATTTGATATTTGGTTCGAAACTATCTTCGCAGGGAGAATCGGATGTAAGTAATCTCAGAAGAGGTCCATGATCTCGACTGTTAGAAGATAACGACAGTGCGAGCTGCTAATACAAGACAAGTCGTCATGTCTCCACAGAGAACCGCAAAAATTAGGCAAAATAAGATACCACTAGGGACATACAACAACGAGTATTCGCTGGTCGTCACCGACCCAACTACTAATTCGTCGCTTTCTGGTTTATCTAGGGCAGAGCGGACGGGATGCCGAGTTCTCCAGAGGCGATGGTCGTATGTGGCGTTTCAACCCGTTGTCGAAACTCCAATATCAGCGACAATCCCTTTGCTCTACACTATGCTGTGATGCGACAGTGCAACCATACCAAGGAAGCCTCTATACAAACCGACCAGGTAAGATTGAAGAAGAGAAGAAAATTTTGCTGTTTAATATCCGTTTTATTTTTTCAGGAAGTTGACAGAGAATTACAAATATCGATACTGGGCGGAATAGCGATACTGTCTTTTTCCAACACATTCATTACATAGATGAAGATATAGATGGTGTGAGAGCTTAAAGATGGCAAGAGAAACACCAAGTCGGAGTGCGCAACTTGCAATAATCTTGATTTCGTATCCTGAACCGTTTCCGCTTTCTTCGGGATACTTGATATGTGGATGACAGGATTTTGATACATGCTGATACTATGACCATGGATTCTTCGAATCAAAATGATGGTCGCCGGACTGCCCAACGCGTATAGTTCTGATATTGGCGTTTTGCAGGTCATGGCAATGCTGCGAAGCTAGGCAGTAACCTAGTGGTCTGACCCTGCTCGAATTATCGTCGAAGTGCACCTTGCTTTCTCTCTTGATTGGAGAGCCTTCACAGTCCTTAGAACGAGCAAGGTCATAGGAGTTAGTTCAAACAGTAGAGCAGACGACCGAAATATCCTGTGCTGTTAGAAGGCAAATCCGATATAAGAAAAGGTACTGTTATAGACCGCCGTTGTCTTTCTAGGGTATAATACGTCACGATAATGGCATCTCGTCGAAAGACCGTCTTTTTATAACCACATGTTTGTTTCGGGACTGATGTGGTATGCTCTGTAAGCCTGCAGGTAAGCTTACAAATAAAGTATCAACCCGCCGCGAGGTGTTTGGAGTACGGAGAGTCTGAGACGATGTATCTGAATAGGTTATATGGCTGATGAATACCACGTTATAGTAGATCAGGAGATATGTAAAGCTTAGGTAGATGTAGACGTATTGTTACCTAGTGTTGTTGTTATTATGATGCTCGAATGCCATTGGGATATGTCTATTACTAAGCCGCAGATGAGCCGATACGTAGGGCATGTAAAAGACATTCGAGTGTCTAATAAGCGAGCGCCAACATAAGAAAGATCCATATCAGGTCAAGAAATCGGGCGGCGAGCCCTACTTGTAGACGTATCGTGGTTATTAGATATGGAAAATTCACGTAATTCTATCAACTGGAAGCCGGTGCTAATACTAAGAGGCAACTGTCAATTACTCCAGCTGACTCCACTGGGAATGGTAATGATGAGCTGAGAAATTAGATCTCCGCCTATATCTCTGTGTCTTTTGTCACTGCACATCATGTGTTTCCCCGAAGGATGTGAAATCTGTCTTCCGATTATGGGCTCCTCCCAAGTCGCCACTGATATAATGAGTAGAACATAAGATGGGCAATGAGTGCGTCGCGTGTTCCTCGCGATTATCCGCAAAAACTCTCGTCTATTAATAAGGAAACAGAAGGTTGACTTTGACCCGTCTCATAGACTCACGAGGACCTAGACGGGAGCTCGCTTCTAAAAAGCAGGCAAATACCGGTAGATGTTAGAAGCCTAGTGCTCAAGTTGTGGTTCACGCCTGCGTTTCAGTAATCTGTGCGGGTTCTTTAACGGTTAAAGATTGCCGAACACATGCTCCCAGTGGAAACCAATAATCATTATCAACAATCATGACTATCTAATGGGCATCTCGCTCTCCTTCGGCATCAAGTTGTGATGCGTGATGGTAACCGCCTCAGCTATTGCCGAGGCAACTGATAGCAACACGAGATCGATATCTATATACAGTCTTCTGTGTTAACTTTGCATTAAAGCTCGTGATATCGCTTTGTCTTAACTAGTTGCTAAAATCGCACCTGGCGTGCCTTTATCTTGCGGCTGCTGTAATTCTCGCACTGGGCAAGTTTAAGCTCTGGTCGAACACGAAATCTACCTGTTTGTCCATCTTAGAAAAATTAGCTTAATATCACAAGTCACACGATAAATCAGAGGGAAGCCTACGAACCTTCGTTGGAACACTGTAGACTTCTGGAGAACTTCTCAAAAGCTTTTAGGATAACCAAACCGGTGGCTATGTCACCGCGCTACGCTCTGCTGGATAGAAGTTAATCTATGAGTTCGGATCTAAAGCCTTTAGTTACTCATCTCTAGATGGTCAAAATAAGTACAGTGAAGAGTCGAACTACGCTAAATTGTGACATCCAACTCTGCGACCAAAACACGGGGATATCGTGACATTGTCACAAGCTACATCGGCAAAGAAACTCGACGTAGTCAAAACCCCACATGATTGCTTGGCCTCTTCATCTTGCGTCTTTTGTGACAACCTGTCGGCCTCGATACGGAATAAGGCGAACGGACAGGAATGAGGCATTGCGCAAGGTAACAGTGAACAACAACCATGACATGGCATCCTAGCGTTTCACCGTCTGCATCCCCGCGATCTGCCGTCTGACAACGCAGGGTCCCGAAGATTCATATGCCGGCTCGGCCGGTGACAGCATGTGGTAGATAGCTTCAACGCAGCGAGCCGCGTAGTCTATTCACATGCCGACAACTCGTGGGTTTCTTTTCCTTTTCCACGTTTCAAAGTCCCTCACAAGTTTCGTGAGACGTCTGCGATGATTGCCAATGCGAGCTATCATATCACTTATCAAGCTTGGCGATAGTCACAGCCAAGACAACATTTCAGGAAATTGATGCGAGAGGAGATGTAGATGATACTGTAACATATGCTAGAGTGATAAACACAGGAAATCTTTGCCCCACCTCCTTTTCATGTCGATCGGACCGCATATGTGTACCTAAGACATCTGCCACAGCATATGTGAAGCCAAGAAGTCTCGTCTTACTACAATAACTCAATGGCCGCCCTTGGCAGTGGGTGGGCCATGGGGACTCTTGAGTCTCTGAGTTCCCGGAGTTGTTAGCTGCAATATCAAAAACTCAACTCACTAAATGAATGCTATTGACCGTTACGCTATCTATAACACTTGGCGGTCTTCAATGCCGAGCTCTTGGGGACTTGGACAATATGACGGCGGACGCGTATAAGACACGAATTGACAATTCACCCACGCCAAGAGACCACAAGCAACTTGGCACTCTTCACTCCGCAGATCAAGCCGAGATAGAGAAATATGTCTGGAAGTTTATGTGAAGTAGTGTTTTGGCGACAATCTCACTGTATTACACAGCGTCTTTGGCTTTTCGTGTTTCTGATGCGGGAATTTGGATAATCTCGAAAGACTTGCGTCTCATGGGCTTCGAAGGGATTTTCTCAACGTCGTGTATGACATCTGCATAGCTTAGCGGGCGATTGCGCTTTAACGCTCCACGTATGATCAAGCAAATGCAGCTATTATATCTTGTTATACAATTCAAGATAAGTCTAAAACGAGGATGGGCAAGTTGGGCACATCCATGCTCTACGTGGACGCTCTACTAAACGGGAAGTTACACGACCGGCCTCGGCGAGGCTGTAACATGGCACATCATGAAGTCACTTTGCTTGGCTCCTATGTACTTATTGGATAACCTTGGGTTCTTGAGGGGATTGAGACGAGCCGAACAGAGCAGGCGAAAGCTTGCACAAACTAGGTCTCTCCTATTACACGTAGAGAAATCTTGGCCTCGAGAGTCGAGAAGCTCTCATTGGATAGCGCAGCGTTTCATAGCGGCGGTGGGTGAAGCCGATCGTCCAAAACCTCAAATCCCCAAAGGGCGAAAACCAAGTCGCCCCGTGGAGACCGGAGTCTGACTTAGAGGGCCGAGAAAAAGTACTTCCGGTGCCGTCGTTGCATCCCGAGCCGAGACAGTACGTGGCCAAAGCCTGGCACGATGCGGATGAGTCGCAAGCGGGAGATATCTGAATCGATAGTCTGTTCGGCTCTTCTGGCCTTCATGAATTCACATAGAAACGTTGTCTTTGCTACACGCGACTCGGTGAAGGTCTAGAATATCGTTGTGACGACTTTCGGAAATGAGTCGTGATTATGTGGAATCGATGCCAATCAAAATTAATGTCATGCACGTCCGTAGGTACAAATATGTCGTACTTGTAGGCGGTGTCATGCTTTCTTTCTGTCGATCAATCTTCACGACAGGCCTGAGATGCTCGAGAGATACCCGTGTGTCGTGTTCAAAGTTGACCATTCATCATGACATCTGCTCTGGAGTCCCTGGTTTGTTCGAACTATGAGTAATTGAGTTAATACCGGCCGCCATGTGAGATGATAGTGAATGTGGCGTGGAACGTCTCTATAGGGGAGCCCTCTCGCACTACTAGCCCAACTACTCAGGCTCGTCAGGTACCATGGTCTGAGTCTTTCCCGAACAAAAAGGACTTTTCCTCGACCAAACTAATGAATGAAAGTGTGGTGTCGCGTGTGGCAAAGCTCGAAGCCCTGCATGCAGTAGTGCAACTGGAGGTCGCCTCGATCGGGCCAAGCCCATGGGACGGCAGCCAGGCCTGCTGCCACGGGCGAGCTGGGCAGTTGACAGCAATGGATCACCAAGGATCACTGTTGTTGCTGACTCAGGCACTTGCAGCGCGCGGTTTTGGACGGACGGGTACTGTAATTTGGACAAATCTCCGAGGTCGAGCTGGTTGGACAGGCAATGAACGATAACAATAACAATGCAGTAGAATAGAAGCTCGTATAATAGCAGTGATATGAACAAACGACGAGTCATCCAGGTCAGTTTGTTTCAGACTGCAACACGACGAGGCGCGAGGTGCTGGTTATAAGCTTCGATGCCGGTTTCATAACACGTGCAGGAGCCGTTGCAGTCCGTGACATCCAGATGTACATGGGACACGGGCATGGACATGGACAAGGACATGGACCCTGGCCCTGTCTGGAGAAACGCTGCCTGCGGCGAACGTCCCGGCATCTGCATCCTTTCGCACATTTCGCTATCATCCACCACCTGGCTCGATGATATGTCGTATACTAGGTCATGGTAATCCGAGTTCCACGAGACGATGCGTCTACGGTATGTATAGTCGTTATCTGAGCTGAGGTTAAGAGACAAGCAATGTTGCGCGACGGCGGGATGGGCGGATCCCGAACTCACGAGAGACAGCGACGATCATGAAAATGGGCGAGCATCTCGCTCAGGTGTACATCCGTAGCGCGAAATACTTAGATACGGTATAATACAACATTAGCGAGAACATGATGGGGAATCCCGACAATGGTATGTCGAATAACTCGACCAGGGCGAACCATTATTGGCTAGCGATAGGCGATAGAAATTGGTGGTGGATGCCGTCGCAATTGAGAATACTGTAGCTGCGGCGGTTCTCCCAAGGCACGGGCCAAGAGGCGCAACACTGTGTTTATACCCGGCTAACGATGCGGTAATTCTAATTGCTGTCATGCAGGCTGCCCACGGTGGTTCCCATGGCGAGATAGCGTCCGTGGCTCGTAATAACGCAATTACGCTAAGCACAATGGGACACCGTCGACTCTCAAGGGCCCGATATGCTAGGGTCTTGTAGAGCGAAACCGATTCTAGCATTTCCGTCTTTGCAATTCCTGGCCATGATTGGCTGCGATGTACATAGGCAAGTTGCTGTTATGGTCATTCTGATCGCCAAAGGACGGCCACCAGATGCGCTGCGTGGGAGAAGCCAACCAAAGTACCACCTATGATGATGACACAGCCAAGCCGGCACATGAGGATCTATTCTGGTGTTTAAGCTATAATACTAATCCAGAAAATTGCCCCCGATCGACCGTTTCGCCGAGGTTGATGCCATCGTGTCCTAACCGCAAGTATAATTATAGGGTTTTTGTGATGGTTCAATTGCCGTGAAAGAGCAATTCGAGAGAGCTTTGATGTAAGTCGAGGATAGCCTGGGTATGCCGCTGCTCATGCTGTAGATCACGACAATGCGCCAATGATCTGTCCCACGTACGGGCTACAGGTGACAGAAGATACGTTAGGGAAATGCGAAGATGGAAGAAGACCCTGGTGGCAACATGCGAAAATTGCTCTTGACGCCATTGGTTGTCCATATTGCAGATGGAAGCTACCGAACATGCAGAAGAAAAAAAGAACAAGTGGATGGGAGGAATTGCCGCAACACACACACACACACACACACACACACACTGACACAAGACAACTGGTGAGCTGCACGCGACAGCATTGTTGTGGAGTAGCGGCCTGTCCGAGGAGCGAATAGGCCTAGCAGGCCGGAGAAGGTCGGCATGCTCGCGCCGAACTTTTCGACATGCGCGCTCTCGCACAATCGACTTGTGAAAGATCTGTCGGCGGTGAGTCGTTTTACCCATCTGGGTCAATTCTAATAAGCGCGGTCAAGCCAAGTCATTACTATAGACACTTTACGACCGTACCAACGACCGTGTCCCAATCGGCGCCAGCGCTGGTAGCACTGGCCATACGTTGATGCAAGAGCAACCAGGCCTGTCTAGTTCCAGCCGAGTGTGAGGAGGGCAATTGTGATCATCTATTGGTGGTATCATCCATGACGTAACTGGCCAGCTACACAGAAAGACGAGGAGGAGCCGAGACTACAGTAGACGAAGGAATGGCCAAGTCGTAGGCGTACGCCCTCTCTATAAGCCGAGTGTAGACGATTGTGATGGTGTGAATATGGTACTCTGCTAACAACACGAGTAAAAGCCTGTTGTTGAGCCTGACACCGTTGACGCTACATGGTCTTTCGGCTGTCAGATGAAGAGGAATAACACGAAATACAAGCCTCATCATTCGCCTACTTCTACTCCACGGCAATGTACTGCAAGCAACGAGACCCTGGGGATAGCTGACCTCAAAAGCTGGGCAGAAAAAAGGGAACGGGATTGGCTAAAGACAACCAAGACAACTGTGATTTGGTGCTGAACGATCACTCGAATCTGCGAGGCGCTGCCATGGGCCGTTGCTGACTTGTGAAAGCAACTAACAGTGACACTTGTGACTTGACGCTCTTTGAGGGGCACGGGCCAGAGAGGAAGTCAGTCCGTAGAGTCAAAATCTCCACAGAATGGGCAAAAGATGGGAGTCGGAAAATGGCTCATCAAGGCGAGCGCGACAGCGGCATTGGTTGCTCTACATTCTGCAGCAGGCGATGCCGCGAGCGATATCGTCTCCCGCGGGCTCGGATGGTCGGTCAGGGGCTGGATGCAACGGATACGTGTGTGGCTGTTTGAGAAGTTTGGAATCCCGTGGACAGCGAAAATTCTTGCTCGGTGTCATGTAGTCCTCGTCGACTTACACGCCGCCTCCAGCCTGTCGAGCCTGTACAGTACGGTGCAGAGGTTGCAGTACTGGCCTCCGCGACTCGCGATATCACCCACACCACGTCCCACTGTGGGCTGCTGACCTGGATCCGCCCGGTCGACGGGTGCAGCGCAGAACCCATGCTCTCTTATTGAGGTACCCAGGTATATTACTGCATTGATGCTAGCGACCACAGGCCCCGGCGAATGCGCTGCTGGGTAACTGCGCGGACTGGGCTGAACTGGGTTGGGGGCAGCGGGCAGCTCAGAGCTTGTCGCAGCGTTGCAGAGGGATGGACGACGGCGCAGAACAGGAACGGAACCTTGTTTTGCTTTGGCGCAGCATAGCAAACATTCTCCTCTCCCATCAAAACATTGAGACCATCCCAACAACAACCAGCTTGGGTTCTGGCTGCGGGACGTCGGGCCATTTGCGCTAGAACAATTGCATAGTCCAATGACCGTTACAGCTCGCCCAGTCGATATTTCCTCCATGTGCAGGTATACTAAGCAGGCAGGGCCGTGGTTCGGGACATTCTGCGTTGTTGCGGTCTGTCGTCATGGGCGAGGGAAAAATGCGAGTGAGTGATTTACCTACACGTTCCGAGCACAGATTCACACCAGATCAGAGTGGAGACCTGCATATTGGCAAAGTACACGCTACCTCGGGAGACCGTGTCATGTGATAATCGCGCATACTGTATTTCCAGTCTGCCGCCTCACTCTTGACTCTTGTATAGTGGCGAGTGGCCAGCCAAGCAGTGACTCTGCAACTGTCTCCCTTCTCATACACAGATGCAGTTGGCATATTGTGTTGTTCCGTGTCCACTGTCAGTCAAGTACTAGCTGCAGGATACATAGATACACACAGCTGGGCCCGGTTGATGCATTGGTCACGTAGACGTGTTGCCGTATTAACTTCAACGGCAAAAGCTACAATGGGTAATATGGCGCTGCTTATGCGGTGATCAGGTACAGGAGACAGAGGCACGAAGCAGAAGACTTGATATGTTCAATGTTTTAAGAGAAGATACGTTAAGCTACGTACCGAATCATATACCAAAATATAACCTTCTGGACCATCAAAACCTATGTACAGATCAAGAGTTTGCAAACGACTGGTTTTGTTGATGCTCAATACGAGCAGGTGAAACACATGTAAGGCGAGATACACTCCATGTACAATACCTATGTACATACCTTAGGTAGGCCATTGAAACCATATTGGTGGTCTACCTAGGTAGAGACTGCAACGAGGTGGTTTTGAGCTGGTTGTGCTGATCGCGGTGGTGCTAGCGCAGGCGATGGAGCCGCCGCCATCAGCAAGCAGGTGCTAGCACAGGCTCGCCGGAGGTGCTGGGCTGGGCACTGTGCGCACATGTCGTGGGGGGGATGAGGGTGTTTATGGGTGGTGTGTGCGCGCCGGCATGGCCCTTGGGGCGCAAGAGTCGAGGACGGCGTGCAGCAGCGTGCAGAGCTTGGCACCCCCATTTTGGAGAAGAGCTTTGGCGGATCCAGCAATCTCGCGCACCCTCTTTTTAAGAACGAAGCTGCCCTCCCGCAAATTGCAACTTCTTTTCCTCTCCTTTCTCTCCTACCGCGTTGATGACTTGTCTACCTGCACTCGTCAATCACTCCTAGGCTCAAGGTCCTTGACGCTGGTGCCTTCCGCTCTCCCCCCTCTCCCCTCTTTGTCTCTTGTGTAGGTCTCCCTCCTCTGCTCCGTACCAGACACTCTCGCCGACAGCACATTGTTTTTTCTGCGCACATCTCCTACAGCCCACACCACGCAGCCAGACAGCAGCACTCGTATCCCTATCTAATGGTCGCCGCGCACAGATTGTCACTCCTAGACTGTTAATTCCTAAGGCCCTACAATCATTCCTATTTGTCCAAGCGAGTAGATCTCGGCTATAGACCAGAACCCACAAACACTCGCCGCCATGGCCGAGGAACACGGTGCCGCTGCGCCGGCCATCCACACCAACATCGAGTCGGGCCACTTCGACGAGAAGGCTGCCCACGGCACCCACCCCCCCGCGACTACCACCCCTCCCAAGACCAAGGCGGAGGACGACGATGAGCCGGATGAGGACATCGATGCCCTCATCGAGGACCTCGAGTCCCAGGACGGAGGTGATGCATTTGATGAAGAGGAGGAGGAGGGCACTCCCGGCGGTGGCCGCACCGTTCCTGAGGAGATGCTCCAGACCGACACCCGCCTGGGTCTCACCGAGTGTAAGTCAATTACCTAATAATGGGCTTGTGCTGCCGACGCATCCTAACATGACCCCAGCCGAGGTCACCAATCGTCGTCGCAAGTACGGCCTCAACCAGATGAAGGAGGAGAAGGAGAACCTGGTTCTCAAGTTCTTCGTAAGTGTCAGCTGACGCGCTGCTGCAATTGCGCTCTGCTAACGAGTCATCTGCATAGGGTTTCTTCGTTGGCCCTATCCAGTTCGTCATGGAGGCTGCCGCTGTCCTTGCTGCCGGTCTTGAGGACTGGGTTGATTTCGGTGTCATTATCGCACTGCTCCTCCTTAACGCTGCTGTTGGTTTTATTCAGGAATACCAGGCTGGTTCCATTGTCGACGAGTTGAAGAAGACTCTCGCTCTCAAGGCTGTTGTCCTCCGTGACGGTACCCTCAAGGAGGTTGAGGCCCCCTTCGTCGTCCCTGGTGATATCCTGCAAGTTGAGGAGGGTACCATCATTCCCGCTGATGGCCGCATTGTTACCGAAGATGCTTTCCTTCAAGTCGATCAGTCCGCCCTTACTGGTGAGTCTCTTGCCGTCGACAAGCACAAGGGCGACCAGTGCTTTGCATCCTCTTCCGTCAAGCGTGGCGAGGCCTTTGTCGTCATCACTGCTACCGGTGACAATACATTCGTCGGTCGTGCCGCTGCTCTTGTGTCTCAGGCCTCTAGCGGCACTGGTCACTTCACTGAGGTGCTTAACGGTATTGGTACGGTTTTGCTCGTCCTCGTCATTGCCACTCTCTTGGTCGTCTGGGTCTCGTCTTTCTACCGCTCCAATCCTATTGTCGACATCTTGGCCTTCACTCTCGGTATTACAGTCGTCGGTGTGCCCGTCGGTCTTCCTGCTGTTGTCACCACCACCATGGCTGTCGGTGCTGCCTACCTTGCCAAGAAGAAGGCTATCGTCCAGAAGCTTTCTGCCATCGAGTCCCTGGCTGGTGTTGAGATTCTCTGCTCCGACAAGACTGGTACTCTGACCAAGAACAAGCTGTCTCTCTCTGAGCCCTTCACCGTCGCTGGTGTTGAGCCCGATGACCTCATGCTTACTGCTTGTTTGGCTGCCTCCCGCAAGAAGAAGGGTATCGATGCCATCGACAAGGCTTTCCTGAAGGCCCTCAAGTTCTATCCCCGCGCCAAGTCTGTTCTGTCCAAGTACCAGGTTAGGGAGTTCTTCCCCTTCGACCCTGTCTCCAAGAAGGTCACCGCTGTTGTCGTGTCCCCTCAAGGCGAGGTCATCACCTGTGTCAAGGGTGCTCCTCTGTTCGTCCTGAAGACTGTTGAGGAGGACCATCCCATCCCCGAAGAGATTGACCAGGCCTACAAGAACAAGGTTGCCGAGTTCGCCACCCGTGGTTTCCGTTCTCTTGGTGTTGCCCGCAAGCGTGGTGAGGGTGCTTGGGAGATTCTCGGTATCATGCCCTGCTCTGACCCTCCTCGTCACGACACTGCCCGCACTATCAACGAAGCCAAGCGCATGGGTCTGTCTATCAAGATGCTTACTGGTGATGCCGTCGGTATCGCCCGCGAAACCTCTCGTCAACTCGGCCTCGGTACTAACGTCTACAACGCTGAGCGTCTCGGTCTTGGTGGTGGCGGTGACATGCCCGGCTCTGAGGTCTACGATTTCGTTGAGGCTGCCGATGGTTTCGCTGAAGTTTTCCCCCAGCACAAGTACAATGTCGTCGAGATTCTGCAACAGCGTGGCTACCTGGTTGGTATGACTGGTGATGGTGTCAACGATGCCCCGTCCTTAAAGAAGGCTGATACCGGTATTGCTGTCGAGGGTGCCTCTGACGCTGCCCGATCTGCTGCCGATATCGTGTTCTTGGCTCCTGGTCTCGGAGCTATTATCGATGCTCTCAAGACTTCTCGCCAGATTTTCCACCGCATGTACGCCTACGTCGTCTACCGTATTGCCCTGTCTCTCCACTTGGAAATCTTCCTTGGTCTCTGGATTGCCATCTTGAACCGATCGCTCAACATTGAGCTGATTGTCTTCATTGCCATTTTCGCCGATGTTGCCACCCTGGCCATTGCCTACGACAACGCCCCCTACTCCATGAGCCCCGTCAAGTGGAACCTTCCTAAGCTCTGGGGTATGTCTGTCCTCCTCGGCTTCATCTTGGCTGTCGGCACCTGGATCACTGTCACCACTCTGTATGCCAATGGCAAGAATGGTGGTATCGTCCAGAACTTCGGTAACGTCGATGAGGTTCTCTTCCTCGAGATCTCTCTCACTGAGAACTGGCTTATCTTCATCACCCGCGCCAACGGTCCCTTCTGGTCGTCCATCCCTTCGTGGCAGCTTGCTGGCGCTGTGTTGATAGTAGATATCCTCGCCACTGCTTTCTGTATCTGGGGTTTCTTCGAGGACTCTATTACATCCATTGTCGCCGTCGTCCGTATCTGGATCTTCTCGTTCGGTGTCTTCTGCATCATGGGTGGTGTCTACTACTTCCTCCAGGACAGCACTGGATTCGACAATCTGATGCACGGCAAGTCTCCCAAGGGCAGCCAGAAGCAGCGCTCCCTCGAGGACTTCGGTAAGTTATATCTTGATACGCATAACCATCTGGTCGACACCCCTGGCTAACATGTTTCACAGTCGTCTCACTCCAGCGTGTCTCCACCCAGCACGAGAAGTCGCAGTAATTGTGCATGAACGTGAATCGGCGCGGCATTTCCCGCCAGGCCCCGCCTACCGGCCCCCCTTCTCCGAATGTGTTACATAGCTGTACTCTACCTTTCGGACTTTAGACATCTATCCGTCTTGGCTTGGGGGTCTATCACTCTTTATTATTCCCTATTTCTGTAAAACTGAATGATGCGGCGGGCAGAACTTCGGTCCTATACCCATACGTCTTTTAGACCCTAATCAATAAGAAGAAAGTAAAAAACTACATTTGGGCATTGCTCTAGACGTGATTGTTTCTCCCGAGTCCTTGTCCTCCTGCGCCTGTTTGGCGTAAGCTGCGACGAAACTTAGTAAATACGTGGGCCAGAACTGAAGCTTTTTTATTTTCACTCTGGCACATTGACTCGGATAGGAATTGCGAAGCGTGTGTAGCGCATAGGATAAAGAGTAGCTAACCGTTCCATCCTGTACCATCCCATTACCTTTGTGGCTCAAGTGCTGTAGCGCAACTTAAAGCCATGGATAGTAGCTGGCACGATATTCACTACATGCTTCATGTCATTGCGAATGTGCAGTTGTTCAAGGCATTTCTTCCGTATTGGCATCGACTGGCGTCTTTAGGTGTTTGCCCTGTCCAGACTACGCTGTTCTCCCAAGTGATGTTGAAGACACACCTTGGTAAATTGGCACAAATCGCTTTGGAATGAGTGTGATTGATGCCAGTGGATTTGGCGAGTATCGGTTCAGCACTGCGCCCGCTGTAGGACCTAGCCTGAGCCAGCAATGTGAATCTAGGGCCCGAAATCTGCACGTACCTCTTCCTCGATAACTGGGGAGCCCGCGACCTTAAGTCATTGTTGGTAATCACCATTCAATCCTAAATTTCAATTCATTCAGACATGTCAACCGTAATGATTTGAGCAGTTGATTTCTGGCAGATTATCCCCTCCCTACACCTCGGTCGTTGGAGATGCGTCCATAATGAACCCCAGCATTCCAGGCTACTACTACGGTCAGTATCTCTACCTACACTTGATTGCATTCTGCTTCTCTAAAGCAAGCAGCACCCCTTAAATCGTCCACAAGGCACTAATGAGCTCAGCATGAAGACCCCGAGAAACGTCGCTACTTCAAGGTCGAGAAGAGTAAGACAGCACCAACCACAGCCGCCTGGTCAGCGGATAATGTGAAGAGGCGGAAGCTCGACGACGCAGAGGCAGCTGCCGCTCTGCGACGGCTAGACTTGACCAGAAATCGCATCAAGCGTGCAAGGGTATTGAATGAGCCTCTCACGGGTGGCTTCTTTGCTCGCGAGCATGGAGAGGTCTGGGATGACCTGCAGCCTGCCTGCTTTGCCACCGGTTTGAAGGAGAAGGGCAGCATACCACTGAGTGCTCCGGGGTTTCACGGGCAGGTGAAACATATGTATATTGATGGCCAGGATGATCGGACGGGAATGTGCACAATCTGGGCGAGTATGCTAACTCTGCTCTCGAGCACGGTAGCTTACACATGCGATAAGAACTAACTGTGACAGCTGTTGACGAGAGAACACTTTTGACAACGTATATTCCTCGCGATAAGGACAATCGGTACGCAAAGCAAGGGGTCAACATTGGTGCGAGTTGAACAGAGACTGACGACCTATTCCATGTCACACAGGCTTAATTCACGCCTCCTTGCGAATTACCACCTGACGAGCCCGAGACACCAGGTCGTCTTCACCGAGTTTATAACGAACGAGCTGTCAGATATCAGATACGATGCACACAGTAATCAGATATTATTCACTTGCAGGAGCCCAGGCGTGAGTATGGTGGCACAACATGCTCTTCGATAGCAATGCATTTCTACTAACACTTGATGTGATATATAAAGCTAGATTCCAATATACTTTGGGCATGTGCTCCTGAGATTTCGACTGGAACGGATGAACGCATACCGCATTTCAGCTTACCCACAAGTTAGTCTATCTTCTAGGTCCCCTCAGAATTGGTTCCTGGAATGCCACCGTATACCTACAATACTCTTTAAGCACTTGGCTACCATCCAAGGCCAATTCAAATCTATGTTTCTGGGTTTCAGCAAGCACCTGATGACGGAATAAACACTAACAGAACACCAGCTTTCTTCGAGAGCCTGCCTATCCAAAGCGGCCCAAGCCTCGTACGTAGAACGTGTCAAGGGAACTGCGTTTCTCCTGCCTCTGCGAATTCTTCCCTCGTTTGCGCTGTGGGGACAAACTATGGAGTTGTCAAATGGGCACGCGACTGCGATCATCTATCATGGTTGACACCAGAGCCCCAACAACAGATCGATGAGCGGAACCACGTGTATCCCGCCCATTTCCGTGACATCTTCACAGTCGATTTCCATCCCACCAATAATTCGGTTCTCCGCTTCGGTGGCCGCCGCGGCGTTTTGGTCTCGGCAGACACGCGTACCCCATGGTCGTCATGGTCAAATCTTCAGCTACCATCAGCGATCACCCACATCCGAAACCTCAATAATGAGAATCAAATATTAGTCGCGGGTCTACAGAACTCATTAGGTGTATATGATATGCGCTTCGTTAAGGAGAAACCAAGAGAAGAAGAAAGCCGGCTTGAGGCGGATTATTCAGACAGCTCTCAACTTTCTCGACCCTCCCCCCAGCCCAGGCCTCGCGCTGGGAAGAAGAGGAGTCGTGCAACGAAATCAAACTACCCTCGAGACCACAACGAACGAAAGAAAGGAGAAGAGATTTGCCGCCCAGTAGTGCTCTTTGAGAACTACCGCAACAACGCGCATATCGATATCGGTTTCGCCTACGACGCGTCGACTGGTCTTGTGGCAGCCGCACAAGACAACGAATCGGGGACCGTCGCACTCTATTCGGTCCGCACCGGCGCAAAAGTCCGGACGCTTGACTTCACACCCCCGGGAACGACCCCGGTGCAACAAGCGTCGGTACCGATAATCCGGAGTCTGCAGTTTCAAACCTTCCCTCGAGATCACATGCCTACATTGTTTGTAGGCGCTGGGCCAGATGGGGGCGTGACTGCTTACTCATTTGGAGTCGACGACTTAGACGATGAAGAGTGAAGTGGCGTTGTTACACGCCAAGACCATTGCCGGGGTTAAATCGGACAGTGGTTGTAAAGTGTATTTTATTGCATACCTCTCTGGCATCTCGAGGCCTACTTGATGCTGGGATGTTTCTATGGGTTTTAATGGTATGGTGGCTCGACGGGGGAAAAATGTCAGGATGATCAGGTACCTGCGTGAGTCTGTGTTTTAAAGCGCAGAGTAGTCAATACGAGAAAAGCTCTTAGATATCTATTATCGAAAGTCCTAATATGCCTTGTTGTGCTCGGGATAAGATGAAAGGCGCCCTGCACCTTCTAGCAAAAGTAATACCCCTCGAGCCTACGGTAAAGAGGGTGCGTGTTATGAAACAGATAAGAATTTTCCAGCAAAGGTATCGTCGGGATGGGCATCGACTACATAGATGGGTCCTGCTGTCGTCATTATGAACACCATGGCTGTAATTACGTCAAGTTCATATTATCCTCCCCTTACTTTCAATTGTTGTTGTAGATCTTGCTAGACTTCCTTCCCTCGGCTATATCAGCGCCTAATGTAGAAAGGTATTGGCAACTGCTGTAGCATGTATAACGGATATCCAGCCGTTGGCCCTCATCTCTCCTACTGGATCCAGCGACAGAAGATGGTTGCTTTTGTCTTGTCCAGATTCGGAAGCATGGGCCATCTAGCCCCGTGCTATCACACGAGTCTACTTACTCTTGTTTGCTACAAAGAGATTCTGTAACTTGTCAAGAGGTTTGTCAAGTGAGTTGCTGCAATGCTGCTCGTATTGAGGGCAGGTAGTGCCTAGTATCATATCAGCAACCCATCTTTTTATGTTACCTGATGGAAATGCAAGCTGTGGTGATTGGTCTTCTCATAAACCAAGAGAATGTGTATCGATCTCATAAATCCGAGTCCTCTGCTCTATTGCCGTTTATTGTCGGGTCGTATCTATCTGAATCGTTGTTGAAGTTGGTGCCATCGTTCCTCTTGTTCCTTTAATTAAGCCTTCGCTAGGATACTAAGAATTTCGGTACCTAACGGACCTTGCTTATTGAAGCGCCATTTTCCGAAAGAAGGCTCACCATTGTCTTGTTGCGCTTGGCTAAAGTAGTTGCCAACGGGGTTCCCCGCCACTTTTTGTCGTGTATTGTCGCACATCGGTTGCGAGCGTTGACGTCAGCTCCCTTCGGGATGAGCATTAGAGCTGCGGTCTCACGACCTTTGCAGACTGCCCAGAATAGCGGTGTCATCTGACCAGCCTGCTCATCGATATTCAGATCCAGGAGATCTAAGTCGAGGAACAATTTCAGGGTGTCGTCCAGCCATAAAGGGCAGCCAAAGCCAGGACCGTGATTTTGCCTTCATACTTGCACTCCGGCCTCGCCCCTTTATCGAGAAACAATTGCACTATTTCCCTATTTCCTGCCAGCACGGCGGCGTTGAGTGGCAGATATTTGCAACCCTTAAAGTCAACTTTGGCGTCTCTTCGCAAGAGAAGCTTCACAGTATTCCATTTTCTGCGTGAGGTAGCTGATATTAACGGAGAAAGCTCATTATGGACTTCGTTCAAGTTGATCTCAGCCCCTTTGTCAAAAAGTAGTCGGATTATTGATATTTCTACACGATGCGTTGACACTGCATGTAGTAAGAGTGAATCCTCCGAAAATTCCCATTCTGAATATGAAATTTTCTGGAGGAATATGTCTACTATTTCCTGGAAAGGGCGTTTGATATTGGCGAGCTCCACGAAAACACACCCTCCAGACGCTCGCTAGTCTTCATCTATGCTAACTCATTCTCGGTACAGTTTTCCAAATATTTTGTGACAAAATCTTTGAGTCCAAAATGACATGCCATCTGAACAGGCGTCAAAGTCGCTGGTGCTATATCTGCCAGCTATCCTTGACGCTGTTGCGAGAGTGGTATGCGAGGTCCGCATCGTAATGGGTACGAGAACATGCCTTGAGTTGCAGCACTTATCTTTGGTCCGTTTGACGACATGAAGGGTACGTAGCGACTGGTATCGGAATTTGACCTCGCATGTTCCCCCCAGTAATGGCTTGCTTAGTGGTACAGCGGATACGCGATCAGTCGCTGTTCTGTCATTGCTGAACAATCCATTCTACTACATATATGAGGGGGAAAAAATTGTACAATCAAAGTTGATGTCGAATCCGGCTTTGTTCATCTCCATCTACCGAGACCACGATGTTGAGTACCAGTGACGAAACTGCGTCGAATCATGTTGCCTGTTCACGCACGCTCGTCTCAGAAACCACATAAGAATGTATCGTGAAAGTGATTATTATCCAATCCAAGTTTCGATAGCCATGGTTGCTCAAGTACTATTAAATGATATATAGTTGGCGCAGATGCTGTTCATTCCAACGTGTCTGCTCGTACGCCGTTGGTTTGAGCGCTACCTTCAATGACCTTCACAACGAGTTGATCAAAGCAAATGAGTAGCTATAGAAATCTGAATAGCCTATTGGCCGGCTTACAGAATCCACTAAGAGCTTGAATTTAAGGTCTATGTGTCTGTAACGGTTGAATTTGCCAATCTTGTCCGTCTAAAAGGATCGTTGACTGTGAGGGGTGATTAAACAAGACCTTGTACCTGCATTCGAGTAACATTGACCAATCATCAACTTTATCTACTTTGAATGAAAAGGCGCACGCAGACATTGTTCTATCGACAACAGTGATCTCATAAAGGATACTATAGTATTTAACCTAACATCTTTAAATGTTATAAGTGTTGTTTACACTAACCTATCTTTACCTACTTCGTCTCCCGAGTCTAATTATTGCATTATAATTGTACTTCCATACCAAGCAGTTTAGAGCAACTGTTACAAAAGGATTATGACTTACTTTGCGTATTCAAATACATACTATATAATATCCATCTCACCGCATACTGATGTCAAACACCTAACTTTTCCTGATTAGCCAACCATCAAATAGCACCCCTTGTTAGACCTAGTGTACTGTCCGGAGCAAGACAAAAGGTCTCTGTCTTCCGCCAAGGTATCCATCTGAGGCGACCGATATCGATGTTTAAAATAACTTCTCTTGTAACTAAGTTCGTTCGTGTACAACAGTGAACGCAACTTCTTATCCCACACAGCATGAGAGGTTCAAGAAAAGGAAAACACTGTCAGGTATTGTCTATTCAGCACGATATATGTCCTAGAGACAGCAGAGTACTGACTATCACATCTGGTGCTTTATCTTTGCCGAGGTTCTCTTTCCTTCTCATTCCAAATCCCATCCAGTGTTTAACCTCCGCATTTCCATGCTTCGAGAATAGTGGTATTTACCCCATCCATCCCTGGACATTACATAAATGAATGCAATTCGTAGAACTCAATCAGCATTAGCTTTTGACGCCTGACTCCTTCCACTTCATACCGAGCCCGCTGTTGGAATTCCTTCAGGTATATATATGAACCCACCATACTTGATAAACTACAAAAAAAAAAGACTTTAATTATACTTTTGCCCACCAGTTGCCGGCATCATGTGTCCTATGCGCCGGGTTGGCGAACCCGTGGAATACCGTGCTGGTTAGGTGAAACTACAAGGTCAAAAAAGAAACGCTCCAGAAACGCCTCATACTTCAAAAGACAAGTATACTCATGTCCTCGAACGAACACTGCTACCGGCGTCTGAACGAGGTGTGTCGCCGTCCCTCTTGAGGTTATAGGTGCCCCGGAGACTCGGAAAAGCCTGGTCGAAAGCTGGCCCCAGTGTCCAATTATCATTGTTGCGTAGGTGTCGTTCAAATACGGGATTTATGATAATCTCGTTGCCACTGGGACTCCTCAGTAGAGCATCGGTTTCCTCGTAAGGCCAGTTGAGCGAGAGTGTTGTGGTGAAAGGAATGAAGAATTCGTCGAATGCAAATTCCGTAGGGCTCCAATCCCGTGCAATTTTGTCACGCATCGCAGGGAACGGCAGGTTGTCCATCCACGCCGGATGCGGTACTTCAATCTGCGCCTGGACAGGTCGTGCTAACGGTGGCATCAGTTCCCAATTTTCTGCAGTTGGGCTGACCTGCCATCGCATCACTAGAAACATAATGTAGAGAACGGCAACCTTCTCAGGTAGCTTGCTGATAGCTGGAAATGTTCCCAGAACGTCCGTGAAGACCTTGGAAAGCGGATGGGCGTACACGCTGTGTTGGGGGTTCAAAAGAGACAAGACGGAAGGGTATCTCGGCCCTACGATCTCTGCAGGCGGAACGCCCTCAGCGACGCGTTGGTGGCGTTCATGGAGAAAGTCGAGAAGTATGTTGTCTAAGGGGCACGTTGGCCTCATGTTGTTCAGTGGATTTTTGGGAACAACTGCCTGTGAAACCGGGTTGGACAAGGATGACCCAGCATCGTAATTAACATGTTGGTCACTCGACGGCTGTGGTGATGACTGTGACACAACACTTGCATTTGAACCATCACGATCTGCGGGAACTGCGGCGCCATTCCAAGCATGCTTCATAGGTAAGTGGTGGAAGTTTGGCATATCCTGAGCGCCATTCACTCCCGTTTGAAGTCGTTTTACATTCTGTGACGGGTCTAGGAGAAATCCAAGACTGCCCATGTCCAAGTGCTGACCGGGAGGCTTGATTTGGTGAGGCTCGGGTTGAGCCAGCGGCTGGGGAAATGACTGACCACGCCATGACAGGTCTGTATTGGCAGGTCCGGGTGAGGCAGTGCTTCCAGGTGTCGAAACGTTTTGCGTAGAGTAGGTTGTAGTAGGCTGAGGTTGCTGGACCGATTGCACAGGAGTAAATGACGGACCTGGCGAGACATATTGCCCTCTCGCTAAGAGACAGGGAATTAGCGGAAAGGTTGGCCCAGAGCCTGAGGAATCTGTCCTAGTCTCTTAGGAGCGTCGTGACCTGGCTGACGGCTTTCATTAGACATACCTGGCTGATTAGATAAATAGGGTTGTAAAAGTGAGATGACTGATGCTAGACGACTTTTAATCTCTTCATTCTCTCGTTCGACGGCCTCTTTCTCTCGGATCACTCTTTGCAGTTCTTGATAGGGCCGTTGTGACGTCAAATCTTCAATCTTCTTCTCAAGAGTCTCGATTTGATTTTTGGTCCGTTCTCGGATAGCTCTCTGAGCCTCACGATCTATACAAACACACTTAGCTTATATTCACGGGCAACATAGCCAAAGGTAAATGAATGTCCAAGGAGGATGTATCTACGACGGAAGCAGCGTTTGGCGTTCGTCGAAGTGTTATACACCAAATAAGGAGAATCAAGCATGTTGGGGTGACAATGTGGTTACAAGTGAGGCAAGGGATGGTCAAGCATACCATTCGCACGCTTCTTAGCTAGCTGTTCAGGAGTCAAATTTGCTACACCCCTTGACCCGGGCCCGGTCCGGCGCTTCTTGTTACGCTGGTCCTCGGGAAGGGCTGAGACATTGCCACGGGCCCCGAACTGAGATGCGCCGGACTCGGGCGACTGGCCCTCGACAGATGAAGACGGCCCACGTTTGTAAGTAGTCGCGGTTGCAGTGCTAGAGAGAGCCCCGGACCCGGCTTCGGTATTGCCAGTGCTGGCAGAGGTATGTATGGGCCTGGATGGATTCGATGTGACGGCGTATCCAGCAGCAGGACGATGGGTAAAGCTAGGATCGGTGGAGGTAGCGGACCCGGGATGAGGATTTGACGATTTGGAGGGAAGCATAATCAATAGTAAGTAGTATAGTACAAACTGCACACTATTATGGTAGCGAGCACGAAATCAACGTCACGTCACGCCAGGTCACGTCCGTTCCGTCTCCAGACAAGCCCCGGCGCTCTGGATCAGCACCACGCGACAGCAGGGTAGGAGGTACTGGCCACGTCCAAGCACACGCCCCCAATAGCAAGCAATGGATCACAGATCACATATGAGCCAAGTGGGCGGCAACACCAGGTGCGTGATGGAAGCTGGGGCCGGCGCTGGAAGGCCGACAGATGATTGGGGCGGCGGCGGGAGACAGGTTCGGTTGACGGATAGCGAATCTGGCTGACTGGGTCTGGACCAAGATCTGCCGAAACACTGAGCGTGCTATTCGGTAGCAATAGCAACAACGGTAGGGCTAGGTGGGCCAAAAGCCCGTCGCATTTGTCACGGCAGGAACTTGGGTTGGGAGAATCTGATTCAGCAGGATCGGGCGATGGGGAACCAATGGATCGTCAATAGATTCTGATAGGGGTGTACGAGCTGGTCGGATGGGGGGGCAAAAGGTCGTGCGAATGTGCGCGAGTCTGCACGATTAGGGGGAGAGGAGGAGGCAGCAGAGTCAGCGTGCCGGATGCTACCAGGTGGACTGGCCTGTAGCCTTACTCGCCACGGCCCCGTGCGGCCGTTGCAGAGGCAAAGGGTGGACACGCGCGAGTCGAAGATGCGCGGGATGCAGGAAATTAATGATTCATTGCTTCGGCGGGGGGGACGGTAGGCGAGGTAGGTTGAAATCATCTTGTTCTCGAGTCAGGAGGATTCGGGACCGGGGCCAGTTGATGATGTCTTGTTGCCGCCTGTCATTGGAGCTTTGCTCTGCTGCAAATAAAACCTAACAGACTACAGGGGTCCATGCAAAGCACGGCCTGACCGCCTGACCGCCTGCCATGTTCTCCAGCTTCTGCTCCAGCTCCATCTGCAGCGACGTAGCTGTCGGATGAACCCTGCTTGCAGCCACGAGACAAAACTCGACTTCGGATGCGACAATGTGACCATACGCGGGTATGCGATGATTGTTACACGGCATGAAGCAGTAGGCACTGCGACAAGACGGCAATCCATTGGCTATTTCTGCTGGGAAAAGACATGGCCAGAACAGCAGTCGACCGATGGATGGATGCAAGCAATCGGATCTGGAATACTCTCTGAACGAACTTGAATATCTGACAATTGGTGTTATCACCAGTATTGTGTATACTAATGACACACCATCCAAACAGTGTTGTATTCGAGCTTTCGAGCACCGACCGAAAGAGGCTTCAAAAGAGTGTCTGTTGATAAGTTCAGTATTTGATGTTTTGAGCTTCGCAGTCATCGAGTTCTGGTAGCAGGCCGGTAATGAGCATAGGTGACTCAAAGTAGTATTCACATCAACCTCATGGGACATAGGATGGCGTCAACGTGTTGTACAGTAGGTACATGTAGGTAATAGCATTCATGTCATAACACCGGACATGAGTATACTCTCATGATGCGTCTTCAAAATACCTGCAGAGCATCAGAGCCATCAAATCTCACAATCGACCAGGGTTCATCATCAACCGACTGCCATCAACAAACGTGGCTGCACACTCAACAGAATGTGGTGACCACAGCAGACACGGGACAACCCGCCATTCCACCCCGCGTCAAATCTCAGACCTACAGGCGCCGTCATCAAGAGGTAGCACCCAGATGTCGCGGTACCTCCAAAATTCATCCGCCGATCGCCGACCTTCGACATCCTCACCAAAGCAGGAAAAGCCTATGTAGAGAGAAAAATACCGACTTTCGAGTTTCGCAATTCCAATTACATCATTCGATTCTCCTCACGAAATGGCGCAGACCCTCGCAGTTCGAGTGTCTGCACTATTTTATTCCAATAACGGCGACGTTTTGCAAACTGACAATGTACCGGTACTTTGCCCGGAATGTATGATACACTGGCGGGCTGCAAGGTGGGATGCCATATAACCGGAACTCTCTTTCCTATGCTTTTATTCCTGCTATAGAGGCCTTGAGGCATCTCGGAATAGACGTACCCTCAGTCCATAAGTTGACAAACATGACTCCCCTTCGCGACACTCTGCCCTAGCATATACATCTTCTCAGCCTAGTCCATTAGCCATCTCAATCCGCAGAAGCTTTAGCCAGTGCCTCATGCAAATGCGGCGGGAACCTATATCGCAGCTGGCTCGTGTACGTCGTAAGGTCCATGCTGATCTGCTTTAGATTGTCACACATCATCCTTCTCGTTCCCTCATTCCCGCTGAACTGTCCATTCATGAGCCTCTCCCGTTGTCTCATACAGCAAGTGATCGTCCACATCAACAAGTTGGGCACATTGATGGCCACAGCCTGCGAGAGACCCGCAAACTTGGACGCGTAGTGTCGCACTTTGGCTGCGTCTCCATTGGCTTCCAGGGGCAAGATCTCCAGAGATCGAATTTTCTGTAAAGAGTATATTAGCAAGTTGCTCTCATAGCTACCGAGGTTGTTCACCATTGTGCAGGGGGAAGCAAAACTCACGTCTAGAGCCTCGGGCCACTGTCCCGACGCCACAAGACCTTTGATGTCGCTCATCGCTAGTAACATATTACAAGCTCTTCGGTTCGGCTCCGCGATCTTTGTCGAAAACATGGCGTCCTTCTCATACATCGACATCATGGTCATAGCCAACTGGATAGGGTCATCAATGGAAGCGAGACTGAGACTGCTTCCAGGTTGAGCCTCGGCTTCTTTGCCTGTGGCCCGTGGCTTGACAGGCATAAGTCGCATGGGATCTTCGCCAATCTCTAGCGAAATGGCCTCACTGAGTGCGCGGCTGACGATGGTGACGACGCTGTCGTAATCGCCAGCAAGGTGGTACAGTAGAACGGCATCCGTTGTTCTTCCATTGTCGTCAGCAAATCTGGCGGCTTGAAGCGTGACCGTCTTGACAAAGTCATCTTCTTCCCTTAGGCCGATAAGGGGTCCGCGTTCCTCAATCAGTCCTATAATGCGTCGTCCATCAGGTCTGATATCACCAATCAACTTGCTGAATTCTCTAGTCTCGAGAACCAGTTCTCGCAAGGCAGCGTGGCACAGCTCGGCTTGCTGGCGGCCAGCCTCGCCACCTAGATCGGCATTGAGACAGATGAGAGCGAGGTAATCCACGGCCGAAGCGACGTCGGCAGCTCTAAAGTCTTTTGTATAGTAGCCCAACATGCGGCCAAAGCTTAATTGCGGTTTCTGGCGGGTATCATATGACAGTAGAGTGTCGGAAGTTGTCCATGGATCCGACGGGCGAATAAGACCGTAGTATTCAAGAGCAATGGCAAAGTGGATCGCGTCGACGTAGGAAAAGGTGTACAGGTAGGCGATCGCCTGCTCAAACATACCAGCAAGGACCTGGAGATAGAAGAACATGCCAAAGTTGCTGTTAGTATCCTCGGAAGGATTCTTCGGGAAGTGCTTCAGGCCGATTTCCCTGATGCTATTACGTAGATCCTGTAGGCCGTACGACTCACCGGCGACTTCAGTCGTCTTGTCGTTCTCACGGGCCAGATTGAACTGCAACCAGACCCAATCGTCGACCTCGGTGTTCAAGTGATCGAGACTACGGTTGCCGACGTCGCATCGTCCCACCACTTTGTAGCAAGCCATGCGATAGGGGTCGATTGAGTTCTCGGCAGCGTTCCGTGCTCTCTGAGTATACTCGTTGTTGCAACGATCCTGCATTTGACGTCGCAATCGGCGGTCTGGACTGGCGCCATATTCGTGGAGATAGGTACCGAAATTACGGTCTATAGTCCTGAAAGTTGTGGCATTGCTCTTGACATACTGCACGGCTTCGTCCACATGGCCTGATCGTAGCAAAAAGAATATGATGGCCCAAATGAACTCCCCGTTGTGCTCCTGAAGCTCAATATTGTCTGGAACTAGGTCCTTGCGGATATGTCGTAGGCGAACATATGCCCGTATCTTGCTCGCTACGTCAGGCCGGCCACCAAGAGCGGCTTCGCGAGGGTGCTTGGCAATCACGCTCTCCACTTCAGTAAAGAACTTTTTCTCCAGAAAACGATTGGCGCCATCGAGAATGCGTTTCCGGATTTGTATTGATCCCACGGACTTATCATTTAGATCTAAATATGTGTCCTTGAATTGTCGTTCTCGAGCCGTCCTATCACCGGTGAAAGTATCGACTTCAGGGTCTTCACCCACGATAGAAATAGCGGCGTGATAGGCATCGACAAGCTGTTGCGCATGTCTATCGCCGGATGTGCTTTCGACCTGTGCCAGCTCGTGTAGAATAGGGTATGGTGTCTTGTCCAGTCGCGACAAGTTGAGGTTTCGAATACGTTCTGCGAGTTTGACTTGCTTTTCCCTGACGAACCTGTCATCAACAGAGGCGTGGGTCTCAGCAGCAACCGGAGTTCCTGTAGCATCCTCGACATCCTTGAATTCGACCTGGTGAGACCCAATTTTGCTAGGCGTGCCGAGCACCGATTTTTGCAAAGTTGATCGTCCCAATGTGCTGCCCTTGACACTAGCAGTAGCAGATCGCGATGCTTTGGGGTTACGTCTGGATCGGCCAAAACCACCTGTGGTTTCTCGGTTCACATCAGGCGAACCTTCGTCTCTGGTCTTGATGCCGAAATGTTCGTAGATGCGTCTTCTCTGGGCTTCCCATTCTGTGGTCATATTGTCCTCCAAAAAATTGTCGAAGTCTCTAGCTGACCTCTCGAGACCGTCGGCAATCATGCTTAGCGTCGTTTTCGATTGGAGGTTTGCGAGGTAGGCCTCAACATCGATCTCGTTGTTCGCGGGAGCGTAGGTGGGTCGGTCGATGCGGCTGGCATTGTGGGCACTGAAGAACTTCAAGTCTTTCACGGCAGCTCCCGGGTCGACACCGGACGCGGCAAGCATGTACTGGGCCTTGCCATGTTGAAGAGGATCATTGTTAGGGCCCAGCTTCCGTATTCGCGTCCGTAGGTCACCGAGGCCGAGCTGGAGACTGGGAAGGTCCTCGAGAGGGGATTCGCCTTGAGCTTGCTTCTTGCTCTTTGCTAGGAGACTATCGAAGTAGCCCGTCGTGTTGCCCTGAGGCAGTACACCACCATTAGAAGCCGCAGCGGCCTGTGGTTGGCCGGTACCCAGCAGACTCGATGTGCCGATATTCTGATTAGCCGACGAAGCTACCAATCCCAAGCCGGAGGGTTGTGCCTGGGCCTGGGTTGTAGTCGACCCAAAGAGGCCGAAACCGCCGGGCTTTTGTTGTTGTGCAGCAGAGCCTCCAAACAGACTGCTTGCCGGTTGTGTCTGTTGTTGTGGTTGTGTGGTGGTAGTCGAGCCAAAGAGCCCGCCACCCGCAGCAGACGTCTGGGTGTTCTGCGCCGTCGAGCTCCCGAACAAGCCTCCGCCGGCCGGGGTCTGGGTCTGGGGCTGGGCTGCTCCGAATAAGCCCTTGGGCGCGGTGCTCTGATTCTGTGTTGAGTTGGGCGCGGTGCTGGCGCCGAATAAGCTGGGCGTGGCAGATGGCTGTTGCTGCCCGGCCGTGTTGCCAAAGAGGCTGCTACCCGAAGACACGGGTTGTGCTGACGGTTTGTTGGCGAAGAGCGACATGTTGGGTGCGCCCGAGCAGTCTGGAGGTGAGACTGGCGACGTTGGCGATGTTGGATGCTCGCGCAGAGCTCCGGCGGTCAGGAGTGCTAGCAATGCTAGCAAGGGCGGCAATGGCACAGGGAGCGGTAAAGCTACCTGGTGGCGGTGGAAATTTCACGAGACTGAAAGAAAACAATCAACAAGGGTGCTTGGCAGAGCCTACGGGGGACCTGGAGAGCTGGAGCTGGAGCTGGGGCTGTTGCGGCGCACAGACCAATGGGACAGCTATGCTACCATATGTGCTTGGCCCTTCTTGGCCAATTAGGTGTTGTTCGACTTCCAACCGACTCACATATTCCTAAAGAGGCAGACAATTTTACAAGTGCCTTTGACTTCTAATGCCTCATCACAGTATACAAGACATGAAAGGGATGTTCGATTACCATAGAACTTTTGGCCATCTATTCGTAGCTACCGGTTAAGAACAGAATCTACCTCTAAACCCGCCAGTCTACGTGCATCCCACATTTTCCCAGATTACCTAGGTACCTTAGGTAGGTAGGTATATGTATGTAATCAATTCATCCCCCATTAGGCCCAAGCTGAGGTTGCCTCATCCACCTTCTTCCTATACTCCTGTTGAGTACGGCATTGCTCAAGGAACACACTGTACTTGGCATCGAGAAGCTTCTTTTCGTTCTTGTCGGTTCCGGGCTTCACCAGACGCCCAGGCTTGCTCATCCGGTCCATGATACTCCATAAATTCTCCGTATTCCCTTCCGCGTCGGCGCTTGCTGCCTTGGCACCAAGCATAGCAGCACCATGTACTACAGCGGCGTGAACATATCTAGGGATCAGCACCGGCATGTCGCACACCGTCGAGATTAGGTCCATGAGCATGTCGTTCTGGCACTGACTGCCAGACATGAAGATGGTCTGGATGTGATGCCCTGATTTGTTCATAGCCTCGACAATCTGACGCGTCTGTAATGCGATGAATTCCATCGTTGCGTAGTAATAGAGTGCGAGTCCATCCACGCTCGAGTCGGAACTGAGTCCAATCACCGACCCCTTCATGTTGGGATCCGCGACGGGAGAACGGTTTCCCCAGAGATCGCCGTAGAAAAAGAAGTGGCGTCCGAGATATGACACAGTTGGCGCATTTTGCTTCTCGGCGAGCTCACGAAGGTGGCTATTGAGATAGTCGTAGATGTTCATCTGCGTGGCTTCTGCGAGCGGCAGAACGTGGCTGTGAGCAGGGTGTGTCTCAAGAACATGGCGTAGGAGCTCGCCAGTGGCGGATTGGCCACCTTCTGCAAGCCAGAAGCCCGGAAGCAACACGTCGCGATAAGGGCCCCAGACGCCGTTAACGAAAACAGGCTTCTCAGACATGGCAAGATGGCACGTCGAGGTGCCCGCAACGGCTGCCAGTCGTGTCGAGGCCTGAGCTAGATCGTTCGGAGGATGTGTCTCGTCTGCATGCCCGTATTGGGTATCTACCTTGGCTCCGACGGTACCAATCCAACCGGCATAGGCATCAATGACACCACTGCCAACTGCGATGCCCGGCGGCAAGCCAAGTTGGTTGGCGGCGTGCTCGGAGAGCGTGCCCACGAGCTCTCCGGCACTCATATATTTCCCACTCTGAATTTCATGTTAGCAAAATGACACTGTTTCGTACGAAGATGGAAGTGGACGTTTAGAAAATGGGCTCACCACCCCATCAACGCCTCCCATACGCTTGAAGTCGTCTTTTACAAGGTCCCCCAGGCCTATCTCCTCATAGAAGTCTTCTTGCCATCCCTTGACACTGCCGTCCACGCCCACTGGGACGTAACCCTGCTTGCATACAGTACTGCAGAAGCTGCGGACCTCGTTGCCCGTCGCCAGATGTGTCAAGGCATCCGCCAGATCATAGAATTTGCAGCGATCGAATAGCTCGGGAGGCATATTATTCTTAAGCCAGAGAACCTTCGGGATCTCCATCTCTATGCTCATTTTGCCTCCAACATAGCGTAGCAAGTTATGATCGGTAGCATTGATCTTTTCAGTCTCATCGACCGGACGGTGATCCAACCATAGAATGACATTTCGGTCGTTACCATCGTTCTCGAAATTGGGTCCGGTGACAGGAACGGGCTCGTCGGTATCGTGGGTGAAGACACTCAGGGAACAAGTAGCATCGAAGCCAATTCCCTTGATCAGAGAGGGGTCGACGGCCGACTGGTGAACGACTTTCTGGACACAATGGCAGATACAATGCCAGATGTCTGTTGTCGATTGTTCCTTGCTCAGATATCAGCTTGCTGTCTAAGATGCCAGATGGCAAGGGCTCCCAAGAGTACGTACATAGTAGCCGGTCTGAGGCTGCCACAACTTGATTGGCTCTGACGCAAGGGCTTTGATATCACCTGCGGAATCAATAAGACACGCACGAGCTGAGCCCGTGCCCACGTCGATTCCTATGTAGTGGTCCTGCTCCGCCATCTCGTGTCAGTTCCCAAATACTCCAATTGCTAGCTGTTCACCCAATTGATTTTGAAGTGATAGTCGGTGGTTATTCACGCACATTGTTCTCGATCTGAATTACGTTACGTGTACTATCCATGGCGGGTTAGACGATTGCTGATAGAGTTTCGCTTATGAGGCACGAAAGAGAACATGATGAAAAGAACGTGCTTAAACGAGAGAAGCCGGACGGACTAAATACAGCAGTGACCGAAACTCTTGGGATTGTCATGGTCCTTGTACAACTTACTCCATGTTGGGAAGGGAACGTCTCCTGGCGCAGCAGCCACCGCGTAATACAGACAGGCAACTGGAACGGGTGTGAACAAGCACAGGCTTGACGGACTTAGTGACAAGTCGTCTGATATATGCGTAGGATGCGAGGCGTAAGCCAGTCCCAATGCCGCTATTATGCAGGGAGGTCTTGTCCCTGGTCTCTGGGGCGTTCAAGGTTCTCTGGTCGAGGTGTGGTCGTACCTAACGTGACGAGACTCAACGAGCTTTGCAAGCAAGATGATGCGTAGTGTTGAGATGCAGCAGGGGCGTTTGGGGGGTCAATTGGCACGATCCAGACCCAGTCAGCGAAGCAGTCCCAAGGGTATTTGTCTGGTTGTAGGGAGAGAAGAGAGCAGACCAAGCAAGTCTACAACCATTGAGCTGGGGTTGGGGGAGCTTGATGAAGCTATGGCCATAGACCCGATCGTCACTTGGGTTTCTTGGAGGGGTAAGGTGCTGTGTCGTCACAGGTGGGGTTGTAGGCGCAGATGTGGTGGGGGACCAGAGGTGAGAGCACGCTGACGGAGTGGGGTGTAGGCGCCGTCAGAGCCCCGGGGCCAGTCTACCTGAATCTTGCCATCCGAAAAATTTATCATCACAACAAACATGCACAGAGGTAGGGTGCAAGTATTGGCGAGATTGGCTCTCGCTGGTGTCATGGCCGAGGGAGCGTCTTCTCCTTCTCCCCTGGGCTCAAAAACCCTTTCAAAACCTGGAGAATGCCGTCCCACTAGACACAGGCGCCATGCCCCGCAGTGATACGATGTCCGTTGACGAAGCGAACCAACTTTTCAACAGTATCGTGACCGCTCTTGTAGCATCTCTATTTTACTCACTATGTACTGGTTATTACTCCTGTGAACGGATCCGCATCCGAAGTGGACCATGTCCGACCAGCGGAGCGCAAGAACAGCGGCACTCGAGCACGCCAAGCCGCGCCCAGCAGCCGGAAAAGCTGTGTTCGCCCACGCAGTATTGGTGTACGATGCCGCCACGGACACATCTCACGATGATCTGGCACAGTCCCCTACATATGCAGTCGCTATTTTAGGGCATTCCACAGTCCATCACACGCTCTCTTTGCTTTCGGTGGCGATCGTCATGACAGATTGCTTCCAGACTGGAAAACTCGGAAGACATCCGCAGTCACCGTGTTACATGGAAATGCATTGCACTTTGCTGACACGGGGAAGAGCGGGTAAGTATTGGAAATCACTTTATATTTAAAGCCTCATCTCATGCATCGACACACACTTTACGCCGGCTCAGCTTAAGCACAAAGCAACAGGGGTATAAACCGTGTAGACCATAAGAAAAAGCAACCGATCCCTATACCGCAACTCCGCCTGACCTAAAGTGCTGTATCCATATTATGCATGCGCTGTGTGTGGACATCGTGAATCGTCTCCTTATTGTCATCGTAGTCGTCATAGGTGGGATAGTGAAACCTGATGTCCATGACCTAGTTGTCACGCTCACTTACGATCCTTCTGACCCTTCGGGTGAGTCCTCAACGAGAATGACTACGGTCAGAGTCGCTGCATACGCCTCCCGAATTGCACACGCCATGCTAAAACATCCTATGAATTAGCGAGTCGAACTCCATCACTTCGTTGAACAAGGAGATACGAACCAAGTCCGACTGATGTCTGCCACGACGGCATTTAAGCCCCAGTGAGAGCACCAAGCACGTGCAAGGACCTCGTTGTCCTTGACACCGAAAGTTTCAACCAGTAGGACTCGCTCCACATCATCGTCGTCGGCACCATCAACCATGGCATTTCTATTCATTGGCCGATGATTTCCACTGCTCCCGCCGACCGGTGTTGAGGTGGCACTGTGGTCTTTGGAGCCGCGGCGGCTTGATGGTTTACTCCAGTCCATGATTCCTACTACTTGATCGGCTTTAACAGTCGTGAACTCATAGTCGAAGAAGAGCGGATGAGGACCATCGGAGCACGGGCATGCATGGATGAAGCAAACATCGTAGCTAAGCCTCAATGGCCAGCTCGCTCCATCAATGGCAAACTGAAGACTGGCATCGAACCACAGAGGCCCGGTATCCGATTTCTCGACTAGGGCCTTCAGTTGAAGCATCTCTATGCGCACTGTATCGACGAAGTCGTCGCTGTACGGCGTTAGTAGCTCGTATTCCTTCACGGGGTAAACTTCAGCAGCGGGCCCGAGAGGATCGGAGCGTTCGCTCATAGTCAGTACGTCCTCGGTCGTCATGCGCTCTCGAGGTTTACGAGATCGCACACGGGCAATCTGTGAATGAGTTAGGTCCGCTGAGGGCCGCGCGGGACCAACCCAGCCAGCGACCTCGAGGCAGGTAGGTGCCAGCACTTTGCCGACAATGCTTGTTGAGGTCCAATAGGTATAGCTGTTCCGGTACTGAAATCCACAATGCGGGTTTAGATGAGTGAGCAATGCGAGACGATCCGTCGCCTTATCCGGATCGACATCGATGAGGCTGTTCATCATGAGGAAGGGGAATGTGGGCTATGAATGATTAGTAACATAGAATAAGGACGAGCATATCGGTACTTACTCCGGGCAAGACGAGCCCACTGAAGAAAGCCAAAGCATGCGAACTGATGTTAACAAGGCTGCCATCGGTCTCCCTTGCTCGGAGTTCTGCTTCTGTCTCTCCGAGGTTCGGCCACTTCATCATCTGCGCGAAGCGCTTCAGCATCCTATTTTGGCGCTTTCTAAGCTTGAAACGTAGTCGAATATGTTCCGCCGTGTCGCCATATTCCTCGATACGCACGTTGTCTCTCCAGCGCCGGGCAAGCGCGAGATTCCACTGGATCTTTGGGGGTATCTGGCCCATAAGACGTTCTTTGGCGTAATCTGTATGGAGTTTGGAGCTTATCCGAAGCTCGAGTTCGAGGCTGAGTAGAAGCTGATAGAAGAAACGCTGGTACTGTGCGTGGTTTTCTGGTCCTGTGTCATAGATAAACTTTGTGACGACCTGGTTTTTGGGGTTCGTGAAGTCGATCCAGCTAGGCCCAGAAAGACACATGACCAAGTCCATGATTTGTTGCTCCATTCGCTTGTGGGGGTTTGTCTTTCGATCTGGATCTCTGAGAAAGTGGCTGTACAGCTTCCGGTACATCTGGCCATCATCGTCGTCCTCGAGCCCGGCTTCTAATTCCTTGAGTCGCTTAAAAATTTGGGCCAGCCCGACCTCGCGCGGCTCGACACCTGCATCGCGAAGTGCAATTGCCGGGGGCATGACACCCCACCGGGTCACCCACGAGTTCAAAGTGACAGTTCCAGGTCGAGAGCCGATCCCAAACGCGTAACTCGGTTGCTCAAGAGTCTCCCATGGGTAAATGGGTGGTCCGGACCCTTGCACCCTTAGAGTCATCAACTGGGTCATCGCGTCGTGTTGGTTAACTGCATCACTTTCGTCGCTTTCATTTCCGGCAGTTGTTGCATACAGGCCATAGTAGTGATCTGAAGCGTGAGTGATCGGTCTCTTGTGGCCCTTGTGCGCCGGCACGCCCCGGCAGATGAGCTCCATGGCGTGGCCCAGGGTCAGTTCTTCCTTGCTGGACATGCCCGGAGGCGGCCATACTGTGAGCGGTCCCTGGTCGGGGACATGGCCGTTGAGCTGTTCTCTGCCCTTTCCCTTGCTATCGCGGGGATCGGGACGTCGTGGGCGACGTCTCGTACCTGTAGTCCCTGGACGGTGGTCTGGCTTGCGTCGATGCTGCAGTACGGCGACACTATCGCTTGCGCGCCGCGGACCGTCGTTTACCTATCAAAGCTGGTCAATAGCTACATGCGCGAATGGCACGAGATGGAGTAGGCGCGTACTGGCTTTCTTGCTCCTTCCGATTTACTAAAAGTGCGGAAGATTCCGCTCAGGAATCCCTTCTTCTTTCTAGGCTCGTCGTCCATGGTTATGTGTGCAAGGTGCTAACAAGCCAAAGCACACGTGCAGACCGGGCAGGTCAGGTTCCGAAATCTGGTGGATATGTATAGACGTTGACTTGCCTCGTGTTCATTCTCGGTGGACCGTGGGGAGGCCAACACGCGTCAATGCTGTGGCTTGGTACTGTGCCCGTGCAGACGACGCCGCCCATGGAACGAAGGGACCGTCGAATTTTGAATACAGATGTAGAAATGAATATGGGCAAGTGAGTGGAAGGCTCTGACTGTTTCCTGGTGCTTGTGTGCACTGCACAGGGTAGATCGGATTGAAGTGAGCGTGAAGTGAGCAAGCAGATGTCAGTGAATCAGACAGGGAGGTGCGCGGCTAAGTAGCTGGAGGTATGTATTCTTCTGAGTTGGCATCCAGGTGCACCGATGCAGCTACAAGCCAGTCGTATCCGCGACGTGCAGAGGCGGATAAGGTAATGCTAGCACAGCCTTGGATCAGCTGGGGAAACGAATTGAGAGAATTGATTGAGGCCAGCCGGTTTGCCTTGCTTGATGTACCGGAATCTACCAGCGAAGGATGATTTGTTCAGCGGCCTCCAACGAGTGAAGTGGTTGATGCGCCATCCAATTGTCGGAATAGGGAGCTGCATCCAGGTGTGTGTGTGTCATGTGCAGGTAGATTGCTGGTAGTCCAGACATCGGAGCGAGAGAGCTGGAGCTTGTTGCATCGTGCTGAAACTGCCCAACACGATGGCGCTTTCTGGAAAACAAGAACCGCACAGTGACGATTCGACCTATGTGCTACATTCTTGCTTGCTTCATCTGCTTGTTCCATTGCAAGCCTGTTGCGCCCTACCAGCGTGTCTCGACTGGTCTGATACCTCGCATGCCTCATTGCAGGCAAATAGTATGTACCTTACATGTAATCAGACGAATGAGGCATCAAGTTTCCCGAGCCATCAATTCCCAGCATCCAAATATCGACACCCTTTAAGCCCATACCTACGCTGATATTCTACGCATCATCTTCATTCCAACACTACTCTGGTACCCAAGGTTCCTCCAGTTTCTGGGTAGTAATCCTCAGCAGGATGGCCAGGATATCTAAAATGGTTACCAAGTTGATTCATGCTGTGCTATTCAAGATACCAAGCTCATTTACTGGCTTGGCTGGGATTCTCTCGCCTGTCACTGCTATATGGTATATACAATGTACTTTCAATGCTGATCCAACGAGACTGTTAAGGGATATGGCGGTCCGCGAGACATGTACAATCATCACGTCGGAGCCGGCGCCACGACCTTTTTAACCAAGCGGACAAGCATCCTCAAATGAGCTCTTGAATGAACGCTGAATGAGTGCCATTGGGCAGCGGCCGCTCGGATTCAGATCCACTGAATGCATTTCGATACTATGTCCATCGAATTAGTCCATACACATGCACCCGGCTCAGAGCGCAAACGAGAGCTTACCGCGAAAACAAAGTTAAGTATGAGCGCAATCATAAGCGCGACGCTGACAGCAAGCGGACCGATCATATTATCGAAGTCCTTACCACTGCGCTCAACAATCATGCCTCGCCTGCGGTGCAACATCAAGTTACCCCATAAGCCAGCCATAACGGCAATCACGATGTATGCGATTCCCATGCACTCGGCGACCAAGTTTTCGCCAGCTGCTGTGTAAAGACCGATGGCAAGGGTGCCGAGAAGTACGCAAATGTGCTGCCATTTGAGAAATGTTCGTTCGTTTGCGAGCCAGATCTTTGGCTCAATTTGTAGCGGCCCTGCGTTCTTGATCCAGACTTCGGGCTTTGTGACACCTTCAGGTAACTGCGCACGCTGACGTTTCGCCCTCGAATACCGAGAGAGCGAGAAGCCAGGTAACACCGACGAAAGTGTTCCGTAGCCCTTGAGGCCGGATGATGACGCTTCTGCATTCTCATCTCCTTCTTCTGCCTCCGTATCCTGATCACGAAGTCGACTGGCTGAGTTTGGGGCCAATGCCTGAGCGTCTGCAGCAGCGCGCTCTGAAAGGTAAGATCTAGCTACAGGCGAGCCAGCTGCGGGTTTGTACGAGGAGCTATGTTTAAAGCTTGACCCTAGTAGAGTGCCGACAGCTTGGACTTCCTCAGCTTCCCGAGCCCGTCTTTGTTCCTCCTCGTCGTGGGCTCGTTGAGGGTCCTTGCGGATGTCCATCTCCAGGTCATTCAACCAAAACGGGAGATTGTTGACATAGTCCTCAAATAATGAAGCCACGCCATGTACAAATTTGGAGAACTTGGGTGCCGCATAAACCAGATGAGAGGCCATCAGGTCGTCGACCCACGCAGGACGTTTCCGACCCTCCTCTTCCTTCAACTTAATTTCAAGGACAGCATAAGGGAATTTGGACACTTCGCTCTGGTTAATATTCTTGAAAGGGAAAGTCATATTGCTGTTATCAATGTCTGTACGATGCCATTCATTTGGATCTCGGCAGGGGCGACTGTGATCTAGCGTATCCTCGCGAATGAAAGCAAGATCGGTGTCGATGGATATTCTGACGCGATCATCGGCCGGTTTCTGGAAGGCCGTGCGTGTATAGTTGGCACGCAAGACAGGGCCAAACTTATGACCTACTACAAAGTTCTGGATCTCTTCTGCCGTCGCCTTGAAGGAATCGATCGAGTCACTCTGCTGTCCCTGTCTCTCCATCTTCTGGACTGATTTCTCCATCTTGTAGTTGCCATCGAGGTATTGCTTGATATATTTGTCCTTGATCGAGAATTTCTTCTCCGCGCTAGTGCCATTCTCGTAGAGGATTTTCTGCTCGAGTATAATATCGGGCTTGGTGCTCAGCTGTCCGTACCAGCGAAGTCGAAGGGAGGAGGCATCGGTCTGGCGACTGACTTTGCCGTTATACAGCACGAATTTCGAGTTGTCAAAGTACAGGGAGGTGATCTTGGGGTCGTTGTTGCCGTCGAGCTCCTTAGCGGCCTGTTGGCTATAGACGAGAGCGGGGAGGTGGCGCAGGATGGCGGTCTTGACCTCGAGCAGGTTGTCGGGGTGGACCCAGAACTTGTGGGCGGTATAGCGCTCGCCGTTGAGGATCTCCTCGGCCTGGTCGAGGTCGAGGGGCTGCTGCTGCTGCTCGGCGGCGTCGAGGTTCTGGTTGATGGCGTAGTACATAAGGGATAGCTTGTTGAGCAGCGGGGAGTACTCGTGCTCCGAGTTAAAGCCGCGCTGGGCGAGGCTCACGCGCATCATGGGGCGCAGCCTGTAGTGGCTGCCACGCTTCCGGTCATGCTTCTTAACAATCTTGAGGAAGGCGGTGTAGTTGAGGTTGGTGAACTTTTTGAGGTCCTTGAGGTCGTTGAGGATGCGGTCGAGGTCTTGGCGCAAGTCGCGCAGGCGGGTGTTTGTGATGTCGCCGGGCTTGGAGCTGTCGTCGGGAGGGGCTAGGTCGCGCAGCTGGTCGAAGGCGCTATCGACGCGGTCCTTAAGGGCGGCGGCCGTCTTGGTCTGGAAGTCGGAGACCTTCTCGAGCTGCGTGTTGAAGATCTCGTCGCAGAAACGCTGCTCGTCCTCGGCGGTCCAGGGCACGTCGTCATCGTCGTTGACGTCCTCGCGCAGCATGCCCTTCAGCTTGGCATAGTCGACGTAGTTGTCTTTCCATGGCGCATACGTCGACTCGCGAAGAGTCTTGCCGAAACGCATGGTGAGTCTGGTTCCAGAGACAGCAGGTTTGCGGTAGGATAGACGTCGCCTGGTGACGTGATTACAAAAACCAAAGACCGCAGTGCGGCTCAATCAATCAATCGACTGAAAAATTCGGAGGAGGTGGTTGGAGGACTGGGCTGAAGCTCCATTCCGTCACCACTTCAGAGTACAGACGGATGGTGGATAGAGGGGCGGTTGGAAGCGGTAAAGCTCCGAGTCTAGAGCCCCTAACCGCATGCTTCAGTGGAGTTCAGAGAGAAAAGCTTGCAGCGATTGCCCAATCACACAGGTCTCTGTCCTCACACGTGGGCGAGGAATATCCCGCCTCAAACACACCTGCTCCGGGCCTGGGACCATTGCCGATGGCAGAAAGACAAGTGCTCTACGGATGTACATATACCCCAGTATTGCTGTATTTCCTGCTCGACGAGTGTGCCACGCACGTCAACAAAGAAATAGGCGGCATCATTCAACAAGTCCGGATTGTAGATACACAATCTCACATAGAAACTATGGACAGGTAATACAACATGACAGCTTTTACCTCTGCATTTTCTCCCCTCTCTGGTGGTATCGTAAAGTAAATTGGCGGTGCATGTACATATCCATTCCCAATCAGCCTGCGCCAAGACAACATGACAATCATAGCAATATGTAAATATTGGCTAGCTCTCGGGCACTTTCCATCTCGTAACGTCGTCTTCGCATCAACGACATCTTCTTATTCTAGGCGCCCTAAGCAGCAACAGCCGGAGCAACCTGAGCGGCAGTGCTGAAGATCTCCTTGGCTGTGCGCTTGACAATACCACCCGTCACAGGCAAGCTGGTCGACTGTTGCAGGTAAAGATCAACCTCACGAGCTGACTGTCGGCCTTCGTTGATACCCCTGCGCTCAGTCAGTCAGAGTCTTACATTGTTAAGCAGCCCTGGGCTCTTTTCAAAACTTACCAGACAATCAGGGACTGGCCACGGCGACAATCACCGGCAGCAAAGATGCCCGGAACATTAGTGGCGTAAGAGCCTGCAGGCGTCTTCACGTTCTTGCGCGCGTCCTTCTCAATCTCCTCGCCCAGCACGCGAGCCTCGGGGCCCAAGAATCCCATCGACAAAAGGACGAGGTCGGCAGGGAAGAATTGCTTGGTTTCCTCATTCTTCTTCATGTCCCAGCCGCCTGATGCCGACTTGGTCCATTCCACGCGCACCGTGTTAATACCCTTAACACGGCCGCTGCCATCGTCGACGAACTCTTCCGACATGATGCAGTACTCGCGGGGATCTTTGCCCATGTGCTGTGCCACCTCCGTATGACCGTAGTCAACTCGGTAGATTCGGGGCCACTGCGGCCACGGGTTATCGCGCCCACGCTGAGGCGGCGGCTGTGGCAAGAGCTCGAAGTTGATAACCGACTTTGCACCGTGACGAACCGAGGTACCAATGCAGTCATTACCAGTGTCACCACCACCAATAACTACAACGTGCTTGTCTTTGGCTGAAAGGTACGCTCCGTCAGCCAACTCCGAGTCAAGCAGAGACTTGGTGTTCTTGTGCAAGAACTCCATGGCGAAATGAATGCCTTCCAGGTTGCGACCCTTGATAGGGAGGTCTCGGGCGACAGTAGCTCCGGTGGCGATGACAACGGCGTCATTCTGAGTCTTGAGATCGCTCAAAGTAATGTCTTCGCCAATGGTGACGCCAGTCTTGAACTGAATGCCCTCGGCCGCCATGAAGTCGGTTCTGCGCTTCACGATACGCTTGTCGAGCTTCATATTAGGGATGCCATACATGAGCAGTCCACCAACACGGTCCGCGCGCTCGTAGACGGTGACGCTGTGCCCGGCTTTGTTCAACTGGTCAGCACATGCAAGACCAGATGGGCCTGAGCCGATGATAGCAACGGTCTTGCCCGTTCGCACCTGAGGTGGCTGAGGCACCATCCATCCCATCTCAAAGCCGCGGTCGATGATAGCACACTCGATTGACTTGATGCCAACGGGGTCTTCGTTTATTCCGAGAACACAAGCACCTTCGCAAGGTGCCGGGCAGACACGACCGGTAAACTCAGGGAAGTTATTCGTCATAAGCAGACGGTTCAAAGCATCCTGCCATTGGTTTTGGAAGACTAGTTCGTTCCACTTCGGGATAATGTTGGAGATCGGGCATCCGCTGTCAGATTGGCAGAACGGAACACCGCAGTCCATACAACGAGCAGATTGATACTTGAGCTCGTCTTCATCCAGGCGCTGGGACAGCTCGGCCCAGTCCTTCGTTCTCGTCTTGGGGCTGCGGTACTTTTCGGAACGACGTTGGTACTTCATGAACCCCTTTGTCTTGTCGAGAACAAGCGCCCGTTTCTTGTCAGCTGCGTTGTCACCGACTGTCTCCTCAATATCCTGGAGCTTGGCAGCCTTCTCTTTCTCCTCGGTCTTGGCGACTCCAGAGATGATAGGGAGGTTGTACTCAGCACGCTTGGCTTCAGCGGCCTTAGCTGCTTCCTCTTCGAGAACGCGTTTGTAGTCAACAGGAAGAACTTTGACGAAGCGTGGCAAAGCTCGGTTAAAGTCGATCAGTATGCGAGCGGCCAATTCTGATCCCGTGTAATGGTGGTGGTCCTCGATCAATCCCCGGACGAAAGCAATTTCGGCTGGATCCGTAATGCCGCTGGCCTCAACCATTTCACCATTGAGCTTTGATTCAAAATCGCCGTGAATATCTAGGACGTATGCGATACCTCCAGACATGCCAGCAGCGAAGTTGCGTCCAGTGCTGCCCAAAATGACAACACGGCCGCCAGTCATATACTCACAACCATGGTCACCGATACCCTCGACAACAGCAGTGGCACCCGAATTGCGCACAGCGAAGCGTTCGGCAGCGATACCACGGAAGAAGCATGTGCCTTGGGTAGCTCCGTACAAGCAGACGTTACCAATGAGAATGTTCTCTTCAGCCTTGAAGACTGCTGATCGTGGGGGGTAGATGATGAGTCGGCCGCCGGACAGACCTTTGCCCACATAGTCGTTAGCATCACCTTCCAGCTCAAGAGTGATGCCAGGTGCAAGGAAGGCACCAAATGACTGCCCAGCAGATCCCTTGATGTTGACATGGATGGTGTCCATGGGAAGGCCGGCTTCACCATATCGCTTGGAGACGTGGTATGATAAAGATGTACCCATGGCACGATCAGTATTGACAATGTCACATTCGATACGTGAGGGTAAGCCTTTTTCAAGCGTCAACTCAGCCTCGGAAATGAGCTTGTTATCCAGGCGAACGTAGAGGCGATGATCCTGCTTGCGAACATTGAAGGTCGCGACACCCGGCCGAAGCTTATGAGCCGGTGTGAGGATAAGCGATAGATCGATGTTCTGGGTCTTGCTGGTTCGGAGATCGTCGCGGACTTTGAGGCATTCCACGTGGCCAACCATTTCATTGATGGTTCGGAAACCAAGCTGAGCCATAATAGCTCGTAGTTCGTTGGCGACATAGTAGAAGAAGTTGATGACATGCTCAGGAGTGCCAGTGAACTTCTTCCGCAGTTCCGGGTCTTGTGTGGCAATACCGACAGGGCATGTGTTCAGATGGCATTTTCTCATCATGATACAGCCCATGGCAATCAGGGGTGTGGTAGCGAAGCCCCATTCTTCAGCACCAAGCAGACAAGCCATGGCTACATCACGACCCGTTCGTAGCTGACCGTCTGTTTGAACAACAACACGCCCACGGAGGTCATTCAGGACCAGTGTCTGATGTGTCTCTGCTAGACCCAACTCCCAAGGTAGACCAGCATACTTGATACCAGTCCACCGACTGGCACCTGTGCCGCCGTCATGGCCAGAGATCAATATGTGATCGGCCTTAGCTTTCGCAACACCCGAAGCAACAATACCGACACCCGTCTCGGAGACCAGCTTCACAGATACCCGGGATCGGGGACTAGAGCACTTAAGGTCGTAAATGAGCTGCTTCAAGTCCTCAATCGAATAGATGTCGTGGTGGGGAGGGGGTGAGATGAGACCAACACCGGGGGTGGAGTGTCTGGTTCGAGCAATCGACTTCGAGACCTTATGACCAGGGAGCTCACCACCCTCGCCAGGCTTGGCACCTTGTGCCATCTTGATCTGAAGTTCGTCAGAGTCGGCGAGATAGGCAGATGTGACACCAAATCGTCCCGAGGCAACTTGCTTGATGGCAGATCTCATGGTATCGCCATTGGCCATGACTTGTGACCTTTCAGGATCTTCACCGCCTTCACCAGTATTAGACTTTCCGCCAAGTCGATTCATAGCCACAGCCAAAGTAGAATGGGATTCCATAGAAATAGAGCCGTAAGACATAGCACCAGTGCAAAAGCGGCGTACAATCTCCGTCCAAGGCTCAACTTGATCGATGGGAATTGGCGTGCTATCCTCAAACTTGAAGTCAAGCATGCCTCGGAGGGTACAGGCTTTGATTTGTTCATACTCGGATCGTGAATACGCTTCGTATGATTTGTCGTTCTTGGTCCGCACGGCATCTTGAATATTGGCAATTGATGTGGGGTCGTTGATGTGTGCTTCGCCACCATCTCGCCAGTGGTACTCACCCGACTCTGGCAGCCCAGGAATGTCCACGGTGTAGCGCGAGGGGAAACCGCGTTCGTGAAAACGGAAGGCCTCCTCCGCAATGAGTTCAAAGGTAATACCTCGGATGCGCGACGCTGTACCCCTGAAACACCGTTCGACGACCTCATCATCTATACCGAGTGCCTCAAAAATTTGGGCGCCCTTGTAACTGGCCAGAGTAGAGATACCCATCTTGCTCATGACTTTGAGAATACCACCATCGCAAGAGTGCTTGTAGTTGGCAATGAGCTGGTCGTCGCTGAGTTTCTTTCGAATCAGACCCTCACGATTGAGCTTCAAGATGCATTCCATGGCAAGGTAGGGGTTGATGGCATCTGCACCATAACCGAGGAGAACACACATGTGGTGGACTTCGCGTGCTTCTGCTGTCTCGAGGACAATGGCAGCCATGGATCGCCACTTGTTACTCACAAGGTGGTGGTGAACCATTCCTGATGCAAGTAGAGCGGAGACGGGAACTCTGTCAGCGGATGTCTTGCGGTCAGAGAGCACTATGATCCTGTCCTTTGCCACAATTGCATCTGTAGTCTCTTGGCAGATGTAGTCAAGATGTTTCAAATAGCCCTGAACGCCTTCCGACTTGGGGTAGGTCAAATCAATCGTCTTGACAGTCCAGCCAGTGTGCAATTTGGACATGTTTGTCAACGCATTGAATTCCGGAATTGACAAAATAGGGCTGGGAAGAAGAAGTCGACCGCACTGCGAAGGATCCATCTCGAGTAAGTTACCTTGGGGTCCAACGTAGCAGTCCAAAGACATGACAATAGACTCGCGGATAGGGTCGATAGGAGGGTTGGTAACTTGAGCAAATAACTGACGGAAATACTCGTAGAGAAGTCTAGGTGCGTCAGAGAGACAGGCCAAGGGGGCGTCATTACCCATGGAGCCTAGGGCCTCTTTCTCATCAGAAGCCATTGGCGCCAGAAGTAGACTAACTTGTTCATGAGTGTAGCCGAATGCTAGCAGCAATGGATCCTTCTGAAGAAGCGTCGAGTCAGGTTTCGGGGCAAGGTCTATGTTCTGCTCAGACACCCGAGCAAGAACCTTAGGCAGAGAGATGAGCTCGTTGTCAATCCAAGACTTGAAGTCGTTTCGGCTCGACACAGCAGCTTTAAGTTCCGAATCGTCAATAAGACGTCCAGCTTGTGTGTCAACGAGCAACATCTTGCCAGGCTGCAGACGACCCTTTTGGACTACAGACTCTGGCTCCACGGGTATAGTACCAACCTCAGAAGCGCAAATAATGCGATCGTCGTCCATAATGTAGTATCTGCAAGGTCTCAACCCATTTCGATCGAGATTCGCACCGCAGAAGCGACCATCAGCGAATGTGAATAGCGCAGGTCCATCCCAGGGCTCCATCTGGCAAGCAGCCCATTCATAAAATGCGGCTTTCTTGGGATCCATGGCCGTATTGCCTTGCCACGCCTCGGGAACCATGAGCATAACAGCTTCAGGCAAGGATAGCACGCCGTTAATGGTAAGAAGCTCAAGCACGTTGTCAAAAGCAGCCGAGTCGGAGCCGCCATCTTCAACAATAGGGTATAGATGCTCGAGTTCATCACCAAAAACATCTGACTGCATCACACCTTCTCGTGCGCGCATCCAATTCTTATTGCCACGCAACGTATTGATTTCACCTGTGTTGTTGTTAGAAACACATTCAGCACCAGCATCCAGGCTTTGTTCACATACCGTTGTGTGCAGCCCATCGGAGGGGCTGAGCACGATCCCATGAAGGGAAGGTGTTAGTGGAGAATCGGGAATGGACCAGAGCGAAGTGGGCTTGATAGTCGGCATTTACGAGATCATGGTAATACTGGTATACCTGGACCGGAGCGAGCTGTCCTTTGTAAACAATGTTCTTGTTTGACAGAGAGCACAGATAGAACCAGTTGTGTAAACCAATAGTGTGCGTGGCGCGTTTTCGGAGGACATATAACTGTCTCTCGAAGAGCCTCTCGTCGAATTTCTCTGGATCCGTCGTTTCAGGAGCATTTCCAGAGCCATACGCAGAGGTCAACACTACGAAGGGCTGTAGGATTGTAGGCTCGCGCGAGGCAGCAGCAGGGCCAAGAAGAGTAGAGTCTACAGGAGGTTCTCGCCATCCCAAAACCCTGAGGCCTAGCGACTCGGCAATATCTTCCAACTGCCGCTTCGACTCGTGCAACGTCTCTTCATCCGGCTTGAAAAACAAGTTCCCCACTGCATATTGCCCCAGGGGAGGTAGTTTGATGTCTTGCTCCTTCTCGAAATTCTTGATGAAGAACTTGTGGGGTATCGAAGTCATAACTCCAGCACCGTCACCATCTCGCGCATCCGAACCCACGGCGCCACGATGGGTCATGTTGCAAAGTAGATTTCGTGCTGTATTCCTTGATTAACAGTGAGAATTACATACCGCCAAGGAAAACCTACCATCGCTGACGATCTTGTGGCTCGCCTTGCCCTTAATGTGGCTACGTGAGGTGTTAATGACGGTGGAAGCATCGTGTGTTTGATGGGACCATACCAGGCGAAACCGACACCACATGCATCCTTCTCTAGGCTCGGATCATACAACCCTCTGTACCATCACTATCAGCATGATTTTGTGAGGTGGATGGGACTTGGCAATAGCATACTGCTTCACCGGGAGGGCACCGGCCCATGAGCCATTGTTATCAGTTTGATATTCATAGGGATGGTAGGCTTCCGCCTCGGACTCGATGTGGATTTTTCTATCGTCGAAGTCCGCGGAAACGCCCATGTCAGGCAAGAAGACTGCAGAGTGATTGGGGGGTTTCTAGCGGACCAGAGGTCGATGGTCGGGGTCGCTGGAGCTCTGCGAGTGCAGCGACAGGAAGGAAGGGGATGAGGAAGCTCGCTATTCTTCGTGAGTGGCACTGAAGCTTGAGTGAAGATGTTAGTATCGGACGCAAGCTGAAAATTGCACTCGAGGTACATCTAACAAAGAAATACAGTCCCTTGGAGAGCTAAGTGGGAGACCAGGACCTAGGACCAGGACTATGGAGGCAGCGAGGATGTTTGCAGCAGAAATTGGTGGGAAAAAGGCGCCGTGGCCGAATAATTGATCGGTGCGCATCGACCTAGTGTGGCGTCGTGACAACGGCTTGCACGTGCAAATGCGTAAAGAAATTGTCGTGCGAGATTGGAATGCAATGCGGGGATTAGCGGTGATGCGCTCACACCCCGATACCTCTCGCAGGCAAGCCCACGACTCTTGTATTTGCTAGTCGGCCCCTCTTCGCGCGAACTCTGTGTTCCACGCTCTGTTTACCCCCCAGCTGTCTGAGATATAGTCGGACGAATACGCGCAAGCCCAGTCGACTGCATGTGGTGACGGCGCCAGTGATTAAACTCAGCCCGCGCTCCAATAGAACTGCAGGATGGCACAAGAGTCCAACTAGCCCGCGGTCTATCTCCATTGGTACATCGTTATCTCGTCCAGCTTGCATTGGAGTGGGCGATGCGACGTAGCGCACGAATGGCGATGGGGAGAGTCGAGAGGTAGTGTAGTATGGCCCCCCGTACGTCATGGGCGATTCAGGTGCTTGCACGACTTGCCTGCCGTAAAGCCAAGAGCCGACTGGTCGTTCTTCTCCGGAAACATGAGCGGTCGGGCGCGCGCTCCGGGCCAGGCTTTAGACAGTGCGTCTGCTGATGAGAGAGGGCAAATATTGCATGAAGCTGCAGTCTGGATGGTGACAATTGGGTGGGACGTGGGTTGCAGCGTGGGGATCTGTATCAACAGCCAATTGCAGCTTTTCTATACTCCATCATGCGGCTATCGAATGCAGGCGCTGGTAGATCCCTGTCTGTCCGAGGGAGCGGCCAGTCCCTTGTCTGCGTATCCCACAACAGCCGACAAGCTGGGAGGCACACAAACTGGATGGTTGCATTCTGGAGGGGAGCGGTTGAGCCATCTGGCCGGAACGACCACGAGACATCACTTGTCTCGCTTATTGACCACAGTTGAAGTCGTTTCGCGTGGTTCGGCCTCGATTGCCAGTTGAGACACGACTTTCCTGGTCTATGCTCGGTATGTTTGGGACGCTACTGTATGTCGATCGAGGTAGTCGCTGTAGACTTTGTGCGGTGCTCGGCGCTCTCTATCGTCTCCTGGTCCTGTTCCTGGTCCCGGTCTTGGTCCAGGCCCTGGTGCCAGACTGCACGTGTTTGAGGTAATGAATGAAACTATATCATACTTACAAGTGAGTGAAGGTGCGAATAACCTAGCGAAGCCCGCGAAGAAAGCTAGGATCTGTGCAACGCGGTGGATATCTTCGCTGTATGAAGACTAAATCTGTTGCAGGTAGGTCTGGCAAAGGAAAGGAAAGAGGGAGAGGGAGAGAGGTAAGGTGAGAGAGACGTGGCAACAGACTAGCTTTTATGGATAGGATGGATCTACAAGGCAGCGGGCAGCGAGGGAGAAGAGCCAACTCGCCAAGGACTGACATGAGCGACCAGAGACCCGTGTGTGTCGCTCCGAAGGAGGAGGCGAGGGAAAAAAGCATACTACGAGTAGGTATACAGATTATTGGCACTATGGTGTAGCAGATCGGCCCCTCCACGCGGTTCCAGCCTTCACAAGGGCAAAGCTGCTTGGTGGGGGGATGGGGTTTCTGGTGGCCGAGAGACGGCGTGTTCTCGCTCCTGTGCGGAATGTATCGAGAGAACCCCGGCCAGCGCCCGGCAGCATAGGTGGCTAACCGACAGAACATCCCGGCACAGCAAGCCTTACTCCAGGTCGCTCTTTATTAGTGTTGACCACCACGAGTTGTGCTCCGTATCTTTCAGATTCCAGCACGGATACGCTCAGAGAGAGGGGGGGGGGCAGGCAGAGAGGCATGCAGCGAGTTGCACATGGGGGCACGGCGGGCCCTGCAACTAAGGGACTTCGATGTCAATCCATGGCACGCTAGATGCTCTGCGAACGGAGAAACTGCTTGTGCCCATTGGGTAGAAATCTAATTGCCCAAAATTGGTGACGTTACCAAAGTCTCCATCGGCGTCTATGTGGTGTCCTAAAGCGGTTGCGAGTTGAGAATTGCACTATGTTGATTGGTTAGAGCTGACAGGGCCTGCAGGAGTCTAGTTACGAAGTTTCGGCGCTATTTCTCGTTTGTCTCCCTCCACGCCTCACCATCTCTCTTGAGTCTCTGAGCTTGATTAGCGAAAAAGAAGAAAAAAGGCTCACACACTTTATGTTCGTGCGCGTGCATGAAAACTATAGCAACCGATATACGAAGAAGGTATTTCCACCAGGCCGCTAGTGGTCTTGAATCTGGGCGACTTATGCAAACGCATGATTCAGACCTCAACCAATCATTTTGGTAGCAATACAAATGTGCAATCGTACGAGATCCAAGAAAGTGATCATTAGTCAGAGGTGCTTTGCAACATAAGTAATGGCTACTAGCACTTTAATGCTTCTACATTTCTGTGCTCCCATAGAGATACACACTGTTCTCTGCTCATACCCCTAAAACTCACTTACTACAGTGACCGCTCTATGGGCCTTCAACGTATTGTTGCGGTACATGGGAAATTAAGCTGTAACGTCTAAATGGAGCACCTGAAATGGCAGTGTACAATTGCCCTCATTGCTTGTACAGTCGATGGATACTTGGGGATAACGGCGAGCGCAACCCCGCAATGAGGCCAAGGAATCATTTGGCATACACTTTCGCCTATAGTGGCATAATCGCCATAGAGAACATACGTAGGGGGCTCATACCCAACCCAACGCGATTGTGTCATTGACAATGTTTGCTTTGAACACGTATGCCTCAGGTAGGAGTTTGCAGGCAAACGTGATGTTGTGAAGCCTGCTTTTTGTTGTTGAAAGCCGATAGGTGCGGTACGATTCTCTTGATTGGCCAATTTCAAGTTGAACTCTTGCTAATTGGTTTTGGCAATCGTTTGTTGAATGTGTGATGCCGCTTTCGGAGCCCGCACACCGGCAAACTGTGGTGGCCACCTCACTGGTGGTCGGAGGAAGGTCAGCCAAGAGATCAGCCTCCCACTTATGACCAGTCGAGCCAGTGCTACCGAATAACTGGTGAAGCGTACAGAGTGTGCTGGGATCCTTGTCGAGTCGCATGCGCCCGCAAGAGTCACAGACGAAGTCATCTCACAGATGACACCAGAGACAGCCAAGGCTCGGGTCACCCCACTGCAAGCATGCATTTCCTAGCGTCAAGGGTCGTCTGGCATCGTCATTGTGGGAGGGAGAGTGCTGAGTTGAGAAGCTCGCCAGTGGCCGAGGCTGTCATTTCCATCCAATCACCGCCAGCTTATTTTCTCTACGTCCGATCTCGCTAGGAACAGACAAAGCAAGCTTTTTGGACCAGGCATTAGGGCCCTGCGCTGCAGTATTCCAGTCTGACCATAAAATGCAGAAAGACGATGGAGTTGTGATGACTTGCGTTGGCGGCGTGGGGTGTCTTCACATAGCATCAAGTAGACTACGGCTACAGGAAATATGTTCCGTTGCGCAGTATATCCACAGCGCAAATACCTTTGACCTACAGGGCTACCGTACATATCGACATTGATCTGCGGTTCGTCCAGGGAGTGTCTCCAAGTGAGCCGACATCACAAGCGGCGATATTGACTATGGGCAAGATCACGCTACTGTAGCGACTCTCCAGACTTTGGATACAGCGAAAGCCTTTCGATGGTGACCCTTCATTAAGCTTTGGCGCATCCTCCTGGACGGTATTCCCTTCGAAACGCTCGAAGGGGTCTAGGCCTCATTCGCAGCATGGTGTAACTTCGGTGGCTTCCGCTGCATGACAATGTTGCCTGGCAAGAAATAGAGGCAGAGAGAGTTGCAGCATGCTAGGGGTGTAACCTTTATGCAGCTGCGGGTTAGCCTCGTGACCTTCTTCGTGCGGTATGATGCGACAATTTTGTAAGATGCAATTCGCTCATCGGTGAGACGGGATACTTTGCTATTGACGCCGGAGCCGACCTAAAGTGCACGATTTGTTGACTACAAGAAGATGATTGCAAGAAGAGCCCAGAGAATAGCGAAACTACTTAGTAATGATGAATTGTAAATATACATATACTGTTACCATGGGGAGATATTTCGCTAGGAAAGGCCTCTCGCATGGATGTCGGATGCCAAGCACGTGCAGGTTCCCTCCTCCGGCGGATATGAGGTACTGTACCTTACTGGGTCTGGCCTCGCTGGAGATGCGCTACGTTACCAGCCATGAGCCACGAGCGGCAGGGAGCACTCGATCTCACAGATTGTTCTATGCAGCTATGAGAGTGCTCATGCGTCACGTTGCAGTAGACTGTCAGTCTATGTGCCTGGGCTGTTTTTGTGCAGTCGTTCCCAACATGAACAGTCCACAATCCGATCTCACCATAGCTGAAGGTAATAATAGTCCCTAGGTAGACAAAAAGCTGCCCCGTACCTAAGTGCGCATGGTGTGGATTGAGATTGGCCTTGGGGAACGAGCTCGTCAACGGGGACCTAGCTTGGCCGGCAGGGTGGACAGGCGAATGTGCGAAGTTAGGTAGTACATTCAAGCAAAACCGCGCTATGCTGGCTTAATTTCTCGAGAGGGTATTGCGCTTCCGAAAATTCCCGGATTTTGCGCCTAGATATGCACTCTAATAAATCGTCTCGAGCAGAATTTTAAGGCTGCGTGGCCGAAAACGGGCTGCTGGGTTGCTCAATTCCCATGCGTGGCGGAAATAAATAGCGTGTTAGGGAATGGCATGGTTCGACCGTTTTCCAGCTTGTGTCCGGGGTATTTTTGTTACATGATGAGAACAAGACGAGCGGCGCGGATCGGCCGAGGCGGACAACACCAACTCCGCACAAGCAGAATGAAACGTGGGGATGAATATTATGAGACACGAATCAGGACAGCTGGTCACCACTCGAAGTTGGGGGTTGCGCTGGGAACACAGGTCAGCGACTTTGCTCGAGAGTTATAGTAGGATACTACTCGTTTGAGGCGGGTCGTCGGCGACTAATAAGAATCATTCCATGTGAACTTTCCAACACGGAAAATCCGTGGGATGACGGGTTGTCGAAATCACATGCTTCGAACTTAATGCTCCGAGAAGCATCCCTGCAGCCTTATAGACTTACTAAGGTCAACTAGCTAGTTTTATTTAACAACCTCTTGCTCTTAACTCAGGGACATGATGGTTTTTTCTTAGTTTGCTGCTGAATTTTGATGACACATTTCACGATATGAACACAGCCAGCGGTGGGTGATGGCCAAAATGCATGCAATAATATAACTGATCAACTGGGTTACTTCAAGAGCACAATCAGGCTCTTAAACATTGCCAGAAAAGTAGTCTTCAATGACTTCTATATAACTGGAAGCTAATGCCATAGATTGAAGGATGCGTTCAAAAAGGAAACAGCATCTGGCAACGACGGGTTCTTTTGCAAGGCTTAGTCATCATATGCCCCGCCAACGTGACGATGAACAGAAACAAACACGAGAAATCACAACTTCATCCATTGCCGTTATTGCACTTTGACCAGACTCCGCCACTTATCGAATCGCACGAGCACATGCGATCATGCCAAGAAGCGATCGCGGACACACCACCGTACCACACACCTAATCTCGGCCAAGCAGACCTACAAAACAATGTTCTCACTACTTCCAGACCTCACACCACGTGACGTACGTCCATGTCACAACCTATCTTGTGAATACCAGCTAGAAACTAACAGACATAGTCCCATTCACTATGGTATACGTCACCACGCAATCCATTCGCGGCAGGCGTTCCAAACGACACACTGCTCAACAATCCGCACGAGCACCACCTGAATAGTGGAACCAGTCACCACCAGCATGGAGCCAACAGCCATCGCCGGGGCGCTCAACTCATCGAACGTTCTCCGTTGGCCCGTTTGCGTGCTGATGAGCAGAACGTGGAGAGACGCCGACAAAACGTGACCAATTTCGGCAGCACCTGGCTGAAGCCCCCAGGACTCCCCAAGACGCTACATCAACTACGTGAAGAGCGGCGCGAAGCTGAAGAGCACCAGGAAGCTCTCAGGCGGGAGCAACTCGCCCAAGAGCTGCAAGAAGCTGAGGCTGCGGAAGCTGCTGCCGCCGCCGGTGGGGATCCTGCCGACATTGACGCCGTACTAGATGACGCTTTACAGGGCAGTGCGGCTGACGACGACGGTATGGACGACGTGCAGCTGGACGGAGCTCGAGATCTTGATGACGACATACCCGAGGCCGGCGACTTTGGGCTCAGCGTAGACGATGAAGACGAGGATGAAGAGGACGATGATGACGACGACGTAGACCCCGAAGAACGCGAGATGCGTGCGGCACATGCGCAGCAACAACAACTTATGGCACAGCGTATGCGGCACGCCAACGACGCCTTCCGCGAGGACCTAGCCCGCGGACGTGATAGTACGGGATTCTACGGCGTGGAGGAGATTGATGACGAGGACCAGTCCCAGATGCTCGAGGAGGAAGATCTCGTCGGCAATGGTGACGATATGGGCATGGGCGCGAATCTTGACGACGACGTCCCCGAAGCTGAGAGCTTTGGTGGGTATGAGCACACGGATACGGAGGCCGAACTGAGCAGCAGCGCGGATGAATATGACAACGAGCACTCGCGCGCGGAGACAAGTTTTGCAGGGCAGCAGCAACCGTCGAGGTCCAGACACAGTCTTGCACGCACCGATGGCACTCGCAATAGCATGGCGATTAGTGACATCCTGTCGCGAGATGGAAGTAGTGTGTTGGGGAGCAGTCCTCAAGTGCCACGGCAGAGATTCAGTCGTCAAGGACGAGGCTAAAGCTTATCTCCTCGCCGAGTTTCGTTTTGGCCTTGCTCAACATTTCACTTGTGTTTTTGGGACCTTGCATGCGCGCATAACTGGTCTTATTTCATACTTTGAGATACCCTTTCATGTTCTCCTACTCCTAAAGCAAAAACACTAATTCCGTCATCACACCTCAACACACACGTTCTACTTCGATCTCTGCCGTGGCTTCGTTGCCTATAGCACTTCCTGTAGCGTAATGTACAATTATTATGGGGCTTCCCATGAACGACAGAGTATGCTTTGCAATACCACGTGCTTTCTCTCTTTGGAGATAGGTGATGCTTAGAAAACTGCGTCGATGACCATGTTTTTCATTTGTTTGAGAGTAACCCGGATGTCTGTTGCTCCCTTGAAATGATGCATACTGCGCCCGAACGCCGTTGCACCTGATTGAACAAATCATCTCCTCACTCCTTTATAGTGGTGCCTTTATGCATATTGACACGCCTCAGGTATGATGGAATCGCTTCGTCGAAAGTAGGAGGGCCGTTACTCAGAACAGCCAGACATAGGTGAAGATGAGGATAACGGCGGCAAAGAAGAGCAGCCAGAGCTTCCAACCAATACCCGACCGTTGTGCCATTAACTTCATGCGGTTCATCGTGCCACGCAGGCGGTTGCCAGTGCTGTCAAACGCGTCGTTCATCTTCTCTGCTAACGCACTCGAGTCGCGGATCTCGTCGCCGATGGCTATCGTCATCTATGTTCGTAATCTCGTCAGGCCATATTCTTAGTCGGATAAGTATCGGGGTCCCGACTCACGCCTTTCAGCATCTGGACCTTCCCCATTATTCCCTGGACCTGCGCATCGTTTTGACTCTCGAGTTCGCTTAGGACTGCATCGCTGTATTGACCCTTCGAGTTCGGCGTTGCTGGTCTGTATGATCTGCTCTCAACCCCTAGGTGCTGGTGGCTGCTGTTTCCGCTGTTGTAACCATAGCCACCCAGTGCCGGGCTGGGGCTACCGCTGGCTTGCCGTCGTGTCGCATCGCCGCCATAGCCCTCGAAGAGTGCGCTTCGTGAATCTCGTTGGTGGAGCGTCGAGTTCCCGAATCTGATATCGTGATGTCACCATGTTAGTGAGCGATCGGGCGTAAGTCAAGTGTCGGAGTGAGAAGGATAATGCTTGGTGATGGAAGAGACCAGAGACATAGCCCTAGCGCCTCAGCTCGGCGCTTGCGAAGAGTTGTCAATCCGGTCTGTTGCACCCTCAACCGCAGGTCAGGACACTCCGGGGAGTGCGAAATCAGGATGTCCCCCTGATGCATGGGCAAGTGTTTGCGACTTGGGCGATACCGGAGGGCTAGATGGCTTTGGGCGAGCAACAGGGTCGGGGGAGGGCCGGAATCACACGTACCTTGACGCCATGGCTACATAGGTGGTTTTGGAGAAGGGTTGGACAGTGGAAAATGCCAAATGAATTCAAGATGCCACTTCTTTTCCTCGCGTTGGGCGTTGCATACGTAGCAAATTGGAGATGCGCGCGGTCTGGTGACGGGTGGGGCCAGGTGAACCACACACCTGTTGCTGTGCCCTTTGCGTCATCGTCTCAGGTCTGTATGACAGGTTCACAATAGCTTCTTCTCGATGAGTGTCTATAGTCTGCATGTCGTACTATCCCAACTTCTTCCTATTTAGTGTTCTGAACCCCGTCCATCATGTTTCTCAGTACCTCTTTCTATTTGCAGTATTTCACTGATTTTCCTGAAAGTTGGACGACTCACTTCAGAGCTCCACGCTGCGTACATCTTAGTTCGTTTGACTTCCCTTGTGCCTATTCGAATTTGAACTATTTTCTGCTCCATCTACCCTTAATGTCGTTTAGAAACAGCTTTCCTTGTAACATGTGATTTCTAATACTTGTGTTATTATAAATTCGAGATAGATCTGTATGGCCATGCTTCTCACCTTGGCCTTGGACACGAGTTTCTTAGTCAGATCCGCTATTGAAGAAGCCCCCGTCATTTCGGTCACATCTACTGACAGTCGTCCAAGTTTCCGTGGAATTAATCCGGGGACTTTATGAGATAGGTCCAAGATGCTCAACTTTCTCTGGAATGCTCTAGGTGTATTTTGAAGAAGGCAATAACTCTCTCCTTCGGAGCACACCATCCAGCGGAATTCCCACCAATCGGGGCAAGGCCTTCAATTCGCGAACGCTTCGAAGCTTCGAAGGACCCGTTGATTGATTATTCAACCCCTCTCGGCTCTGGTCTGCGCCGAGGAGATGATATATGATGATAGAGTCATCGCTTTCTGGACGTAGGAATTGAGTAACACGATTGAGTGCCCTTCGCTCTCCGAAATCTCCTTGTCCACACCTTCAAAGGCAGTGCCATTTTCTTCGGTACAGGTTTATTTCGTTCCGTCTCGCTATCTGTAAATTAAGTTTGTAAACATAAAGGAATGGTTAAACGTCGAAGACTAGTTTGCACGTCCCCTGGATTGCTTACCGAAAACAAGGCATTCACCACGTGATATTTCAAAGGCTGACGAGGTCGAGGGTCTAGACACCACATTTGTTTCTCTTCTCACAAACGCGAAGGACGAGTGATCTCTACGCGACGTCACTCACTCCCCGCGTTGCATACAGATCTAACGGCTGTTCTCTAATGCATCTTGGCACATGTCGTTTCATCGAATCCCGAACTACAAAAACGGCAGTGCTAAGATCTGCCGAATGTGGGAATAGTACATCTGCAGACTCGATTTTCAGATGCGGAGGTGGGATTTGGGGTTACGGCCCATACCAATGGTTCGGGGTCGCATTATTCCAGATTCAGGTAATTTTCCATCGAGACATCAAGGGCCACCGGAAGGCCACGCATACTCCGAATCCAAACGATGTTACTAGGTCGGAGATGGTGACTCGTGTATTAATTTCTATTAAAGAAGAGCGGCGCTCTTCTAATTCATGGGTGAGACATCATGCAGTAAGTGACCTGCGCATCATTTTTGAAATGATTTACAAACAATTGACGTTTGGCCTGGCTGTAGCTGCTCAAGCCATAGCAGCACCAACTGCGGCCAAAACGCCAGCATTTATCTTGGCTGGTGACAGCACTACAGCAGTCCAGTCTACTGGTGGAGGAGGCTGGGGAAACGGCTTCATCTCGTTCTTGATAACCCCAAGTTGGGGAATCAACCTGGGCCATAACGGTGCTACGACAGTGAGCTTTGTCAATGGTGGGGATTGGGCTACTGTGAAGGGATGCGTCTCCGACAACATTGCCAATTATGATCCCTACGTAACGATTCAGTTCGGGCACAACGACCAGAAAGCAGAGAGTAATATCTCGCTAGCTCAATATCAGACCAACTTACAGAACCTCGCTACCAATATTCTGAACCTGGGCGGGACACCAGTAGGTCAACGAGATGTTTCAATGCGTTGCGAGAGAAGACAAGAAACTAATGAGTGTCAAGCTACTTGTAACACCTTTGACCAGACGTTCATTCACATCAGAACATGTAGCCTCGGATTCTCTGCATGATCAGAGGCTTGCGACCATCGCCGCCGCAGAGGCTGTTGGCGTGACGTACCTGGATTTGAACCAAAAAAGTCTCACATATGTGGACGCTATTGGCGAAAACGCGGCACATGTGTACAATTTAGCCGCCGACGACAATACCCATCTCAATGACTATGGCAGCATTGTTTTTGGTCGTATGCTTGCTGACTTGTTGATTGAGAAGAAAAGTGATCTGGAGCAGTGGATTAGACCAAATCAAACACTGAGTCAAGAAATTGCGAATGGACAGCCAGCCTAAAGACTGTTGGTGCTGGAACGGCAGACTTTGCATCACAGGTCTATATTCATACTTGACATAATACTAGGCCCGTTCAAGCGCATCAAGATGAATAAATAGATCTAGTTACACATAGGCACGACAAACGGTATCAACGTAACACGTGTGGTCTTTGTTGTAACCTTGTGCGAAACCAGACGTTGCAACGTGTTAGCCCTCGGTAAACTGGATGCTCGTAGTTGAAGCACAGCGGCGGAACATAGCCCTAGAGATGCGAAGTCCGCTCAAAGCTTTGTTTCCGAGTCTTATACTTCATGATGAGAATGACGAATGGCGGGATCTTCAGATGATTGGTTCGTAATCATTTTGAGTTGAACGACAATGTTGTTGGTTCATCACTTCTAGTCTAGACTCCCGAGCCCTTTAATCTCAAATACGCTGGAGGGAGATCTAAGCAATCCATGAAAACACCATTCATCGGTCAAATTGTTAGCAGATGCAAACCTACATGCTTCCCTTCTTCCCTTTTTTCTGACTGAAACAGATCACTAAGCAGATCGCTAAACAGTATCAAAAACTATTTTGCTGAAGACTCTGAAAGCCAACCATCATATAGGTCTTTCCAATACCTGAAGTTCCGGAGCTGGTCCTCGCCCAAAGCAACATTACCGTATGACTCCCTCTGAGGTGTTATAATTTTACGACGACCCCCACCTGCCTTCTGCCAACCGAAGAACACAGCTATCTCCCAAGTTATTAAGTCCCACGATCTTTCATTATTGACTATACAGTTGGACGGGGTAAAGTCGCTGTGTATAAGACCTGTGTCTGTGTCTATATTGGCGTCCGAGAACAAGTTAACTGCTCCAAGAGAATACGGCCGTTGGTGATGTTATTCAAAATCTGAAACAACATGGAGATGGTCCTTTTGGTCGATTCTGGGCTTTATGGTGTGTCATTTCCGAAGTACGTCTCAGGTCTGCTGCGTGGAGTCCGACCTTTGGTCTTCTGATAGGTACGGGAGTGCCACATTTGAAGCGACGACAGGAGGTCGTTCCTAGACCAGCACTTAGCCGTTAGCCTGCTAAATACGTGAGACAGCATACCATAAGAGCTTTGTGGCTAACAATACCTTTCCAGAAGTATAAAATCTTGGGCACTTTGATGTTAGTTAGAACGCACCTGGTAATATTGATGACTGACGACCAGTACTTCAAAACCGTCAATGGACAGGAAGTGGCATGTTTGGGATCAGCTTTGAAGTCATGTGACCTGGGCAGGTATCGTCCATAGGACGGTATATCTGCATACAGATCAGTGGCAGGTATATGATCTGGTCTCGACTCATAGGGTTCATGACTAATACCAACAGGCACTGAAAAGCATTGATTAGTGGTAGATTGGTCGATCATGCTGTGTTTGATCGCGTGAAATAAGAATAGCTAAGATTTTGTGAGACAATCAACAGGCAGCAAAGCTCCCCAGCGATTTGGCAAAGGTGCAGCGGACGGAGTTTCTTACTTCAGCTTTGCCGTTACGCACCTGCTAGTGAGAACATAGGAATATATAGCATTTGATACATCAGTTTGCCTCAATAAGAAATATCAGAGTTCAATCAACAAAACAGTAATGGGGATGACCACATCACGGCAGAGTCACCGTACATTTTCAGCCTCAACGTGGGTAGTGTAATACAATTTCGTGCCTGTGAGCTCAATGACTGCAGGTGGTTCACCGAGAACCCTCAAGTCCCTAATGTAGAACCCATGCGCCCCTTTGGATATTTGCTTAGCATTTAGCTAGTTTTAAGAAGTTGGTTTGTTGTGAGTGTACCTTCTTTCTGTGATGCTGATTGATTAGACGTATTACTCTCATTACATGCTACCATCTACCTAATTAACCGATGTGATGCGACTTGACTGGCGACGATCCTTCCGACTCTAAAAAGGCACTTCGGCAGGTTTTCATGAATATCTTCTCTAGTATAGGGAATCTCGATACATTGCGGACGGACAAACTCCGCCCAAGCCCACCTCGAAGTCGATAAAAACTAAGATGTATTTGCGCCTCAACGCAATAATCAGTAGCATTACGCGGGATGTCGTACTATGACGGACAACGATCCTGCCACAATGTGGAAGGCATTCTTGTTCATTGCGCTGGGTAAATTGAACTACACCTGGCTGCCTGCCGTATATTGTTCGCGAACAAGATGGTTAAAATATGTTGTATCTCAGGTAGTCTGGGCGGAGGCTCTGCCCCTGCCTTTGCGCTCAACTACGACACTTGTAAAGGACATGAACTTCCTGACTGACCAGTTCGGTACATACTAAAACGTCGATAAAAACGGCGGACAGGTATGCGACTCACGCTACGTCAATCAAACGCAAGGGCCACTTTGTAACAACGAGTCAAGGTATGGATATGCAGTCCAAAGACAAGTGTATGATACGTACAAGACGTTTTTCAATTATTGTTTTCATCGGGCAGAATCTTATAACATGGGTTTGGGGTTTGGAACACCTAAGGTACGAAGGTAGTCAATTTTCACTGTTACGTTCACATTACTAATGTTCTCTGAGATATATGACCCCTTCTTAAGTCAGTTTTCTTCTTGGACCTTTCTCAAGATCCGCTCCCGGTCGACTCCGTTCTTGCCTGTCGACGCTGCAAAAAATTGGTCGAGACCTTCAGCCGCCATTTCACTAAGCGGAATGCTGGCAAGCTTGGTTAAAGACCCGTGCAAATCGGCTAGGAACCACGATTGCCGGCTCGTATCTCTGCTCAACCCCTTGCTAAAGCATGATTTGATGACGAGATCCTGCCAGTCAACATTAGGGTTCGAGATGATAGTTCTCATAAGGTGAGCGAGTGATGTCTGCGGCGTGGTGTGTTCGGGTAGCCCTTGATCATCGTCAAGAGACTCTAGGTACGTTGTAATGAGCCGCCGATCAGCCAAAAGCTGCGAAGAAGGCACAATACGTAACCCCGCAGACTCTGGCATCTTCTTCGCAGCACTTAGAGAGAATGTGCTGTCTTCGTCTATGCTCAGGAATCTGGGGAGTCGTACGGCTAGTTCCAAGGGCCATAATCTGGCGTATTTCCAATCAACAATGCTGCAAGTTTTATTAGTCCAAGTCCCCTCAATGCTAGGGCTTGAAGTCTGTCTTTACCCTTTTATACCGAATTCATCATCGACAATGATCTTACGAGAGGCGATGTTCTTATGCGAAACAGCGAGTACAGCAGGTTCGATAGCGTCATCAAATGCATGGTCGGCTAGATACCGGTGTACGAAGCAGCTTTTGAGCTTAAGCTCGGGTAGCTTTCCTTCTAATACTCGCATTATCTGGCCGTCAATGGCTTCCGTTAGACATTTGGTTGCGGAACTTCCTGTGTCTGTGTGATGGTCAATAATGCCCTTCCTGTAACAAGTCTAGACTCATACTTGGCCGGGTGGTAGAGCTGATCATCTCCAGCTGGATGTCTACCAGTTGGCGAAGGACCTTATCTCTTTGATCTTGTTTGGGTGGATAGTTTTGTGTCCATTCCAAGTGTCTTCCGTGAATCCAAGTAACAACCAAATAAGGATGCTTCATCGGATTTTGGAAGGTGATGTCGCCTCCAATCAAACGTGGTGACCAGCGAAAGCCGGAAACTTTGAGATCTCTGAGAATATCCATCTCGTGCTTTACAAGATCCATCACAGAGCCAGCATCGAGATTAGGCGTCCCAAGCCAGGGAAGTCGGACTGCCCAAGCGTCGCCATTGGGGAATTCCACGCCGTAGGTACGATCGATAGGATCCAGGGAACTCTTGTTGCTTGTGCTATGGAATATGATTCCTGAAAGCCCATCTTGTCGCAATGACTTTACAACCTCGAGGATTATGGAGGTATCGACAATGGGAGCCATGATATCGTATGCTATGGCGTTGTAGGTTGCTTGTAGTTTTTAACTTCGCCAGGATCTGTAAGTGATGCTTCAGTCAGCGATAGTGATGGCTGCCTGGCATCATGGTCTGATGCGCTGGCCCTTTCCTTCTCGAATACGTATGCACTCCGCACTTTACCCGAAACGAGTACGCGTTGAAAACAAACTGTAGACCTACTGCATAGCTGCCTGGATACTGCTGCCTGCAGACGAACTGCATATTAAAACGGGGCACAACCGCTTTGAAGCGTTGGTGCCGTATGACACAGGAGATATCGGGCACTTAAACAAGGTACTTATTTAATAACATTCCTTTTACTCTTTTTACGTTTCTCGTGATAATTTGCAGACAGATTATGAAAGACGTCCAGCCCGTGCTGAGAGGCAACAATCATCAGTACCTACCTAGAGACGTCACGCCACGATGGTGGAAGCGAATGGACATCTCGGTGACCATTTAGTCGTAAGTACCTTACGTATTTTGAGCTTCAAAGCTTTTAGCTTCTTTGTTGTGTGTTAGGTTTCTTTCTTCACGCATCAGAAATACGAAATCGTTATATACGAGAATAACTTAGAGAACTCACATTTGACCTTATGCAACACGGACACTAGCTACATAGTGAAATTGTTTACCAATAATATAACACAAAGGGAATCTGATCAGCAAATCTTATCGTTCTGTACTCTCGAGTCTGAAGCTGAGTCGCACTTTCTGGCAATACATCAGGGACGATGTCCAATCGGCAACTTCGGGATCAGCCCCCAGTGCTTCCCATCTAGAAGCACCATGCTAAGGAGCTGAGCCTTGCATTCAAAGCGAACAAATACTGTTAGTTCTCACAGATACTATCTCCCTGGAACAGGTGTACCAACAATATATCCTTCGGCAGCAAATCCCAACAATTCAAAGTCGTTCTCCTCATACCACTCTGGCGGCATATACAGAACCCCCCATCTGATCTTGTTCTGGCCATGATATCTGATTCTGTTATTGGTTGCTCAGGGATATCGTGTGTAGCCATTTGCGTTACCACAATATCTTTATTACCGCTCGATTCTTGATCCTTGTCTTTCGTACGTGCCTGGGGATACTCTGGATTTCGATAATGACCATTATACTCAGGGCAGGGATAACAATGAGGAGCCACATGGTGGTAATTCACTTCTCTCACACCCAGAGTGCGACAAAGCTGCTGACGTGCTTCGTTTTGAACTTCCCCTCCGTCCTCACTGCTACCACTTCGAACTTGCTTCAGATCTGGAGACAATCCGTGGTGGAGACCGTTATTTGGGTATGTTGTGTCTTCATAAAGTTGGGTCCGCTGCTGTTCCGCAGTATTGCGAATTGTGGCACGAGACGCTGTCGCAATTGCTAGAGAGTTGGTTCCCACTGCCACAACATTTGACGGCAACCGCTTGAGACTGAAAATAATGGGAATCGTAGCCAGGACGGATGAAAGTATCGTGAGTACCAATAGAGACACAGGAGAATACCCTAAAAGTACATGGGTATTCGAACGTAGGCCTGGATCATTATATCCGTAATAATTTATGACTGACGTCGCATATTCAGTCATGAGTTAGACTATCAAAATTAACTCTTGCGGTGTTGTTCATACCCCCTTGAGACACCGTGACGTAAATGGTATTAGATAGCAGCCAATGCAATACTGCGCTGAGACTCATAGGCGGTAGGCTGTATATATACGGTAGCTACACCCTGTACGTCGATTGTTGCTTTCCCTAAGCATATATTTCGTGAGGTTGTAGTATAATCTGTAGAATTTGGGGACGATATACCTTTGGATACGTGACCCGAAGTGGATGATACCCCTGGGCAAAGGTTGACCACTCGTTTGGTATTTGAAGGTGCGTAAAGATATTGTTGAAAGAAAGATTCTAAAGGGACAATACAAGCTTGCGGGCTATTCGCTATCAGAACGATAGTCTGAAAATGGTAATACCGCAAGTCAATCAGAGGGTTTCCAGTGCCGGCTAAGAATTGTCCCTGGCTGGAAGCTTGTCAGTTCAGTCCTGCACTTCTATCGTAGAGGGCTTCTCCACCTACAAGACACCACCTGAGTTAGATTTCGACAGCGCAAGCAAAGCTATGCTGGTGCCTGCAGCTGCTATGAAGGTAATGTAGGCTAACATCCATATTCTACAGGGTATGACGGCTGCTCTACGTCCCGCCGAGAGCGGCCAAGGTCTTGGGCCCCCGAGAATGATGTTCTTACCACCATTACATGCCAGAGCCAGTGTAGAAAAGCCACATGTATGCGGATTAGGGGTTGCAATTAACGAGGCTAGGAAATCACCTATCGTGACCAACGGTTGACTTTGTCGTCCCAACAAGATTGTCAGTCCTACAGAATATTTGGTTAGGTATCATGGATTCTATTGGCATAACTCATGACAGAATGCCTTCAGACAACAGAGAAACCAGATCAATGGCGATCCGGCCAAAGGCAACTCACAAATAGCTACAGCTGTCTTGCCAAGGACACGAACACGACCACCAGCAGGAACTTTGGCGATAATGCGATATGACAATCGCTGGTGGCAGGCTTTGCCAAACAGTAACGCACATCTAAGTTAAAGGTGCCGGGCGGGGCCCCAGACGTGAGATTAGTTATAAAGCAACCAGTTGTGATGTTGGCATGATAAACCTCTTGGTTGCTAAAAAAGGGATATGGGGAGGGCCATTTCGAGGCTGGCGTCAACGATGTCTCATCGTCGGACAGTGTTCCGTCTAATGCAGACGAGCATATGTCATAACAACTACCCAAGTTCGGTTTGAAGCTCGGGGCCATTTGACAGTTCGTGTGATAAAAGAGGTGGTTCGGTTTGTCACATGGAACAGTCTGGTCCCATAACTGGTCTCAGAGTCGAGCTTGGCTGTCGTTTTCAAACTGCCACATCTGTATCTCGTGTCCAGCCCTCTGGCTTCGCCATGACGAGAATCATGTCACGGTATGCTTCCAGGCCATGGCAAGATTTACCGTATAAGCCATACTCAGCCTGACACTCATGAAAACTCAGATTACTCCATTTTCTGTCCTCCTCAGCTATGGAGGTGATATTGTTTGAAAGCACGGATGTCGAGCTGGTGCAGTCAGTCAAGGGGTAAATGTGGCCCCAGCCTGACCAACAGTCGCTACCAGGCGAGGCCAATCAGTCTGTAGTGACAAGGCTCGCCCCAGGTGGGTAAAGTGACCGCCTTTCACAAACTCCTCAGTTGCAATTGTGAGAGAGTAGAAAGAATCGCGGTCTATGAGGACAGGTCTTAATTGCTCGCAACGTGTATTCAAGTGTATGTTGAGGGTTCTCATGTAAAGGAGGACTTACACTCGGTACTAAACAAAATGGAATTGGATAGCAGATGAATAGGAAACGAGGTGACGGACAAGCAATACCAACAGAGCTTTTTGAGTATTGATAAGTTCCAAACGTTGTGTAACGAAGAAACTCCTATGTCTAGCCATGTGCTTCTGCAGTGAGCTGCATCAATTTCGTCCCGGGACGGTGCAACTAACACTTGCATGAAGAAGCTGCTTGACGCAAATCTGATACAGGCTTTTATCAGAATATGGATGTGCATATGCCTTCTTCTGGCGTGAGGTCATCGTCGAGGCAGATGTATCTAAGACACTCACTTGAATTAAGAGTTAGCCAACTGTGCGTCGGAGCAATAGCCTGTGAGTCGATAAACAAGCCATAAGTGTTGACACGATGTTAATGAAGGCATGCGAGAATAAGATCATGAGCGGAATCGTTCTGTCGGTGCAGGGTCCATCATAGATGAACAAGATTCTCCCGATGTCTTTTGACTTGTCTGCCACTCGAAGCATTACAGCCACCAAGCCGGTACTGAGAGCAATGAGGAGCAAGCAGTTAACCCTTGCAGCTTTTCCCCAAACACTCGAGCCACCGACATGTCTCTTCAACAGTTTCGGTGCATACATGGCAGTTGAAGGTTGAGCGCAGATTGTCGCAGTCTCGGATTAAATGATAGAGTATTGTCTGGCGGATCGAAATGGGCGATCAAGACAAGGAGACATTGCATATGATCGATAGTTTAGGACAGCGTCCGACGGCAGAAATCGTGCAGTGGGAGGATGGATATACATACCATAATGGATCATGCTTCTGAAGAGGGCTGGCGTGGTTACACTGGGAGGAGCTGTTCCTACCTGTTGATTGGCACTGCCCCTTGCGAACCATGGCCTCCGGGGCCAATTGGCCAGAAGGTTTGCATACAAATCCCCCATCGCCGTACAGACATGCAACTAGTATGAGCGGACGGCAGTAAGGACTGTCGTCTGGTCGATATTTGGGGTAGGATTGTCATGAAACAGTCGTAAGAGGAGTTGGGGTCTACAGTACCACCTGAACATAAATAAGCTGCAATGCCTTTCCGGCTGTGTCTTCAGCCATCGTGCGCCGGTCCACAGATATTAGAACTCATGCGATAGTGTGTCCTTTCATATATTTCCAGACAATTCATTCGAGGCAAAAAATCCGCACAACGGTGTGTGGTCATCACTTACAAACAACGACAGTCTTCGCCAACGTCACAAACGAGCCCTTTTGGCTCTCTGGTTGGCATTTGGCGAGCGGGACAAAACGCTGACATGGTGATACCACAGGCGCCAAGCTAAGTTAAGGGGGATCGGAATTCTAGGGGAAGAATGTTTTTCTTGGGTTCCTTAACAAATACTGTAGTGACTATATGTTCTGAGAGCTACAAATTCTGACTGCTAAGACGAAACTCAATCTCGTACCCTATACAGTCGACACTCGACAGTGACAAGGTATGATCGTGTAGTGATACATGATGAGGGAAACAAAGATGTGAGAAGAGGGCACGCAACAGATACCTGATTTCGCAGCCCCGCGCATGAAGCCCGTTGGTCGGGTTTTGTCGAAGGGAGCCTAAGGAGCCTGTGCATAGATTATAGCAGTATGAGCTCCTACGATTTCATTGATCCGGCATAACATCGGACTTATGCCACGTTCTGATTGGTTGCACGGCACTCTAGTCCCCGCTAAGGCCAAATGCGCAGTATATAAATCCCAATGGGGGATCTAACTTTCGCCTTCGGGCATTTGGTCAATTTGAAACGATACAGAGAAGATGTAAGCAGAACCCGAGTTCGAGCCCCAGCGTTAGCACACGTACTAACAGCATTTACAGTAGCATGGCCCCTGCACTAAGGATGACACATGTAATCAAAGAGAAGCAAACCATTTTTTTTTGGCAATATTTCTTGAAGTCTAGCAATTCAATTTTTTTCAAAGGCCCTTCAGTACACTTTCGCTCCACGCGACGCAATGAAGTACTGGACAGTCGTGGATTCTGATTGCATCACAACGGCAGGAGGCTTTACTTTTGCAACCCCTCGCACGCCTAAACGAAGGCACATATTGATCAAACTACCTCGTTTTCTGCCTTGTAGAGGTTATCAGACCACTGGTAGTCCGAGTTCGTAAGAGCAGGTGGAGTCAAACAGGTGAAGTAATTGCATGTTGGAATTACTACCTGCGCAATTTCTCATGATCGCGACTTCGCTTCAGAATGAAGATGACCCTACTATGTAGCGATGGGCTGACTGGATCTACCTCACTCCATTCTACTGTACCTCGCGCATTCAACCAACACCTTGTCCGTAATGTGTGGCTGAGGACTTCCAACCTTGCATTTTCAGATATCCGTACCGTCTCCCCGGGACCGTATCAACCGGTATTAAGCAATCTTTACGCCGTATCCGCAAGCCCAGCTCGCCCAGCACGTCTTGCGCATCTCTCGACAATGCGCCCCCCGCCAAGGAATTCACCCTGTTGTCATTGGCTGCTCCATCTGCAGGTCGGAATGATCAAGAATGAATCATAATGGATCACTTCAAGGGCTCCACTTAGATCTGTCGGCGCCGCCTCCACTTCATCTGACTACCTCCTGGCGAGCCTCCGAGGTGTTTGTCCGGCGAGCCTGATCGAGTATCCAGGCTGTTGATGAGGGAGTTGCATGACAGATGGCGAGGTGTAACAATTTCAATATTGAGCGGATGGGAGGTTGGATGTACCATGTCTTTTCTGACTTGCACCTTGGATCCGTCGAGGGGAAGTTAGTCTGAGTCAGAGTGATTGTTACTTATCACCAAAGATATAGGCACCACTCGCCTTCCACTGCGAAACGAAGTGCTATTGCACTGCCATATACAACAGTATGTGAAATGCTCACCGTGCTCAGCTGTAGGCGCGAGATCCTTCTAAGGGCCTCAGCTTCGTAGCTGCCCGCCGACATGTCCGGCCAAAGTAGATATATAGTATATCTACCTTGGGCAGCGATACATCATGAACTCATTTCGACTCACCAGAGCCAGATGATGATGTGACATTGATACAGAGTGAGCCATCATGATGTCCCTCATGCCAAATGCTGCAAAGTGGTCGAGTATATACCATCTAGAAGCACCGCATTTCTATGTAGATAGAATATTGATTAGACAATGCGAACATCTTCGTAGCAAGCTGGGGTGAGTGGTTCAACAGAGCAAATGAAGTCACAACGGCCCAAATACACATGATGACAAGGCGTTCCCTATATCGATGGTTGCAAATGAACATTGTTCACATATGAGACCAGAAATCTGAGCCGACATCGTCTGAGTGGTAAAACACACAAGGCTAAATATTAAATTTCAAAGCTACCCGAGACTCCATAATGCATCTTCCCCGGCTGGCTGGCTGGCAAAGGCTAACTCTTGGCTTCTCCAGATTTCATCCCTAGCATCGTTCGCAAAGCCGCCGTCTCCGCTTCCTGGCGCGCGAGGCGCAGGCGAAGGTCGTCCCGGTCCTGTTTCACTTCCTCCAGCTCGGCCTCCAGCTCGGTGATGCGATCGATGCGTTTCTGACGATACTTGCGAGCGGCGACGTTGTTGCGCTGACGCTTGAGAGCGGTGGCGTGGTCGACAGGGGGGGACCGCCGTTTGTTTGACGATGAGGTAGATGACTTTGGCTGCTCGTACGTGTCGGACGGAGATGACATAGGAAATTGGTCTGAGGGACCCGCTGGGATAGAAGTTGCCGACGGCATGGTAGCGTCTTGCAACGAGTTGAAGAGAAAGTTTGATGATTCATCGCCAGAGGCTAGCATGTCTGGGACAACGTTGGTTAAATCGAGATGAGACAGGGGAGGCAGTAGCGGCCAAGAAGGAGGACTCCCGGCGGGAGTAGGGGGTGACTCACCATCTAGATTTGGGGATGGTGACACTTCGCTTCCGAGAAGGGGGGTGGTCTCATGTGACTGCACCCCAGTATCTGGAAGCGCCCAGTTTATACCCGATACTAATCCGCTTTCAACTCCTCCAACTCCCGATGAACCGTCTAGAAGGATACCTCCCGCCGCTGCTGTCCCTGGCGCAGTACCCAAACCCAAGAAGTCGATATCTATGCTGTCACCAAGTTCTAGTCCGTAGAGCCACTCATTTGTCAGGGGGGCAAGCGCAGAGGACTGCGGCTGTGGGACCCCCAAGGACGACTGGAAGAGGTCTAACGCAGGCTCGTAGGCGGCGAAGGTCTCCCAGCCGAGAAAGGGACTAGGTTGGCTGGTAGAGGACGCTGGACTGACACGGTGGGCAGAAGGCGAAGATGACCTGCTGGGGCGCGTAGAATGCGGTTGCGGTGGTCTGAGCCATGATGATATAATAGGATGGCCTCCGTCTGAGGCCGAGAGATCACTGCTTAGACAATTGAGGGTGATTGTACAGATGCGCCGCTCCTTTTCTCGAACGGCGGAGAAGGAGGGGTTGGGGTAGGTTCCCAGAAGTGGTTGAGGAGAAGAAAGAGAAGAGCGAGGGAAAGGAGGGGGGGATGTGCCGGTGTTTTGTGGTCGGTAGGCTCTGCCGCTTACCAGCCCATCCAGACTGTAGAAAGAGAGGCTGAGCGCAGCATGTGCATCTTGGCTCTCGGGCTTTGCTAGTGATCTTCATCAGGGTCGCCCCATCAAAGACCTACCGCTCGGCTGGTACAAAGGTACACCGACTTTACTGCTGCTGCAACTCGGGCAGGGTGAAGGTGACAGAATTGCAAACTCCTAGGTATCTCCGTGTCTGACCGGGGGGACGGGAGTCGAGAATATTCCCAAACGGGGCGTAGTACCTTGCTGCCTCAGCCACAGTATCGATCCGTTTGGCGATCCATTCGGCTCAACCAAATTAGGTACTGCGGCCAGTGGAATGGTCCCGTCATCCTATCTATCATTGCAGCCCTTGTAAGCATGCGAACTGGAGCTACCTACCTAAGAGTGCCCCGCGATAGGAAGCTTGTACCCAGCGACTGCGCGCAACGTGATATTGACATCTTAAGCCTCACCCTCGGCGTTGCCATGAGCTGATGTCTGACGAGAAGCATCGTGCGCAATGATCAATGCAGTGTTGGTCTTCAACGGCCAAGGTCAGCCCCGTCTGACCAAGTTCTATACCCAGCTGGTACGGTCACCCACATGCTTGTCAGATTTGCGAAATACAACAGCTCACGCTTGACATCTAGGAAACGAGCATCCAACAGCGCCTCCTCGCCGAGATCTTCAGCCTCGTGTCCAACAGGCCAAGCGGCGCGTGCAACTTTCTCCCCTTGCCCCCACTACTCGCAGCAGAGGGCACCTCCCACTCGTCTTCCGAGCAGACCAACGACGTGCCCTCGCTTGTAACATACCGCAACTACGCGACCCTCTACTTCATCGTCATATCCACGTCCACCGAGTCGCCTCTGGCCTTACTAGACCTGATACAAGTCTACGTTGAGTCGCTCGATAGACTCTTCGAGCAAGTCTGTGAGCTGGACTTGATCTTCAATTTCGAGACACTCCATGCTACTCTCAGCGAGATGATAGTGGGCGGTGTCGTCATCGAGACGAATCTCGACAAGATCGTGGCTGGGGTTAAGGCACAGGGCACTGTTGCGAAAAGACCTGTCAATGAGTCTCGGGGCTCCGGGCTCGGTGCTGGGCTGTCCATGGGTAGTAACTTTGTATGGCCTGGAAGGTGATGTTCGCTTCACGAATCGAAGACTATCATGGTGGAGTTCAACGGCGTTTCGGCGCGGTATTCAACATCGCATAAACGCGGTAGGACATGATTTCATCGTGGAGATTGCGTTTCGAGCAGAAATTGATATATTTTTACACGTCCCAACACGTTATGGTATCTCGGTAACCTGTAACTCCGTCCATGCTATATGTGAATAGTTTTGTGCTATACTGTACAAGGCGACGTCTCTACTTCTCGCTCGGTAGCTTTGGCGTATCGGGTGTGCGTCGTTCGTGTTTTCGTGAAGGAGAGAGGGACTCGATAGTACCCCAAAATGCGTTTCGCACCTGCATCGTAGTGTCAGTCTCTTCAGGTTCTAATGCCAGGGGGGTAGGATCGCGTACCCCTTGAAAAGGTTGCTTTTCCGTATTCCAATCCATGAACAAGACTGTATAGACAAGGACAACTGCAGCGCATGTTCGATCAGCGATCCGACCATATTGTCCACAGCACGTCAGCTATAAGAGTAGGTACTCACAAGAGACCGTCCCCAGCTGTGCCAACCTGACGTATTTATCCCAGCGCGGACGCGCAGTCGCGAGCTTCACACGGCGCTTGTATCGTCTCTCGAAGCGGAACTGCTCTTTCTCCGAGAGTCTCGCGAAGTCTGGCGGCCAGACCTTCTTTGGATTGAACTTGGCGTATGCGGAGGGCAGAGGCGCTCTGCCCGCGTTTCGGAGCTTCGGAGGCACGAATGGGCTCGACGCCATCCGTCGTGCGATCGTCGGGAGCATTGGCTCGATTTTCGCGGTTTTCTGCACCTGAAGGCGAGGCAATTGCGAACACCAATGGCTTTGATGAACTCCTTCGTCTCTTGGGCACCCCCGATCTTCAATTCTAGGTTCTTGTTGATGTAGGCTTGTGGCTATGCCCGATGTGGCTAATAGGAATGGCTGCCCAGGGGACCTCACCTTTCCAATGCCGTTAGGTCGTGAGTGCTCCATTTCACGTCTTTGCAGCTCATAAACTCAAATAAGAACACAAATTGGTACGTAAGGGCTCATTGCTACGTTGAGACGATAAGCGATGCTTTTGATTAGCAAGCGTATTAATATTACTGCGTCAACTAAGAACACGAAAATCGACGCCGTGAACCTAGCCCAGTGCCTTATAGATGCTATATCTTGAGAGAATTGGTTGGGGACCATGATTTCCGTCCATCATCTTGCTCTTTATGCTCGAAGCGCCCAAGGACGCCTAACTGTCGTACGTTCTTTCGTATGTAATCCACCAGATGCCGATGTTCGCAGCAACTGCGAGATCCAGCATTTTCAGTCCCTCGTCAAAAATGATCAGCTTGCCCATCTTAGCTCGTTTGCCCCTGTTTCCTCCGCCGGCCTTTTCTCTTCCTAAACTCAGGTCAAAGGGAAGAGGATAACCATCGTCACTGTCCTCAGTACCCTGAGCCTTCGCCACCATCTTCTGGAACTGACTCTGTAGATGGTCCCTCGTTCGTAATCCACCCTCCGGCATTCTATTGTCTGAGAAGAGTTCGTTGGTCGGTAGGTTGAACCGTAGCTCGCTAACCGGTTGGGCCGTCTCGACTTTGGGCTCGGCAGCGTCATTATCCCATCCTTCCACCAAAGGGTTGTAAACACCACTGCCATAGGAAGGGAGTACATGTCGACATTTCAAGCTGCGTCCGGCATTGCCTGTCACGAATTCGCAACGACCATCCCAGGGACTATAAAACATGTAGCCCCGTGGCTTGAGCCCTGGCGCGGGCTGTGTTATGACTGGTGCTTCGCTTCCCTCAAACTCTCCTCCAAAAGATCCAATGGACGCTTGGCTGCCGTGACGACCATGACCTGGTCGCTTGGCAGGAGAAGGGGGACGGCCCTCGCTTGCGGAACTACGGCTTCGGAAACGTTGCCGGAGGTTGGCTGTAAAGGATGGAGTATACACCATTTTGACTTGGCGTTCAAAAAAGCCAGAGCCATTCGGGTGCGTATTAAGCTCTGCAATCTGTTGTCTTGTGGCGGAAGAGGAACTTCCCGGCCGGATATCGAGACTGCCACTGAACCCAATATCTGCCCCTGTCGGCATCCCACGAAATTTGGCGTACCCCGACGTCTCTAGGTGGATCTGAACGGATGGAGATGGCTGATGATGTCTCTCATCATCGATGAGCTCCGGGTTCTCGAGTTGAAAGGAAGCAATCTTTCCAACGTTCCACTGTTGCCCCGAGCTTCGATCTCTTCTAATCATCGTCAGAGAAAAGGGTACAAAAGGTCGTCGTTTAGTGGGCGAAAGAGGCTCGGCATGCGCATTCTTTGCGTTTGGAGAATTAGCTGAGCTCATCTGTTGTCGCTGCTGTTCCATAGGTCGAGCTGGTAAGGGAGGAGGGCGTTCCTCGGCGCTGGGCGGCATTGATTGCGATAATGGATGAGGCACGTTCTGCGAATGCGCAACAGAAGGATCTATCCCATCGCCTCCAATAGGTCTGGGGCCGAGAGGCTTCCTGTGAATGGGTACGTTTTCTAACAGTTGACTCGCAGGCGGCGTATTGTAGCCTTGCAGCGCACCAGTATCCATCCCAGCGATGGGCTTTCGGGAGGGCATTCTGTGGTCTTGATTCTCCTTGCCATACAGGGCTCCTGTCGCGGAATAATCTCTTGAGTTTTTGTCCAATTCCGGCATGTTTGGTATTGGTTTCCGGTGAATTTGAGTTGGCGGGCTCTCTCCACTTGATCTCGGGGAGGAAGAGCTCCCAGACTGGTTTGGCGGAACGAGAGGCTCATCCTCGTGCGTCTGGAAATGCACATAGTAAAGCGAACTAGCGACGTCCTCTGCAGTCACATTTTTGACCTGGGGTTTCAAGGTCGATAGGATAATGTCTACAATGACGGTTAGGCTCCAAAATCGTAGCAAGCGGGTTCTTGTCGCGTACCCCTCGTGCCCGGGACTCTGGATATATAAAGCGTGAGTGCATCTTGTCTTATCTCCGTCGGTTTCTTTGGATACTGAGGAGGGTTTGCAGCAAGTTGGTTCAGAGCGGCCAACGACCGTGCCTCAACGAACTCACTCATGACGAGACGAGAGGCGTTTGGATTGGCGCGGAATGGTACTGGACTCGGCGAGAGCCTGCGGATAAGGCCCGCGAAGAGGTTACTTCGATGGCTGCCTCGACTAGGGCGTTGGGGTGACACGAGAATCAAAGTGGCCGGCTCTTGTGAAATGATGCGATGCTGTTAATGTTGGAATGTCTCTCGATCAGCGGCTCCTCGCGGTGTCTCACGGTGTCACAGCGTGCTCACGGTAGTGTTGGACTATTTAATATCGGTGTCGGGTGCACAGCGGGTACAGAGAAAAATCCCGGATTGTGCTAGAACCAGCCCACTGGATGCAGGGAGCAGTGAAGGTATTGGAAGCCACGTAAACAAATCGCAAGTATCATGCTTTGATCACTTTTGCATGGCCCAGTCACGGCGCAGTCTTATGACATCCCTTGGCCTCGTGGCATCTATCAGTCGTGAAGACGGAGACCTAAATGCGTCAGCTCTTGAGGCTGTGCGCCAGCTTGCACTCAATCAGTGTTGGGCGCAGCTGGATGCCGATACGATCGTCAATTCAATTCAATCTGGAGCCCGTGCCCCATTTTCCTGTGCACTTTGCTGCTCTTCGGTGCAAAAACTTGGAATATTCGGTAAGACGCATTTACTATTAATAAATACATGTACTAATCGAGGCCTATCTGCATGACATTGATTGAACCCCCGTGTCCCATCGCACTCCGCTAAAGAACGAAAATAACCTTCATTATCTAGGTAGGGTTTCGACCAAACGTGAGCGTCCGAATGGAATGAAACCCGTTACATTTATTCCTCACCATCATCATCTCCCATGTCCTCGTCTGAATCCGAGCCCGAGGCGTCGTCGCCATCACTATCATCGTTTTGGTTCCCGCTGGGATTGTTCATGAGCTCTGTCATACTGCGCACGACGCGAGTTAGCATCAATATTAGCTGAGTACGGATGGGGATGTTCATTCCCAGAACATACTCATATAACTGTGTCGGTAGGCCCTCTGCACTCTCAACCACGTCTCTTGGCGCTGTAATGATACCAAATTCGCAAGGAAATCCACTGCTTTCAAAACTTTTCCCGTAGAAGCCGATGATACGCTCCTGAGGACCACATGCAAGACGTTCGACAACGTCGCTCCCGTGACTGTTCACCTGCCCCCAAGACTCACCGTCGATCATCGTCATTCTGCAACCGCCGACTACAACCCGGGGAAAAATTAGTAATGCTTATATTCCGCGGTTGACGTCTGTAGCTAAGTTTCGGGGCTGGAATGGAATATTGTTTCCACAGTACTTCGAGGACCTCGTGCCTACGCAAAGCAGGGCCCGTTATTTCGAAAATGAGCACTTACGTTCGCCATTGTGATTCTGCCGACCAGTATTCACTTCTACACGCCAAATTCTAAAAACTTCATCTGGCACCAAAGTCTTGTCTTCAGCCTGGTGCCCTCCGTATCCTGATTCATGGATTAGAATTGTCGCGCCTGCTAGTATTGATGTACAAACCATGTTGATCAGGGAGACCGCAATTTGCGTGAGTCCCATCGCGGTAGTAGACTACGGCCCCATCTGCAGCCATAGTCAGCAGTCTGGCGATGGAGCATCCGGCCACTAAAGGAAAGAAAGTGGCCTCTGAGAAGTCTTCTGTGGGATGAGGACCATGTTAGAGACAGATCAATACCGGCGCGACTCACCCATAACGGCGCCGACTCGGAGGTCAATTCGATTTGCCGTGGTAAAACCCGATGGGTCCGTCGCGCTTCGTTTCTTCAATAGTAAGGCCCAGTCCCGTACAGGATGTCTAATCTCTTGCTTCCTTGCCGACCGTTTTGAAAGCACTAGAGAAGTCCCCGGCACCTTGATGAATGGGCGATCGGAAAGGAGTTGCCAGATGTTTCTGCCACTGTGCCTTTTCCCATTCACTATCGACAGGCCAGTTAGCATTTGTTCCTCGACATACCCATCTTGAACACCATAGATATTTCAGCCACCACAATTCATGGCATCGCCTTCCCCGCCGCTTATGACAGGGAAGGAAGTACGGCTATCCACCTCCGCTACATCTCATCACAAGTAGCTGAAACGAGACCCTAGTGTTCGAAAGTATGGCTTCAATATCACAAAGTGTCTTGATCAACACATTCATGAGTTCCAGTGTCGTCAGACGAAGAATGCGTCAAGGGTGAAGGTAACAAGAGAGAAAGAGTGAGGCGGGGTGAAAGACAACTCACTCCCAATAATTTCCAGTTCTGAATCGCTTCCTCGGCCCACTACAACACTTTGAGTCAGAAGTTACTCTTTATAGCCTGTTTACGCACGTCTCGGGAGTTTTGAAACATGTTTTTAGAGCACGCGCTCCCGTAAACAAAGGAACTGACTCCCGAAACTTTCTCAAATAGGTAGAAAATAACACCAGAAGTTACTCACGGTCTTCCTTGAGTCTAGCCTCAGATATTATGTATTTTGAGGGCGGCGGTACAATATCGTCGTCGAGCTCATCAGCTTTACGTTTGAGAAAGTTGATCTCCTTCACCGTTTTGCCTATGAAGCGTACACGGGCAATACCGGCCATACACATGATTTCGAGCATGGCATCCTCATTCTCGCTAAACAAATTTTGTAAAGTCAGTCATATTCGGTATCAGATTACTTTGACTTGGCTGAGTAAAAGCAAAAAAGAGAATTCTCGTACTCTACGGCGCAGGCGACAGTAATCTCGCTGTCTTGTTCGATCTTGGTCAATGCTTTGTCGCCTGGAAGTTGGAAATGGTGCTTTGCCTTCATGACCAGGGCGCCTTGTAGATCCCATGCGATCCAAGGCTTCTTCGAGGGTTGGGCAACGAATGCGCTGCTCCATGATGCAATAAAACCCGGTTGAAGCGCCTCACCAGTGACACCAAAAGCCTGTCTAACTTCAAGGAGGAGGCCAGCTTGACCAACACAGCATGCGTCCCTCATTGTGAAACATTGGCCGCGGTCGTTAGCTACCGTATCGCCAATTAGGCCAGGATCAAGCAGACAGCTCGGCACCTCTTCGAGGAATCGAGGCCAAGAATATGTGGTATGGCTTCCAAAGATGCCAAGGGACAGTCCAGAAGGTATGTTGCGCCCGATTGCACTGTTAGCAAGAGTAAGACCAGTGTCAACCGCATACTCTGTTGCTAGTTAGCTCATCGCCCCGATTCGCTGAACAGTGTCATGGCTCCTGTAATCATATATACATTTACCCGAGCAGACTGCCAACTCTGGTTTGAGCTTCACAGGTAGAGCAGAGTATCAAGGAGGTTAATGGAAAAGTACAAGGCCAATGGCAAAACTTACGTGTGTCCAATATCATACCGGCAACAACTGGCTGAGAACCAGCAGTGAAAGGTGCACCATGAGCCAACAGAGCCTTCTCGAATAACTTGTACATGTCGGCGTGATGGTGAACCATTCTTGATGGCTCTGCGCTCCTCAACTCTGCGACACTTTTCTCGCTCCGGACGACATTGACCCTGGCAATAGTGTCCATGTGTTTAGTGCCGGTATCATGTCGTATGGAAGCCGCTGTCGTCGTATCAAGGCCCCATTCTTCGTCGAGTCTAAAAGATCTCCTCCCCATACCGCGAAGGCGGAAATCCTCGGCGGTCAGTGCTTGCCACATATAAGCCGCCATCCTCAGCTTGACAATAGCTGCGTCAAGGGAGCTATGCGCACTGCTTATCGCTCCCCGCTTCGTAGGCGGACAGTCAATGAGCAATGGGGAGTCTTTAGCGACCATGATTGCCAAATGGAGTGGTGGTACCTGCAGTAATGGTTGGTGTTGGATGGTGATGTCGTTCGAGCTGTGGATTTGGCCCTTATGGAACAATTTGAAACTGATCTTGTTGGGTCCTGCATGAAGCATCACGAGACACCGAAAGGATCCATTGGCAACAGGCCAATTCTGCTGAGTTGAGGATCGCTGGAAAGTGTCCCTCACTTTCACAGCAATGAAGTCTTCCGTGTCCGAAGAGTCGTGGCAAGATCCTGTGATGAGGAGACAACGTTGATAGACGACCTCGTCATCCCGGACATTGGTCAGGCGGAGGCCTGTACGAGAGTGCAATGTAGTCGCCATGATGGAGCAAGGCCTGGTGAGTTCTTGGGAGCACCATAATTAGGATGCGCATAGTCTTTATATGCTCGTTTTCTCTCTCGTTGATTCCAGGCACCATAGCCCCTGGTTGACGCTTTGGGAGTTGGACCCTTTCCAGGCAGAAAGGTGTGGGGAAACTCGAGGTACAATCAACCCTCTGGTGTCATTCAGGTTGGTTCGCCGTTCCGCTCAGGCCAGAACGCGGCTCCATACCAGAGAAAGGTGTCTATTGTCATTTCATACTCCATTCTGTTTCCATCTGGAACGTGCCACTTTGCAAGTCGTGGGTACCTAGTAGGTAGCCTCGGGAGGTCAGACCTGGGATTCCACCATTAGCCAGATTGGGCAGATCCTGATGCTTTTAAAAGCCGAGCAAAAGTACAAACCTACAGGGCGTGCCATGCTACAGAGTGGGGATTTAGGTGCAAATCTTGAACACCCTTGGTGCCTTTATATCCTGTTACATGACACACCATCCACCAAACTGTAAGTCAATACAACAATCGTGATTTCGCTTCTTGTTGACAAGGGATACGCGTAGGTACTATTGGGAGATCCAATGGCTCACAGCCATTTCTATCTCTTATCAGAACAGCCTATGCACGCGGAAAACGCCAACGTTTAGCTAATATCATTGCTGAGTTTCAAGACTTCAGCTTGCAGTAGATCATCTCATACAACATGACTGCTAGTCAGTGAACTTCGCAACTACTGCTCTTTCCACGCCGTTTAGTTGATATGGCATATTTACACAACCCCGACAGTAGAGGTCCGCATCCACCTTACGAAATTGTGCCTTGTGGTTTACTACTTTAAGAGTGTGATCGCAAGCAAATGGTTTGAGACGGCAAAATGTTAACCATATTATTCTTACACTGGTCCCTTAGAAATATCTCTGCGGCTACTGAATCAGTATTCCACATTGCTCTATGACGGACACACCAGATTCAAGTATTATGGGAGACTATTGTGGTGTTTGGCACACAACTGGACCCGAGAATTATCGCATTCAAGTGTCAATTTCGACCAAATATTTGTGCCTTCAAGTTTTATGATTGGCCTCTCCTATAGGCATGCAGGATTATCCCCATCGGCTTCGTCATCCTGGACACCACTTAAGACACAATTCGAAACAGCTCGACGTTCAGTAGGCCAAAAGCGGAGGAGGAGTCCACGGCCCCGGATCGTTGATATGTTTGTTGACCAGCGGCTTCTAAACCTTCGCGTCGTGACATTCTCGCTTTGTTGGGCTGGATGGACGGTATTAACCCAACACTTATGGGGAACGTCAATTGCAGCTTGAAGCTTTTCTCGACCTTAGCATGCTGTAGCCATTTGAGGCAGTGGGCTCGAACTCCACTGATGAAGACTCTCTGTCGTCAAAGACAAATTTCTCTTCGTACCTTTCATACTGTCATCAGGTTAGAACATCGCCGTAGTTGGAATAAAACTTGTTTCGATAACGTTACCTATATGCGCGAAAAGGGGAGTTTCACTCGACTGTTTCGGCTCATGGACTTCAGGTCAACACATCGGCTTTGGCCCGCGAGGTGATGATAATAGTGGCTTACTTCTTGACTGCTTCGCTGGCAATACGGAGGCAAAACCCTCTCAATTATGCACATAAAGCAGACACTGACGGTATGTTTTCGGATGCCATTATCAATCGGCGCCACTCGACGAGTATATTTGGGGAATGCTGCAACAATGCTGTCGAAAAATACACTCCTTTCAGTTGCTGCGTCAGGCATCCGCTGTCGCACAGGATCTGCTTGCTTTCGTCCAGACGGAAACAATACTTAAGGGAAAAGTCACTGAAGATGCACAGCTACGGTAATACGGTGTTGCTTAAGGTATTCTGCTCGTCACGACGTTTGCGGATCGAGTTGGTAGAATGGTCCTCGATGCTGTACTCAACACGGGACTTATACTGAGCGATCTTGTTATGGGCCAGACTTTCGCCTGAATAACCCTAAAAACTTCCCACCAGATAGTTCGACCTGATGCTTCCAACTCTTGCCATCTGGTGCACATGCTGTGTCCAGACATTTGCGAGATCTGTGGTGATACAGTAAGAAGAGTAAGTATTCCTTGGGACTGCCAGCAATGAGTATTCGGATCACAGTAGGAGGGAGCAAACTCTATCCTTAGGACGATTCTAGCATTCAGTGCTTGCCCGACTTGGTTCAGATTGCTATTTCGGATTAGTCCAAGGTTACATTAACGGCGTTATTCCGGAGCAGAACATTACTTTCCCACAAGCTCAGATACCCTTCGAAGCTGATGTATCATTCAACAGCAATCATCAAAGCAAACACTTGTTAGATAGATATCGACAAGATGGTTCGGACTTCGCGAATGAAGGAGATTTTAAAACATGGTGTCTGATCCCTGACATTGGTTCCTATCTAGGCTTTTCACGTATCCTGCGCTTTACGGTAGACATATCAATCATTCATGCTCCATTGGAATAATTCTACCTGCGACACGTCTTCCGGAAGCGCATGTCGCACGGCTTTTAACCATCCGTTATGCTACGTGGACATCGAGGCATGCCGCATATTCGCCATCTAAAGATTTCATAGAGCAAGAACGAGGTCAAAATGTCAAATAACTCCTGGTTTTGACTCCAGAGCCACCAACTATGAACGGTGTACTGGACCATTCACTCTCATGATGAGAATGACTTGCGTCGGAGAGCGTCTTGCAGCCGTACGCCCTGCGCCGGTTTGGCTTGTTTCCCACGCCCTTCAAGTCACCCATAAAGGATGGCAATAGCGATGGGGGAGATCCATTGGTCAAATTTTTTCACGAAATTGCCAGCGTTTCTTTTCGTTCTAAGTAACAACAATTAGAACTCCATTGAAAACATACACAACTCATCAGTGTCCTCATCGCGAAACTTTCGGATTCCTAGACCCGTTGTAAAACCTACTTAGTCTCTCTTTGGCAAAGTTCTAATTGCCCGGTTTAAATCCGGCCTGGCCACTTTTCTCCGCCTGGACGCTCATTCAATTGCATTGCTCCTGGGATTTCGGGCGGATCATAACTCGGTTGGCGATGGAACAGATTAATAATTGGCATTGGCTTGATCGCTACGGAAAGGGATACCATGCATGGGTCCGCGAAACAGACGGCTTTGCAAGACCGTGTGGTTTGGTCGAGGCGAGATTCGACACTGATGGGCGGTACTTTGATGGCAGAGCCGATGTCAACCCGATTCTGACACTTGGATTGTCGACACATCTATCAGATCGGAAGCTTCAAGAACACATTTTACTTGCATACGCTTTGTTGCGCTTGCGTCACTGCATGACAAGAGCAAAGGCTGAGCTACGGACTTTTGGGATCGAGCCATGGTTCACAGTGAGAAGTTTGGTATCTGCGAAGGATGCCATTGAAGATGCTGCTTCAGCGTTACAATTTTTAGCGGCCGACAATCACATTGATATCGAAGAATTCCATAATCACGCACAAAATGTCGCTCGTCTTGTCGATCCAACACGGTCCTTGAGTCGAGCGATAGTGTTTCCGATAGAGTCAAAAGGCGGCACACGGCGTACGTTGAACATGTTCTTCGCCTTTGCTCATCAAATCGTGGATGGGCTTAGCTGCATGAGTTGGATGTTTGACTTTGTCCGGATCATGAATCTGCCAACAGCGAAAATCCAGCAGGGAATAGAATCAGCGGTCTGCAGCACAGATTCCGTTCGCTCTATCCTACCTCCGGCGCAGGAAGATTTATACGCCCAAGTTGCTTCTACAAAGGCTCGAGAAAGGTGGTTCTGGGCAATCACTGTCGTTCTCCGACACGTGAAGAAGCCAATGCCTGAAGCTTTCCCAAATCCTTTACGGAGAGACGTTCCATTGTCTGAAGCAAGGCCTTTCCCCCCAAAATATTCGAATATTCTAGATTACTCCCATACTCCCCCACTCAACACATTCTTCGCCACGGCCGAGTTATCTCAGGCTGCAAGCCAGAGGCTGTTCCGTCTCTGTCGGGAAGCAGGAGCTAGCATTGGGGCGGGCGGCTTCGTTCTAGTTGCAATGGCGATGATGGCTCTTCACGAGCGCAGATATCCAGATGAGCCAGTTGAGGCTCGTCGACCTTTCATTGGCAGCTTTCCACTGAATCCTCGACCATTCATCAATACGAAATGCCTTGATAGCGTCATGCTAGCATTTTCCGAAGGCATAGTACTGCCATTTCTGCCGTCACATTTGGATTTAGATAAGCGATTCAAGCTTCTTGTCCGGCAGGCGAGCAGGCAACTGTCAAAATATCAAAAAAGAGTCCGTCCCCTGGGCGACAATGATGCCAAGGCTTACATGGGCATTCATGGTGCTGGACGGCTCATCGCATCAAACTACATCGACGGAGTAGAAAAGTTGCGGGACCTTCTTCCAGCTCACCTCCGACACATCATGCCTTCACCACAAGGTGAATTTCAAGTTCCAATTTGGAAGCTTGGTCGTGGCACTTGTGGAGTTAGCAGTATCGGAAAACTTGACTGGTCTGGGGCTCGCTTTAATCTGGACGCCGAGCCTGGAAAGGGAGTAATCGCAAGTACCGAGGGATTTAGAACGGGTGTCCGCGTGCGCGATAACGAATTTCTTGTTGGCACCTCCAGCGACAACGATATCCTCCATGCGGGTGTAAGCTTCGATGGTAATTTCATCGACCAAGAAGGTGTAAATACATGGGTCGATGCGATTGAATCGTTGTTAGAGCCAACTTCAGAAGCTGGTTACAAGCATCGTCTATAAGACACGGCGGTGAACATCATCTACATATTGTATTTGCAGTCGTGGTCAAAGCTCCAACTCCTTAGTCTGTGAAGAAGTTTTCTCTGGTAACCATACGGTGCCCATGTTCTCGTCATTAGTCCTATCGATTACTCATATGTTACGCCTATCGTATTTTCTGCGGTTTCTGGAATGTTGGCCTTCTTGTTGGAAGCAGTATCGAGCTTCTGTGGTCCTCGTCGCGGTGACATGTAGGAGGCGCATTCCCACAGAAACGGCAAGGCTTACTTACAGCTCTTGATAGACTGTACGTTAAGGGCCGCTGTCATCTGTGAGTGAATGGTCGTCGGCTAATTGATGAGGAGCGCGCGATTCGGTTCATTCGCCGCATGTCAACCAGTCACTTTGCATAACATAACCAAACAACGAGACGAAAGCACGATAGGCAGTGGCTCCAGATCAAAACACCAGAGCTTCGTTGTATGTCGTCGCAGGGAAACTAGCAATGGCATGTCCCTCTTCTAACGATTTTATATCACGCAAAGTACATAGCGTGTAAATTATACGGAGATGAGGACATCGCCGAATTGAATTAAATATAGAAAATTCAATTTCTCGTTACCGCCACTGCGTAGCCTAGTGCCAGTATGGGTTGAAGAACGATGGGAAAGAAGGACTAGCAAGACAAACGCAAGGGAGAATTAAGTTTGCTCTGTAAATTATCCGATATAAAGATCTCATGATAAAATCAATGATTGGATTGCGATCAAGTGGGAATTTAATTAGAATCATACACGTAATACCATAACATGGGAACGCAACGAGTCGTGCAGTATACCACCTGTTGGATTTATACGCCTGTATTGTGGGCTGAATATGCAGCGATAAACTCAGCCGCCGCTCTCTCGGTCAAATCACGGGAGGAGTCTCTAGGGCTGAAATTCTAGGTCATGTACTATCGCCATTGCAGAGAGCTGAGACCAAGCCACCGCCTCGAAGACGAGGTAGTGATTCGTGGTGCGCGGCGATGGTACCACGAGGCGAGTTGAAGCTGACTCGGCTGATATGAGGGGTTCCTCTACTACATGGACCGTGAGTGCTTATACTGTGTCTCTATGTCCGCAGTTATGATAATGCCAATGCAACACCATGTTTGGGTTGAATACACGGTGCTCATTACATTGTCAAGGGGGACCTGGGGCAGTGCGCTGAACATATATCGAGGGCCAGGACTGAGCCGCATATAAAAGGCGGTCCGTCGCGATTCCTCAATTTAGGTCATTGTGAGTTGTAGAGAGCCGACGTGAATGTTTGACATGGTATTTAGATGCGATACCAGTTGGATGACCATAACGTATCATCCGTGGCACTGTCCATGGGCGCTAATGGCCTTTTCTTGACACCCTAATGCTCCATATGTGTTGGTATGTGGTGCTGTTTCAAATGCAAAACAGCCTACGCTGCCGATCGCGTGTTCTTTTTCTGAAAATTGATACACAGCCTCTGATACAGGTGGCGTATCTGGATTGGAGCCGGCACGGCGCTATTGTAGACCTGCCCACAATGGGAACCCGAGTCGCATCGACATTTGGGGACACTTGGTATTCAAAGCGGAGTCTCTACGTGAGCTTGAAGACTCCCAAAGCTGCTTCTTACTAGGTAGAGCCATCTCACGTACGTCAGTCATGCTTGGTTTGACTAATACTTTGCGACGATAGGAGACGTGTGTATTTCCGCCATTGATCGACCTACCACATGTTCAAAAAAGACTCTAGATCTGACGAGTGCGTCGATGGCAGCGTGTTTCGGATTGAGAGCGGGTGATGAGGCTCCGGGCTGTGTCCGACCTACCTGCATAGGCTGGCGAGTTTGGCTCAATGCGATTTCACATACTCGACTTCAGGATGGCTGTGACGCTAGAATAGCTTCGCTGCTGTACACGTCGCTGATGCCAGTCCCGTTGGGGCAACTCGTGTCGGAGTTGGGGATACTTATCTGTGTGGGTAGGTGTCTATAAGACATGCGACTCGTGAGATAAATGATTGATAATGCGGATAAGGGAGCCGAGAAGGACATGTATTTACACCACAAAGAAAAGAGTCGGCCGAATAAGGAACTTGACCAAGCGCCTGGTATCATAGTGATTACTTTGAGACAGAGCCTTTGCAGGTAAATGGTGGCGTTGATGGACGGCTGCGACCGCACAGCAGAAGCATTATCTCCAAAGCGTACGGAGTACATGTAGCTAGATGTACTCTACTACAGTAGTTATAGGTATGTGTATTCCCTTTGAGATACTTGGGTCTGTGCAACTTACATAATAAGGTAGACGGCAAAGACGACGCCCAGCTCAACCTTTACCATCCCTTTACAGTAGACTAGTAGTGGTATGTTGACTGCCTCGAAATGATAACGTCTCATCAAATTGGTGCCATGCGGGCAATTATGTCATAGGACCCAAGTCTTGAAGCCCTTTCCGAATTGCAGTGGCAGTCCCTATCTGTTTGCAAGCAGAACGCCAATCCGAGGCGCGAGGCAATATTACTATTCTCACGCATCGCTTGACCAGGTTGGTTATATGCCATACTGATAGAGAAGATCATTGAGTAGTGCGCAATGACCATTGACTTCAAGAACGGCTATTGGCAACACGACTATGCATCTGTTTGTGCTGCGTGCAATATTTGTCTATCCTATCCACAGGTCACCATTAACTGAGTCGCTCAGGCTTTAAAGCACGAGTCGTGAGTTAAAACATATCGACTACCACTACCACCAAAAAGTATATCATGGAATACAGCCACGGACCAGTCATTCAACTCAAGTTAGCTGTGACGAGGCGAGCAGACAAGCGCGCACATCCCGGAAGAAATGAACGTGTTATTTCGTTATATTGGATTGGGTTTAAGCGAACTGATTGCCGCAGATGAGGTGCAGACGCCAAGGCGCTGTTGGAGATAATCGTGCTCCGCCCCACCCATGGTTCAGGTTCGGGGGACCGACCACCACCATAGGTGGTGCTTATCACCAAATTGTACACATCACCTAATTGTACACTTTTTGTACCTTTTATATGGCTGTACATATGAAAAGTACATCCGCAGCACGCACTGAAATTATTAACTCTAAATAACCACGTTTTAAAATTCTGAAAGTTGTATATTCAACCCCGGAGCGCTGCGAGCATTTCAAAGTTATTGTTAGAATTTTGATACGTAGAATCGTCGTGTCGCTAGAAACTGCTCGTCGATGTATTTTCCTTATAAATTTATATGGCGCGGAACCTGTACAATTTAGTGATGTGTACAATTTGGTGATAAGCACCACCTATGGTGGTGGTCGGTCCCCCGAACCTGAACCATGGGTGGGGCGGAGCACGATTAGGCGTCCCGCGTGCAGACGGTCTTGAACCTGCCACCCTGCTCGAGATCTACGGTCAAGATTGAACAGAAAGGGGTAGAATATCTGTTAGAGTAGCGAGTACGTTGTCGATGGCTTTGATAGTCCCTCCCGAAGTCCTTTACTTGCTACATGTACTGTCCTAATGTGCTTGGTTATAAGAATAACCACAGAGCGTTGTGCTTACGATTCCTGTAGGAAACCCAAGGACAATCGAGGACAGTTTCGTGTCGTATTCTCTGATTGGGACAACCTTCTTGCGAGTCGCGGGGGTGCATAACTTACTCAGACTACCCAAGTAAAGTTAGCAGGTCTGGCTGGCTGTATTTAGGACGCACCAGATTGATTGCACTCTTCTAGCCTAGAAATCCAAGTCTACCCATGAGGCAAAGGACCAGAGGCAGAGCAGAAGTACGGACTGTCTGCGCAATTAACTACGGGATGGTAAAGTCACAAAGTGCAGTAGGTGAGGCAGGTGTGCCCCTGACTTGCAAAGCCTCGATGCAGTCCTCGCTATTCTTTATACTCAGTGACCGATTGCGCATACATACTCCAATCTACAGTAAGGGAGGCAGGTATGGTCCTGGTGGAATTCAAACGGCTGGTGGCGGCGAGCTTATCGTCTTATTAGCACAGTATCTAGAATCGGCCAGTAGTCTTAAAGTTGGAACAGCCTCAACCTCGAACAATCTACTGAAGGTACGAAGGCAAACAATATCGGCCATGAGGTTGCATTCATCTTGATATCTCTTTCTGTAGCAATAGATCGATGCTTCTATGCGAGGACACCTTCGCAACGCACGTCAATCGCCACACCCGCCGGTATGTATTCCCGTCATTTCTAGTTAGATTCGCGACTCTTCCGCCACTGGTCTTGCCCCTTTCGATGGGACATGCCTTACGGGTACCAATAATAGTACAATGTCATCAGGCGGTGACAAAGGCCCCATTCGTCGTTCGCCGCTCACATTCCACTGGGTCAGATACCTGTCCTGAGTTTCTGACCGTGATACTAGATTCGTAGGAGCACCCGAAGAACACTCAGTGAGATACTTCCTGCCCACAGTTCAGCGCACCTTAGCGGGGTCAGCCTCTAGTGCGTCCCCTCTGTTCTTATTGTAAGCGTCCACAGTGGGGTGAATGGGGTGGACTGTGGCTGTCAATCAGGGCTATTTGGTCGTTTCTCAACGTTTAATCTCCGGGTAGTAATGCCCTGGGGGTGGGCAGCCAGACAGAAATGAAAATACACATCAAGCACTGGTGCTACCATCCGCCATCTAAAATTTGTTATGCGGAAGGTCTAAAGTGCGAACGAACAATTTGGGAGTGCTGATCTCTCAGCAAGATCTGCAAGGACCTCAATTGATGGCAGGACCTCTCAGGCATCGGCCCAGGCCTAGTGGGTGCCGCCCAGGCGAATGCAGTGACGTTTGGTTACGCGTCCTCGCGTCGAGTTCTGATGGCGCAATACCTCGATGTACACCTACAATCTACCAGCATGATCCGTCGCCTACACGTAGCACCTATCATGTTTGACGCACACTGGGTAGGTACATTACTTACCTAAAAACACACGCTGTAGGTAACAAACTGATCAGAGTCGGGACTCTGGCTCCTCTGGGACCACACTCGGGCTAGGTTGATCTGGTGATTGAAAGTTAAGCCTAAACGGTTCGACGCGATGGGATGCACGAGCGATGCCTACATGCACTGTTCATGAATTGCAGGTGATATTTTGATAGTGGTTGCCGCTGGCCATGTAGTATTGGGGGAGATGGGAAACTCGCTTCGTCGGTCGGGACGGCAACAAAAATCTGACGAAGAAGTCTTCTAGAAACACACATAGTTTGAACACGGACTGCCGCTGTTCTAGGTTGCGACAGCTCAACACGTGTGGTTTCAGCGCCTCAAGCTTCGTTTTCCGTGGTGTCTCTGATAAGTGCCAATTGCAACATCTAAGACCGGGTGTTAAATCGAACCCTCCATTAAGGTTGCTTGCTACACGAGATCTGGCCGAGACCTGGGAGTGCGCGGGGAACTCGTCTCGTATCTTTGCCCTCCGGAGAACTCAATCACCATTGGATTTTCTGGCTCAGCCATCATGGAAGCGCTCAGGGTAGCGCCGGCTGTTCTTTTGTCTCGTGCCGTTTGCCACCATTTGCGAAACAACAGTTTGCAGCTAAGAGCGTTGGAATGCTTTGCTAGCCATGTGCTTAGGTACCTAGCTGCAGGCACGGCCATACCGTACATAGTACGTTGTTCTATGGTCGAGATATCAAGGTATTGTCATTGCCACACCCCTTTTTCGTAGACCAGTACCTACAGTACAGTCGTCACAACCCCTTTCTTGGTATTGTATCTGTGGCCACACTCGCCCATACTACCTACCTCCATGTATGTAGGTATGTAGGTAGTAAAGACTCTCTAGACTCGGGGGAGCATTCATTGGCTGGCTTGTCAACGACGCAAGAGGAAATGCGTTGAGTCTAAACTCCAAAGAGCCACAAGAAAACGGGTTGTCCGACCTTCATTGGCTTGATGCAATGTTGATCTGTGTTGGACCCCTTCCCAAAAGCCAATCATTCACACCTTTACATCCTACTGCCCCGTGTGCTTTGCTTCAGTTTTGGGAACAAGGACCTTGGCGTCTTATCCCCTCACAACCGTTCCTGTCATCCGAGAGGCTTCGCAAAACGATGGTCAGTCAATCGCAGGGCAGCAACTCTAGCATGCCAGTTTAGCAATATCAATGTTTCGCAGAATCCCGGGCTGCTGTATTCCCAGCGTAAGACCAGACTACCGCAGTGCGAGCCCAGGATACTGCCGACGGATGGTATCAGGACTCAGCGCGGCGCGCCATTCATTTTCCGCTGCATTTCCTGTCGGACGGTCTAATGCAAATCCCTGCACCTCAATTTATTCGAGCCCCCCCTATCAAAGTCGGCGTGTCCCACTGGCTGCGACCTGACTGATGCATGGAAGTCTACTCGTACGGTCAGCATCCGCCTCTGGTGCGTGTGTGTACAGTTCCTGGGCGGCACCTGGGCTGTTCCTTGCGGTGCTGTAGGGATGCGTCGTCCCTGTTTTCGCCCTCTCGCGTCCTCCACACCTTCCCGTAGTCTGTCTCGTCTGTCCACGCTGGACTGGTGGACCTGGGAGGGATCCCCTGCACTGCCCTGCTGGCCTAATCGTGAGAGAAATTCCTCCTTTTCCAGTGACTGGCGGCTCTCTTGACCCTTTTGTCCTCCTCTCCTCCTGGTCAACTTATCTCTCTCTCTTCTGGCTTCACCACCTACCACCCGACAACCCTCCATCGGTCAGTCTTGGGTACTCTGTTCCGTGTTTTCTTGTTTGATCTCTATTCGGCCTCTGTGTCTTAGAGGTGTTCATTCGTTACCACCTGCTGTACGGCATTGGAGCATTCGTTTGCTCTGCCAGATCAATTTGGACCGCCCACTCCCGACTTGCTGCGGCCGCTTCGCTCTCCCAATCGACATCAAACTGTCCCATCGCATGTCGGCTTATAAACAACTCGCGTCGTGCGTGAATAGCTAAAAGACGAGCCAAATTGAAGACGAGATCGTAGACACGAGGCCTGCGTTTCAGGCGAACACAGGGCCGGCTGGAGCCACATAACCCATTGCTTCCCCTTGGCACCTCCCTACACGACGAGAACAATGGGAGCTAGCCTACCATCCTCCCACCAGAAATTGTTCAACATGCGGAATCCTTTCGTGAGAAGCGTAATCTTCGTGGTCGTACTCCTCATCCTCCTTGGAGTAACATGGAAGTCGAATCGGATAGAAGATGTTGGCACGCAGATCATCAAGGCCGCCACACCGCAGCACAATAAAGAGAGCTACATTCCACAGGAGCAAAAACCCGTTGGCGACCGGTTGAACACTCCCCACGCCACCGAGCTAGACGTTCCACCCGTTTCGGATCATGTCATGGACTGCAGGATTGATGGAAATTACATGGCTCAGCTGAAGAACAAGTATGAGCTGATGGATGGTTTCCAATACTATAAGCGCTACGTCAAAATCAACAGGGAACCAATTCCTAGAAAGAGTATCACCAAGCTCGATCAGCCATTCTTGCCGAGCACATTCAAGTCCATCAACCTGCAGCAACCCAATTTTGGGAATGAAAAATGTGTTGAGCCACTCAACGTCTATGTTCCGGAGTCCCCCTACCCATCCTCGGCCAACCTGTCTGACTTCATGTTTGGTGTCTCCACCACCTTCAAAAGATTCAGCGGCGAGAAAACAAGTCCGGTGAACGAGTGGATCTACTGGCTGACCGACGGAAAAGGCAATTCCAATGGCGGGAAGCTGATCCTGTTTCTATTGGATGCGACTGAGGAAGAGATCACACATGCGAGGACCACGCTCACAACCGCTGGCATTGACGTGGATGTCTACCACTCTGACTCATCTCTGGAGATGGCAGTCCGTTATTTGACGCTGCTCCCCACCTTGTACAATCATCCCGAGCGCGTCAACAAGAAATGGCTTGTATCTTGTGATGACGATACCTTCTTCCCCAGCGTCCACCTGCTCGTGGAAAAGATGAACGAGTTCGATCCTAACGATCAGCTGTACATCGGTGTCTTGTCCGAAGACATCAACAACGTTGATCGCCATGGTTCCCAGGCTTTTGGTGGCGCAGGAGTCTTCGTGTCCGTTCCTCTAGCGGCGCAAGTGGCGCGTGATTATGAAACCTGCAAGACCGATGAAAAGATACGTGAATCAAACTCAGGCTGGGGCCCACAAGGTGATATTCTTTTACGCAAGTGCATCTACGAGAATACCGATGTGCGCTTGTCTATCCTGCGCGGTCTGTACCAACTCGACCTCTACGGCGACCCATCCGGTTTCTACGAGTCCGGCATCAAGCCCGTCTCTCTCCATCACTTTAAGGGTGGCGGCTGGCACAGCGCTTTGCCCTGGGAGTACACCAAGATTGCTCACATTTGCGGAGAGGATTGCACGTTGCAGAGATTCCAGACGAGCGATGACTTCATCATTTCCACGGGTTTCAGTGTCGTTCACTATCCGCTCGGCATCGACTTCAACCTGCGCCAGATGGAGCGTACTTTCGCGGCTGCGCCCCAAGACAAGGGATGGAACCTGGACTATGTCTTTGACCCGCAACGACCTAGTCTCCTGAAGACTGGCCGGAAAATCAGCTGGGATCTCCAGGAAGCGACTCACGCTCCCGACAATACCGTTCACCAGATCTATGTACGGAAAGCAAATGATTGGCGATGGGTAGACATAGACGAGCAGCCCATGTCCCAAATCGATGGTATCATCGAGCTCGTCTGGGTCCCCTAGAGAATCCACAGTACCGTGTCTGCCACATGAAATGATGATTAGCTGAATGACGGCGCAATCATTGGAGCATATTGGGTATTGCTTTTTTTTTTGGAAATAAAAGTAGGACAAACCAGGGGCAATCTCTTGGATATGAACAAGGTTGGCAAGGCTGGGCGGGAACGCCTCGTCCACCGCGACTTGGCCTGGGCACCGGAGATCCAACGGTAGTAACCCGTCGCGACGCCGAACGATAGCGACGACAGAGGACAGCCTCAAGGATTTCTCGATCGCAGTCTTAATTCCGACCCAAGCACCTGCCACACCGTCACATGATAATGCATAATACTACACTACACACTCTTCTTCGAGTCAATCGTTCGCTTGTCGCCCCCGCTTGCTCCTCGACAGGCTCGTCGGCATGATTACTTGTCGAACACCAAGCAATGTCTTGTTTCCTTTCTTCCCCCTTGTCGTGGCCGAGCACAGCGAACCCGGCGTTCGGTGGTCTTTGCACCCAGACGCCTCCAGCATTTACATCATATTACATCACATTACGATATCGGTGTCGAGTTCAAAAGTCGGCATATCAGGCTCGCTAGCATGTCATATACCCATCGACGATGTCCCGCTTTTGGACGAACGAAGACGTTATTCCTATATGAGAATATTTACCATATCATTGTCGCGCTTTGTATCATAGACCTGGTTAAGTGGGCCGAGGGAGTTGTGTGGATAGAAATGTCTTTGTTCAAACTTTCTTGTTTTTTTTCTGTATTCACGAGATGAGAGAGATGGGGAAGACGTATGTGTCGAAAAGGTGTTTGAGCAGCGCAGAGGTGGCGGTGTGCAGGTGAGCGAGTCTGACTGGTACATCATTTGTAGATATGTCTGCAGGGAGGGTTGGCTATGCTCAATGTCGAAGTGCTCGAGAGGAGACAGCCACGAGATTCTTCCCTCGTTGTACATATATTACCTAGATATGCGAAACCGAAATGCAAAACTTGAATGGATCTTGAAATATGACAAGCTTAGTAGACAGTGGCGCGAGGTGGCTAAGGTTGTGGTCTACACAGGGCTCGAACAGTTTTGTATCGAGTGGTATCAGAGGGGCAAACAGTGTAAAGAAGGGACGAAACTATAAGTAACGACAAGTCGAGAGAGAGTCGAGTACAGGTGTAAGGTTACAGATCCAGCCACCATTTGAGCACAGGGATGGTGTAGATGGACACTTGCTTGCTGCGCCCTTGTAGTGGCTCGACTGTAAATGTGAGATATACACATCCAAGTGATTGATAGCTTAATTGGGTTTGTCGAAGCGGGCTCGGCAGGTGAAACCAAAGTCCTGATATAAGATCTGTTGGGTCCACGTCCAGCTACATGATGCCCCACCAAACAAGGCACCGTCACCCGTGATCAGAGATGAAGTCATTGCTTGTATTTCTCCCGTCCCCCACCATCTAATATCACCGTCAAAGGCGGTAACACCAACGGCTTGCACCGCAACAACGCCCATACTCTGATCGGAATACGTAGCATCACAATGCTAGCGCCTCACTAATCCTTATCTTCTTCTTTCTCCCCTCACATGTCCCAAGTGTGAGACGAAGCTGCGTCTCGAACACGAGGACTCCGAGCCATAAACCCCGCCATCGCCGTCGCCGACATGCAGAACAACGCCACGATCCTCGCCGTGCCCTTCCGCAAGGGCACACAACTGTCTCTGTCTTCTGCTATCAAGCAGTACATATCCACAAAGTATGACCAGCATCCCGACATGTTCCGCCAGGACCTCGACGTTATCGACGCTCTAAGACGCGATGCCGTCAATGTCCACGAACCGCACCCCAGCGGCCTGAAGAAACTCCAAGCCTATGCTGCCCAGCTCGTCTGGATCAGTGGCAAGTTTCCCATCGATGTACGTCCACTTTCCTTCCGTTCTCCTTCCTCCACCTGCTTCCGGCATCGTCTCGCGCATAGGCCTGGGCTGACGAACCCTCGCTCTGGAACAGATAGGGGCCGACTTCACCTGGTATCCCGCACTCGGCTACAATATCGAACGGCCCATCGTCCACAACAACCTTCAGTTCGAGCGAGCTAACGTAGTATTCAATCTTGCCGCTCTATATTCCCAGCTAGCTACCGCAAGCAACCGCGCCAACACCGAGGGCCTCAAGACTGCCGCAAGCTATTTCAGCCAGGCCGCCGGCGTCCTCGCCTACCTCAAGAACGACATCATCCCCGATCTTCGAACCACACCGCCCGATGACATGGACAGCCATGCCCTCGAATCTCTCATACAGCTACTGCTAGCCCAGTCCCAGGAATGCTTCTGGCACAAGGCCGTTATGGACGGCTACAAGGACGCATCCATCGCTAAGCTGGCCGCGAAGGTTTCCGATTTCTACGACCTAGCGAGCGAAGCTGCCATGCAGTCCGAAGCCATAAGTAGCGGCTGGATACACCATATGAGCGCCAAGCACCACCACTTCGCCGCCGCCGCCCAGTATCGGGCCGCGCGAGAATGCCTGGAAAGGAGAAAATATGGTGAGGAGGTTGCCCGCCTTCGTGACGCTCTGGCCTGTGTGGCAGAAGGCATGAAGGAGACAAAGGGCAATTATCTCAACAAGGTCGTTGTTGAGGATTTGAGTAATTTGAAGAGGAGGGTAGAAGAGGACCTTAAACGGGCCGAGCGAGACAACGATGTCATTTATTTAAGTGAGTCTCCCCACCCATGTGTGCGCAAACGCCGACTGACTTACTATTTGCGCGTAAGATCCCGTGACGCCCAAATCGGAGTTGAAAATTCTCGACAGGGCCACCATGGCATCAGCAAAAACACCAGCGCAAGTTGCCACGCCTTTAGAATACGTCGGCGACAAAGGCGAATTCGGCCCCGCCCTCTTCACAAAGTTGGTTCCATATTCGGTGCACCTGGCTGTCTCCATATACGAGGAGCGTAGAGACCGTCTGGTCAACCAGAACATAATAACAGAACTCGAGTCATTGAATGAGAGGATCCACGAGCTTTTATCATCGCTCAACCTTCCAGGCTCTATACAGGCGTTTGAGAAACCCCTGGGCCTACCTGGCACACTGGTCCAACACGCCGAAGAGATCCGCCAGGCAGACGCGCTGAACCGACTACATAGAAGTTTCGTGGATATTGAGAAGCTTCGGGCTTCGGACATGGCCATGTTCGAGGAGGGCAGAGAATACCTACTCACAGAAGAGGAAGAAGATATGCGGCTACGGACCAAATTTGGTACTGACCGGTGGACTCGACCAGAGGCTCGCTCCGAGCCAAACCAAGGTGCAAAGTTGTGGACTCAAGCAGGTGAGGCCGAAGGATGGTTTGCAAATAGTGCAAGTAGTGATGCGGTGGTACGAGAGAAGTTTCAGAAAGTTGAGCCGATGATAGGGGTCCTCACGGGCCCGGATCGAGGAATAATGGACTTCGTTCCTTCTTCCAGACGTACCGAAGTGCCAGAGGCTCTGAGACCTGCGATCGGGCGCCTGCGAGGCGTATACAATGATTTGACCCGTCTCGAGAGCCGCCGTACGCGCAAAGCCGAGGCACTGCGAGAAAAAGCCCGAAGCGACGATATCAAGTCGGACATTCTCCTCGAGGCGGCCCGATTGGAACGCAATCAGGCTGTGGCCACTGCCATTGTGCCGGCACATTTCGAAGACTTCTTTGAAAAACGATTGGACTCGCTGTACGAACCGGACATGGAGATGGTGCAGAAAGAAAGCACCGATCAGGAAAAATTACTATCTGACCTTGTGCGCGCGAATCGTGATTTTGAAAGTCAAAAGAAGGTCGCCGGCGACAAGGGCACTCGAGAAAGAGAGCAAGCTTTACAGAAACTCGAAAATGCTTACTACAAGTATAAAGAGCTCACGAGCAATGTCGAGGTTGGGCGAAAGTTCTACAACGATCTCAGTCGCATCGTGGGTAATTTCCGCGATAATGCTAGGACATTCCTGACTGAGCGGAGGAGAGAGGCACATATGCTGGAGGATGAACTCAATATGCCACCTCTCAACGGCTTGTCTCTCGGACAACAGCAGCAGCAGCAAAGTCATGCACAGCCGCCGCCATCTGCTGGATCCTGGAACACCTCGCCTGCGTACCAATCTCCGCCGCAACCCCCACGGCACTCATATGGTAGTCAGCCGCCTGCTCCCCAACCGCCACGACAGCAGGTTCAAAGTCCAGCTGAAGCACATATTCAATCCTGGGCCGCCGCTACCGAGCCTGTTGCTCCCCAACCGCAACAGCCGGCTGCGAATATCTGGAGTCAGAATATGCCTATCAAATTTGCCGGCTCCGGCAATCCGCCGCCACAGGCCAAAACACCATCCGGTACTTGGGATCCGAGTAGCGGGATACGGTTCGGCTAGGGGGCGAACATATCTCGTCGAAGGGCTTGATTAGACGGGTGGAGAGAGGTGGACGGCGGTTGATTATTTATAAGATGAGATATCCTTTTGCTTGAGCGTATTTGAGTTTATGTGTTATCCCAGGATCTTATTCATATGAGTGCTGCCTACCTCATGATATGATTGCATGAGGTTCTTAAGTCTGAAGCTCGATGCGCTATGAGTTCCCTAAGTCTATTTTGGTATTTTGGGATCAACTGCTTTGTTTTGGGGTCCTTGTCACGTCCGAACCGCTAGAGAACTAAGTCAGAACTCAAAGACCACCGTTTTGGAAAAAGCCACACGCGGCTCAGAGACTCCTTATGTCGTTGTCGCATTGGTTTGTTATTAGAAATTTGGTTTATATGTACGACAGGAGTCTAAAGTCTATCACTTAGGTGCATCAGAATAGTTCGATTGAGGATTGGGTGGTAAGTCAGTGTTAAGATCTAATAACCGTTGAGGGGGACAACCTTTTTGGATGGTTTATCAGAGGGCTATTAGTCGGTAACCGCCGAATGTAACTTTGCTATGAAATGATTTGGTTATAGTTGAATGAATTGGAAAGGTTCCACGACATGGGTGAGATGTGGTGTACTAGGGTGGCTAATTGCGGTTAGAGAATCGGTCGTACTCGTCGATCTTTATGTTCGATGAAGAAAGTCTCGTCATATAAGTCCTGGCAAAAATTTTGCAAAAGGGGCATACTTTCATAAGTAAAAATTATACGGATAAGTAGATACGGGGTATGGATCGCAATCTTCACATGGGGGCTACTGAATACAATGCCTCGTGCGATGGCACTCAAGTGATGCATGCGGGCAGCTTTGAACATTTTGGGGCTGAAGTCCTCGAACAAGCACTGCTTTATTCACATAGACCAAAAGGTTGATAATAACAGTTACTTACTAGAACAACAGCTTTGTTGCAGTCACCCAATCTCAATTGACAATATATTTCATCAACAAAAACAATGTGTAGTTATTAACCTGGCGCGAGATTCCGAGTCTGTCTCGAATGGACCATCTCATTATCAAACATAACAACATTACTGTATCGTATCATATTTTTTTTTTTTTTACCTACCCATACCTCACTAAGTCTCTTATCAGCTGCTTCTCGCATTGCTCTGTCAACATGTCTGACATGGCGAATGATGGTCCCTACCCTGAGATAGGTGAGAATGGGCTCTTTTACACGAAAGATTTGCTACGACAGTACGAGGAAGAGGTCGCAAAGGACAGCGACGTCATGGAATTTCGCACCATTCAGGGGTACGAATATAAGGAAGAGAGATTTGTCGGTGGTGTCAAGCCGTTTGATATACCACAAGGTCAGAGCGCGCTGCGGCCTCTTATCACCTTAAACAATGAAAGGTCATACAACACATGGGCGGCTGGTCCTAAAAGCTCCCCCTGGCGTTCTGTCGAAGTCGTGACATGGGGGGCGAAGGGACCCTGGAAAACCGAAGAGCAAGCAAGAGACTCGTTCGCGAAGACTCTTAGGGAGTTTGAGGTGAGCGACGAGGCGAAGAATATCGAGCAACTGATCAAGAACAATCTCGCCGGGTGCAACATTGACAAGGTCTTTGGCTTTGGATTAGGTTCGGTCTGTTGGGCGACTCGAGGGCCATCGGAACTAAGAAACTGGTCTATCCAGGGACACGAGAGGGAGCATGCAGCGCTCATCATCGTAGCAAGAGCGATTCAACAGGTAAGTTCAGCTGACAAGTTGCGGATCTTTGTCCAAGATCCCATCTATAATTACGCAGACAAGCAAGTTCTGGGCGAAGTCGGCATTGAGGTCATCGAGTGCTGGGGGGTGTTAGGGTTTACGATGGTGGATGATAACTCGGCTGTGTTTGTACATCATCCCAGCTTCAGTTTTCGTGAGATCATTGCCGATATGGCGAGGCCGAAGTTGATTTGTATGGAGAGTCAAGAGGGAATTGATAGTCAACGGGGCGACGAGGACTTTGAATACAAGGCTGAGCATGGTTCCAAGAGATCCAGAAAGATGCTTGAGCAGTACCGCATGGAAAGTCTTACCGGTATAGTCAAGACTTTCTTCCATAATGTGTGGTATGTTAGAGAAGAGAACCGCGAAGTTAAGACGGAGACTCCGAGGGAGAACGACACTCAACTCCCGAGTGCAGACGATGCTCAACCCCCGAAGGAGAACGAAAGCCTCGGCGCCGAAAGTCTGGGTCTGAATGATAAGAAGAAGAAGAAGAGGAAGAATAAGGGAAGGAAGCAATAGTTCCGCTACGGCACTGACAACCCTCGTAAGTCGAGACGATGCGCTGGTAACTCAACTGTCAAGTGACATCTGCCATTTTAGCTCAATGGAGTTGCAGACTGAGCAATTGTTAGCATTGTTGCTACCTAATAACCATTTCAATGTTCTTTATGTCAGAACCATGGCCTGAATAACAGCATGATTTCGAATATAACTCGCTCGCCTCATTTATCGTCTATAAAATACGCAGAAGGGCATACACTGCACCGTGTTAAGCTGGCTCTTAGAACTATTTGATGCAAAAGGAAATTAAAGTCCATGTTTCATACTTGTTGTCTGCCACGTTATATCAAACGGTGTGAAACGTTGAACACCTAGCATTTCATAAAAAAAAAGAATGAGACCTAAGTCTTTGTGAAGCTCATCATAAGCGTTATTCGCGCATGAGTGTTCGTTTAATGAAGATTATGCATACACGGGCATCATGACAGTGACATGAAATGCAAATCGTCCCCTCCATTCCACTCATCTCGTGGAGTGCAGGTGATGAGTTCAGGTCCTCGATCTTAAAACCCCACGGAGGAGTGATCATCTTCGCGCGCCCTGCGAGAGACTCCCCATTTCCGTGGACAATCGCAAGCCTGACAGATTTGCTTATTACACCGGAATTGGCCATCTTTTGTTCTCAAAAATAAAGGTGCGCCGACATACGCATTATTCGATTCTTGCTATTCAACAAAGCGGTGCTTGTGTAGGACAATCCAAAGCATAGGGACAATCTACACCTCAATTACAGTACATCAAGGATATTAATATGTGTGATGTACGTTCCAACGATGGAAGCTCATCTTGCGCGCTTAGCAAACGAAAACGATCAATTCAAAAGTTTACCTCTGCGACTACACTCGGAGTATCACAACTTAAAGGTTACTATATCCAATGGCCGCCTATGGCATGGGCGGCGGGACATACTTGTCTCCGCAGCAGCAAGCAGACCAGATCCAGAGATATTTTCAGAGTTCAGGTAACTGGAAGTATGAGAAGCTACTAGGGGCCGGCGCGTATGGCGTAGCCCTGCTTCTTTCGCCAAGAGGAGGAAGCGGAACGCCGCTGCGCATCGCAATGAAGATTGCACAATCTGGACAGGACGAGGACTTGAAGAAAGAAATACTGTGGTTAAGAGTAAGCGCGATCCTAAGTCCTTTGCAAATGTAATCTGACCTTTTTGCAAAACAGAGATTCCACGGTGCAAAACATATCGTCAAAATCCTCGCCCATGCCGATAACTTGAATAATCCAAGCAACACGCCGCGACGAGCCGAAGCGGGCACAGCACCTTTCGCGCAGGCGTTCGATGTCCTCGGGACTCTGAAGGGCCCAGCGGCAATAATCGAATACCTCGAGAATGGCGATCTTGAAGATGTGTATCAAAGAGTTGTCCGTGCAGCTGCCGACGTTCCGAACAGGTTCTTGTGGTCGCTTTATGTCTGCAGTAAGTCAAAGCGATTCTGGTCATTGAATACCAGACTTTATAAGCACTCTAGCTGATAGTCATATCCAAGTGATACGAGCGTGTATCGGAATGGAACATCCGATGCATAAACCATATGGGGCTGCGGCAACTGTCGAAACACTACCGACAGAGAGTGAACCGCCGTCTGATATGTACCATAATGACCTCTATTCCAGAAATGTCATGGTTACTGGTGCAGACCCTGACGCTGAGCATCGCATCGGCAAGATTTTCAAGCTGATTGATTTCGGCATGGTTCAACGGCAAGTATAGAAAGATCCCATGCGAGTTATTCTGTGACTATATTCATAAGACATACTGACTTCTTTATAGTAAGTGTATCTGACCTGTCACATATCAGAAACTAGTCCTTCGTCTTAGAATCCAGGGCCCAGCAAGGGATACTCGAGAAAAACAACTAACGCAGCACCTTTGTGGCTACCAGGTGAGATGGCAAGGCCTGGACGAGCACCTGCACGAAATTTATACGATGTTTCGAAAGTGAATATAATTCCCTCATTATCGCTTTGTATACACAGTTATGCTGACCGCAATAATTTCTAGATGATCGCCACACTGATCGCCCGAGGGCCTATTCCCACCGTTCAGTTGCCGTACAACAATTTTCTGACAGAAGGCGGCCAAATGATCAATGCGAACCGCGAATACCCATGGCTTGATAGAGATCTAAGTGATCTTCTTGTACGCTGCATGTATAGCGATTGGACGAAACGGCCGACTCTGGCAGAGGCACTACAGACCGCAAGCAACGCGTTGATGAACAAGAAGCCGGCAGATTATCCCATGCCGGCAACGGAAAGTGACGACGCAATCAGAAATTTTATACAGACTTATATTGATAACGCCCCTGTTACACGGTAAGTCGTCTCTTGGACGCCCAGACCTCCCGTACAGCGAGGAATTTTGCAAAGAGAGCATAACTTCCTCTCGCTAGTCTCAGGACTTAATCCAATTAGCTAACGAACGCAGTCCCATTGCAACACAATTACCACCCAGGGCACCTGGCCATAGAGGTGTGGTACCGGCTGTAAGAGGAGGACCTGCTGTCAGAGGGGGACTTGCTCCCAGAGGAGGTGCTGCCAGAAATCAAGCAACCCCAAGACCACAGAGGTCGTCAGACGACAACATATTTAGGATGAGTTGATCGAAGACAACCGAGCATATAATTTTAAATCCTCGGTTCAGTTCTCATGTAAGATAATTACCAACATTTGCCACATAAGTTACGATAAGTATGACGCTAGGTCAAGACAGGTGTAACTAGGCGTCGATGAAAATAGGGATTACTACGGATTGATTGAATTGCTTTCATAATGTTGGTCTCTGATTGCATTTGTGTAAATGAATAAAAATACAAGCTGAAAGACACGAGTCGGGGTTCTCGCTCTGGTGTTTCATATTGTCTCTTGATGTACGAGATAAGACTTCTGCTCATGATCAGTTTCACACAAAACTCTGTCAAAGTCGTCCTGGGTAAATGTCATAGTTAGGCCATGGTTACTGGTTCCATCATGAACGTACATCAAAGCTTACCAAACAGTGAAACTCATGAACAGACACGGTAGTACGTGCGATCTCCCGTACCTATATTTGGTCTTTACGTTCATTCGTATAGGCCTTTTGTACCGACTCTAGCCTATGGGGGTAGTTGTACTTGCCACATTATACAATATGCTGCAAAATGGGAGCTCCTGTATGATGAGCCGTGATACCATTACTGGCTACTCTGATAGGAGCCGACTAGGTAGGGCTGGGGGCGGGGCAGTGAGCCTATTGCTCTCATTTAGGTTGTCACATCCCATGTTGTATCTAAAACTGACTTGGAGTCACTAGTGGCCATCAGTTGAAAAAAACTAGCAAACAGGCTAGAACCGAGTTGTCACGAAGATGTCGATTGGCGGAGAGCACGGTTGGAGATTAGAAACAAGAACATCAGGGTTACTGGGGTTACCTACTGTAGTGGGTTCTCCTTTCCTTGTTTGAGGTTTATGATGCAACAAACCGCTGCCCATAAACACAGAATGCTCAGTGTAAACGTGGGTAGTATTGAAAAAGCATTAAGCAATGATCCATTCATGTGTTTACTTAATGGATCAATTCATTCAGCAGGCGCATCTCAGTCACGGTTTCCATGCGCGTCCCATGCGCGTCAAGGCAAGTGCGAAGTCACAGAGCGCAAAAGAACTAGGAGAATATGAACCCTTTTTTGCAACACCTTTATTTTCCGTATTCCTCATGCCCATGACCGAATGCAGCATCAAATGCAAGTCATGACTTCGTGAAGGGTATAGTAGGCGAGAACCAGGTGTACGAAACCCTGTGCAATGTCGCGTAAAGAGACAAAAGCACTTGAGCGTCGCGTGCTCGTACTACTTTCCTGAACGCGTATTCTTTTGTCTTGCTAAAAACCCAGTGGGAAGATAACGCCGGGATGTGGGGGTGTACAAGATGGTGGGTGATGAACCGGGGCCATAGTCCAATCCATTCTTAACCAGTTTGTGTGGAGTGCTTAATCCTCATCCATCTTGTCGCCGTTGTCAGCCTCGCCCTCAGGCTCGAAGTCATCCTCGTCATCATCGTCGTCATCCTCAGGAGCCGGGTTCTCCTCGGCAGCTTTGGCCCAGTCGATGACGCGACCACGGGTGCGACGACCGCCCTCGACAATGTTGTTGAGGTCGATCTCCTCCATGTTGTCGTCCTCCTCTTCGGCTAGAGATTTTGTAAATATGTTAGAAACACACACTTGTTGACATGTGCATAATGTGACATAGGTGGATTGTGCTTACCAGCAGCCTATATGAAGTTGTTAGCTTTTGGGCACATAACATGATGTAAATGGGGTTGAATAGACTCACCTCATCATCGTCGTCATTCTCATCGTCGTCATTGTCCTCGTCCATAGACTCATCGACGGGCTCAGCGACAGCCTTGCCCTTGCCCTTCACGTCGACGGGCTCGTCGACCTTGGAGGGGTCCTGGGGGAGAGTGGTGCCGTTCTCGGAAGACATTGTGACCGTGTCAGAGCTGTGGAAGTTGAGTTGGAATGAGAGTCTGGTATGGGAAGGAATGTGGTGGTAGTTGAATAAACACGTGGACAAGGAAAGTCAGTCGCAAGTTTGTTATGGTTTGGGAGGAGGTAGACAGGTGAGTGTGAGGGCGTGAAGAAGCGCCAGTGTTGTTTATTGGTCCAGTCTGGCTCTTGGCGACATCCAGATGGGTCGCTGGGGGACGTATCCCGCTATTCTGCCGCTGTGCTAGCGCTCACCGCCCTGTATCCTGCGCCGCCTTATCGATAGACGATGCTTGAGAGCGGTACGTACCCTTATCATCAAAACTTGGAAGGGTTGGGACAATTGTTTGCGCTACGCAAGCAGATGCGCACCTGCTTGATGAAATGCGAAATGTCATCCAGCCTCACTCCTGAAAGCCCCCCTTCTGGAAGTGGCAGCCGTATTGGCACGAATGGGATAGCCTTCTATGCAGTTCTTCTTAGTCACACACATATGTTTAAGGTAGTTGACTTTGCGATGGCATACTACGTGTGGAGGTAGGCACCTTTTCAACAATGCGGATCAGTAAATAGTGTCATGATCTCGGTGAACAGTCAATCGGTGAGACAGCCATGATTGTGATGTGTTGTGGCAGGATATCCTCTCAGGTTCTATAGGTCTATCATTTCTTTTCATCCCCTCCACCGACGATGCTTATCACCACAACGATAGCTACAATCCACCAGTATCTAGAGAGAGTCAGCAGCTGGGCACGAAACATTTATGGAAATCGAGACAATCAATTCGAAACAGACCAAGAAAGGGGGAAGAGTCGGAGATATAGCTGAAATGGAACCCAGATGGTGGAAACCAAAGGAAGAAAACATAATACATACTTCTGTAACATAGTCTTCTGTTGCGGCTCGACTTGCTTTCCATCAGGAGATAGGACTACCGGCTTGTTAAGGTCAGGCTGTTTTCCGGCCTCGGCCACTATAATCATCGCTTGAGGACCAAAGTCTCTCGTCTGACCCGCGTCGATGGCGACGCCACGAAGGGCTACGCTGACCGGCAGACCAGCTCTGTCGACAGAGAGCATCAATGTCGGCGAGTAACCTTTGCTGAAGTTTTCGACAGATGCGACAGAGGTGGAGGATGTCCATTCCTTGGCGGAGGGGTTGTACACACCCACGCGCACTAGCTTCGCACCGTCTGGCAGTTCGGGCGCTTCGTACGAGAGGATTTCGGATGACGAGGGTATGAGGGCGTCATATTGTATCTCGGCGAGCGGTAATGGTGCGGGTGGTGATGCTGCTATGGCCTGGATGTAGATGGAGGCTGTCCGCTCGCTTGCGCTGACGAAGCTGGCGAGCGCGAAGGCCGCCACGCCCGACAAGATGGCCCTTGGCTTCATTTGTGCTGATGTATTAACGCCCGGTGACTCCCGTATGTCTTTGAGATCGAATAAAGCGCGCGGTCGTTTTGCTTAGTTGAGCTGTCGAGGATCCCGAGTATTGAATGTTCGAGATTGAATCCGTTTCATGGAGAATACATGTAGGTAGAGATTGTATGGTTGTTCTTAAGCCGCGGCCCGCCCCAGTTTGTGGTTCCATCCGCCCAACACCACTCGAGCGACTTGCAATTGCCTAATACAGAAAAGATAGTAAGGTACCTACAGTATTATACAGCTTCTGCTCCATCTTGATACCTATAGATTTCCAATTGTCACACGCACGCTCGTTACGAAAACGGTTTCAACGCAATTGCTTATGGGGTCCAGGTTCATGAGACAATATCGCATTTTGACATAATCCGTATCCGAGACGCAAATATGCAGGGGTACGTGGAGGCTTAGCGATCCAGGGTTCTTCGTGAACAACCCCATTTCACTAACAACCTAAACCAACGTACCTTGACTACCTACGGTACGTCGTAAAGATGTCCATTTACAGAGGTACGCATTACAGATAGACTGCTCCAATCGTTCAATTCTTTCACTCATTACTGGTTGCACGTGTTGTCGGCCATCAGAAATCATTTAGGCTCCTACCATCGTTGCAAATCCCGGCTCAAAGCCGTTTATAAACCTGCTTTCGCCATCTCCGCCCCTTTGAGACCTCCTTGCATGGTCTTGTCACCAGCATCGTCGTCGATTGTGTCAGTTTCATCCTCATCGCGAGGTGTCGTTCTGTTTGTGTCTTCGGGTAGGGTATATCCATCACAACGGTCAACCAGACCCTTGTAGTACGCCTCCAAGATCGCGTGGTCGGGCACGATTCTCCAGTCCATTCTGTAGAGAAACTCGACTTCCAAAAGTTTCAATTCCGCCACTTTCACACCGCCGACACGGGCGTAGAATGAGTTGTTCCAGAAAGAATCTGACAAGCCCTTGCCGGCTACCGTAGCGGCTGTGATCAAGAACCGGTGCACGGTTAGCGTGTTGATCGTAAAGTCCGGGTAGCGCGCACACAGTCGATCAATATAGAATACCATGGAGAGCAAGAGAGGCGGCGTTAGTGTTGCATGTTTGGCAAGTCGTTGTAGGTAATCCAAGACAGATATACCTGGTGCTGTCCTGCAACGCAAGCATTAGCATTCGCTTTTGAGCTTTATCGTGATGTAGGTGGCGCGCACCGTGAGTGAAATCTCGTAAGATTGCCGCTCTTCATGGCTAGCGAGTCGTTTGTCTCTATAAGTTCGCCGAGCATGTTGGCGATGAGGACAACCATGTCTTCGACCCTGCATAGGTCATATCGCAGTGGAAGTTCTTTCGGAGGCCCCGCATTCGGCCTCGTCCGCTTAGGAGAGCTCGACTGGGTGGCCCCGATGACGGCAGAGGGATGCTGTGACTGTCTGTCGTGACTCTCGGAGCCGCGCCGTTTCGAGGGCGACAGCGGGTTGAGCGACGGGTTGATGACGGCGGCAGGCGACAGCGTAGGCTCTGGAGGCGGTTGGGTAGTATTCGGCTGGGTGTTGGACTGGTTCAGGGTGTTGGCGGGGTTGATGGTGGAAGAGGTGGTAGCGGTGGGCTTGCGCGGAGCGGGCGCATCGGCGGCTCGCAGAGGAACCGTTGGGTCGAAGGGCTCCATGGGTGAGTACTGTGTCGCCGCGTCCACTCCCACATATTGCTTGGGCTTAGATTGCGACGGTGACTTGAAAGGGCCCGGGGGCGGCGAGGACGGGTGGGATAGCGATGCTCTAGAAGGGCGGCGGCGCAGAGAGGCAGTGATCCGGGGTGACTGTAGTGGAGAGCGAGACTGCGCTGGCGGCAGGGCCGATGATGTCGACGCCGACGCTGGCACGTAGCGGAAGTCGCGCGGGGACGCTGAAGCGCTCGTGGGCCGTGGCGCGACGGGGGACGAAGTCAACATGGTCTTTCAACACATGTCTCAATCGTAACGGCTGCACGCGGGGTCAGACAGCAGCAGTCTAGCACGCACGGTCGGCGGCGACGAACCCCGTTGACCCTGATATCCTGCGCTGCCAGGTATGTTTAACACTGAGGGGCGACCCGTGGCGTTCTTAGACCAGCACCGTATGGAAAGAACCACCACTGCAGTCTCTCCGCCTCTCGCTGTCGCTCTCGCGCTCGCTCTCTTCTATCTAATCGATCTCTGACGCGGCGCAACAGTAGAAGTAGGTGGGCCTGCAGTACATGGCCTTGTGCGAGTTCTCTTGTCAGCAGGTGAGCGATGGTGGTTTAAAGTGGTCGAAGATGCGGCCTGAAGGGGAGGGATCGCTAAGTCGGTGAATTAGACCCGTTGACGAGTGGGCCGGCGACGGTCAAGCTGGATGGTAGATCAACGGGTGCGTATCTCAGCCTGGCGAGGATGATGGAGTCCCTAGTACGAGAGGCTGGAAAGAACAAGAAACAACAGCCCCAGGATTTAGGGATGCCAAGTGTATATCAGAGAAAGAGGCTTGTCGACGCTTGTCGACCGTTGTCGGTCACCTCCGTACGCGGGCGGTTACCTGATATTACAGCTCAGATGAGAGGCAAACTCAACCTCAGATAGTCAAGATGCTCGCCAGTCAGTCCAGCCAGTCTAGCAGCACCCGTCTAGTCAGGCAGAGAGCGACCGGGTGAAGATTTTGTCGGGCCACATGCATCAGACTTTTCTTAGCTAATAGCTACCGTCAATCACATCACATCGATCAAATTCGTAACATATGTCACTATGATGATGATGTTGACCTACCCGACCGTCTTGGTCAGTCTGCCAGGTCCATGGTAACACAGTCTTGAGCTCGGCATGAGATGCAGAGCTACCGTCACGCCTCCAAGGCGTTCTGTGCCGTCTAGTTGCTTACTGCAAGGTGCAGATGTGAGCATATTTCAACATGTGGTGTACCGGCATTTCAAGGCGATCTCGTAAAGATCTTCTGGCTCCTTGCCCAATGGAGACTAGAGGACGGGAAGAGGCATGGCCAGAAGAAAGTTTGGGTTGGGCTTTGGGATCCAAGGGGCGCGATGGGTTCCGTTGTACAGCTCCACGGATGGCGGGGAAAGGAGAGTAATATCTCATCAAGAGTTCTTCATGCTTCCCCATCGTCAACATATGTAGACATAGGTAAAGTGTTGTTGTAGTGCCTGCTACCCAATTTAGCTACGACGTTTGACGGCACGGGAAACACTACTGCAAGCTGTTTGTCGGGGCATGGAGGGGGAGGGGCATCTTTTCTCTCCTTGCTAGGTATGTTTTGCCCCCGCCTAGCGTCGGATGCTCGCGGCCCATGCTTTGCACCCTATTACATAAGACGCCCGCTCTGAAAGCCAGGCCTCGGACCTGAGACGGAATCGCAGAGTGCAGCAAAACTCACTCACAATTTGTACTAGACATTGGGACTGACTGCCGTGTATCAGACACTTGTCAGCCGACAACAGGTCCACATGCAATATTACATGTGAAGTATATTGGGAATGTATACATATACATGTACCTATACATATCTAGAATCTCTCAAGAGGAATGCGTGCTTGCTTCCACGTTACCTGCTTGCTTCCACTTTACCTGCCAAGTCACCAAAACGCATCTCTATGTTGGAAAACGAAATTGTATGGCGTGGGTCAGTGGATTGTTGTCAATGTCCCTCGACAGGTGAAAAGTCAGCTCATACCCAAGATACCTTAGGTACCTAAGGTACATGTAGGTATGATATGTTGGACGGGGAGTGAGGACCTCAGTATTGTAACGCCAACGAGAACCGGCCTAGGAATGGAATAAAGAAAGCCGATGGGGCCACTGTGCTAACTTCGTAGCTTCTTCAACCGACTAGACAGCTAATGAATACATGGCAATAGCGGTAAGGTAAGGCACATGTAGGTAGGTGCTTTACCCCAGACGATGGGGGTCTTCGATGGGCCCATTCCCGTAATTGCCTGTCGGTAACTCATCAACGAGACACAGCATTTGGAAGTTGGAACTTGAGTTCCAGCCTTATCTAATCCATCGCGTCCAGCCAAGACCCGACTGCTGCACATCGACAGCACCATCAACATTCGCTTTGTCGGCCTTTTCACGTCTCGATCAAACACTCTATCACCCATTCCACAACAGCATTCGACGTGTAGCTGATATCTGGGTGTGACCTTCCAGCCTCTACAAGGCTTCATGCCACCATCCCGTTGCCGACATGGCCCTCGATCCGCAATCCCTCCTTGCTCAGCTCAATGCCACCCCTTCCAGTCGCAATGCCGCCCTCAGATCGCTGAAGAATGAGATCATTGGCGACATCCAGAAGAAGAAGGTCTGGGTCCGGCACGGTGTTGTTCCTCACATCGTCAGGGTTCTGCACGCCACAACCAGAGACACGTCTGCCCATCCTCGGAGGCAGTCTTTCCTCGCCCAGAGTCCTTTTTCCGACGACGAGACTGCTCAGCTACAAGCTCTACAGTTACTGGCCAGTTTCTCAACAGGTCAGCTCCATATCATACGTCGCTGTGATTGTATCAAACTGATGCTAACAAGTACTAATTCTAGCCGGTCCGGCCTTCCTGTTCCCCCTTTACGCGTCTGGCGCTCTGCAGGCAGTGCTGAGCCCTTCCTGTCTCCAGAATGACCGCTCGAACATCGTTCTCGCCGCCCTCCGCGTGCTGAAAGGCATTGCCGTGGCCGCTCCCTCCGCCTCCACCTCCTCGCCTATCAATCCCATATCGCTAGCTGACCTTATATTTGGGAATGCTCACCTACCAAGCTTGTTGAAGATATTGGCGCCCACAGAACGGTCCACCGTCAGCGAGTCCCAGATCCTCATTGTCGCTTTTCTCATTAGGAGGCTATGCCGAGAAGAGACCCATCAAAATGCCTTGGTCGAGGGTGGCATACTGGACGCCCTGGCTACGAAGCTAGCAACTTTCGCAGTGGCCGAGGGCCATGTGCTTCCAGGCGCCGAAGTGCGCGCCAAGATGGAGGGTTTGGACAAATACATACCGCAACCTGCGAGTAATAGTGCAAGCCTTGACGAGGTGCTTGGTGCAATTGCTGCCATCGTTACCGACTCGCCCTTTCGAGCCTCCAAACTATTGTATTCGCCGTCAATCCTCGCCATTTTCCCAAACTTTGCCAATGCTCGATCTTCCAAGCCTAACTCCCCACCCGAGTTTATCATACTGCCAGGCCTGAGCCCAACGAGGCCTAGAGAGTCGGAAATGGACTTTCTCCTTCCGTTCACACCCCCTTATACACGAGGACACGGCCGCCACCACCACACGGCTGCGTCCACGGGTACTCCAGTATCCAAAGACAGCTCTGGGACCAACGGCCGACCATCATCCAAGCTACAGTCGACTCATGTTTCGTGGACCCCTCCAGAAGAAACCGCCCCTCGCACTACCGAAGCAACCTCGTCAGAGGTCGAGAGCCCGTTGGTACCGTGGTTAATTCATCTGGTCCGTACGCGAAAAGGCACCGAGTCACTGATGGCGGCTTCTGTTCTTACGTCTCTGTTCAAGACAGGATGTGCATATAATAAAGTTAGAGAGCAGACAGTAGGTCTTCTCGTCGTGCCTGTCCTTTTGTGGTTACTCGAAGATGCCGAGACGCAAGCGAAGGAGTCTCCAGCGGAAAGCCCAAACCGTGACACGATGGCAAAAATCAGTGTTCTCGAAGAAGCGCCGGCGGTACTCTCACGTCTCATAACAGACAGCGAGCACTTGCAAAAGGCTGCTTTTGATTGCAATGCTGTCAAGACTATCTGCAGGCTGTTTAAGGGTAGCTTCAACACATCTTTCGCCACTGTTGAATCGCACCCCTGGTCTCCACACGGGAGCTCGAATGAAAACATGGACGGCCTTGGGCCGGAATGTCGACTCGGAGACGATGGTCAGCACCCTCAATTGATTCACCAAATGAGGTTGAGAGAAAGCGCTCTTAGAGCACTTGGTGCTTTAGCGATTTTCAAGGAAGAGTATCGCAAGGCCATTGTTCAGCAAGACGCGATCCCTTGCATAGTTGATTGCTTAGGCCAACCCGAGTCCAGCGCAACAGAACAGGCGAAGGACTACACTGTGTCCAATCGCAGAAAGGCTCGATTCGAAAACAATACGTCGTCCATTCTGGTGGCGGCATGTTACTGTGTCCGCATGTTGTCTCGGTCTGTTAGTACTTTACGGACTGCAATGATCGATCACGGCGCTTCAAAACCTTTGCTCAAGCTACTAGTTGATGATGATATAGAAGTTAAAATCGCCGCTACACAGTGTCTTATCAATCTGCTACCTGAGTTTAGTCCTACGAGAGAGGTATGTATTTGGTGTCATGTCACAATCACGGGAGTGCGTACTGACAACTTGGTAACAGTCTCTGGTAGAAGCTGGTATTGCGTCAGTCTTGATTGGGCATGCTCACTCCGATAACCCGGGTTTGCGTCTTGAGGCCCTATGGGCTCTCAAGCACCTAGTAGATTCTGCCAGTGTCGATCTCAAGAAAAGCTGCATTGAGGGTCTTGACCCCGACTGGTTATTCAAGGTCATCTGCGATGACACAGAAGGTGATAGATTGTCCTTCTCCGCACCGCGCATTCCACTAACATCGGTAATGACTGAAGATATGGATGAAGACGTGGATATGGGAGTTGTGGATGAGCAGACATATTCGTGGCCCACGAGCTCTTGTAATAAAACCACCCCCCCAAGCTCGCGAGCCAGATCAGATGTCAGGATTCTACGATTAGCAGATTCGCGTTTAACGGATCTCAAAGAAAGCGAATTTAGCCCCGTCCGAAAAGCGAGGGCTGACAATCTCTCGATACAAGAACAAGGTCTTCAACTCATTCGCAATTTGATCGGTGGTTCTGACTCTATCGGCGGGCCGCCCACTGCTTCGCGCGACACTGCCGAAATGATTGAGTATATCTTCAAAGCTCTAGGTCAACAGAGGTTTTTTGATATGCTTGCTTCCAAATTGCGGCCCAAAGTCCTTCATCCGTTCAACCGACGAGGCACCAGTGGTAGTGAGAAAACAAGGATTCTACCTCCTCAGAATCGCATCATTGAGTCGGTGCTGTGGATTTTGGTTCATATTGCGGCTGGTGAACCGCACTATCGACAGCTCATCATTGCGCAAACGGAAATGCTCAAGCAGATTTTGAAGCTGTTTAGTAGTACAGCAGGACAAGTCCGACTGGCATTGTGCCAGTTGATGAACAATTTGACCTGGCAAGATGATCATCTTGACGCAGTCGGTTCTTCGCAGCGCGCGATGGAACTGAAAAGCATGGGTTTCGACAGGAAGCTCGAGAATCTTCGGACAGACGATGAAGAGTTAGACGTCCGAGAGCGAGCTAAATCCGCTGTCTGGCAGATGCAGGCTGGTTATCATTCGTAATGGACAGGCGATCAAGTCGCTGTCGCCAAGATAGATTGGAAGGAGATTGAGCGACGACTGCCCAAGAACCTGAGATTTTCAGGAGACTGTACTGTACAACAATTATCGCTGGTCAGGTATCTCGTCCGGAGGGTTCTTTTGCGGGTATGAAAGCAAACAAAGCGTAAGAGCACTGCATGGTAGGCGCAAATACTCGGATAATTGTATAGGTACATGTTATAGATAAACACTATGCACGAGAGAAAGATTACTCGCGGCTCGTATGAGGCGACAGTGCTATCACCGTCTGACTAGAATGCGTAAGAATACTGGATGGCTTTATGTTCATAAGAATTACGAATTATAACGTCAGATTGTTGAACCTCTCAATTCGTCTTCTTCGTCCTGTGCAATCCAACACCAGCCAAGAAGAATAACTTCCCGATGAAGGGCCCAACGGTCGTGATAACAGCGCATGCATTCACGACGTTCCACTTCAAGGGGCTGAAGAACCAGATCGGGCCCATGCTTTGGATGAGGCTTGTGGTGTAGAATATATCGCTGATGGCTGAGGCGGTGAGAGTTTGGCGCCAGACGCGAATTGAGGATTCGCGGCGGAGAACGTAGAAGTCGTGGTAGGCTAGCATGAGCCAGGAACCTGTCATTTGTGTGAAGAAGGGGGCGAGGGTGGGCGTGTAGGGGATTGAGGGAAGGGTGGAGGATAGGAGGAGGGCTGGAAAGAGAAGCGATTGTAGAGCTCCGACTGTGGCGAGGAGGGGCTCGATGGTTGTGAAGAGTAAGCGGTAGATTGCTGGGATTTTGGGGGACATTTTGATGGGCTGGGTTGGCTGGATAGTGGGCGGGAGACCGGATACAAGTTGAAAGGCTTGCGAGGTATTTCTTTGTTGAGAATGAGTGGACATCGAGTTAGTTTGATGTTTGGTGACAGACTGAGTGAGGTTGTGGTGATCCTCCACGCCACAGTTGGTGTTTTAGGTATTTGTCAACAGCCACTGGTAGAACTCAATGGCGTATAAATATTGGTCCCATCTAGGTATATTAGAACGATTTATTTCTCTCTTTTCAACCAGTTAATATGTTACAGCAACTTAGTGGACAATTATTTGAGGTGCGTTTTAATTACATTTTCTTTTTTCACTTTTGTATTCTCCCTTGATAAGCAGTGGTTGGTCAAAGTCTTGAATGAGATCTGAGTAGTGATACCGTGTTGTCTGAGTGGCCGAGCTCAACACCACTTTATCCTTATCGCATGCAAGCAATGGCTTACATAGAAAAGATAAACATTCTCAACTTCTAAGCTCTGCTGTAGGTGATTGGGTAGTGTAGTAGGACTTGGTAAAATAATGTAGCACCAAGCTCATTTTTAATGAAGGGACACTCGTTGCGTTGCATACAGACATCATTCATGATACTGTACCTAATTCAAGACTTCTTCGCCACATAACGATGATGTCTTTTCCCCTAAACTATGTGAAAATAGATGTATGCCTAGTTTGTGGCATGAGAGCAAATGCGTTGTATTAGACCTTAATAAACCTTCGGGCCTAGAGCGACATGCGTGATAAACGACAATTAGATCGGCCATCACTATTCATATTATGTAGATCTATAACCATTTGTCGAGCTTGTTGTGCGAGAATCAACCTTGGTTTTTGACAGGTATAATGAATACCACGTCCAACACCACGCCGACAATTCTTTTCTAGATGAGCAGCCGGTGGTCGTCGATCTGAGATGAACATAGATTGGAGACTGTGAAGCGCTCACTAGGGGGACAGTACCTCGCTCGAACCAAAAAGCATATGGTTTCGATGTTCTGTGTTATGTTTTTTGAAGAGTGTAGTTTGCGAGTAACATGAGGAGCTTCAGCCTCCATATTTTCAGTTCGAATCTGAGCACTCTTGCTCCTTGGCTTAAAACGGCCAGGGCGGAAACAATCCAAAATACAGCATCAAGACTGTCAGTTTCGACAGTGTAGTGGGCTTCATCTCGGGTACGTAGCTCACAATAACACCACCAAGAGTGAAAACATCCCAGCCTGTTTCCTTGGCGTAAGAACGACTGATTGATGCAGTACAGATACCAATCACTGAGAATTATGCAGATTTTACAAAGACATATGTTTGACATGCTTGGGACGAACTTGGAAATCATTGCAGCTGGTAAGCGGTAGGTAACTGACCATCTTCGCTCAACCCATAAGTGTCGCAAGCACAGAGCATTCTGCTGTAGGTGGTGCTTGGATCGGTCACTCATTTCCTCCTACCAACGGCAGAGCATTCAATGTATGTGTAGTCTTGCCATCAGTCGACACATCAGCGCTTTCTTCTTGATTGGATTATGCAGCACAAGAGAATGTTGTCGACTCGGTGAGCCTTACTTTTCATATCAGCGAGAGCACAGGGTGTACGCTGGACTTGTTTCGGACGAAACAATGTGAAGCCTTGTGTCCCTCTGGCACTATTTCATGATGTGAGGTTTACAGCTTTGTGCATCATCGCTTGTTAGGGAAGTCGTCATAATACATCGCCTTGGCGCGGCCGCGTGATGTTGGCGAATACGACAGGGAACGCTAAGTCAGGCGAGAGTCCAAGGCGAATCTAGAAACCTCTTGTCAAGATGAGAGGTCATGCACGACACACGATTGGAAATGTTTATGCGAAATCCACGAGCAATAATGCAGATGAGATGGGGCAGCGATGGGGCCTCGGCACCTTTCAGGAGCAGGGCTCGAGCAGGGCTGCAAGGTCCTTGTGTGAGTACCACTTCCAAGCTTCTCTGGAAACTCCAAGAGCCAAGGCTGACTCAGCTGTTGTTGAGGCTCCCGCTCGCTCGCGCTGGTCCTCGTACGTCGTACAGCAAACAGATTTGGGGAAATTCGAAGCGTATGTTTTGTGCTGGAACTTGAGTGGGACGAGCTATCACGCATCATTTCGAAGTCATTCCTACCTCCGCGGGCAAGGAGGACTTCATTGTCGCAGAAATGGACATGAGGTTGAATTAAGGATAACGGAATTGGGTCTGTTGTTGTAAATCCCCCCGCACATTTGCTAAAATTGTACGACGCCCCTGCCCTTGACCGTACGATATGGCGTTTGATGAGCAACTATCGTGTCCAGCATTACGAGTGTTGCAGTCTACAACTCACAGTGCAGACCAGGACATAGCGAACAGACTGCCTTGAAGCGAACGAGGACCTCGGCCAGGAAGTCAGTCTAGATAGTTGTCTCTTCTGCCCATGATAGGTCATAAGTGCTCGTTCAATCACGTTACACGCACTTCAACTTGGACTGCTTTGGATGCAACTACGCTCAAAAAAGACATCTAAAAGAGCTCTGCATGATGCTGCCTCGCTATGCGGCATGCCTGATGCCATATGGAGGCATCCTCTCACGAGGTCAAAGCTCTTTCTACCAGTTTCCTGGATATATTCGAGAACAACCCGCTCCACAACGCTGAGTGTGAGTTTGTTTACTGGGCAAGAAGAGTGTTGTTCCCTTCGCTATTCCACTTTTGCATGTCGCCAAGAGCATGTGACTGCGGCCTCGTCACGGCGTGTCTTCTTGTTACTCAATATTGACTGGCGACCGGCGCATGCGGAACATGTTACCAGTGGACGCGCTGGTTACCGCTGACACAGGCGACCAAGAATATTGGGTGAGTGGCTTGATGAAAGTATTGAGCCAAGCGAGCCAAGCCTGACGGACCGTAGCAGCGTTTATGGCTTGAAAGATCAGCCCACCAACGAGAAGCTGGTAACGGAGCTGGGCAGAGCGAAACAAGACACACATTACTGTTGTGTGTGACTAAGCATCGCCGCCACCTGGAAGCGCGTAGCACCGGCGGCGCGGATGTCGCCGTGGCAGATGGCGCTTAATTGGTGCCGTGCACGCTACAGTAGGTAGCTTGAGTCCTACCTCGTCTACTTCCCGCAAAAGGTCCTGGACGATATCGAAAGTAAGGCATGGACATGCTGTCAACTAGCTCCTCTTTGCGGTGTGCTCGGGTAGAGGCGTTGACACTGCCTAGCGGCTCGTGATGCTTGTTGCGCTCGCGTTGAGTATTCGAATGGGTCAGGCTCGTCACATGTCGTATGTGACTTGCCAAGGCTGGACTCAGGAACGCTAATAATAAGAACAATTGAACCGTGCATATTGGTGGACCAACAACTAATTTTCAACAGCTCATCAGCATTCTTGGCGTCTGTATGACTAGGAAGGTAGAAATCTGAAATACAATGTAGCTAGCCGAAGTTGTTAAAAATAACTCTGCAGGTCATTGCTAGGTGCTCCAGCCCGCCCAGCAGATGCGGCAATGTCTACTGAATACAGAGAGTGCCAACCTGAGCAATAGACTTGTCAATGGTAGTAGGCAAAAATGGTTGGGCTTCAAACTTATACGATGGTCGGACGCAATCGAGTAGTATGATCATCATATTTCGTTGCTGGCAGCAAGTGTACGGCGCAGCTGCATAAGCGAGGGAGCCTTCATGCCGTTCATCAGTTACCGATGCCAGCCACGTGCGTTCCTTCGTCCCAGGTTTTGTACCACCGTGCAGGACTTTCTGAATTGGCAAATGAATAAATACAATGGCCTTGAATCCTGACTAATCATCCTTGTACGTCCTCCTGCAGAAACCGAATCGTCACCAAGATGCCGAGTCCAGACAATCTGATCAGCAGATGAGAGGGCTTGGTTCGCTCCATACATTTAAGCTAGTGGGTAGGTAAGCATCGCTGGGCTATCCGTCATCATGGCAAGTAGGGGTAAGCATGTTAGCCCATCCGTATGTATTGTACCAACAGATTGAGTACCGATGTGACATTTCAACTCGCTCTATTGCCCAACATCGTCAGAGTAGACGAGCTGGCGAGACGGGCAAGTGAGAGAGTTGGAACCTTAGGGCGAGGTTCCAGCCCCAGCTTCTCAGCAATATTGTCTACCTACCCATGTGACAACCAATTCACTATTCAGTATTTACTGGAACCTACCGTGAACGCTGGTGAGGCGGTCGAGCCAAATCTCCAGCTGAATGTGTCCCCCTGCATATAAGCAAGGGTGGCTTTCCTCTTAACTGCAACAGGAAAGGGGGTGTTCGCCAGGTCCGTATGTTTGACCTCTACTCCGGAGATTGAGCGACGATGAATATCCACAACGTAGCCGACTAGTTGCGTGTAGGAGCAGATGCTGCCACCTTGCCTGCCATAGTGCGTCGATTATTACTGTTCTCGGAACTGGGGTTTCTGTCATCGTTCACGATCTCGACGATGCTGAGATGGATGCTGTGAATATAGTATATAACTTCATGTTGAGTCGCATCGTCAATTCGAATATGGACTCTTGCTCTCCATCCCTCTCTACCACACTCTCCTTTCAGCCTTCTCTAGCTCTTTCTTCTTCTCCAACATGAAGTTCTCCAGCATCCTTTCCGGCCTGGCCCTGGCCGGTGCCGCCATCGCTGCCCCCAAAGGTGGCTCTAAGAAGCTTCAAACCACCAAGATTGCTGGTGTTGAGGTCGTCTACACCGATATTGTCCAGGCTGCCTTCAAGCAGATTGAGGTTTTCAAGACCTACCAGCCCTACCTCTACAACCACGCCGTCCGCACTTGGCTTTTCGGCGCTGCTGGCTTGAACAACAACGCTACCCTCAAGGCCGAGGTCGACCTTGAGCTCCACGCTGTTGGCTCCATGCTCCACGATCTGGGCTGGGACAGTGAGTATACCCTTCGTCGCTGAGATTCATTCACTTAATGCTAATAACAACCTAGTCCGCCCCAACTCCCCCTGGGTCACTGAGGAATACACCTTCGAGGTTGACTCTGCTCGCTTCGCTGTCCAGTGGGTCAAGGACTGGTGCACGAAGAACAACCGCAAGCAATGGACCGCAGAGCGTCTGGAGAAGCTCTACGACGGTATTATGCTGCAGACTTTCATCGGTGCCCCCGAGTTCAAGAACATCGACACCAAGTGGATTGTTCAGTCCATCACCTTCGAGTTCCCCATTGGCGAGTCCCCTCTCATCCAGAAGCACGACTACGACAACGTCTGGGCGGCCTACTCGAACGCCACCTTCTTCCGCGGTACCAACTTCACCTTCACCAACTGGGCCGTTCAGAAGCCCGAGCCCACCACCAAGACCTTCATCCGTGACTTCGGTGCTGCCTACGTCCAGGGTTACAACGAGTCCCTCGTCGGCCAGCGATTGTTCGACCTCATTAACGGTGGCCTCGCCCTCGAGCTTTACCAGTACGGGTCTGTCCCCTACGTCCAGAAGCTGCCCGCTGGCTGGGACGGTGCTACTCCTTTCGATGCCGCTGCCGCCTAAGCGAACCACTTCGATGGCGCGCTCATTCTTGTGTTGGAGATCTTCTTTCTGTATATAGATTTTGGACGAGGTGGCCATATAGAGGTATAAATATATAATGAATGAGATACCAGTTTCATGAGAGTTGCATATACTTGTCCGCGAAAATCTTTTTTGATGAGATATTGCCTTGTTGAATGAGCATTCTCCTGCTCGCTCGTCGATATTAGGAACGGTATAGGCGAGGTTGAGAGCATCGTGATAGACTGCTACAATAGTTAGAGTGCTTCACGGAAACGAATTTGTCTTTATGCAGATGTTTCACTGTCTGTGGACAGTCTGCTTGCACCCTGAGTATAGACCAAGGATTGAACAGCGTGCTAGTCGCCAAAGACACCGGTGGTCCAACAGCGGGGCGCATTAATGCCTTGAATGCCGAATTGGTTTATGGGCGAATAAGCGGCGATGAAGACATTGAAATGGGCGACTTGTTTGGTTGTCTCTGCGATGAAAGCTAGTAACATTCGAAGTGTCGTCAGACAGTGACCCGGTAAATACAGTGTCACCGGTAGTGGGAATGTACACCCGCAAACCTTAAGTGACTCCCGGGTCGATCTCGGGACGATATCTCTCAGTGCATTAAGGTCTGTGACGCTATGGAACGCTAAACAAGCCCTGGATGTTCCGCACATGCGCATTACCACATATAACATACTGGTTTTGATGGTGGCATAAACCCTCAACAAACACTTTAAGAAACACCTTGATGGCGCATCCGTCCCGTGATAGGTAGCGATGTGGTGTGAAGAGATATAAGCAGGTGTGGGACGAATGGATTGACAGGCTCGCTGCTCAGCCAGGCCTCGTCTGATCTTCTGCTTACTGGGTGCTCGGGCCTTTGTTTCAGACGAGATCGGTGTCACCTGATCAGCTTTCTAGAGGTGCAATTCGATGTTGAGAAGTTAGGATAGAGATATGAAGCACAAAGGTAGGTCGGGTAACACATGAGCTTTTGATGATCTTGCGCTAAACATGACGTCGGTGGTAGCTCACGGAACATGTCCTGAAAGCCGGCGGTTACATTACAGTCTGACTCTTTTTCCGTGTAGCGTCTGGGATCTCGTCGTTATACTTCTGGACAGTCACCAACGATTGTTGCCGACATGAATACTGCATTGGCATATGTACTTGGAAAATTTACGGGAAGTCAGTATCAAACATGGAAAAGGGGGAAAATAGTATCAGGGTGAATATGCCAACCTCGCCTACCGCCACTACGGTAGTTTCATGAAATAGGGGACGGGAACAGTCACGAATGTTTGAACCACAGAACATTTCGACAGCGACGATGCGTTGCCGGTATAATCTCGATCTTAACATATCTTATACCGGATCTCTCTTCGTATATTCCTAGCCACTATACTACACATAATAGAGATCTATCCTCTTTTTTTATACATTTGTTTCGTCAGGGTGGTGGCGCATATAAAAGCAGTCGTTCTGGAAACGGTTCAAGAGTTCAGTATTACTAAACTGTAAGCAAAGGAAGCGAGGAACCAGTCAACCATTATAGCTTAGCAATCATAGTATTCGAGTTAAACAAGCCGACTGAGTAATGATCAACTTTCAAACTCTTTAAAGGCTGAGGCTATATCCAAATTTTTGTTATATGCTATATTACCATAGGCCAGCAGGGTACCCGTAGGGAGCTACTAGCTGTATATATAGATGTGCTGAGTTCTCTCTTCTAAGAGAGGGCTCAAGAATCAAGTAACATTGACCCTTACCCCTACCTACCAGTGACCCTTCCAGACACTCACATCTCAGTATATGCCCCTGGAAACGCAATCCACTAACAGTACTGAGTTATAGAACTCACTTTGCTAGGTCTCTATCACGGAGGTAAGTGATGACTGATTTGCAAACTTTAATAAATGCTGTAAACGCTTACTAAGAAAGGATCATAATGGGATAAGATTTTGACTATTTGCCAGATGATCTAGCGAATAACATAATTATATTTACCTATCTGGCCTTTATATCACACTCCAGAGTGTATACCGAATCCTTAAAGTGGGCAGCCGAATCGATAGACCGTCTCGTGACAGTCTCAACTTATAGTCAAGAAAAACGTAGTCAATTGAGGGGTGGTAATTTGCACAGAAAGCTTAAATTAGTCATGTCTAAAGACAAGTCTCAAGTATTTCCCTTGTTCTTACATACCCCCTCTCTTGTAAACAACTAGGATTTACCACCCCTCCTACTACGGTATAACTTACCAAAATCACAAGCAAAACCAGACAAGGCAAAGGCAATATCTACATTATAAAGGTCTATTGTGCCAGCTCCTCTTGCGAGGGGACATCAATCACACGTCTATCAAAAAGTAACAGATACAAACCATCAGAGCAAAGCTCTCCAAAACATGGAGAAACAGCTTACAACCGTTGCCGAAGTACAGGAGAAAGAGGTTTGGCCGTGAAGAACTGTCTAACAGCATCCCGACAGGACGAAATATAGAACCACAAACCACGTCTATAATAAGCGGTAGGTGTTAGTTCATGACTGCAACCACAGTCTCGAATTTAACATCTCGTCCATGCCAGTCGACTTCAAAGTAGCCTACTGACACAAGATTGATATCGTAGCTGCGCATTATAGCGTTGCTTGTTATCAAAAACAGTGTGCTGGTTCTTCCTGGTTATTTTCTTTTTCTTTGGGAAGCAAAGAGCTCCAGTACCAAGAGTGAGAACTTGCATCGGTCACTAGATTCTAGCACAATCAAGTATCGCAGCAGGAGTTGTTTTTAAACACTGTTAGACCAGTCTATTATACAACTCTCCTTAGCAAGTGTCATCTCTTGCCTGTGTCTAAGACACCTTTTCCGGCTCTATCTTGTAAGCGTCTATTGTAAAAATGTTCGTGGGAATCGTGAAGACACAAGCAACCGATGCCCCTCCGGTCTCAGGGCTGACACTACTAGGAAAGCCTGTAATTCCAGATCTGGTATCGCCCATCGCCTTGTCTAAATGCAAACAAAGAAAACCCAGCAGCTGCGCCGAATCACGTATCCGAGCTGCCCTTGATGATACGGACTGGGCCCGCCCCGATGCGCGGGTGCACCGAAGCGGTAGTCCGCCGTATCCAATATTAGAACCACCACTATTCCTTAGCCATCTCGACTACCCCGTATTGTACAAGGCTTTGGCGTTTACTTGGAGATTTCGACACCGCCGACGGCACCAAGAGCCTTCTTGATGTCACCGTAGATGGCGAACTGACCAGCTGTCAAGGTACCGACCATGAAAAGACGGGCACCGATACCGGCATACGAGCCACGGAAACCGAGCTCCTTGCCGATCTTGACGAGACGGCTGACGGTGCCCTCACCAGGCTCACCCTTGGTCTTGTTGATCTTGGACAACATGGTGTCGGCGGGCTGGGAGACGAGAGCGGCGGCGAAACCAGCGATGAGACCAGATCCCAAGTTGACGGTGGTCTGCATACCATCGGACATGTCCTTCTTGGGGTATCTGTCGAAGATAGCCTCGGCGACCTTCTCGTAGACCGCGAACTTGGCCATGGTGTAAGGAACCCTAAGAGATGTGTCAGCACGGACATGTCTTTATGTGAAATACAGCAATTGGACTTACTGCTTGAACAGGATGGGGCCGAAACCAGCGTAGAAGGCACCGAGGCCTTCCTGCTTGTACATCTTGCTGAAGCCACTAATCAGGCCGTTGGCGTAGGTGGGGTCGGAGACGAGACGGATACGGGTGGCCTCAAGAGGGCAGAGGGCAATGTCGGCGAAGAACTCGGCAGCGGCGGACGAGGCCAAGTAGACACCAGTGCGGTAGTTGGTGGCATTCTCAACACCGACCAAGTTGATGGCCTGCTGCTTGAAGAATTCGTAACCTCCGAACTTGAAAGCGCCCTGGAGGAAGTAACCAGCGAAGGTAGGACCGGCACCGGTCAGAAGGGCACCAGCACCTTCCTTGGCGATGACCTGGCGGAAGCCACCGATCATACCACGGTTGTAGGTTGCGGGGTCAAGCTGGATTCTCGTCTTGACGCTATGGAGTTGACTGTGTTAGCAGATAACTGCAACGATAAGTTGCTCCGGCGATACGGCAGGAGGTAGGTGCCGCGACACAATGCGGATTGGATTGAGATCTCGAACGAAATCAATCAGGGACGAACATACACATCGACGGGGGTCAAACCACCGTGGGTGACGGAACAGCAGACGGCACCAGCAAGGGCGAATCTGGAGTAGAGAGCAAGACCGCTCAACTTCTCGGGGGTGTTGGCGGCAGCCTTGCGGGCCATGGCATCGGCAGCGTCGATGGGAGAGGAAGACATGGCGACGGGAGGATGAGGGTAAAGGGAGAAGAAAAGAGAGGCAGTTAGAGATGAGTGGAGAGTCGGAGGAGTTGTCGACAAAGAAAGAGTCGACGACTGGAGTCCTAGGGATATTAGGTGGGAGAAAGGCTCGACGAGAAGCGAAGCCTGGCGATGGTTCTAATGAAGACGGTGGTGGATGGAGGACGGAGGGAGAAAAGACGTGTTGCGGCTTTTTCGCAGAGCAGACGAGACCTCCAGCTGCGACGATAAAGGGACGGGACGGCTGGGAAGGCAGGGCGCTTGCACTTATTGGGGAATTACAGTGGATCCAGACATGGACTAGTAACCACGATAAGCCGCGCCGAGGGACAGCAAGGTGCGATAAGTGCGCAAAAAATATGCCATCACTGCAACATTAGCAGACTTTTCCGCTGTCCCGATTTGCCCCAAGCCCAGCTCGAATCATGGCCAAGAAGCCACTTGAGTCGCCAATGGCGCAATGACAGTCTATTAACAAGCCCGAGGATCAGCTGTAACTACCTGTACACTTCACTGACTGGACCACGGAGTGCTTTTCTGGCTGGTGATGTCGGCAAACGCATCCATACAGTAAACCGATAAGTCCGCCTCCCCAGCACCCGAACACCTTACGGTTTACCACTGTCGCCCATGAGTAAGGTAAGTGAAGGAATTGGGGGCAAACGATAAACTTTATTTGTTATGTGTGAATCGATTGCTTATGTGGTTCAACCTGTGCTTTGTCTTCTCCATTGGACTCTGGATACATGTACCTATTTCTAGTCTTTTCTCTTTCCTCCCGACAGGCACGGGCTGTTTTTGGGTTCGGTCTAGAAGGGCGGCAGAGTTCGTTTCGGAGATACAGTGACTGAATCAGACTTGCCAGGTGCATTATCTCCGCCACTAATGAGTCGTCCCCGGATTGGCCACATGTCGGTCTCGCCGACTCTGATTTGCTGTCGTCTTTCTACCGGGGCCCTGGCATTCACTGCGGATGATATCAAGCCCCAAATATAGTACCTGACAGAGACATGTCCAGAAATGACATTTGTGTTGCTACTGACAACTCATCCTGTTGGAACTGCTATCACTGTCGAGTGGCTTCGATGAATCCACAAGGTACAGTTCCACGATACCGTGGGGCTCTTTGTGAAGCACAGTCTTAATCCTTTCCCTCGTAAAAATTACTGGCTTCCCCTGTCGTGCCATGCGATCTCGGTCTTGTGAACAATACATTCCAATCTAACATGTTAGAAGGTGGTGTTTCCGGTGCTCTTCAGTGCTGATTCAGAATCGTAACTCGCTATCAAGGTGCGGAGGGCAGTGCCCGTGTCGGTGGATCGGGTCCGGTCGAATGACAGTTTGCAGCGGCACAATGAGCCTATCGGAGCCCCGAGTCTAGACATCATCTAATGACCAGAGACGATTGCGAAAACCGACACTTCTCTTCTAGGCATTGACGGAGACGGCCGTGTCGTAGACCGCTGTATTGAAACTTAACATGTCAGACTCAGGTGCTTCGCCACTAGCCCATCTTCAACTTCCACTGCGGCAAGTCTTAGGAAGACAGACCTTCATTCCAGCTCCCAGCATAGCTTCGTTCACCTCTAAATTCGGAGATGGCTACCCAAAACCGCACTATCTCAAGTCGGATCTTGGAACAACAGCTGTGTACGACATTCCTCCTCGCTCCGGAGAGACGAGACGGAACGTCTTGATCATTCATGGGTTGAACACGCCTGCGCTGGGAATGTGGCCTTTGGCAAAGGCACTGCAAGCTCTGGATCCAGATACTCGCATCGTGCTGTTTGATCTGTGGGGTCATGGTCTATCCTCGACCCCTCTCGTCGCTCACACGCCCCAGATCTTCCACCATCAGATCTTCCAGGTATTGTGCTTCATGAAGTGGACATCTGCGCATTTCCTCGGCTTCTCCTTCGGCGGAGTAACAGCCGTCAAATTCGCGACAGATAACCCCTGGGCTACGGCGTCCGTCGGAATACTGGCGTCTGCGGGCATGATACCTGATCAGATGTTCGGTCAACGCCTGCTGGATCTTTTAGAGGATTCCAAGGGTAGAGAGACCGAAGCGCAAGAGGCCATCTTAGACTTCCTCGAAGGTGGTGAACTTAAGGTACCTGACGACTGGCAAGCTCGAAATAGGTCCGGAGAGGTGGTTCCTGAGGCTTTTCGACAATGGGAACTGGACGAGCACAAGGGCTATCCACATAGTGTTTTAAGCATGTCTCGAAACGGGATTCGTGGCGGCCAAGAGGCTTTTCGTACATTTGCGCAGTCGCCAGTGCACAAGATTGGCGTAGTGGCTGAGTTAGATCCTGTTTGCAGCAAGGAAATGCTCGAGAATATTGGGTGGAGCAATGTCAAGGTGGTTCCTCAGTCTCACCACGGGTTTGTGCGCAGTCACGCGAAGGACGTCGCTCGCATCGTGCATGAGTTCTGGACACAGTGACGATAGCCGACCGTGTACAGTCATGCCTACGATATGGTAGCAACTATATATACATTCTAACTTACATGGTGTAGTTCATATCGTATTGCCCAAGAAATCGAGAGAGTGTTGATACTCGATGCTCTATATCCGTGATACAAACGTCGCCTCGCTCGTATACATGACTGACAGGATAAACCCATAGTCTAGCCAACATTCACATTTTTTGCCGAGGGCCGACCGCTACATTATACAAATATGAATCCAGTTGAATTTTCGGGATTGCCAACAGGGTATAAAGAAATTGCTACCACTGTCGCCACATTCTCCCGCACCAGGTAGTCAACAAAATTACCCGGGCAAACCAAACCAACCTCTTTCCATCGCGGTTTGGTCTATTTGCGTATATCATTGCGTATCTAATCTACACTCCCCGTCTTGTCTCATCTTCGAGTAGCCTCTTCGCCTTGGCGACTCGTAGCTTCACTTGCAACTGGATTGTAGTATACTTTCCAGTCTCCACGTCCGGCTTCTCGTCGTCCAAGTGCTGTAGTAATTACTAGGGGGCAACCCAAATGATGAGACACCGAGCCCCGACGGCACAGGCGATGACGGGCGATGTTCACACAGCCCCTCATCCTATCTAAGTGGACAGCTGCTGAACCACCTCCTACATACAGCCCAACGACCGCTGGTGCATCTTATACCTCAATGTTTTAAAAGTTAACCGACCAAAAGGCAGGCCACGTTACCATCACGGCCTCACACGACCTGTACCAAGACATTGGTAAGAATGAGTGTTTAAGTACCGGAAGTCTATGAAGTCAGCGTTGTATGCTCTGGGATATAACGAAAGCTGCATGCTTGCTTATCAAGAAGCACAAGCTCGTCATCATCTCTGAGTGAGATGACTGCTTGAGCGCCAGAGCTGACGTATTAGACATTCCAATGGGATAGTCATTCGACTAAGGTGTCGAATAGTAAATCTACCAGAATACCGAATTGACGGCGAATAACGGCTCTATATACACACACTTAAAACACCTGGTTCTTCGCGAATAGTCATAAGACGACTCTAATTTGTCACGAGTGCTTCTTTAGTCGTTATTCGATATACTGTGTCTGATGAGAGTCATGTCAGAAACATTATGACCATACTATCGAAATGTTTCTGCCGACTGTAATACGGATAGGCAAATTGTGCATGAATTTCATCGTAACGGTTGTTTCTTGGCGTTTTAGGTCGACCACGGTGGTGAGCTCTTTGGTATTGCGAACAGGAGAAGCAACTGTCCACGGCCGAGCTGCATATAGTCGATGATCTCAAGCTATTTCAGTGCAATTGACCGTTAGGCCTATGCGCAACTTTACCGTCGCGTGAGACCACATACGGCATGCTGTGGGTAATCGACCGAAACTCAGATTGGACGCCATGCTGCGGAACCGACAGAGTGCGGATTGGTTCACATAGTATCGACATAGTTCTTGACCGAGGCTCTTAATACGTGAAAGGGACATGCCAAAAGCCGCATCCGTCAGGATTTCAATTAGCCATGGATCCGGGACTCAGCGTGGGGCGGGGTTTTATACTAAAGTATAATAGTTGTTCATATAGCGAATGTGAAGATGGGATGATTCAGATGTGATTCGAGATGCTCTTTCGACCTTGGACCCGAGCCCTGGCCGATGTTCGCATCAGCGGTTGACCTCGGGATTCAGGCGTTTATACACGACCTGCGTATTGCTAGGGAGGGCGGTATTGCTTTCAGCAGCCTCTGAAGCGAGGCACAGACTGGTATCTATCTTTTGCGACACAAGATTGCAAGTAATTGGATGTTAAGATCAACTTCCCTTGATTTGGTCGCGAACGCCAGGAACTGTTAGTGAACTGCTAATAATTTGATATGATTATACATTTTGCCCACAGCGAAGGCTGGAGTCAGCTTAGCCCCAGTCACCTGTTTCTGGTTGTTGTTTCAAGTTACAATTCACCAACTAATCGTGCTCCGCCCCACCTATGGTTCAGGTTCGGGGGACCGACCAATGGTGGTGGTCGGTCCCCCGAACCTGAACCATAGGTGGGGCGGAGCACGATTAGGGGCTTTGTTGCATGCGAGGATGCTATCTTGTTCCCCTTCTCAACTCAGTACCTAGTCTGGTACTCTGGGTATTCATCGCATACCTCAGTCTACGAATATCGCTCATCAAGACCACTCAGCGTTTCTCATCATACTTATGCAGTCTACAAATTATCCATCATTTGATTCATTGATCATCAACGGACGGCTTCTTGGAGGCGATGTGCAGCTCGATTGACCAACTGCCTAGTGGAGACGTGTCTGAGACGTGTTTGAACAGGGTGTTTGTACCCTAGGCGTCGCGGGATGACCCTGTTCAGGACCGCCAAGGCGAAACATCGACAGTTACAGTACCCCAGATTGTGCCAATTCTCAAACAGTGGTACCGGGGCGCCGTGATGGTGATCCACATACTCCTTTACTTCAGCAATAAAGGCACAAGATGTGCATTCTTAACGTTATCTGGAGATTTTGGTTTCTTTTCGTCTCCGGATCTACAGGCCGTTGTGGTTCTCTAATCAAATATTCTTCTTTCCCATTCCATTCTTTCGCAGCCGGTCTGCATTCCGTGTAGATCACGATGGATTCTCAAAAGCTCAAATATGAAGCCGACTCAAGTTCCCGATCTAGCACCGAGGTCGAGTCTTTAATGGGTGACACCAATGCGAAGTTATGGCACGACGTTGAGCTCAATGACCCGATGCGGCAGACTAAAAAAGAGGCGCTTGTCACGGTGATCAAATCATACAGGTCCATCTTAGACACCGCATTATTATTCATCATTGCTGCGTTGTTGGTGCGCGATCAGTTGAGAGCGCCTGCCGTCTTGCGAGACCCGAATCCCTGGCAGTTTGGTCAAGATTTCACTGGAGTTGGCCCCAAATGTCTGTATACGGAACCTTGTGAAGAGCGCGCGAATTGGCATCCAGTACTGATTGACTTAATAGTCTCGTCAAAAATCACTACATTTGTTCGAGACGAATCCTACGCACCAAACAACACAGCGGATTTCTTCACCAACGAAACGCTCCAGCAATGGAACGAGTTGATGCCAGGTATGTTTGAGCTGCTATCGGAATAAGCTTGATTATTGACAACTTGTAGTTGGCATGGGCTTTGTCTGGGTTAACGATACAGAGAAGTATCATGATCTACCGACGCCAATCATGTGGCCGGAGAAGACCGTCTTCACGACTTCTGCAACTCACCAGTTGCACTGTCTCGTGAGCAACCCTTACCCTCGAGTATTCATGACATACGCTGAAGTTGAACAGTTTGCCATCGTACAAACATACTCTGGGTTGAGCTCAGGCCACGAAATCCCTGATGACCACCATTGGCACATGATCCATTGTTTCGATTATATGCGCCAAGCCATCATGTGCAGCGCCGACATGGCATTGGAAGGGTTGGAGACAACATTCCCCGACCACAATGGTGGTTCCGACGGATGGGATTCCAAGCATGGTGTGTATTACTCTGTCCTGTCGCGACCTGCTTATGTCACTGGTAGCTAACGTGCATTCTAGTTTGCAAGGACTGGAGCCAGGTCAAATCGTACCTAGAGAGCGTACGCGCATATGACGATCAATTGATCTATTAGTCTTGAGTGGTGGGAAGACAAGAAATTTAACTATTAGGTAGTTTCATGGTCAGCTGCCTTATAACACGTCATATGGACACCCCAAACTAAATACATTCGAATTCTACGCACCGCCAGTCGTGCAAGATCTGAATATAATGATTATTCGAATTCAGCACCTGTCGTTAATTAGGTGAATTGCGCGCTTCTGTTGTATTTTACCTAGAGGCAATGGCCAAATGGCTGGTGTATTCAGCTCTGCTTTGAGCCTCCGCTCAGCAACACCCTTTTCTTCAGCTGATTCCCCCCTGGGCTAGTTCCCATTCAACAGAAATGGGGAACCACACGGCTAACAGTCAACGGTGGACTACAGGGGACTATCGGTGATCTCGTCGATGTAAAGGGCTTTTGCCCCTTGATTGAGAATGGAGCTGTGGCTTGGGAGTAGTTTCAGACCAACGTTCAGTCAACAGAGATGTTCTCTGGTCGAATAGGAAAATATTGGCGAATTGGAAACTCTGCCCCGATAAGATGAACACGCTGTCGGACCAAACCGGCACTAAGATCGACCCCGGCTTCGTTGACGACAAAGACGTGCCGGAGTCTCACTACAACGGCACTACACTCTTCATCTCAGGAGTAGATGGCTTATTTGTGACGACAAGTAGCAAGCCCGTTGCGCCGTGGATGTGGCGCGGCGATAAAAGGCTTGATCGGTGAACGAACACTGCGCCAGATCTGCATGCGAGGCACACACAACTCAGGTACTGGACGGATCACACGCTTCGGAACGCCTAACAGCGCCATGAGGTGTTAGTACGATTGTGTGTGGGATCAGCTGCGGCTAGAAGTGCGATTTTTTGATATTAAACCTTGCTGGTCAAAGAGCGGCGGCTACGCCACAGGGCAGTCTCGGAAAATGATACCGGTCTCCCACGGGGAAGAAGGTCTTCGGTGGCAGTGGCAGCCGATCGCAGATATTGCCAATAACGTGAACGACTGTACGTACAACAATGCTGGGGTTGTCATACTTAACAGTAGTCATGATCAAAACCTAAACAATGGTGTCGTATCTTGGCCAAGCTCATGGTGGTCCGACTCTTGCGATACAAGCTGGATAGACTCACACATATTTTGCACGGATGGCAATAAAGATCTGTCAAGCATGAGGCTTAACGAATTCATCGGATAAGGTCGTGCTGCAGCCATTGTCAGATTCGCCTTCAAGAGGAGCGAGGGGTACTTGGGGCGCAAAAAGGCAAGGGCTATTACTACGCCGACAGTTTCCCTCTATTCAATCAGTACGCCGATAACATGAAGCCTTCGGAGGTTGTAAAGCACCAGCTGGGCAAGCTGGACGAGCAGCGTTCTGATCCGAAGCGCCAGATGTTTATCCTGAGCTAGGCTCAGACACAGAAGACGTTTGGTGATGTTGCCGGCAGTCTTGCCAAGGAGGGTAACTCCATGACAACACTGGGAAAGTGGGCAATGACACCTAGGGTAGGGTATGATTGGTCCCTAACACGTCGAGTAAGGTTGATCCAAATGTTTTGCCCCTAGATGGCGTCGATACCACGCAGAGTGTTGCGGCTGCCATTGCAGTTAATCTGAGGGCACAGCCGTAAATAGGAGAGGCTAGAGATCGAGATCGAGTGCAGTTTGAGCGTAATCATGTGTTCTTTCTCCTTCTAAGTTGTCATCTCCGGACGTACTTGCTCTTAACTTGGTGTGGCTCTATAAAGCATATAGTGGTTTTGGAGGCTGTCGATAGAAAGTTATAAATTCACTGGCGATCCACGGTGTTTGAACAGTGAAGTACAAATGACTATGTAAACTTATCATAGCAGCTGAAGTACTCAAGAAATCGCGTATACACAGAATCCCCGAGTTCTTCCAGCGTGCTCGATATTGCCTTCCTGGGGTTTCCAATATAGTTTTGAGGCTTGACCAGGGATTCGGCAGCATAGGGCGGGCAGCATATGATTTGTTAAAAGTTTGACATTGTATGGTTGATGATTGTATGCAATTTTATGCACGATCACTTTGCCGAGCGGGTTTGGGACTCAAGCAATAAACATTGGTTAAGGAATTTGTCATTTTGCCTCTTGAAAAAGATCAGCCCTCAGAGAGAGTGACCTCGGATTATCCCGGCGGAGGGTTAAAGGCAGCTTAGAAGAAAGGTCGGCCAAGCAGGCGTGAGTTATCGTTCGTTATCGAGCTTTCTGAAGAATTGAATGCAAATGACGAGAACGCTCCACGACTCGTATTGTTCGATACGCTGTGTTTCATCGCTTCGGTTTCGCGGGAAGTGAGCCCGAACGACAGTACTCGAGCGTTCCTTGAGCTGATCGTCTTCGTAGACCTTTCACCTTACAGTGCAAAAGGCCTCAGCAACCTGCTCTTGCAAACTATGCAATTTTGGCATAATGTGCTTATGTATCTACTTATTGAATAGTTTTAGAGCATGGACATGACGGGAGTGCCGTCAGTTTCGTAAATTCTCAACGTTGGTGCAATCACACACACATATCTAACAATGGCCCCGCTTCAGCTGTTGTACGAAAGTGAATCCGACTGATTACCTAGGTAATTGAACGACGATCTTCCGCCTCTCGTGTATGTATGGGTTGGTATACTAGGAATACCGTAGTTCCCTGGGGCATTAGATAATCAGAAATTGAATGAGAAATTGCATGACCATCTGAAGCAAAAGCAAACGTTGTGCTACCAGTACTCGCGGACTTATAAAGAGATCAAGTGTTTTGAACGGGGCATACCTATCGGGTATGTAGGTTGTTTTCATTCTTTGGGCTTCCATAAAACTTGACACAATCACAATGTCCCACAAGCTTCTAGAAGAGAACGTGCCTATCTGCAGGCAATGAGGCTGACGCCGATCTATTGGGCTGCATCAACTTAGTCGCGGACAACGACCCCGACGCGAGGCTCAGAATGGGGTCCAAGATAGCGTTTGTGTTGGTTGTCGGGTCTAACTTTGTTAGAACTCTTAAGACTCAAGCCGACTCTTGGTGCAAAGGAAGTCTCTACTGAAGCTTGCCTCGAGACCTATCTTTCAGAGAGAAATGACAGATGAATGGCTTTGTTTGTGGCAGTCTTGCTATCGCTGTGACGATTCACGAGTACAACACAGCCTGTGAGACGCTCTGGATCTACTCGAGCGCTCTTTGCGCGACGATCGTGTAGAGAAGAACAGGACAACACCTTTTACTGCTCGGCCCTATTGCGGTCGGTGTGTCGATAGCCCGAACGACCGCGAGACGGCTCACACTCTCGAGCATGTTGGCCTCTGTCGGGCTTGGCGGCTCTTTAGCTTGGAGAGATCCCCAGCTCCCACCCCGCAAAGAGGTTAGAGAACGGAGCATCTCCCCAGGTTCCCCAGTCTTAGCGCGTAGGCGGAACGTTTCCTGTTATTCCTTCCACTGTCTTCATCTCAGCTTTGCCAAACAGGAGGTATAATAAAAGCGCAGAACGGGTAACAGATACGGGACAAACAGTGTCTGGGATAGACACGGTTCGGCAAAGCTGCAGCGAGCCAGCAAGTGGCAAGGAACTTGGGTCGAGACTCGAAGAGGAACTTGTCGTTGTTTGGTTGTGTCGCCATCCTGTTGATGGGGTCGGGACAAGAAGAACAGCCATTTGTAGACTAAAGGGGCATGCAGAGACAGGGACACACATGTACGAAGTCAAGTGCGAAGTGCGAGCGCACACGTAATAAAAATCGCGCCGTCACGGTGCAGCTAACCTGATCACCCCATTGCGATCCGAGACGAGTATTCCCCATGTTGCCATTTGTATAACACCGCGCTGCATCTCCCCTCTCACTCTCCGCTTCAACACTTTGCTGATGGATTGGAAAACCTTTGCGCCAAGTGTCTCGCCGCCATCAAACGATAGGTAGACACTAGACACCCTCCAATCCCCAACCAGCGTTACGAATAAGTCTAGACAAGACTATTACTAGCTTAGTTTCTCTTGTGTTCGCATTGCAGCTTGGAAAGGTTGCTGCGATGGGCGCAAAGACTTTCCTCGAGCGGCGCTCGCTCAAGGCCAAGGATGATAGACGAACCAAGGCATCTGAACTCACCCTTCGCCAGTCACTTTTACCAATTGCCTTGGTGACGATATTGTTCTTTCTCTGGGGTTTCTCCTACGGTCTTCTTGACACTCTGAACGTGAGTTGCTTCATTCGTCCTTTACACAAGCGGCCGAACGCCACCAAACCTGCAGGAACCACTTGCGCATGGCACATAGCACACATCGGGACCTTATTCTAGCTTTGATGCCTCTGACAAGCATTGTAGAAAAAATTCCAAAATGCCCTCGACATCACCAAGTCGCGTTCTGCTGGTCTTCAGGGTGCCTACTTCGGGTTCGTTTGACTCATCCCCATCGGCCGCCTTGCATCTCGAACTAACCCGACACCAAGCGCATACCCGCTCGCTTCTCTCGGCCATGCCAATTGGATCCTGAGACACTACGGCTACAGAGCCACCTTCATCTGGGGTTTGGTTCTATACGGTAAGTGCTAGCATCTATGTCATTTCATTGACAGTGACTTTACTCAACTCTTGTGCTGTAGGTATCGGTGCGTTCGTTGCGATCCCTGCTATCAAGGCAGAGTCGTTTGGTGGCTTCGTTGGCGCTATTTTCATTATCGGCAATGGCCTCGGCTCCCTTGAGACGGCGGCGAACCCATACATTACCGGTAGGTTGGCCATTCTTGAGGTTCATACACGGATTGCTTCGCATGTTCTGACCATGTAAAACCTCAGTCTGCGGCCCTCCTAAATACTCCGAAATCCGTATCAACATCTCTCAAGCCTTCAATGGAATCGGCACCGTCATTGCTCCTGTTTTGGGCTCTTACGTCTTCTTCAAATTCGACGATGATGCCGCCCTCCAGAACGTTCAATGGGTCTACGTCGCGATTGGCATATTCGTACTTGCTCTTGCATTTGTGTTCTGGCTGTCGACGATCCCTGAGATCACAGATGCCGACATGGCTTTCCAGGCCTCTGTAACACACGCCAATGCCGATGACAAGCCCTTTTGGAAGCAGTACCGTCTTTTCCACGCCGCCGCGGCTCAATTCTGCTATACAGGCGCGCAAGTTGCAATCGCCTCGTACTTCATCAACTACGTTCGAGATACTCAGCCCCTCTCTACTGATGCGAGTGCCGCTCGCTTCCTCTCTGGAGCGCAGGGTGGCTTCGCAGCAGGGCGGTTTTTCGGCTCGTTTTTGATGAACTATGTTCGACCGCGCAAAGTCTTCCTCGTGTTTCTGACACTTTGTATCATTTTCATCGGCCCCACCATTTCGGCGCATGGCTGGACAGGAATGTCACTCCTCTACGTAGTTCTATTCTTCGAGTCTATCATCTTCCCTACCATCGTTGCCCTCGGCATGCGTGGCCTCGGCAGGCATAGCAAGAGGGGTTCGGGATTCATCGTTGCGGGTGTTTCGGGTGGCGCAGTTGTCCCGCCACTGACGGGTGTTGCTGCAGATATACACGGAACCGCCTTAGCGATGGTGGTCCCCTTGGTGTTCTTCATTGCTGCCTTGTCCTACCCCGTTTGCGTCAACTTCGTGGCCGCTTACCGCATTCCGGCCGATAAGTTTTCAGAGACTGAGGTTGGTCTAACTAACAACCCTGACGCCGTTGACGAGGAACGGGCCAACTCCGATGTGGTTGCGGACGAGAAACTCGCTGTCAGCGATGAACATCATGATGGAAACCTCACTAAAGAGGTTTCCTAATTTTATGAGACAAATAACGGCAAATATCCAAATGCCCTAGCACCTAGGAAATACATACTGTTGGGCTTAATCCAGACCATGCATACCCGGGTATATTCGGCTGTGTTTTCCTGTGTCATGAGTGTGACGTATCAATCAATTGTGCCAAGATTGCAAAGAGAGCCATGTGTCTATGTGTCTATGATTCCAACTTAATAACTTTGCGGTCGGGTTCTCTCGTGACTTTGTCATGGGCAACTGATAGCGGCTCCAGAGGATTTATGGCGACGATCATTTCGGAAAAGCGTGGCTTGATTTTTGACCTTTATAAGTTTGAAATGTATGAAAACATAGGTACTGTGAATCATCGTACAGTATTCGTAGAATTGAAATAATCTGCTTGCCCGGCGAACAGTTGCTTTCCAACATATCGCAATCACCAACACCCCCTTACTGCACATGGTCATGCCCCACGCCTCTGCAGCCATCTTCGCAGCCTGCCGCGGAATGGTGGTGGACCACCGGGGAAGGGAAAGCCCGGCGGAGGCGGGAAGCCAGTCCCGTTGAATCCAGGAGGCAGAGTGAAATTAAATCCAGGATTCAATGAGACCCCGCCTCCTTCGTAGTACTGAGCCGCGGGCCTACGAGCAGCCGTTACATTGGCAGCCGTGTTGACGAACACAGTAATGAAAGCAAGCAGTCCATCCTCGAGAGAATTTCCGAGACGCACGTAGTCGACAAAGGGGTCGTAGTCTACTGTTGCGCCTGCAACGTCGATGAAATCTTTCTCATTGGGAGTGATCGCGACCTTGTTGGTGTTGTAAGGTGCGAGCGCTTCTACTTCAGCGATCAACTCTTGGTCGAAGAACAGTTGTCCAATGTGTGATGGCGTGCCGCTGTTGGTTACGTAGGTCTTGTTTTTGAGCAAGGTGGCATTGTTGGTCTAGTAGGTGAAAAGGTGCTGCGTCAGTTATTTTTCTCGAGTTTCCCCTGCGGGGCCCTAGACTTTAAGACAAAGGACTGTTTTTTGATATATGACAGGTCAGATATGACTTACTATAAAGAAGTCAGTATGCCTTAGAAAAGTAGTTAAAAAATAACTCGCGTGGGATCTTTCTATACTTGCCAGTGATTAAATGAATATGTGTGGCTCGGCCCGGATAGTGACCTGGGAAAATCGTATCAAACTGCACTGTGCCATCTTCGTCTGTCGACTGGACACCTCGCAAGTAAGTTGTGTTTAGCCCGCCTTGGCCACCGGACGCGACTCCTGAATAGACACCAGTCGAGTTGCAAGCCCACTACAGCAGATAGCGTAAGTGATTCTCCTAGAAAGGGCTAAGAATGAAGCTGGGTCTACTCACAATATCGACGAGAGTGCCTGCTGGGATGGGCTCACAAGTTTCAATGTCAATAAATTGAAGATCAAGATGCAGAGGCACGCCGGGCTCGTCGTCCGTGACGTCGCTCTGTGGTATGAGGGGTTAGTGAGTTGATGTATGATGCTAGTCGTCGCGACTCGTCTATCTCAAAAAGGCAGGGAAGCTCATAAGCTTACTCTGATCAGTTCACCACCAACAAAGTAGGGCCCAAGATCGCTCTCAGGAACAAGAGCACAAGTAGAGTTTGAGTCGAAGATTGTCCCAAGAGGTGTGCCGAGTCCAAAACCAAGGCTAGAGACATCATGGTCGACACCTGCCCACTTGTTGAAGCCCGGCTGGTCGCGCTTGGACTTGATGTTGTCTAAGGTGACTATTAGCTAGTCATGGTGGTTGTCGAAAGCTCGCAAAACTTACGACTAGCGATCCCTCTCTTTTGTCGAAGCGTGTCGGCGGCAATGGCGCGGCGAGTCACGGATCGTGCCTTTAGAGCCGTAGTTCCGGGAGCTGCTGCACAGCTGTTAATGGCACGACGAGCAACGGGGAGAGAGGCCCTAAGAGCATCTAATTCCCGCTTCAGCTTCGTGTTAGACTCTCCGGGATGAGAGACGACAAGTCCAGTGAAGATCGTGACAGCCAGATAGGCCGTTAAGCAAATTGTGTTGACCATTTTTGCTATGTGTGCAATTGAAACCACGAGCCAAATCCCCAACAACTCAAGACCCAAAAACTAGACATAGTCTGGGCATTGCGACACTACCGCCTTTTTAAACGCAGCCTCGCTTCTTTATCTCTATAACGTAGTAACAAGTCGCCGCATGTTGACTATTAACATTGCTTGCGCGTTCCTGCGTCGCGGCTAATACGGCTAAGCGACCTAGGGAATTGTGGTCTGCGTAGCCCTCGTCTATAAAGTCTGGGCGTTATTGGGGATTGATGGCAAAAGCCGGCAAAAGTTTGGTTTCGAAATTCGAGTGATTGAGGCTATTCGAGTTGGAGGCTACCGCAGGCGTCTGAGCATGTTCGATTTTCATGTCGTATAACACACAGGACATATTGACCACTGCAGGAATTCTCTGTTTCTTTCGAAGTCGCAAGCGGACACGTAAATCGGTAGAAGAGCCTTGCACTTTGGGCACAAAGAAATGGCACGGTCATACTCAACTTGCTGTCGTTCTTGAATGATCTCCAAAACACTGTGCATGATACGCGGTCTGACAGATCCGGGCAATCGGGAGTTACTGTCGGCAGCAGGCCATAACCCTTCGATATTTCATGATGATTTCTTCGCCCAAGATGTCATCGCTACACCTACTATACCTCGTTTACGGGGAGGACCCTGCGTCCAATCCGTCCAATGTGTAGCGTGGTTCAATGAACGACAGCCGATCACTGTCGGCCCGAACGCATGCCACCATACATGGATGTTTGCTTCCATCGTCTTGCAACAGCCGTTTCAGTGGCAGGTAAATGTTTAGTAGGATATTGCCATGTTGATGCTTTCTTAGATTAAACCCAATATGATATGTGCAGTTGTCACTACATGTTATGCCATCTTTCCAAGAACGTAGGGGTGGCCAGCCGACAGACCACCGTCTACACACCATGCCTGGCCATTCACATATGAGGCTTCGTCGCTTCCTAGAAATAGGGCGACACGGGCGACCTCATCGGCTACAGCCGCTCTCTTCAGAGGGTTCAGTTGGCCAAGCTTTTTTTCCGTTCCGCGAGCCCGCGCCGAGTCAAATGTTGGTGCCGTCATCCCGGTCTCGATTAAGCCTGGGCAGATGGCATTGACCCGGATGCCAGTCCCTGAAAGCTGGTATGAGATTGACTGTGCCAGCGAAACAACAGCGGCCTTGGAGGCAGAATAGGGTGTAGACCCAGCGTTGGACCGTATCCCGGCCACCGAAGCTGTTCCAATGATGCTGCCCGAGGATGCTGGCTTCTCTGTGGACGTCTTCATCATGGCGGGTGCGGCGTACTTGGCAGCAAGGAAAACACTTTGCAACGTGTTAGATCGGATTTGAGCATTGTACCCAGTGTATGCAAACAAACCTAGCAGTATTTGTCTCCATGACCGCCATAAAGTCTTCCTTGCTGATGTCGTTGAACATGGCATGTGGCCCAACAACACCAGCATTTGCGAAGAACACATCCAATCGTTTGTAGGTCTGCACGGCGTGGTCGACCACGGCTTTGACTGCGGTCTCGTCGGCGGCATCGAATCGACGCACGTGAATGTCGACGCTGGGATACAGCGATGTGATTTCGCGCTTGTGAGATTCGAGGTTCTCAGCGTCGTAGTCGCAGAGATAGACGGCTTTAGCACCGCTCTCGGCAAATGCGTGTGCCGCTGCTCGACCAATTCCCAGAACCGAGTTCGTGCCTAGTCACCGGGTAGACAAACATCAGCCTTCTCGTTACCACGGAAGGGAAGCTTTCGGCAGGAAAGGCCTACCGGTGATGATGACGACTTTGCCTTGGGCTCGCAGGCCGTTGGATGGGCCGGCGATTTTCTTGATGGCTGGGAGACCTTGGACGCTTTGGCGCGGGGAGAGCTGGTTCCCTATCGCGGCAATTCGTTGCTTCGCCGCGTCCGACATATTGCCCTGGATTGCCTCTCTGCCCGTTGGCTCGATACACTCTGGCTCTGGAGTGTCTTCGCAGAGCGTGTTGTGTTATTCTCTCGGTAAACCCATCTCCCTCAATTGACCTCAGCTCCTGCGTGGCCTGCGTGCATTTGGCAGGTGGAGAGATGCTTCCCCGGTCTACCCCAGAAGAACCGAGGCCTACAGTAGGTATGAAGTGCTCTGCAGGGGTCATGCACAGCTGGGGACTCATTGGTGTTAGTGCTCGGCGTTCTCCGTTACCGCCTGTGATACCACCACCGACTTCAGAGATCTTGCAGGAGATTCGAGAGATTACTCGCAGCACAATAACAAGTGCTGCATTGCTAGCTTCAATCCCCCAATCAAAGACTGCTGCTTATAAGTAGTAGTTCGTAGGTAGTCCTCCCCTACCTCTGCCAAACTCCCATGCACTCATACCATACGGAGCCAGTGGTCGCTAACCTCAATATAGTACCTAGACTACTTGACGTACCGAGGTACCTACGGTAGGTAAGTGAGAGTCTGAACCTGAAGGCCACGTCTCGGCCACGTGCTTGGGGACATCAAATCCTACAGGTGCTCTTTCTTCACCGCAGAATATCAGACAAGATCAAGTCAATTTCAAGCCAAGATTTGTTTGATAAGAAGCGTTCTGACGAGGACACGACCATACTGAGGTACCTAAGGTAGGCACTAGGTATGTTGAGGCTTCGGCGTTAGTGCAGGTCTTACCCTCGATTCAAAAGCCGAGAGTACGAGGTAGGCATGTTTATTGTTGTGGCTTGCTAGAGTGCCCCAAATGCTCTCGAGGGCATGCTTCTAGAAACATACCTCCCTTTCGAGCATTCAACGCACTGCCGGTCTTCCGGCGTCACAAAATATACCGACGTAGCTGCGCGTCCAGTCGCTCCTCGAGCCATTGTTTTGGATAGAGGAACATGTCGAAACACCACATAATTCCGCCAATCCCGGCCGTCGTCGCCCGGCCCTTGATCTGAGCTCCACGCCGATCCCTAAGCGGCGAACCGGACTCTCTCTGCCTCCAGTATTGACAACGTGCTTCTATGCGCTGTGTGGTGCAGTAGTATGTATGTCTCGACAGAACTTGTTCCGCTCATCGCATTGGGATGGATCTCGCCGGATCGCCTATACTCGTTCAGGATGCCAAAGCCGTGATGGGAAGACCACAATGCTACGGTAGAATATCCAACCAAGGAAAATTTTCCATCCGGAACAAAACACTGCCGTCATCGCTCGCAACGATGGCCATGCTCGTTGAACATGCCCCTATACCGATGGATGGGATTCGGGCATAAAATGAGTGAATCCTGCAACATACTCACAGGATAGACCCTCACCATCGCTGCACATCTTGACTCAACAACAACTCGCTCGAAATGAAAGCTTTCTTCCTCTGGACAACGTTGGCTGGTCTTGCCTTAGCGTCACCCGCGCCTGTGACCACACTGGAGGAGCGGGCGACAACTTTCTGCGGCCAATGGGACTCTACGACATCGGGCTCATACATCTTGTACAATGACCTATGGGGCATGAGCAGTGGCACTGGCAGCCAGTGCACGACCTTGACCAGCGTGTCGGGCAATACCATATCGTGGTCGACGTCGTGGTCGTGGTCCGGCGGCTCTTCCAGCGTCAAGTCGTTCGCAAACGCCGTGTACCAGGGAGGCGCAAAACAGATATCTGCAATCTCGACGATTCCGACAACTTGGAAGTACACGTAAGTTGCGGGCCACTTGTTTCATGTATAAGCACTTGAACTGGGCGATGTCTGTCGGGGGCGTGCTTAACTAACGCTGGCGTGTATAGCTATACCGGCAGCAGCCTCGTTGCCAACGTGGCTTATGACTTGTTCACCTCGTCGACATCGTCTGGGTCGTCCGAGTACGAGATCATGGTCTGGCTCGCAGCGCTAGGTGGTGCAGGCCCTATATCGTCGACGGGCAGCCCGATCGCCACGACAACTATCGCCGGAGTCTCATGGAATTTGTACTATGGACTGAACGGTTCGATGAAGGTCTACAGTTTCGTCGCCTCATCCCAAGTGACCAGTTTCAGTGGCGATTTGAAACTCTTCCTCACCTATCTGTCTTCTAACCAGGGTTTGTCGACAAGTCAATATCTGACAAGTATGGGTGCTGGCACAGAACCATTCACCGGTTCCAATGCCGTCCTGACTTCGACATACTCGGCGTCTTACTAAATAGCGAATTAGCTATTCGACATCACCGAGACACGGTTCATCTGCTTTCTAGTCTTGGTAACATCTCTCCGCCCTGTCGAGAAATGAAGGTCGCACTTGTTTGAACTTATGGGGGATGCATCGATACTTCGTTGCACCGGCATTCCGGTACTTATATAACGTCGGTCACGCTGCAAGGAGGTAGCGAGGTGGAATGTATGCGCAGACGTATAGCAACGGTAGCCCAATTCTGGATGCGTCTCTAGTCTCTTTTGGTGCTACCATAAATGATCCACTGACATGTTGTATGTCCTGGACAACACTTTCAACTAAAATGTGATCTACGTACGTTGCTTTATTATCACTTCTTGCATACTCCTCCATTAACATCGCCAGAATTGATTGAAGTAACTCGTGCGACCTTGGGGGGCCGCCCAGAGGCTGCACGATTCCAGCATGGTGGTCATAGAAAGCTTTGACCCTAAAGCTTCGCAAGGAGGTATCAGTAGGTCGTGGCACATCGAGCTCATACAAATTCTCTTTGTGCGATAGCTGAGGGCTGTGACCCGTATGCTCGGCTCGGTGTCGCCAACCACCCCAGATCTCTTTGAACTGTAGCCACCTGGCGTTGGTATTTTCTTTGTCTTATTGTTCCACAATCACTTGCCAAGCATATGTCCAGGCAGGTCGTGGACAACGGTAAAGCGATACTATAGTTGAGTACTGCGTTTATGAATTCTAGGACCTCTTTCAACCCAACTGAGGTGGCAATATCACCTTGACATGTCATCACAGGGTAAGTATAGTCGGCGAGTTATCCAGAAACTCTCTTTAATATGTATTTGAATAGTTACCAGTTGTTTTTAGGTCGAAAAAGACTGTGTATTCTGTTTTGCATTCATAGCCTATCACGATGCTACATTCTTTCGATAGCTGCCAACACACGATGTCGTGAACCAAGGTGCGAAAGCCAAATTAAGGACACGATACGAATCTTTATATAATAATGTGTCACAACCACTAATGGCACTGGGTCAAAATGCGTATGACTGAGACTAATACCATATGACTCATTATACTATGCAGGAGGCCTTCTGTCAACAAAGGATCGGACGATGCAAATGTTGGGTGTACGTGTTGCCAAAGTTGTTGGCCACTCTATACGAGTCCATATGCCCTTGTGTAGTACTTGCACTCATCTGATCCCGACTGGAATGCACTTTGGCGTGGCTCATTGGCTCTGACCATGCTCGCCACCATGGACATGTCGGGTACTGCAAGTACAAGAACCAAGCATTCACATGATTAAAGCCTCGGGCAGCCGATAGATATTGCACATCAGCCTCTCAGCGGATCACCTGAATCACAAGTGTCTAACATGATCGCATCCTCGGAATCTGTCTGGATCAGCAATGCGGCTGAATGCCAGCCCACATGAAGGACTTTTTAAAAATTCGAGGGCTTCTCATGGACACGACGGGTCACGTACCTTACACATTGCCCTTGTGCGTGGATGGCAAAAGGACATACAAACAAGTTTAAACATACAAAAACAGGAAAACGCGATCAAACACATTCAACAGACTGTAACACACATGGTCATGAATTACAGAATTTGCCGTCGGTGTATCGTAGCTTAGCCCGATCCTCCGGAATTGACAGCTCTGTTAGCCAGTAGCCCAACATAGGCGACGTTGCAAGCCTGTTTTTTGCCTTTCGGGCACACAAGACTATTGAACGTGACGACAGTGCCACTTCGAGAGAATCGTACAAGGAAGATCAACTCATTTCATAGCCCGGTCCATTTTCTATATAAAGGGCTTTCCATACTCTGATGTGAAAATCTTTACTCGCAGGACATACAGCATATAAAACATCGCCTCGAGTTACTTCACACGATAATGGAAACGTAACTCGCAGAGTATAAGCAATCATCGACTCGGCCTTATTGCTGCTGAGTCTGCCTTCAACCATGCTCGGGAGAAAGGAGGCGTTCAACTATTGAAGAGCAGGCGCGCAGAATCTCGTGGATTTACGCGCAGGGCAAAGTTCCAGGATCATACTAGCTACCATTCACGACGCATTTATTCTCGAGTCTCAACATATTAAATTATAACGACATGACCGATCCCAAGAAAAACTCATCTAACCATGGATCTTCAACGAAGAGACAGTATCACTCGAGACCCGAATCTTCATCGGAGAAACAGCATCACTCGAAGCCCGAATCTTCATCAAAAAAACAGCATCACTCGGAGCCCGAATCTTCATCGAAAAGACAGCCTCACTCGAAGCCCGAATCTTCATCAAAAAAACAGCCTCACTCGAAACATGGAGACCGCGAAGATCCAGGCTCCCAACAGCACCGTACTGAAAGTGCAGGAGCCTCACCTCATAAGAAACTGTCTGAACAAGAGAAGCAGAAGCAACTGGAGACTAGAGCTATCTTGCGAGAAGACAAGCGGAGAGATCTCAAACTTCCCAGAACCGTAGATCCAAATTACTGTCATCCGGAGGCTATTTATTCAGAGAAACCCAAGGCTTCCCCATTGCCCCCTTCAGGTCCATCGTATGGACCGCCAAAATCCCACGAATTCCAAGTAGGTGATTGGGTGGGAATTCCTGCCGACCAGCGAAGCGAGAGCAGCATTTCTATTGAAGCAAATAGGAAGAACAGGGCATTCAACGGCCAGTACCTCGCTCCGGCACATCATCATCCAGACCCAAACAATATAAAGAATTTTGTTCGTCCTGAGTGGGATAAACCCGGCGGCTTCAAGGCTGGCGTAAGCGATCATGTGCCTTTCGACCACAAGCCTCCGTCGGAAACATTCATCACCGAAGTTACGCACGCAACTTTTGCGGAAAAACGGATCGATTCACAAGACGACCTATCGATGACCCAAGCAACCCAAACCGAAACATGGCTGATGACAGACTCGTTGTCGATTGTGAAGCCGGATGACCTTGCCCGGAGAGATAGAACAGTTACGAGGCAGGCACAGGGTACCGAGAGACAGAATTCCGGTGAAGCTCAAGATTTGAAGAGACCGCAGTACTCTGACGGCGACGCGGATATCGTCTACAAGGGCGCTCCTGCGAGGACTAGGAGAGAGCGGAAAAGAGAGCGTGAGGGAGATAGACGCCGTGATGGTGGAGGGAAAACACCGGATCAAACAGATCGCCAAGCGTGGTTCCGGAAAGAAATGAAAGATGCTCTGCGAAGGCAAAAGGCCATGGCGCACGCTTCGGGAAGGCGAAAGAACAAAGTGATGTACAAACCTATGGAACCGGCTCTAAGAAGGAAGAAAGATAAGCAACCAAGTACAGGGCAAGCTCGAGGAGTCTTTTTGGTGCACTCAAACGACTAGACGATGGGGCTTGTTATACTCACACGGGAGGGCAGATAGTGAGGTAAGTGTTTCCTTGTCAAGTTACCTTTTTCGCGTCGCACATTTTAAGACGACGAGCAGACAGTCATTACTGCATGCCTTAGCTTTTGAGTATCCTTGTATTGAATTGGAAATGATCGATCATCCCCACTCCAGTCTTTAAATGAGGCACTGTACACACGAATGTGCTATGTTTAACCTATTGAAGCAAGCTACGCTGATGAGGATATGTGGTTAAGGGCATACATAGATATTGAAGAGTCCAACATGGTATTCATCCAGCTTATTAACATCGCTGTTGCATACATCGTCTATGGGTATTCTATACCGATTATTCAATTACCCCGAAAATTTCACCGCCAGTATTCGGATGTCTGGTACTGCAACGACATATCAGCCCTCACTAGTTCAATCTTTCCGTCCCAATGCTCTGAAGTTCCCTTGGTTCGAAGTCGATACTGCTTGATGGCATCGGCTACATCTATGAGCGGGGTCGCATCCGGAGTCTTCGTAACGGTGCGCCTTGCAGTGGCAACAAGATCGTCGGGTAACATCATCGCATCCCACGCATCATGAAAGATGTAGGACATCGGTGGAGCTCCAGCAAGTACATGGCTTGGTGTCACAGGGCCGATGCCTTTTCGGAGCTCAGGGTCATTGAGCTTCCGCATGTACTCATTGACAGCTGGATATGGTCCCCTAGTTCCAGGCCCAACCCATACAGAAATTCGACGGCCCTCGTCACCTAGTAGTGATTCTGATGCGTCTTGAGTATGGACAACGTATTCAGATGATGAATTGAATAAATCATTAGGGTATCGCTTATTTCCCAAGTTCGACAACTTCAGATTCTTGTAGTCAAATTCGTCATCGATTAAGGAACCTTCGGTGGCCTCGAAATCTGGCTCTAGCTCTAGGCAGAGATGTCGCAGGCCGTCAAGAGTTGCGGGGTATCTATTTCGCTCATTCATCTTCTCTTTCGTTATTTCAACTGCCCTTCGTTGCATAGATGCAGAGGCGATGAATGAGCATAGTCTGTGAATGACAGGGCCCGTAGATCGTGCAGGAATTTTCGTGAGTGCCAACGAAGTGAGACGCGGATTCATGTCTATTTCGAAATGCTGAGGATAGGTCAAAGTGGCGCGTTCGTAGAAAATGCTTTCCGAAAGCTCTAATAGGGCCCGTGAGAGCCCGTGATTCCTGACGCTGACATTAGGCACCTGAGTCACTAAGGAATGGTGGACTCTGAGGGATCGAAGGCTCGACGACCATACAGGCCGAAACAGATGTGCTACTCCCAATAACCCGCCAACACACATATGATGCGCAGGACCTTCTTTGGGAAGAATCTGAGGCATATCACAATCGAAATGTTCTAGTCTCCCGTACGACATGCGTACTAGTTTAGCGATCTGGGCACATGTGAAAGCGTTTCCACTGAGGTAAAGATGTGTGAGACCTGCTCGAGGAGTACGCAATATGTTGGCAAGACCTCTATGGGAGTTAACTTCCTTCGCCTGGGCTTGGCTGAGAAGTAGTGCTTTTCCCGTGCTAACGTCATCTCGTTTGAGGGGCGAGGTCCCATCGGGTCGAACATTCTGCCATTCTTGTAGCTCTGCTAGAGGCTGCTCGGAATACAACGGCGCATCTGCCAGGTATCTTTCGGGATGGGTGAAATTAGCACTGGTCTCTGACTCTTCGATGAATCCAAAAATGCCGTATTTGCGAGTACCAACACTTGCTAGAAGCATGAGCTTTCCTTCGGACTCGAAGTGCGCTTCTTTTGGCAAATTCTGCGGAGAAAAGCAATGCCTCAAGAGAGGTACAAGACATTCATCGGTAAGCTTATTGTGACTAAGATCAAGACTGCACAGTTGAAGCCGAAATGCTTCGAATAATAGCATAGCAGTGGCGTCGTCCATTTCGCGCCCTCGAGCTTTCAGAATGCGGAGCTGTGGTAGACTAACAGGGTTCAAAGACTGCGAAATGGCATTCTTTAGCGACCCAGGGACGTAAGAGACATCGAGGTAAACCAGATCACAAAACCAAGCAGGGGAGAACAGCCTGGCTCTAAGTTCCTGTTGGCAATAGCTGAGGTCCAATAGTGCAATCCCCTTGGTTTCTGCTGATTTTGTATCCGAGAATCCTGCCGCGGATAGAGAGTTAGGATCGAGCTCTGGATGCCCACCTAAAAGGAAGCATGTCAACTGGGGGAAAAGTTGCGGCAGACATTTGAAACTTTCAGAGATGGCACGTTCGCTCGCCTCGGTCGAATACAAACCCGAGGCATGCTGCGCGAAGTTGCGAAAGTCTAGGCATTTAACCATGCACCTGGTTTCAAGGCGCACGCGGCTCGACAGCTGGGATGTAAAGCGATGATACCAGGCAAGATCTACGAGCCTCAGACGTCAGCGCATTACTCTTACTTGGCGCCTTCTCACGATGCCTCGGTTCTGCCTCTCAAAGCGAGGAAGTGTGAGCACAAACCGTCATTCGGGTGCAGCCCAAGCTTTCTGATGGTGACCAAGGGATCCTGCCACAGGCGAGGGGCGAAGTGACGATAAAACCGATGGTCAACGAGACAGCACCTGGGCCAATCTGCTGGAGGGACAGTAGGGGTTACCAATGACAGCCAATGCGGGCGAGTAGTAGCCTCACGGTAAGATGGAAGACCGTCCATGTCTCCTAGTCGATATGCCTGTGCATAACATTGTCAAGCACACGTGCAAGAATGACGGTTGTGTCAAGACTCAAGGTACCGGTCTGTGGAAGGGAGAGGTTCCAGGTTGCGGCTGATGCCACCAAGAGCACAGCCCCACACAACATGCTCCCCCTAATAAGATGAGGAGTTGGTTACAGGGTAGGCAGGCGGAACTATGCAGCACGGGCTCGTCGAAATAAGTGGCAAGCTTTTCGACATTTGACCAGCCAAATTTCATCAAAAGCCAGCCCCTTTTTACCATTCTTTTCTTCCAGCACGCCATCAGATGGCCAAACTTACCTACCTACCGACAGTCTCGACTGCTTGCTCTCAACTACGTCCTACGTCTTGCAACCGACGGACGGGCCTTGCAACATCTATCGTGACGGCAAGTTGCCTGGCTCAAACAGCCGGGCTAACAAATACGCTCCAGTGGATGACTTCTATGCTTTTGCCTTCCTTCATTGTCTGTATTTGTTTTCTCACATACGCAGTATGCCTTACATTGCCGCGCCGTATATCAACATTCTACGAGCAACCCGAATTTGAACGACAAAGATAGCGACTGCTAGATAGTTTCAAACCTCGTCGTCTACAAGAAACTCCGCCCATTGCCCAAGAGGGCTTCCTTACCTCTCAACTTCTCAAATTTTCTTAAGAGTATTGCCTGGAGAAGCCCCCCTTTTGCAACGCCAGGTATCCTGACGAGAAGCCTCACACATGTGGAAAGACAAGCTCTGACTTTTCTCCATGTCCCACCATAGGCCGCCGCTGTATTACCTCAGTTAATATTCCCTATGGTTACCGTCCAAAAGATGTTGCATTTTCCAACCTTAGTAGTGATATTGAGCCATTAGTCTAATGGTAACTAATCAGCCATCTAGTAAAAGGATGTCGGATCAGTTCAAAACGCACAAGTGATAATTTTGGAGAAAGAGTAGCCGTGTTCTACAGAAGGCCAGTAGCTTGATCTTGGGAAACCATTTATATATTACCCTGGATACCCAGGCAGTATAGACCGTTTGCACCCCTATCCTATCTATCCATATTTTTCAGGTTGATACTGATGATATTTTATCACTCCCATCACTACGGATCTTTCTTCGTCTCGTTAACGAGTTTATATAGAACAGTGGTAAAGATACTTACAACGCTTGCTTGTGCCGATATATAATTGGTTATAAAGGCGGAACTTGGGCGAGAGCTTTCTTTCTATCTATAGCCTCTGGATAATTTTAGAATCCTATGTCCTGGGCCCATGTTCATACTCTATGCTATTGTTTTACAGGCTATGGCGATACAGGGCCATACTAAAGAACAACGACCAGAAATTCGGCCACCTGAAATCATAATCCTTTGTTTTACTATCAAGTAGCACTGGATTCAAACTAAGAACCAATAGAGGTGATTGACCACGAATTCAAGTTGGCAGATGCTTCGCATTGCTCAGTTCTACAATGTATGCTGGAGATGTCCCGGATGAATGTTCAGTGATCTCTCGGGTAGCGTGTGTCGAAGAAGAAGTCGAGTTGAACGAAACGCAACCCGGAGCGCTGGTCAGATAAATGCATCTTTGGAGCCTGGCTGTTATTTTGGTACAGCATAGACAATGCCATCTTTAATTGCCACTTCTCACCCAAGTATCAGACTGTGGACAGAGAAACGACACGACTGCTTCGGAATTATGCTGACCGTTGCCGGTTCCAAGTCAATGGAGCATCTTCTCAATACTCCCCAAGCTCTCTCTTGGCACGTACTGCGCATTGTGACAACGGCATAACCAGCCACTAAAGCGACCCGTGAGCTACTTTTAGGCCAGAAAAGATCGTACGATTCGTCGGCATACGAATATAGGAGGCTTGGTTACCCATCAAGTAGAAAGAGACCCCAGATTGTGCAACGAGTGGTAAGGCGTGCAAGACGGCCGAATCGGATACCTGGGACGCTAGAATAGCACGACGTCTTCACCACCCATGGCCGCGGTCTCATGGGTTGACAAACAAATAAGTCGCTACGAAGCAACCATGAGGAAGATGTACGAATGATCGTCTGGTCACGAACCAAAAGTAACGACAATCCCATATTGAAAAATTTGCCGAACCATATGTCTAATTCATTAGTCACAACTGACTACTACACGCGTGAGACAATAACTAACATTGAATTATTTGAGATATTGTGACGGGACAATGTGGTGTAACAAACTATTCTCACGTGGGCGAGCTAGCATCTAGGAGTCCTTGATTTCGTACTGATCCAAACCGGAAGATTGATCCGGAATTGATGATAGGTAATTTACATCACCAAGTGTTGCGTGAAAATCCGAGCGTATGGCCGGTAAGTGCTTTCAGTCAGGGATGTATCTCCATGTGTGTGATGTGCTGATATCTGTATGGAGGAATAACAATCACTCGAGCCCCTGTAATCTGGGAGGATACTTTACTCGATGCCTCGTGAGCGCTTCCTCGGAAAGCAGCAAGCCGGCTTAGATCTGCCAAGAAGGCGCCTTAGATCCATTCTAGCCCAGAATCTACCGGCAGAGTGAAAACTCGAGCAAGGTCAGCCCTGTAAGGCCAGATCATTTCATAGTGCTTTAAGCATGTCACGTTCTTGGTGCAGGATATTGATAGGTCGTCTCTGTCTGTACTGGGTTAAGCCTGTGTCTGAGGTGTCCAAACTGTGACAGTGGCCAATGAAATATTGATCATACATGCTGGAAGTGCCCATTCTGTACGACCAACCATGTGCAAAAGAACATCAGCGAGGAGAGTGGCATGGAGCTGTAGCGAGCTTGATCTACGAAGTCAGACTTTGAGGGGCCATTCCATCACCTCTTACGTGTTCGGGCTTGATTGCTCCACTGGATAATGATGTTTATTGATGTCTTATCTTTGGGCGAACCTTGTGATGGTACTGGACCTCCAGCGGCTGGTGGCAGCCTAGTCCAACTCCTCTTGCTCGATACTCTCTGGTGATATCAGGTTGCAAGCTTAGGTACCCATGATAAAGACAAAGACCTGCTATAGTTCAGTCGAGCACCCTGTTCAAATTGCGGAGATGAACCAAACAGGTCTGGTGTGACTCGAAAGCCGTATTCTGAGATTATATCTCATTTTGTAACGTAGTTTGTTGGTTTCCAAGAATAGATATCAACAGGGCTGACCACGTTGTCCATTGCTTGACACAAGAGTATCCAAGAAAGATTCGAGTGTCCAACGAAAAGGTGTATCATGCGCAATGACTAGTTACGCAAGATGCATCACAGTAGAGTGGTTGGGAGCGCGGCACCGGGGCTCGGCGCAGGGCCTGGTTCTGAACGCATCGGGCGGAGCCATGCTTTGGACTAGTGGGTTTTGGAAATTCATTTCGTCTGGGTATGTGGCGATTAATCCAATCTATTGGGTTTGTCATGTTCGTGTATAGGTGTAAATAGTGGTAGGATGAAAGGTCTCGGCGGCAGCGAACATGGGCCAAGGCCTTACAGGAGATAGCGAAACGATATCCTCGAAGCATCCCGTCCTAAGAAGTCCAGGGAAAATACATGTACAAGATCGTCGTCACAAGTTTGGTAGGATATTGGGAAGAGTGGATGGAGGAAGGGGCGTGAGCGGCACGGAATCACTTGGAAGAGGGCAGCAATACACACACCGCATACCCCAAACCAATGGCATGGCAGACACTGTTTTATTGGATGAAATCGAAGCACTTGGTCCGAATGCTACCAAGATCTCATTGGCTTTGTCGCAAATTGTCGCTCTTCATGATGCTGCAACGGCGTAGCAACAGTTATCAACGCGCATCCAAGAGGGAGCAATTAGGTTTGAATCGACCTGACCATCTTTCTTCAAGATCAAGCATATTATCACCGAATACGAAAGGCCCAGAGTTAGAAATGTATGGTAGCGGAAAGACCCAGTATTCGAAATGTGTGGTAGAGTCGCTCACGAGAACTGCTGCTCTTCGCGCAATGAGGTTACGAATAGTAGGACTGAGGGAACGGATCTTGTTGAACAATGTCCCATTGTGGATTCTCCATCCTCACTGTCTTTTGGTTTGGCCGCGGCTAACGTGACTGAATTTCGGTGACAATACTACCACTCTCGGGAAAATGACCTGGTGAAGCAGTCCCCAGGTCCATCCGCCATACAGCTTTTTTGGCCCTTTACCACCGTCGTCCCAGTGGTTTGGGTCAAGCGTTCACCGCCCCTCCCAAGATAAGTATCGGCAGCTCTAGCACCGTGAATGATTTGGAAGCAATTTTTTGAGGAGGGGGTATGCATCTCCCCAGGTCTGTTGCTTGCAATCCAAACGGGACTTCTCCAACTCGATGACGTGTATTGTCTGCTTGGGACGTGAATGGAGATCCCATGCCAACATTCCTCCGACTGCCAGTACCAAGCCACGCGCCTCGATATTCCAGCTGCAGTGTTTTGTTCCGCCCGGGGCGCCATACCCGCTCTCATCTCCGATGTCTTACCAACGACAAGCTAACAATCGCTAAGTTCGTTGGCATGTGCGGAAAGGTGCGGGTTTTTTTTATTGTGCATTCACATCTCTTCTCAGACGCCGATAAAACTGTGAGTTAGGTAGTCATTTATGCTTTGGTCTAGACGCCGCGGCTACTCTACTCACCTCGAGACAATTCTTCGTGCGTAACTTTACATAGCAAGACAAAGGACGTACATTTAGGGCCCGCTGCTACGGTCGGACGGTCAGATGACTTGTGTCAGTCGATCTTGTTTTTCATGTTGGTCGTGCTCGCTCTATTGTCACAGTTCCACCGCCATGGTATTGAATCTGCTGTGCTGTGTTGTCAGCAGGCGGTGTCTTTCGCACAGTTCCAACTGTCGGATCGGTCTGAACTCACCATTCACGATGCTGTCCGTCAGTGCATGTTGGTCAATTTGTGCTACGTACGCACTGCATGCCTTCTCGGGATAGGGCTGTGATGTCGCTCAATGATGAATACCGAATGCACGAGCATAGTGTATATCCCCTCTTTGTCGATCAGATAGTACCAACAAGACTTCGCCGGGCAATCCGGCCACGAGAGATCTGGATCAAGATAACAAGCGTAAACAAGCAATCGCAGTGCATTAGCAATGTTTTGGTTCGGAAGCTCTACCGAGAGATTTCTTTCCTTTAGGTAGGTAGTCGAGGTAGTAATGCGGCTGGCTGAGGCTACATACAGATGCTGTTTTGGCTGGCATGTCTCGGCCCTTCTTAGGACATTACATTTCATACATGATCCCCGATCCAAGACACACATTGCAGGCAGATATGCGGGGTGCATCGATGGACATACTGAGGCGGTTAGATATGAGGTGTTGGTAATCGACGCCCAGCGTCATAGCAAATTCCATTCAATACGTAGGCCTCGCAGTTTATGACCGGGGCAAGTTGAACGCTGGCAAGTCTGCACGAGCATGAACGTAGCTATCCTTTTCTGAATCCAACTCCAATTGCAAATGCCAGCAATATTGTACAATAGTATCCTAAAGCGAAAAGGCCTCAAATTCCCCATCCCACCAATTTCCCCCCTTGTGCCCAAATGCCAAATGGCTCCTTAAGAGTAGTAATAGTGTTGACACACGATACGTAAAGCCTGAGCTACTAGATATATAAATGGCAATTTTGAGTCCGGAAAGCCGCGTGCCAACGCCAAAGGTGCAAAAGGACCGGGATCCAACCATAACGCCTTGCGTTTGCAAAATCTTTGATATAATGATGCGGTGTTCGTTTATCCTAGAGAGTTGGTTGAGAATCGTGCTTCCTTTAATTCTGTTGAACAGACTTCGTTTATCACGTAACTGAAGTCTTCTTCTTAGGGAAATTCCGTTGTTTAGTTTTCCGCATTTCTTCGTCTAATACTGCTTGGGCTCTTTCATGATAAGGCGTGCGACCGCTTGCGTCCTTCTTGGTGTGCAGTACAAGATGGGATCTCCAGTTGTCTCTGCGGTTGAACTTCTTAGTACAAAACTCGCATATCGTGGTGATGTGCTCCTCATGAACACTAAGAAGACAATTGTCAGCGATTGGCCATGAGAAGCCCGGTATTTGGGTTACTTACGTTTGTATGTGCCTCTTCAAGTGTTCTTGCCGCTTGAACGCTTTCCTGTCGCTACAGATTTCATACGGACAGCGATGTCCACCTTTGGGGCATCGAGGGATTGGTATCTCCCCGTATGAGTCCATGTGGAGGATGGCTTCCTGCGTCCTCTTTCGCTTCATGCGGCCTCCCTGGGCCCGGTGCAAAGCTGTTGTTCTTTGCTGTACATGGTCAACGTCGTACATGTGCCGTCTACCGGGTACCGGAATATAGACATGTGCAGGTTGGCGTTCCCGGAGCGGTATCTCTCGCAGAGAGAGAGGTCCTGGGGATTCACGTTTCTCGAACAAATTGACCGGACTATCATTCGGCCATGGCCACGCTGGTGCGATTTCGAAGGCTGAGTTCTCGAGCGAGTAGGAAGGCGGAGGATACTCGAGAGGTGGGGAAGTGATAGCCTCTCCAAAGGAATAATGTGGGAAGCTCTGAGAGTTGGTAGACTGAACAGGATGGCCTTGCGAAGCTGTAGGAGTACTCATTATTGGTGCATACTCGAAGTCGATACTACCAGCATGGGGTTGCACGCTAGCTCGGCGACTGGGTGTTCCCGAGAGCGGCTCATAGCCATAGCCATGAGGAAGATCAACCTTGGTCTCCGAGGGAAAGTAACCACCAAAAGCCGACGATGGTGGAGTTATCCCGTAGCTTGACGATGCCCCACTGGCAATGATTTCGTGTTCCATTAACATAGGCTGGAGTCCCGGTGTTGAGCACCCGGATGTTGGTGTAAACGGGTCCTGAGTAGAACTAGTTGTGGAAGCTGACGTGAAGCTACCACCGGATGATGAGTTGCAAGGAAAAGTTTGAGAATCGAAAGAGAAGTCTTCGCCAAAACCGACTCGTAGGTCCATGTGAAGGTCCATTGTGATACCTCAGAGGAGACGTGAAATCAAGGATCGTGCTCAAGGGTCGTGTCACGCAAGAATGCCCAATACTGGTACAAAGGCGCGTACGATACTGGGACACTTGTTGTTGGGAGACGTTGAGGGATGAGGGGGTGAGTAATAGATATAGTAAAATGCCGATGATAAGTAATGGGCAAATGGTCGCAAGGTATCCCTTCGAACAGACACTAGGATACTAACTTGGGACAGTCTTCAATATACTTAGCCTTCGGTCCGGCTGGGCTCTGGGTCGACTTCAGGAATGCAAACAAGACGCGTCGAGTCTGGTGTTGGGCAATAGACGTCGAGGCCGTGGGGACTGTCCAGAGAACTGCCAGACTATGAGAAGACATGGGGCGGCTCTGTCTGGCAGTGTCTTCAAGCCACTACCCCAACTTTGAACATATGCCAGTGCTTGCGGACACAGATCACTTGTCTCGAGCTAGATCACAGCGGCCAATTCGCAGAAAATCCCGCCCTCCATCTCACCTGGGGTACTTTCAGATCGGCTGCTACCGACTGACTGGAACCACTAGAGTAGAGTCCATGCACGAGGACCAACACTCTCCAACCCGGCCACCCAGCGCCTCAAAGCCAATCTTAGCACCCTGGTAAAAAAACTGAACGAGTAAATTTAGAAGCTTTCAGGCGAATTCACGGCACCTTGACACCCCAGCAGTCCTCGCAAACAAACTGCCGTTACAGCGGAATATGAAATTCTCGAGCGGCCTTTGGCAGAAGCAATTCGCTTCACCGGACATGGCTGTTCAGGGTGCGTACTGATTTTCTAATGCCTGAGACAGTCGCGTTGAATGGCACTCGCTAATCGGCTCTGTTTGGGTCAAGACCAGGGGCGGATCGTATAATTGGAATGGGCTTCAGGAATGGACTTGTATAGCCCCGCGATATGTTAGCACATATTGTGAGACATGGCCACATAGACAGACATAGGTGAACCTGGCCAGGCTTTTTCCAGGCACCACTAACAAATAGACAACCGGCATTAGCCTAGTGGTAAAGAAACCTGAACAATCTCGTCAGCCACATCGTCCCGCACCCGCATTAGATCTTCTCTCGAAGCACAACCCGGGCGCTTCTCAAGCCAATGACACAACGGTTTTCGCCAGAATGGAATACATGCACACTGTTGCTATTTTGCTGCAGTTTCAGGGTCAGGAATATAGGCACTAAGGGAAACCCATCAGCTCGACGCTCAAGGGGGCTTCGGAAACTCGAAAATCCATACTAAGAAAAGGCACACGGGTTGCCAATGACCCTGTCAGTTTCTAACTCAAACTTGTGATGGTACCAGCGATGACGAAACTTTCAATAATAGCGACTCTCTCGGCAGACAAACAACTGCATGAACTCGTATCGTTAATGAGATAGTGTTTTTTCACGTTGCTACGTGGGGTCTAGAGAAGGACATTGTCCTCTGGAATCTGTCGCGGCTTCTCTAGGGTTCCCGGCTCTGTGAATGCTTTGACTCCGGATTCGGAAACTCGAACGTCACGATCTTATCTCGGGCCTCGTATTGTGTGAGAGGTAGTAAATGATGACACATATTGAGTCTAACTTAGTTGCCCTATCACAGAGGGACCTGCATAATACCTGTGTATCCGTTGTAGCTACCATACTGTCGTGCAGAAACCTTAGTGAACGTTTGAGATTGTGTGGCTTGCAAGGGTCCCACGCACGATGAGGCAAGAAGACCCTAATACCCTGTGGATGTACTTGGTCTTTTGATGGCTTGATATATCTCACATCTGGGGTAAGTGGGCATATTACTTCTCGCTGAAAACGTAACGCTGTCTGTCAACTGCTCCACGTATTCTCGATAGTCCGCATAGCCACCCGCACAAAGTGGATGCGTGTAAGAAACATTGTTGCAGATGAATTTTCAATGTCAATGACATTGTTTTATCTACTACGGGCTTCTTTTTCCTTCCTCTGTGTAGGCTCAAAGGTGAAACATGGAGATAACTCTTGAACTGGTCGATCGACATGAATGTTTGGCGTACCTGGGGATCTGGTCTCGATGTGCTCAAAGCGTCATGCACACTAATGCACTTCTGCCGTCTTTCTTTACTGAATATAGGCTTTTATTATGGCACTTTTTAAATTGAAAACACACAGCAATTCGTATTTGGAATGACTAATGGACATTTGAAAAAGACCAGCGAGACTACAGTATCGAAGGCGCCGAGCCATGATTCGGCCGGCGAACTGATTTAACTCAAAACGCAATCCTCCGAACTCACGATGATCCTTCATGTTTCTACGAAAGCTATCTCCGACTGATCATATCATTTTATCCGTTTCTATGCTCTCTTCGAGGTGATCGGCCGCAGTGTTTGAGAAAAAACTGACTTGTAATAATGTCTCAATGCGCCAAGAAAGCCACATATCCTCACCCCTGAAGATGCGAGAGACGGCAGTGGCAATAGCAGTAGCAGTGCACTATGACATTTACTTTTCCATACGTCGTAACTTGAGTGGCTGGCATCGGCACGAACTCTCCAACGGTTCGAGGTTAGAGACAGAATCTGGCCGTTGCACTGTCAAGAGGTCTCACGGGAACATCACCTGTGTCACCAGCCGAATCCCTTACTATTGAAAAACTGTGTTATACTCCCTGGTCATTGGCTTTCACTACGCTTTGCAACTTGACCCCTGGCGAAGATATGTGTGGAGTGGACCGGCAGTCAGATGGACGGAGCACGGTCGTCGTCGACAGCCTGCATTCAACAATAAGTTTGAAAAGGCATCACATGCTCATGCATGTAGTTTCTATTCCGGACACACACAAATGAGTCGCTCTTTGACGGCTGTTGTAGCCGCCGCCCATCTCTGATAGTAGATTGATTGCAATCGACGGCCGCTCCCAGCCGATCTAAGGTGTTGCGCCGTTTCAGGTGTCGCGGGAAAGAAAGCAAACAATCTTCATTCTATCCTTGAGCCAGCTAGTGGCCACGTGCGGGCAACAAAAGGCATATATTAAGAATACCACGGTCATGGCGCTCGGCATCCGCAAGCAATATATTTGTCATTTTGATGGCCAATGGGCATTGGTAGCTGAGAAGTCAGTTGCCACACCACGCAAATATCTTTTTCTTCACTGCGCATGAGCCAGAGAACAGTCTTGGACCTTCTGGAAGCAAACGATACTCCTGAAAGTAACGGGGTGCAGACGGTTAGATATCGAAGTGGCTGTTTGAATGCACTTAGTCTCTGACGGATCTTGTATTACCTGTGCAGACTGGGCTGGTGGCATCATGCAACCTCCAACAGCCCCGGCAGGACGCCACTCGACATCTACGGCACAACAAGACTGTTCCCTATTGGATAGAGAATAGCAGGCCAGTCTAAGTAAAGGGGCGATATTCATGCTTGCGGAAATGTTGGCTCCTAGTCCGGCATGTAGGTCGGCTGATCCCTTTTCATTGAGTCGTAAAGGAATGTTTGGACAGTTTGGACAGTTCGGATAGGTGAGGGTTGACGCCGCGAGGATATGAGTTGTCTTTTTCATCATCTCGATGCGAAACGCAGGGCCCAGGCCACTTGTAGGCAAGTATGATATGCTTCCGCGGGACTGTCCCGACGAGGAGACGATACATCACACAGTCGCTGAAGAAAGCAAGACGAACCGAAGTACATGTAGCCAGTTCAGCTAGTCCAAGTCGTCGGAAAGGGGACGGGTGCATAGGCACGGCAGAGAAGAGATGATTCAGTACCCGACACACTGTTTTGTCGATGCCTGCGATGGATATATAATGACGAGCTCGACATGATTTAGGATGAGGGTTGATGTCTTGTCACGCTACCTAATAAGCATACCTATAGCTCATTATCTACATCCTTTGCGGTTCATTTTCCCGAGCTGCCTTGCTTTATCGAGAAGATGTGTACGTTGTACGTGTGTTACTACGACTGTAGTGCTTTTCCAGGATGCACTCACTGGAGCGAACTCGTGGACTGCGGCAATCTAGATTGTGGCCATCGAACGCGAGGTGTTGAATATAATTCCGGAGGATATCAGATTGTCGAGAAGCCTAGTGAAGAAGTCTGTTCGAACCATCGACCAAGAGGAAGATAACCTGCCTAAAAGCCGCAAGTAAGCAAACATTTAGACTTGATTGTGTAGAACATTATTGACTAGTTTGCAGATTGACTCCCACTGCCATGTGGGAACGCACAAGAGCCTCAACACGCTTGAGCTTGCGTGGCGAACTCCATTTTTTTGTTCCAAGCGGCCATAGCTTTCGCAGTTTCCAAGAGCCGTTCTGCTGCCTAGAGAGCAGACGTAATCGGATGTTCTCCGGTAAACACTAGCCGGAACGGTAGATGACAGCATCGACGGGGCTTTCTCACTTTTATGACCTATCACCTTTGGCACGTCAGAGGGATGCTGCTAGGTATCATGGTATCATGGTATGATATGCTGGAGTACATATCTCTGTATCCGAAAGCGGAATGCCTGTCTCCCTTTTCGTCGGGAGCTTTTTCATGTATAGCGGTAGTAATCTTGTCGATGATATGTTTGTGGGGATTACTAGCAAAAGGAGGGCGAGAAGTTGTTTTGATCTTGACCAAGTCAAAGCGTACATGTAGATGATAAACTTCTTCCGGACTTCCTATGCAATCTATCCTTCTATTCTTGGTGAAACATAATGATATCCCCAAATCTGCTGTACGACGAGTAATCTCGTCGTTGACTCGACAACGTGTCGCAGTTTGCGAACGTAACACGGTATACGGATTCCTGCTCAACCTTGGAGCACTGTACTGGTGGCCCATGTCGTCAAAGTGCATGTCTGTTATTCACGAGCAACGATATCGGCGTTGGAGGAGGGGGCCAAAGGTGCATGCAATTCCAACCAGCACAAGCGGAGGCGGCCTTCCAAGCTCTACCAATTGTCCCATAGAGCCAGGTACACACACCTCCTTTCCGTCCCTTCTATACCCTCCTACAATGGGATATAGCCTTTATTTCATGAATTCGCATGGGGTCCGTGACACGGCGTAGGATCTCAACGGTACCTACACATGGTGGCTTCAGCCCTACATGTGTTACAGCTGCAGATTTCAGGTCCGACGAGGTATCGGGCCGCTTTCTTTCCCCTCACCGACTTCCCGAGTATATCTGCAGGATGGTGGTTATGCTGTTATGCCTTTTGCGTTTGCTCCGAGTGCATATCGCCGTAGCATTGGTCTTCATGCCATGCAACGGATATTGGGCTTCGGCTCTGGGGGTCCTCGCATGCAACGGGCGCGCAAGAAGCGGCATGCCGAAAGAGGAAGAAAACAAGATGGGCGCTCGATGCATTAGTATGGAGGCGCAATTTACCGGTCATTGAGTTGGCCATTTCGACGCATATGGGGTGACACCGCGCCGGAGAACAGAGCTTCCTTGGTAGATAGCCCCTCAACCTGGCTTGGAGTCCGAGTCCCGACACTTGAAAAGTCAATCGTGATTCATTGGATGATACAGCGTACTTCTCGACGCCAGTTTTTCCATACCCCGAGGACATGCGAAAATTGCAATGAGGAACGCGGCGGTTTGTGAACAGCTTGCCGTGGCGGGATACGCTCATGGGGTGCGCAGCTCTCGTTGGCGCCCGCGAACAAATTTCTTGGCATCGAGCCGCGTGCTGGTTTCTGCCATGTGGCCATTGACGCCGAGGACCTTTTGTCAACCGGCCAGCCATCTTTTGCTGTTGGTGGTAATGTAGCTCTTGGAGTCCAGGCTGCATTGTAACCCCACTAGGACACAACTTCTGGCGATAGCGGTGAAGTCAGGAATGTGGTATTACTGCATCTGGCACATATAGATTGATTCAACGACAGGTCGGCACTTTGACATGCAAGGTCAATGAGGCATGGTCGTAGAACTCGGGACTATCGGACCATCTTGGAATGTGTCGTGCATTGTGAGAAGCACGTAGACACTTTTGTGTTGACTTGTGGTGCACGAGAGCACTTACAGACAGACATCATGCAGGAATGTGATGGGATCCAATACATCTGATTGCTTCTCCATTGTGATAATTGAGCTACCCCTGCTAGCGACGCCACTCGGGGGGTGTCTTCGACATATCGATTATGGTACTGATTGCTGATTGCATTGGCCAAATGCAACACCTTCACGTTCGGGACAAGTAGAATGAGATAGGGCTCGTACAGTAGCATCTGAAGGGGTTCTAGAGCTGTCAAGAGTGGCTACCAAGCAACCGGATCACTCCAAGCTGCCATTCCAAGCTATAGCATGTCAACATCAGAACCCAACCCCTCTTCATCATCCTGCATTGCGTCCTCCAAGTCTTGCTCGCTTGCTTCAAGGCCGGAGGAGCTCATCAACTTGTTATCCTTGTCGTCGGCTAGTTGCATGTCAGCTGCATGTGAACCAATGGGTCACGCAACGGTATGCCAAAGGGCGGAATGAGGGCCGGAAAGGCGGCAACTTACTCTGTGGTTCAACTAGTAGGTTCTCTTGCACTTCGCAATCTGTGAGAGTCGAGCCTTCGCCAATGTCGCTGCGCTTTCCAAGGATACAACGAGTTAGCTTGCACCCTTTACCCACCACCACATTATCCATGAGCAAACATTGGAAGAGTTTGGCGCCTTCTTTGATTTGACAGTTTGAGCCGATGACACATTCTTTGATGGAGGTTTTCTCATCTACCATCACATTGTCTGCTATCAAGCAATCTTGCCTTGTGATGGTAGTTCGAGGTTGGACACCGTCAGGGTAGGCCACTTTTTTGGGATGGGCAAATGCCGAAGGTGCATCCGGATGTTCCTCCAAAGAAGGTAATTTGGCCAGCTGCAAGGATATTGAGAGAAGGAGTCTCGCATTATCAACACGGCGGATGAGCGGCGCATCCGGTTGAGGGGAGTGGACATATGCTAGGAATGGGGGGACAGAAGCTCGGGATGGTTTGGACAGCAATGCGTCATGCTCTTTTCTCGAGCTTGTAGGAGGAGAACTGTCGCTCCGCTGAGAATTCAGTCTTTCGTTCTCTGAAGAGGGACTCTCGTCGCGCGCAGCATCGGTTATTCTTGCACTAGAGCAGGTAGTAGTAGATGACCGACCCTCAAGCACTTTCATCAAACCAAGCTTTTCTGGTAGTCCAGCTTGCCACGTTGCCTTCGCCCACCATCCGACAACATCTTCGCCGATGGTCTCAAGTCGCTCGTTTTCTTTCACAAAGTCCATTACCCATCTGGGTAAAAAGTAGATGTGTGCATCACGATGCGTCTTAAGCATTCTCAGATTGGCGTGTTTTCGCAGCAAACCATGTCGCACAGGAATTGCATTCTTCTCCTCGACGACGTCTTTCAGCGAATCAGTCGGCATGGATACTGCCAGGTGCGATAGACGTTGTAAAATCTGGTTTTGGCTCGTTCTGGGCTTGTTGTGTGACATTGGAGTTGTTATGAGGAAGTCCGTCTCCTCGCCCTTAACAGCGTTGGCCGTCTTTGTTTCGTACCAGACTCCTAACCCTCCACTACAGTAAGGAGCTCTCTCATCGCCGAGAAGATCTGGTAAGCTGGCTGCCTTCACCATCCAGGCTTGTAACAATTTATCGCCTCCGAGCTCGCAGACCAGATCGCACGGCAAGACTACAAGGTCAGAGGTCACGATCTCTCGGATCTCGGCGAGACGGAGGATTTCTGCGGTGCCAGCGTTGTAGTCTAATGTCTGGGGCGACACAAGATCTGGGCGTGGGTGAGGCAGGCTGGTTAAGACTGGGTTAGTATTCAGGGCGGTGGTCATGGCTTCTGCGGCCGATGGTGGGCAGACCAGGGTGATATCTATGGCTAATGTTAGCGCATATATAAGGGAGGAACGACAAACAACCGAGTAGATTCGATGTAGGGAGCCGAGTGCCCATGAGCTAGGTACAAAAGCACAGCATCAGGCCACGGAACGGGAAGATGCCACGAGCTCGACGGGGATGCCGACGACTATCTCATCCCTCACATCGTCCCTGATTTCCCAGAGAAGTCTAATGTGAGAGAGGCAAGACGGCGGTTGTGACGGGGAGATTTCAATGCGAAGTAATCCTTACTTGTGATGCCACTGCGGTAGCAGAAGTCAATCGGATACCAAACCATTGGGCGGTTGGCGATTGGTAACAAGGCCTTTGGATTTTCATCTGGGTTGGCGGTGAAGGTAGGAAAAGAAGAGCCTGGCCCGCAGAGAATGAGGGCTTGGACGCCCGGCGAGGGCATCGAGCTTGCGTGCGGCATCTTGACGAGAACTTGCTCTCAAGGCCAATGAGTCTCGCCTCGATACAGGAGGTTGTCTAGTACCGGTAGCTAAGTCACAGAGGAGGGGAGAGGGGTTGAACGAGGTGCACGTGTGAAGAGTTCCAACCCCGACCGTGCTTTCAAGGGCGTCACAAAATGGTGCGAACGGTCGATCCTTGCACCAGTTTGTCGACAACTCGAGCAAAACTGAAGAGGAATATGCTCATTGTTGTTCAACGTCACAATGGGTTGAGTCACCACGAACCTTCTGTCGCATTAGGTTGGTCCTTGGAAATGCTACACCAAAACACTTATCGATAGCTTCTGGCGAAGTGGGATGTTTTTGTGGCACCGGCCTTGTGGCTGAAAGAAGCTGGGCAATTCCAGGTTGCCGTCCCGTCCCATCCATGGCTTGATAAAGTAGGTACAAACAGGTAGTGGACAGATCACCTAGGCGACTACTAATATGCAGTCGACTTCGTTGGATTTCATTGAACGGTAACAAAGCCCGAGTCCAGGCTCCCAATAGCCATATGCAGCAATCGTACGTCCCGTAATCTATCCTGCTGGGCGCTTGAGTTGATACCCAAGGTAGATGTTGACATGCTATGGGCCAGCAGCAGGCCATCATGGGTGGTGTCTCCACTTCGTCTTCCGCCCGAGGCTTGAATCTGCTCGTCTGGCTTGCTGCCGCTCAGGTACCCCTGCCAACCACGACGACACATGGCAGGGATCGTCATCGGCCAAGTTTGGCCAAGTCAACAACACGCCCCGACACCAGCCACCCCAACCACATTCGCTCTGTTGTATCTCAGCTCTGACGACGACAACATCAAAGCTCGGCGGATTCAACAAACATCCCCCCTGCCACCGACGTGAGATAAGTGCACTGCTCCTTGTGATAGCGAGACACGTATCTGTGCCGCTCTTGTGCCCGCAAGCCCCTCCGCCATATCGGCCTTGACACCTGCACAAGCCTAGTTCGGGGACGCGTATTGCCATGACCTCGCCTGCATAAATGTCGTCCTCGTACGATTCATCCAGACGCCGTCGTGGTGTTTGGAGCCATTGGGTCCCCCTCGTTGTCACCGTCACAGTCGCCACCGTTGGTGTTGCCGCCTGGGCGTGGAGCCAGCGCAGCACCGAGGACGAGGAGAGCGACTCAGCACCGGCCGACCTCGACTACGAGAACGCTGACTATGGCGACAACCCGGCATATGGTGCCAACTCCCGCGACGCTCGCCATTCCACAACCAGGCCAACTGTAACCAGAGACGATGTGAGCTACGGTGTGGGTGACGTGCACCCAGAGGCCAGTGGCGCACCTGCCGGCTGGGGGGCGCAGATGTCGGGTGCCTTGCGCCGGACCCCGAGCCCCCAGCAGTTCTTATCCAACGCGGGCAAGACTGTCGCGGCCGGTGTGGCGGGCGTCGGCGCCGCCATGGGTAGCGCCCTGGCGGCCATTCGTGAAGAAGACAAGAATGCATACGCAGACCATGAAACCTGGTCGGAGGAAGCGGAGGCGAAGAAGGAGAAGCCCTCTTCCAAGTCGTCCTCTCGCGGTCAAGATTCAGGCAAGCGTCGCAAGACGGTCACGATTATTATCTCGGCAGACAGCGGCGCTGATGACTTCGATCACGATGACTTTCACGAACACGCCGTATGTGTGATCCATGGCTTACGGCCAGGCTATCTCGAAAGAATCTTGTCAACTAACTCTACTTCTAGTCTATTCTGTCGCACATCCCCAAGAATATTGACTTCTCCAAGATCAAGCTCTTCGTGTTGATATACGCGCCGGGCATGAAGGAGACGGGACTGGAAGCACCAGCAAGTAACTTACCTCCGGCCTCGCTGAGTTCGTCATTCTCAAACATAAGTCACAACCAGGCTCAGACGCCCGGCGACGAGAGCAAAAGCCCGCTGTACGTGATACCACGTACCACTTTTCTCACGAGACACGCAGGCAATGCGATTGCTAACCCAAGAGTGCTCTTAGACTGGCTACCAACTCGGCCAACTCGACGTTCAACGCAGTATACTCGCAAGCGATGGGCCTGGTGGAGAAAGAGTCGATGATATTCCCGTTCACGACAGCCAATGGGTATGTACACATTCTACGCCACCTTGAGCCGGAAGTGGTGTATCTGCAAGAGTCGCTGGGAGGCGAGAACGGGAACCTCGTAACGCAGCTCCAGTCATGGCTCCGGCACGACGTGATACTGGTGGTGGGGGCTGACGGGGGACACGGGGGTCTGGCAGACAGCGAGTCGGAGGCTGAACGGCCGGAGCGGAAGGAGCTGTGGTGGCAGAAGGAAGAGAGAGTCGGACGTGGCAGAGGAGTGGTGGTGGTGGACAGTCTCAGGGTGGGAGACGACTGGAGTCGGCGCATCCAGGGGAACGAGTAATGATGGGTGTGCAAAGCATTCTTGCGTATATCTTTGATGTGCCCCTTTGGAGTTATCGATTGCTCAATGTTGATGTCTACACATATCTGAAATATATGCCTACGATGCCTAGCTAGGTATATAGTCACAGAGCATGATGCCCATGCTATGCACTGCCAAACAAGTAGAAACGATGCACTAGAAGCGATGCACTAGAAACGATGCACTAGAAACGATGCACGAGCGTGGCTTAATTTTGCGAGGTGCATGTGTGACATGTCGTCAGTAGTTGACGACCTCTGATCTTACGATATATTAGGGGGGTGCAGCACCTTACTCAGGCAGAATGAGAACATGAAGATGTTAGATGCTATAGGAGGTACCTAGGTAGTTTGGGTGGTAAACGTGTTGGGCGTTATCAAGTACCTCGGGCTGTACCTCAGCGTGTGCGACAGTGTGGAGACAGGGATGACAAAGTGCTGTGGAGTTGGGTGGACGAGCCTCAGCCAAGGCTCCGACACCAGCAGACATCCAACCGCACATCGACGACACACGTCCAGTTCGCAGCTCGGCAGCATCATCATTTCACTCCTCCGCATCCCAAGTGTCGGCCGGCAGTGTGCTGCTGCGCATAGCTACAAGTCGAGGTCCAATACCGAGCAAGACTTAGTTGGCGCGTACAGCGACCGCGTCTCCGACTCTACTCACCTCGCTTAGGTCCGCCACCCTCGACCGGCTCCATCTCCATCAGACGTGATCCTTCCATCGCATCTCCTACAACGCGCCGCATCGCCCACCGTGCGCACCGGCCGTCTCGATCTCGAACATCTCCAACCTTGTCGCCGCCACTCGTTCGTTCTTCTACTCGCGCGCAAACATATCCCTATAACTTTGCACGCTGCCGAGCTGCTCGCTTCAAAGACGAACACGCCTTGACCAACCCCGGCGCTTTGTACTCATATATTAGCTGTCCGAATATACTCCATATAGCGCGCACATTGTCATCCGCGAACCCCCCATGCAACCCCATCAACCACCCCCGCGTGCATAGGTAGCCACCGTCTCCTTTCTCGGTGGCTTCTCACACCGTAGAGATGCCACCTCCCGTTGTGACTGCGGTGCCTCCCCCCGCGGTCCCTAAACTCAAGCGTCCAACGCCCGCCGGCATTCAGACGAATGGCGCTCCGTCTTCCCAGTCATCACCCTCTCCATCCATCTCCGCCAAGATCCCTCCCGCCCCAGCCACCGCCAAACAGAGCCAGTTGACCGGCTCCGCGACCTCAACCACCCCGATAGCGCCGCCCGTCAATGGAGTCTCGGCCTCGACCTCTTCCACCCGTCCTCCCGCGCACCGTGCTCGTCGCGACACCGGCAATCAGCCCAAGAAGACCAGCATCGCCGTCCCCCGCTCAGCCGGCCTGACGAGAGATCCAGCCATGCTTTGTGTCTTCGAACCTCGCCCAAAGAAGCTGACGCAAGATTACATCTTGAGAAAGTACACTGGCCACCCCCCCTCGCTGGTCATCCATCTTCACACCACCTACTTCCGCTTCGAGGCTCAAGAATCCACTTTTCCATACAAATCACCCATGGGCATATTCTTGCAACATGTCCGCAACGCTACAGTGCCTCACGGCGTGCTGCTCGAGTTCTTCGCCGAGAACGGCGTTCCCTTCTACGAGGGATGCTTGATCGTTCAGGTTCATAATCACAAGTTACCCGCCGCTTCAGTCAAAGACGAGGCTAGACCATCCTCCAAGGCCAGCTCCAGCACACCCTGCTCCATTCATAACCACAGCGACTACGTCACCCCTTCGTCTTGGGTCCCCTTTCCCAAGCGAGAAGTCGCCGGCGGATCGAAGCTCCGTAATGCGTCAGACACGAATAAGCCTGCAGTAACGAACGACGACGGGGAAGACAAAGAGAATCCAACACCGACTGCCACGACTGCCGTTGATTCGAAAAGCAAAGAGCCTCCAAAGGCTACGGTGACCACGAAAGTCTTGTTTCCTACGCCCGAGAGCCTCCTTACAGAGATCAAGATCAAAGCCGGTACGCCGAGGGGCGTAGCTGACTCCAAGGTAGGGTCGGATACATCTGCCATGCCTCCGCCCACTCCCATGTCTGCCATCCCGCCGACGCCGACGACCAGCATGCCGCCGCCGGCCAAGAGGCAGAAACGCCAGAAGATGGAACTCAGTGGAAACGAAGTGCATGCCTTCGAGGGCCAAGTCTTAGTCGCCACCATGGAACCCCTGAATCTCGAGGTCCCCAAAAATCGTGATGAAGCCATCGCTCTGATCAATCAGATTTCCGATCCCAGGCACTCCGACCCGCCTCCCCACCCCAAGACGAGAAAGCGCACCGTGGCCGAGAAGGCCGCGGACAAGGCACTCGCTGAGGAGGAAGAGAAGTATATGCTCACTGGCGACGAGCGTCTTTCATCCACCGGAGGCGCTGGTCAGAGTAGTTCCGGCGATGCTGACGGCAGCGGAGCATCCGCCCCTCAATTTGAAGCTCGTTTTGAGAGGCTGAACACTCTTACTTTGATCAAAAAGGAACATGCAGAGAAGAGGCAGCAAGAACGAGAACGACAGGCAGAGAATGAGAGGAAAATCAACCTGCAGAAACAACAGCAGGCCCAAGCAGCACAAGAGCAGGCGGAGCAGGTCAAACAGGCACAGGCGGACCAAACGCGCCGAGACGAAGCCGCTCGTAAGGCCACACAAGCGGCGCAAGCATCACGAGATCATCAACGTCGAGTGCTCGCCGTTCAGGCCCAGGCCCAGGCCGCACAGGCCGCCTCTCCCCATTCACCACCAAACCCTCAAGTCAACAACATGCCCCAGCCAGCACATGGGCATCCTGCTCAAAATGGCGCCATGGCGGGCGGTCAGCCTAGTAGCCAAGCTCAGCGCTTTGCCCAGGCGGTATCGCAGCCAGCTGTCTCTTCTCCGATCGTGAGACAACACACGCCCCAAAACATGTCGAGTCCCATGGTTGGGAACGTACCTATGTCGCAGACCAATTCCGGGATGGGAGGCAGCCCGGCGAGACCACCTTCTGTTGTCCAAACGCAGCCTCCTATGTCTGCAGCCATGGCCATCAGCATGTCAGCTCGAGGTAGTCAACAGAGTCATCCTTCTGGTACCCCTAGAATGCCCAATGCAACACCTCAAATGCCGCATGCGACACCCATCAATCGGCCAATGGCTACGCCTCGCATGACCCAAGCCAGTCCACCTCCAGGCATGATGGTAACGAACTCGCCAATGAACCCGAACATGATGATGGGTCATCCAAACAACATGGGCCAGCCTGGTCATAACCCGATGATGGCGGCACAGATCGCAGCTCAGCAACACCAACAGCAAATGCAACAACGTATGATGATGCAACAGCAAGCCCAGATGAGGATGAATGGACAGTCACAGCAGATGTCCCCCCAAATGCAGCAGCAGCAGATACTCCAGCAGCAGATGGCGCGACAGATGCAAGCTATGCAGATGCAGAACGGTGGGATGATGACTCCGCAGCAACAGCACCAGCAACAGCAACAAATTTTGCAACAGTATCAGGCAACGCTACAACAACAAACAGCTCACATGCAAGGACAGGTGCCGGGACAGCCGCACCCGGGCAATCCCAATTTCACCAACATGAACGGCATGAATATGGGCATGCAGCAGCCTATGCAGCAAAGCCAACTGACACAAGCGCAAGTACAGCAGATCCAACAAATGCGACTTCGAGCGATGCAGATGCAGCAACAGGGGCAGGTACAAGCAGGCAACATGCCTCAAATGCCGCAGCAGATTCCTCCGCAAATCCAGCAGCAAATCCGACATCGTGGCATGCAGATTATGCAGAGCAACATAGGTACAGTAGCCCAACAGTACGGAGGTGAGGCCAATATGCCGCGGGAGGCGGTGGAGAAATTCAAACAGCAGTGCGTAGCAAAAGCACACCAGGAATACATACGCAGGCAGCTTCAACAACAGAGTATGATGCAGCAACAGCAGGCGCAGCAACAAGCTCAGCAGCACTAGGAAGGCAGCGAGCAACAGCAAGCTCAAGAGCACGAGGAAAGCAGTGCGCTCCAGGAACAACCAGTGCAACAACAGCGCATGACGCATCAAATGCATGCTCAGAAACAAGCCCGGCAGTATCAGGAAGGCAGCAAGCTACAACAAGAACAGCAGCGGATGGTTCAACAACAGCATGATCAGCAGGAAGCTCCACTGGAAGCTCGGCAGCGTTAGGGAAGCAGCGAGCTGGAGGAACAGCAGACGACACCTCAGCAACAGGTTAAGCAGCAAGCTTGTCAGCAAGCTCAGCAGCATTACAAATACGCTGACTCTGTGCGAGAACTACGGACACCCGATTTGAACCGGCGTGATGGTTGGTCGGACGAAGACTGCGTGGCCTGGGCGCGCTTGCGGGAAAAGAATGGGTTTTAGTGCTGCGGTACTGCGCTTGCGCGGCGTGCTTGGATGATAGTCCTCGTGAGAAGAATGTTGCTGGTGTTTTCTTTAGTAGTGCTGGGAGAGCAACCAGTCGAAGAATCAGTATCAGCATTTCTACACGAGGTGGAGAGTTCGCATCAGGAGGGAGCGCATGGCGCAATTCGGCGTTTGTGGTATTTTGTATTGGATTTGAATTTGGTGGTGCTTTTCCCCCAACTTTCTCGGGCTAGGGAGGAGCTATTCCAATGTCCCTTTTTTGCTAGATATACCCCATGGACAGAGGCTGGCTGGCTCATTTGCTTGGCGTTTGGCATGGAGGCTTTTTAATGAGTAAAGACCACGTTAGGAACGCTGCGCAGGGGTGGGGAAAGGGGCTAAGGGTTCGAGAGGTTGATAGGAACATTAAGAGATTTGACACCTTGTATAGGTACTGTACGAAATCGTGTTTATGCGTGCGACTTAATCTTAGTCAGTGGGCGAGTGAGTGAGTGAGGGACTGTGAATTTAGGATGCGTGATTGGAAAAGGGTATGATTCTGGTGATGGTAATGGTCATTAATACGTGGTGATGATATAGGTAGCTGTGAATAGGGGTTGTTACACGAGCGCAGTGTTATGGTCCTCATTAGGGGAGGAAGCAATGTTTGGAGAGTGTTTCAAGCTATACACAAAAGCCCCCTGAAATGTCTTCTGCTATCTCTGGTCATTTTCTAAATAGAGTGCGACAGGTTGTGAGTATGAGATCCAATATAATGTCTCTTTACTGACATTAGTCAGAGAGCTGAATATCATGAGTATCACGTCGCACTCGAAGTCGTGGTACAACAGACTACCTTTCATAACAATCGTGACGATAGCTAGGTACTTGTGAGGTATCCCTCATTGTATCTGCAAAGCATGATGTCATCACACCAGGACCGATATAGATCCCTCAGGAGCTCCGATATACGTGTAAAGGAGCTCATTGACATTCCCCCCTGTCATTTCAACCACTTTTACTTCACCGGGTACCAGGTCGAAGCCATTGTCACTAAGCTTCACCTCTCTATTTTCTTGGAAGACAAAACCTTTCGTCGGAAGAGCGGCAGAGACCTCGATCTTATCCTCTGCTATCTTTCTGACACTTACCTGTCGGTTGGAGAAGTCTAGGTATTTTAGAGGCTGAGGCCAGTATGTATCGGTGGAGAAAACTTTGCCTTTGGATGTGATGGAAGCATGGATTATGTATGGGTCAAGATCCAGCGGATTGGGCGATGCTGTGATGTTAGCGTGGTCCAGGATCTCTTCGTCTTTGCAAAGCTCGGCCGTGGTGTTTGGTTGTATCGCAACGGCATCCATTTTCTTCGCCTGCCGTACTTCCTCTCCCGTACCAATGGAGATGAATCTCACAATAATGTCAACCTCTTGCGATTCTTTCATATCGCTCACGACCCAAAGATCGAACTTATTGTCCCTCCAGCTCGAAGTCGGGTCCACGTGTCCCGAAGTCCAGTCATGGTATTCTCGGGAGATCCCAACAGCCAGCGGTTTCAGTGCATTCTTGATAGCGTAGTAGGCCGGTTTCTTCACAAGGTAATAATCCACCACGGCCCAACTCATGGTAGGCCAGCAATCGTTCAGCTGCCAGACTAACACGCCTCCGCATTTTCTCTTTCTCCATTCCCGTCGCCAAGCTTTGTATGCGAAGTGCATTGCTTCGGCTTGGACCATTTGTGTTAGGTGTGTGTACGATTCTAGATCGTACTTGACTAAGAAATTCTCGTTGACGTATGAGGCTACGCGACGTTCGTGATCAATTGCTTTGTTTCGGAAGTCCATCATCATTGACCCTGGGTGTCTTTGCGAGTGTACAGTGATCATACTGTGAGTTGTCTGGAGATGGGGATATGCTTCCACTACGCGCTTGTTAGTTGCACACTGCTCATTCTCGTTCGTAATGTTTTTCCTGTGCTATTTCTCGTCCTTGGGATTGTATTTTGAAACCGCTGTATACAGCATGAGACTTACTTCCGAATTCGCTGATAAATCTTGCAGACAATCGAAAAGCTTCCTGATATCTGTTCATCGCACCATGCCAAACTAAGTAGGTCAGCTATGAACATGATGTTTTCTCCTATTTGTAGGAATAAGACTTACTATCCCACTGATGCTTATCTCCGACTGTCGGGTCTGCCGTATACTTGCCATCTCCCCATGGGCTGCATGGGTGATAAAGAGCGAAGGGGTGTTCTTCGGACACGATCTTCGGTAGCAAATACTCATATGTGTATCTAGCTGGAAACGTGGACTTCAGCCACGACTCAGGGTCCTTGTCTTCGTAGTTGTATTCTAGTTTGTAGCGTTCCTGGACTTGATAATCTTCATTGCTACCGCACCATAGAGTTAGAGAAGGATGCGATCGTATACGTCGTATGTTCTGTCGAGCTTCTTTTTCGAATGAGACTAGATAAGACTTGTATGTCGGGTAGGAGGCGCAGGCAAAAGCGAAGTCTTGCCAAACCATAATTCCTAACTCATCACAAGCGTCGTACAAGGTGTCGTGCTCGTAAATGCCACCTGGTTTCGAGAGTTAACGGAGCTTGAGAAGCGATGCATCTGATGTGCTTACCTCCCCATATGCGTACCATATTCTGGTTACCTTCTTTTATCAGCTTCATCCAGTCGTAGTACCGCTGCGGAGAGATCTGCGTCAAGAAGCTGTCCGCAGGGATCCAACATGAGCCGCCACAGAACACATCTTGGCCATTGATGCGGAAGAAGAAAGACTTTCCAAAGTCGTCTTCTTGTTGCACGAGCTCAGCCCGTCGGAACCCTATCTTCTTCAGTTTTGTGTCGAAAGAGCCCAGAACAGCCTTTAATTCGTATCGATTTTGAGGCCCATGAGTAAATGGATACCATAGCTTGGGATTATTGATCGTAAAGTCTGTTTGGGCAAGTCCTTCTGAGTTGATCTCGCAGTGTTTATTGAACACTATTGCTCCACAATAGGATAGAGACACCGTGACTGACTTCGCACTAGATCCTGTTACTCTAGCGATGATACGACCTGAACAAGAGCGTAGGTCTCGGCTCACTTCGCACTCTGTCCAGACGTCTTCAATTTGGGCAATATACTGCTCAATTGAGATTGGCTTCCACGGACCAGCTGTGATCAAAATCGGCCCCCAGTCCCAACCCCAGTGATACTGTGCTTTACGAACAGGCACACGACTGACTTCGGTTTGGCGTACGTAAAATGTGTGCTCGTGCGAATGCTCCTTGACGAGCTCTCTGCCTCGCAGCATGGCTGAATCGAAATGAATAAGTACCTCGTTCATGTCTTGCAATAAAGTCGTGACATTCACACGATGTGAGATGAACATGTTGTCTGATTTCAATATCTCGGTTCCGTTTAAAAGAACTTTCGCGAAAGTATCAAGACCCTCAAATACAAGGTCTGTTGTGACCGATTCGGTTGAAGAAAGCGCCTGGGGTCGCTCAAAACGGTTCCTGTACGTCCATTTCTTCTCTGCGAGTGAACGAACCGGGAGTTCATTAAGATTAATGAAAGGATCAAGGATTCTATGAACATGTCAGATTCGGTTGTAAGTAACGCTGCCCATCTGGTGGGCTATTCGATTGCCGAGGGGCTTGATTTTGTGTTACTGAGCACCGGCTCTAAGACAAAGGTTTGAGGTCAACATACTTGTTGCTCGCAAGTAGATCCGTATGAATCTGAGTGGGAATCGATTCTACCGGCGACCAGGTATCTGATGAACCCCCGTCGTCCTCCCGGACCTGCCATCCGTGGCTCAGACTCAGTTGCGAAAACGCCATTGCAAGGCAAATCCGCAATACTCGTCCAGGTTGGAAGACGATGATTTTGACGACTTATCAAGAAACAATTCTCTTGCAGTGAAGCAGCGTCGGATACGATTCCCAGGCCGACGATCTCGAGGACGAAGTCGGGTGAGGGGTCTGGTTGTTTCGGGCAACAGCAGGGAGGGGTACCTACATCGTGAAACCTGGACTTCACAAACGGAGAGTGCCAACACAGACTCGCTGTGCGTACTGTGGAAACCACATTCCGCATTCATCCATTGTCCTCTCCACAGTCGTATCTGACATTGCAAGTGCCTCATTGCCTTAATGGCTAGCTTGCAACAGATGTTAAACGGTTACGGAATGCGCTGTGACGCAACCCCGCAGCGCGCGCCACGGCATCTATTCGACTTTCCGGTCAGGATCAGCGAGAGTATCCGTCTCAAGCGAAGCGTATCCGTCAAGTTTTTTCCTGTTTCCTCTTAATTCCAATCATGGCAACGAATTTTCTATCTTCACGCGGTATCATCTGTGTCGGATGACTATGTGACCATCTACTAATTAACATTCATCCCGACCCTACACTTCGCCTAACTTCTCTGTCGCTCTTAATGCTCCCGGAGAGACTCAGACCAGGGCCCTTCGATATTCTAGGACAATCTCATCAACTTTGGCACATAAGCGCGGGTCTTGCTGCTCTCGCAAAGATTATGGTACTGTAGTGCACGGCGCATGGTTTCGCCGAGCGAGAAGAACGACAGGCAGTCGCCTGGGAAAGTTGTGTATTCATATAAACAGACACACGAGCAGGGACTGGATGTTCTGCAGAGGTGGTTTGACGGAGCAGACCTGTAAATCAAAGGGGACAACCGCTAGGATGATTCGATCATGCGAGCATACCACTGTTCAGTCCAACAATTGAGCACTTGAGAAAATGGAAGTCCTCGTCAATGCGCTTCCTCACGTCCCCCGTAGAGAGCTCGTCCACATCCCAGGACGACCAGACGTAGCGCCCGTGCAGAAAGGCTGCCTGCTTAGAGGCGAGCCAGACTGCGAAAGCGCCAGTCCGTTGAACTATGCGAAGAATAATCTTTTAGTATACGCGGAAGAAATTGAAAAATGCAGCTTCAACCCGAATAGGCGAGGGTCTCTTCTCTTACCATCATCAAAATCCTCCGGCTTGAGTGCGTCGTTGATCGACTCCCATTCCTTAGTCCAGATAGATCCGGGGTGGAAGCTGACGATTTGCATCTTCTCGGCCGGAATTCCCAGGGCGGTGTTCTGAAAAAAAAGTGTTCCAAACATCTTAGACATGCAGTACGCTGGGAGTATACTCATTCCCGGATGATTTGTCATGTGGACACCTCTGCGTTGGATGAGTAACTCTTCGTCCTCATTGCTCATTAGGTCACTCACTGGCTTGACACGTTGACAACGAACTAGAATTATGTATTAGCGCTTTTTTCTATCTTTGAGCAGACCTATAATCTCCGTCGATGCACGTTTTCAACTATGCGGCAATGAATTTGTCCGAGTTCGAGATATGGACAGGGAGGATACTGATAGATAATAAATCAAGTCTCACCTTCTGCCCGTCACCTCCTTGACGATAGAACTTATCAAGCCAGTAGATTGGTGCTTTCGCATCCACTTCTACGTGAGACCAGACTGCGTCTGCACCCGCCTCAAGCATAGGCTTTGGTTCAGAGAATTTCGTGGCATTGGACACGAAGACGTCAACCGAAATACCCTCATCGGAGAGATACTTCCAGAATTTCTCAGTTTGCGCGGTATCCACGACATCGGTGGACGATGTCATTATCTTGGTGTTAGTCCCCAGAGACTGCGCCTCTTGCTCCAACCGGGCCTTTGCATCCTTCAAGACATCACTACGTCGTCCTACAAGGATGACAGTGCTTGCATTCGCACGAACGAAGGCTTGAGAGATGGCAAAACCAATGTTGGTCGCACCACCCGTGACTAGGATCACACGGCCGTCTGACGTTCAATATTAGTCAGTAGACATCCCAAGAGCGTACGAAGAAAGACGCATATAATTACCTTGACGGTTTTCTGGACGGGATGGCGACAATGCCGGGTATAGCGTCCGATGGATGGTCTTCGTCACATTACTGTCGACGCACTGTCGGAAAAGATAATGCGCGACTTCGGGGCTAAGTTGATCCATTTTGCAGGATTTTGAGGATGGGGAATCTGGTTTCTTTTAGAAGATGGACTACAAGAAAGATCTAATCGCAGCAATGTGCAAGTTCTCGGAAGAAATCAACGATGTAGAAACAAGAGTACATTTATATGCACACTCTGACCAGATATATCAACTCCTGGACCGTACTACCGACCTAGGGTCAATATACGTTCGGTAGGTAATCAAGGTGCTCGGGTCGTCATACTGAAGCTCCCCAAGGCCAAGTTGAGCATGCTGAGGCGCCGGGCCGCAAAACGTCTCGAGAGGAAGACATATCTTTCCGACTCCGCATCCTTAAGACATATCTCAGTACTGTTACTCGGATCAATATTACCAAGGTGTGTAGAGCCAACTTTACAGCGTGGAGTGGGCCGATATGCTGGCGGAGACTAACCCGATTCATGACCTTAGGACTCGACAATTCATCCGAACCCTTCGCAACTTTACCTCAGACCATCTAACTTTCCATCTCTCGAGCTCATAAGCCCAGTTAGCTACGTTTCAAGGTCTCTTGCTATATAATTGCAAATTTGCCTCTCCTAGAACTTGTACGACGCCAATGGCAATAGGATTTCTCGCTAGAATCGAGATCCCGACCTCGACGTAACACTGTACGAGAGCACATGATATCGGCACTTTTCATATTCAGCCTTCTTACACTAAGTAGCCTTCTGTCTTCCCAGGCATGGTCATGTCGTAGGACTAATGGTGCGATGATTTGATAACTTTTTGTCAATGGCGAGCCTGGGCCTAATCGACAGCCAAGCCCTCTCTTTCACGTGATATAAGCTGTAGGAGAGAAAGATGCACAGCGAAGATGTTTGACAGTGGCGCGACTCATTCGAGATAAAACGTACTTATCCTTCCTCTGCTTGTTGTCTGTGTCAATATATCCTGTGAAGAAAGACTGGATTAGCTACACTCGGAGTGTCGAACTGGCGGGCACGGAACAATAAGGCAATTCTCAGAAGCCTGCGCGATCGCGAAAGCCACAATGGATTATCTCACCTCGCTTAATTTTCCAGCCCACGTCGCGGAGCTTATGAAGAAACACCATGTTCCTGGTTTAGCAATCGCAGTGGTTCATGGCGACCGCACTTTCTCGGCTGGGTATGGCCTGTCATCAATTGACCCGCCAAAGCCATGCATGCCGGAAACAGTCTTCGACATCGCTCCTTCATCGAAGTCGCTCACAGCCGCATCCGTCGCATTGTTGGTCCACGACCATGAAAAGTATCCAGAGGCGCAATGGGATGCGGCGATGTCGAGTCTTCTCCCAGATGAGTTCATGATAACGACGATAGATATACCGATAGTGTTACTGTTGAAGATATGCTCAGTCATGGGACTGGTATGCCCAACTAAGTTGTTTTTATGCTTTTTGTGCCTGGGTTATTGCACTAGAGCAATATGTCTCGCCCTGATAGCCAGCCGGCAACAAAATCTCAGCCCATCTTCACTACTGATCGTTTCAAAGGCATGATGACTCCTTGATAGTCAATGCGAGATGGATCATGAGAAACCTGCGAAACCTGCAAGTAGCTGCGCCACTGCGATCGTATGGCCCGTGGATATTCGTGGAAGAAGGACTAGAACAAACACATCTCATTCGACGCTGTCGATGGTCCAGACCAAGGAGCTAGGTCGATCATGACAAGCGCAGATGACTACATCAAGTGGGTTAAAGCATTGATGAATCACGAGGATCCCATCATCGATGAGGTCTACAGAGACCTTGTCAAGATACGAAGCTTCCCGGATCCAGATGGTACTGTATGCGGGCCGTTTTGCTCGCTGATATTTTATGCAGCCGGTCCAGAGCTGAGCTGGTACCGTGGCTACGAAGTTACCGGCCAGGATGGCTGCTCACTGTATGGGTTCCAAAATCGGCATTTGTTCATGTCAGATCTCGAGCTAGGTTGTGTCATTTTTGGCAATGCAAATGGTGATAATGAGACGACTAAGATTCTAGCTCACGAAATGATTGACGAAGCCATCGGGGTACCCGTTGTACAGCGACCTAATGGGAGACAGATCGTGGAAGACGAAGTAGAACAGAATGAATATCACACCAAGGAAGAAGAACGAAAGATACGGCAGGAGTTTGGCCGCAGCGACGGGGAACAGAAGCCACAGAAAATGCCACTTGAGGCATACGTGGGCAAGTATTGGGATCCGGGGTATCAGGGATTGGCAGTCGAGATCCAAGAATGGGAGACTCTTCGTCGACGCGACGGATCGCGCAGCGGGTTTTACTTTAACCTTTACCCATGTGTGTGAACAGTTGAAATACATCGGATACTTGAGCGACGTTCAAGCGGGGGCAAGGACCCTTCAAAGGCTGAGTTTCGGTTCGAGAACGAGGAGGTGGTCAAAATAGGATTGCATTTGCAACCGAGGCTTAAGAGAGAACGCCTGCCGGGGAGGAAGACTCAAAGATGGCGAAAAGGAAGAAAGTAGCGTATTCACGCTGTACATCGAACATGATCGGATTCCGAAGGAACGACGTTATGAAAAAGTGACTCCAAAAATATTGTTGATGCTGGGCAAGGCAGTAGATAAATACATTGCACAACTATGACGCAGGTGAGAGATGACTGTCGCTGATCGTGGAAGCTTCAGGAAGTGCTGTATGCGGTAGACGCTCACTAAGATGGGCTAATAATAGGATGAGATCCACGTACCGCATGTTTTGGCGAATAACAATTGGTTAATAAACACACCTAGCCCATGTATCACCATGGAGCATGGCGAATTGCCGTACATAGATGCTGCAGCGAGAGTCACCCGTGACTCTCAATCTGACTTTAACACCACTATACTTACATGGTAACACTACAGTAATTAATTACAATCGCGAAGATAGTGTAGTGAGGCGCTCTGCAGCAAGTAATCCTTCTCCGCCCACCTATATTGAGGGTTCCGTTCCTTTAAGGAGGAGACAAGATTTGCGCGACCAGTCGTTAGGTACCTAAGGCTGGTGTTGATCTCGTATTCTTTTACGTAAGTCAGGTGTCGAAGAAGACCTCGCAGCCCTCGCAGCCCTCACAGCAATAATGATGACATAAACTCTCCCGGGAGTTATTCGTATGTGGAAGCAATCAAGCTCGTTTCTTCCAGTATTACCACATCGTACGAAAAACTGCAAAGCCTGGCTGTAAAGGTGGGTGGTCGAAATAAGGGGCGCCAGTTCAAAAATGAAAAGAACTGATCTCCCTGGGGATCGAACCCAGAATCTCCTGATTGGAACAATGAAGTCGTAGTCAGACGCCTTGCCATTGGGCCAAGAGACCTCCTTATCGTGGTTCAAGACGATAGGCGGTTGGTTGATTGTGTGCAGCTGCGTATAGGGCACTATATTACGTGTCTAATGCGACGAGCGGGGCTCTCAGCTATCCGGACTCTCATGTGTAACAGCAGCCATTCAATGGAGCTACCTATTCTGCTTTGTATGTTCGGAAATCGAGAAAAGTCCACTCCTGCTTTTCCTTCTCGTCCCTTTGGTTTTCGTCAAGATCCAATTTTATGATAGGGTCCACAGCTAGGAGAATAAGTGACCTGGAACACACATGAATGTCAGGGCTGCTATTCGATGTCGACAAAGTCTCATGTGCTTTTCTCACATCGCTGGAGTTTTGACCTTGCACGAAAGAGTCCATCCATCTTCAAATGAATCTAGGCGAAGCGAGCTCTGCGTTGGAAACCCAAGTTGGTCGACCTCAATACGCAGTACTTTTGGTATCCGCAAGGTTTTAAGCTCCGGAGAGAGAACCGTCCAAGAAAATAGTCAACAAACAGATGGCATAACGACGCAGAGCCAATTTCACGAAAGTAGAAGTCCAGCTTTGACACCAATCAGCTTGTTGGATCGCCAGGGACTCGTCGGATCACTGCATACTAAGCCATGGACTGCTACACGCTCTCTACATTGTTGAAATTTTTCTGTAATTCGTAGAAAGCCACTTGACAGTCGGTCCTAAATTGTACAAACGTTGAGATCACTTTTTGAACAAGAGTAGACTAGACACGTACACGTAGAATCGTGTATTGAGACTTCCTCATCTCGGATATGTAGAATGTGCTCACAGCTCGTCGGCTGGTTGATGGACAAGCATTGCGGAGGCTTTCCCGAAGCGGCAAGCTCCCGCAACCTTCTTCAACTTCTCACCAACGAGACGTGCCGACGACGACGATGCCGCAAGGAAGTTGGAGGAACCGCCTTTGAAGATGTTAACCTGCCGCAGCTCCCATCATACTGGGGTTACATGAGCATCCGCCCGATATTCAGCCATGCTCCGCAATCCCGACATGAGAGCCTGCACAGCGTGTGCGGCATCGAAGCGCAAGTGCGGGAAGCAAAGCCCACAATGCGTACGATGTCGGCGCAGGGGCATCACATGCAGGTATCCGCCATCCAAGCCGAGTTCCTTCGTACTCTGCTTCGACGAGTCCGAGGACGTCGAAGTCACAGAGGCTGTTCAAGACCAGGGCGAAATCCCCGTGTCACCGGAACAGAGGTTCGGCGATACGACCCACAATAGGGTGTCCCTGCTCGAGCATCACGAAGAGATAGTACCAATAGGCAAAATCTGTCCATTTACTACAAACGTCTGCCAGCTTCATCAAGATTTGGACTACACATCACTCAGCCCAAACCTCTCACGGCCATTCGTAGAACTCGCACTACCAGATCCCTTCGGACTCAGCAATTTCCAATTCCAAGCTGAGACCCAGCCAGAGGACAGTCAACAACTCACGCAAGCAACCTCCGGCTTCCCACACTCAACATGGAAAGTTACACATCCAAAACGGCCTTGTCAAGCCCCATCCGCAGCAGATATCCAGGACATGAAGTCCTGCATCGTCGAAATGCAGCGCTGGCTAAAGATTTGGGTTGAGTGCGGCAGCAACCCATTTGTACACTCGCAGCTCTATTCCGAGCGCTTTCCATCGTCAGTCCAAGATGCGTATCTAGTGCTCACAGCGTACATACACAAAACACCCGGGAATGAACTAGTGATCTTCCGACTCATCGAGGACCGGGCGAAGAAACTCATGGTGGAGCACGGTGAAGAGGTAGACGAGGCAGTCGGTGTGAGCACATCTCCCCCAAAATCCGATCTAGATTCTCTAGAGCATCTAGCACGCTGCCACGCACTGCTAGTCTACCAAACAATCGGCCTCTATGATGGAGACATCCGCCTCCGTCACATCTCAGAATCGCGAATCCCCATACTAGACCGATGGATGAACGCCGTAGTCGCACACGCAAGTCTAACCCCAAACCCCGGCGGAGCCCTCTCATCCCCAACTCTCGAGCAACATCCCCCATCCCCCTCTTCCCTCTTATCCCCAACTTCACACATGACCATTCACTCGCAATGGAAGACATGGATCCTCACCGAGTCAATCCGCCGCACATGGGTGATCGCCGCAGGAATCCAAGGCGTGTATCAAATGATGAAACATCGCCGCATGGACGCGCCATGTAACGGGGGCATGATGTTTACGACGCAGCGCGGAGTCTGGGAAGCTAGCACGGCTGCGGAATGGGAGAAGGTGTGTGTGAATATCGAGCTGACACCTCTTGAAGAGGCGGATGATGTACTCGCTGAGTTGACTCCTGGTGAGATTAATGATTTTACACAAGTCGTTCTGCAAACTGCATTTGGGGCTGAGCGGATAAGGCAGTGGATGGTTTCTTCGTAGAATCTTCCCTACCTTGGCTAGTATCTCAGTTTCGTGAAAAGTAGGCATTTCATGTTGAGATGATTGGATTTTGACCAGAGAACTGATAATATGTACAATAACACATATACCAGCATGACAGCGCGCTATTACCTGGGTCGTCAAGACAGTCATGATACGCGTAGCCATACAAATTGATACATGTCCACATTCCCTCCATACTCACAATTTCCCATCTACGGGCAGAGAAGCTCCGATTCTGCCCAGGTCAGGCCTTCCTGTACGAGCAGTAGAGGCGAGTTTGACCCTGTGCTGACCACTGGCTGTAATCCAAGAGCGCTGAGGAACGGCTTAGCTGCCGTCGCAAGGAACTCTGCTAGGCAGTGGAGACTAAATCCCTGGCATTTAGAACAAAGAGGACAGAATACGCCAACGCCCCCCTAACCCAAGCCTCTATTCCCAAATGCAGCAGTGTTCTGTTCTGCTCAAAAAGGACTTTTAGACTGCGCTATAGCCACCGCGACTTCCACTACCTTGCACGGTGTTGAGAACGCGCCTCGACCAGTCTTTAAGGAGGTAAGGGATGTCGCGAATCGTATCGCCGTGGGGGAGGAGGTCCCAGCCCCTAGCTCCGTAGCGGTTGTAATTGAGCCATGAGCCGAAAATGAGGTAGGCTGCGGTGCCGAGGAAGATGCTGAAGAGTCCTGTTAGCCCAGAGCAGAGCAGCAAAAAAAGACGTGATCCACTTACAGAACAACAAGCCAAGTAAAAAACCCCCAGTGCGAGCTACTAGGTCGCTTGTCTTCGCCGTCGTCCTCATCCTTTGATCCGTCGTCCTTCTTGCTCTTGCACACATACTTGGAGGACCATGTGAGCTTCAGGACATCCACGTTGGTATCACTGTCGCTGGCGCCGTAGCGGTCGTAGACAAGACTGGGGTCATTTTCGATGCCGAGCTGGGTTGGTTCAGATGGGTTACTCTCTCCTTCATCACCTTCTTTATCACCGCCTTCCTCGCCTTCTTTCCCTCCGTCCTCCTTGTCGTCCTCCCCCTCTCGTGCAGCAAGGAAGCGCTTTTCGTACTTGTCCTCAGATTCCCATTCGCCCTCGGTACCGTCACGCTCCTCGTCGCAGACAAAATCAATGACGACCTGCTGCTTGCGCTTGACTTTGTTGTCGCCAAAATGATAGCCGCCCTTCATAACGATTCGGAGCCCCTCCTTTCCCGAGTCCGGGTCGACTTTACTGAGCTTGCTAATCTCAGGGTTGAGATCGCCACCACCCAGTTTGAACTCTCCCGCCAGGGGCGTGGCTGATAGGATTACGTCGGACTTGTCGTCGCCTGTAAGGATACGGCGCTTGACAGCGCAGGCACGGGCACCGTTGGGACACTGCTCGTCCTTCGGCAGATTCCCTTTCTTCTTGAGGGCTTGGCAAATATCGACCGTATATGTGGTGTTGAGGGTTTCATTGCTGTCGACAATTTCGCTCATCACGACCGAGTGAGGTCCACCCAGCTTGGAGAGATCATACCGCTGCTTGTCGGTTACAATACTGTCGCAATGGAGCATGGCATTTGCTGGTCCGAGGAGTAGCGACAGCAGCAACGCGGTAGACGCGTTGGGTATCGTGGAGAATTTCATAGTTTGATGCGTTGGTTGGATGAGAATGCGATGCGGAAGATGGGGGGCGGAGACGAGGGCTGGCCGAAAGGTTACTTGCTCGATTTAGAGTGTGGTGAGGATAGCCCGATGATGGGGTCGCTTTGGATGTACGGTCGGGTTGGACGAGGCTGGAATTGTTTGAGTCGAAAGGTGTTGCACGGACACGGATCACTGATCAGGATGATTGGAAGTACACTGTAGGTGGAAAGATCGGCATGCTATCGTTGGCCACGCAGCATCAATACAAGGACCGCGACACCCGACGCGCAGTTGCGGAAGTGGTGCAGCGAGGTGAGAAGTGTGAAAGGGATTTGTTCGCAGAGAAGATGGACGAAGGTAGCAGGATGACAGCAGGCAGCTGAGATAGTTGCAGGTCGAGCTTGGCGGCAGGCAAGCTTGGCTAGTTGAAAAGGGTCGAGGGTCGATGAGCATCGTCATCCGCTACCTCACACATCCTAGCAGCCTGTAGGTCAACCGGTCTAGCGCCGCCACCCAGCCCGACAAACCCGACTACAGAGCCCATTAAGGGCTGTGTCAACTATTGTTTTATAGTGGCACCAAAGCACGTGTCTTTGTACGACAACTTTGGGCCTCTAGGGAAATACATGTCATTCAGTATGACTAAGACAAACAATGTCACCAGACGGCCACTTATGAGAAACTTACAATATTTCATGACGTTAACCTTCATTGCTCCGACTGAAAATACATATCAATACTTGGATTTCGACATTATACAAACAGGTATTTCGTTCTTGAACCGACGTATTCGTTTCTTTAACCGGTACGACCGTCACCACGACATGGAGCTTCGTTAAGGGGCAAAAGAATGCTGTGATGCAACAATGAACAAGGGTTATTCTAGATATAGCAACACAGGTGGTGACATTGTCAAGGATGCTTGCTAAGAACGAGGAAATCTGAGAACTTTGACGTATGTTATAGGTACTCTTGCGAATTGGTGTTAGCATGACAGAACAAAGATCTGAATTGGGCAGACCCAGAGAAACATATGTGTCGAAGTGTAGATCTCCCAGTACTTGACATGCAACTACTTTGGAGCCGTGAATGGTCGGTCGCAGTTAGCATTATTAGCACCATATCTCTACAGTAGAGAAGCTGCGATTCGTTGCGAAGATAGCTCAGCGACAAAGTTCTGCGGACTCAGTCCCCTCTCCCTTTTCTGTTTTTTACTATAAGAAAGGAAACGGGAGATATATAACACCTGTGCTTCTGACGTACCAGTCATGATGATCTGGTGACCTAAATGTCGAGGTATCTTAACGTTGTGGTCTATTGGTCTCTTTGCTTCGCTTGCATTTTATGAGCGAGATATTAGAGATTTTGATAAAATGTGAGTGAGCAGCAGGTCTGGTTTTAGTCCAACATCTCGAATCCAATAAGCGTTCGCTTATGGAGTCTTGAAGGATCTCTGTATGCATACAATCAAAAGGGAAGAGAATTTTAACCAGCCTTCCATTTAAGTTCGACTTTTTCACAAACTAATTATGTTTGAAAGTTCTGATTTTCAACGCAGCCATAGAGGCTAGTTTGTAGCAGATCCTGTTGGAAAATGGGCTGTTCGTGAGTGTCAAGTTGTCGAGAAACCCAAAAGAAGGAAACCAAAAGGAAAAAGGGCGTGGGAGGATGGATAACTACATTAAGTCTCCCATGATACCTGCTACGTAACGAAGTAGCAACAAGCTGCGAGATGTGTAATAAAAAATCACCTTACAGCACGTTCAATACAATTGTTATGAAGCGTCGAGCAAGCCGATGATTTGCGGAAAGGTATTAACATGGGAAGTGCCTAAAGTGGGAAGGAAGCAAGTTGCGTGAAGACGGGTGTAATATTTCCTATACGACAGCTCGATACCCTCATATGAATGAAGCGGACCATTACACAATGGGTTGACCATGGTATGTCATGGGCTTGAGCCGTCCGGGTTGCACTTGAGTGCAATCGACTTTCAAGCGCTTTGGGACAGCGTGTGTGTTATGTGTTCATGGTTTATTTTAGTTTACATTCAGTGTGGACTTACGGCCGACAAGTTCACGAATCTCTCGTTTCTCACAAGTCCCCTTTGCCTTGCGAGGGGGCGGCAAAACCTTGAAGAAATCATCTCCCCGCGGAGGATGCGATGGATACCAATAGGATGGAATGGGTTGGCGAGATCTCAAGTAAACAAGTGTGATCCCTAGCAGAATTGGGAGGCAACAGTGATCTGCTCGGTTGCTTTAGCAGGGTCGTGGAGCTAATGGCAGGAGGCAATGACATTACCTAAATAAGGAGCACCTGCCAGGGCTTCCTAAGGCATTCAATCGCGCAAGCGGACAACGGGCCAATCATAGCGCGCCGTCGCAGTGCGCAATGGCCTGTACGAGTGTATATAGGGGTCGATAAATGGCCAACCCTTCGACGTTCCCAGATGGGCCGGTGACCACCGAGGCCACCACCAACTCTGGTCAAGTTAGTCAGGTTGAAACGTGGTTAGACTACGTTTCAGATAATGTCTGAGTGCAGAGAACACCGGTTCGAACCGAGGCATTATCCTTTTGCTTTTTTTTTTTTCCTTTTTTTGCCACATGCATTTCTTCTTGCACACCCGCTCTGCATATTTGTGTGCTCTTTCTTATTATTTCGCTCACAGCATTCCATTCAATTGACTCGGCATTATTGAGCGTTTCACCACTGGTAATGCTGACACAAGAAGCTGAATACATCTGCAATAGTGGTCCGTAGCGTCACAAGTGCGATCTATGGCCGTCGCTTGTGATTCAAAAGAAGGTTGCTACGTTCAGGCGCCCTCAATTTCCGACCAACCCCAAGCCGAGACAGGACGCATGGCAACCTCTTAAGAACCACGCTGCTCCAGCATTAATTCTCGCGGAGAACGGAAGGATCAGCGATCGCTGCTGTGATCATTTTGATCCTGACAAATGCGATAGATGGCTCTTATTGGGTCAACAGAGATGCCATCATCAAACTACTTAGTACCCGGACTGCGCAAAGGTGGAAGCAGTAAAAAATACAAACATTGCTTGATGACCTGAGGGTCACACTCATATTCGATCGTGTCTACAACCACTGCTAGGCACATCTGTCACACCGGACAGTAGGATGCTCCGACCTCAGGAGGACAGTAACGACAAGTAAGTGTTATAAACAAACTTCTTTTCAGGCTATAGACGGTGCTTATAATCCACGATCAGTTCTTATGCTTCGCGCGAATATATTGATCCCACATTGAATCGCCACCAAGATCAAGCATGCAACCCGAATCCCTTACAGATGTCGAGAGCGCAGCGATAATGCTGCGCATCATCCTTTCGCAGGATCTAAGCGCCGCAATTAGCTGCACGACTCCCCATGGGAGGCCAGGTTAATGCCACCAGCCGCAACGAATCTACGTGTGAAGTGGGATGGCGCACGCCTTTGTGGCCGGTATCGTGAAGCAGCTCAAGGTCGATCGTTCGTTTAGGAGCCAAAGTTAAACATCATAGCCAGATCCGTCGTTTTGGAGGAGGAGAAGGTCAACCTGAGGAAGTTGTTGAATGCAAAACAGATACCAGTTGCACTTTCGATGGTGTCATATCTTGTTCTCAGATAATGGTTGTCAGAAGTCACTCACTGTCTTCGGAACATTAGGCGGCTATGTCAAAGTCGGTGTCGTGCTGGCAGGCAATGTTCATAAGAAGCGGCCTGACTTCACTTGTCCATAGCAGGGAAACAGCTGGAAACCCGGATCTGTCTGTGTCGATAAGGATCGAAGCCGGTTCTCAATCGCCCAAGCGTATACAGAGTAAAGTACACAGTGGAATCTACGAATCACGTGGATGGCGACGATCAAACAGCGTGATGCGTCATCAGAGAGCATGATGTCGGAAAAGTCATTATGGGTAATGGCATTATCGATTGACCGTTATATAAGCGAAAGGGAGAGGACAGGGCTCTGTACGAGGTTTAATACATTGTTATCTAACACCATTTTCGATGAAGTACCAGAGCCATACCTCTAGCCACAACAGTCCGGCAAAAGCACTAGTCATGTGTTAGGTAGTCACACCTTCCTCCTTCTCGATTTCTTCCTGTGTTGGTGACCACTTGTCCTGAAGCTTCTGGTCAAGCGAAAGCTCGTAGACATCCTTCGGCCACCACTCGCCCCAGCTCGTGAGGAAGATTTGCTCGGGATCTTGGGGAATAGGCTCAGCGAAAGCTCTATAGATACTTTGAGCACCTGTAGCACTGTGTCAACTAGATAGTCTTACTGGGGGGCTCAATTTCGGACGATACCTTCTGGAATACTTTTGGCATCGGGCAGATTGGCAGGTATGGTCATGCCTGATCCCCTCCCTAGCCCGGTGTGAGGGATAAGCCCAGGTGACACACCTACTACCTCACATTTGCCCAGCAACTGGCGACGCCACCATTGTGCATTGACAAATTGGATAAACTTAGTAGCGGGATAAATCCAAGGCCCCCTTGGCTCGGTTGCAGACAGCATTTCTTGTTCAAGAATGTCTTCAATCACCATGTTAGCACGAATGTTTCAATGTAGAGTTTGAAGAGATCTCTAACTTGTGTCGTTCACTTGACGGATAGCGCCAGATGATACCACTACCACGCGGGTCTTGGACTCCTCCAATTTGGGACGAAGCAAATGAAGCAGATAATGTTGTGCTGAGAATCATGTCAGCCATAGTATAAAGTAGCGCCTTCAGGATCTCTGACTCACAAAGATGGTTGACGAGATAGGCCTCGGTCCACTTAGAGCCGAAGGGTCCCTTCTCAGCTTTTTGCTTGGCCATGCCCGTGGCAGCATTGAGGACTAAAATGTCTATGCGACTCTGGCCAAGATTCTCAAGAGTCTGTTTAGCAAAGCCCTGGACAGATGTCATATTGTTCAACTCCAGGGGCACGATTGTGAGGTCATGCTTGCTGTTGTCGTATTTGACCTCGTTGTAGGCAGCTTGTGTTCTGGGCATGTCACGAGCACCCAGGATGAGTCTATAGGGCTGGGTTTGACCAAGCAATTGTTTGATGAGCTCGAAACCCTGTAAAGGAGTTAGCCAGGCATCCCCTTGTATTGGAGGCAGGTTGACTGTACAATGCCAGAAGTTGCACCAGTCGCAACGATTGTCTTGGCGATAGTTGCCATGATGACGATGATATTCCAGATGACTAAAGTGCAGTTGTGTCGACTGTGGAGCGGTGGTGTAACAGCAAGAGACAATTTCGATATCAAAAGAAGGAGTATGTTCTTCATATATACTCAAGCATATTTACCCACAACAGAATCTCTGATCGCAATGTTTGTAAGCAGTCGGATGGATAGTCAAGCTAGTCGTTGATCTTCTAAGCTGGACGCCTCAAAGAATGAGCTGAACTGATTGGATACAGCTCAGTGACCCTGCTTGTCCGAGGCCACCCTGGATTTACCAGGTGCTCGATCCGGACACGGGGATAATTGGTAAGACCGGTTCTTAGAACGGGTGTGAACTCATGAGGCTTTTCTTCTTGAATGCTAAGATGTTGTCATCTAGTAGCACTAGAGTTGCATTCTTCAAAGCCCATTTCTTCTTCTTTGAGGTCAAGACGCTCTCTTTGCGGCTTTGTAAAAGAGCATGATGGCCTTCAACATTTATAGCACATCAGCTCCCATCGGCGCATATCCGATTAACATATCCTGCTATGCCCCTGGAACCAACACTCGCAGTGTGCACTCGAGTGGATGCAGTACCATCATTCTCTCATGTCCACATTATTGTCGTAGATACAATAGTACCTAGGTAGTCGTATTTCACAATCGTAGGAGGTATGGATGCCCTCATCTCAAAACCATAAAGGGCAAAGGGTTCCATCATTTTCCACTGGCGATTAGATGGACGGGAGGCTAAGCCGACTTGCGTTAGCGTGCTATGACCTCGGGCTCTGGCTGGGCCAACGACTGGCGAAAACTCCAGCGCCAAATTTTTTGAAAAGCTCCCCCAGACTTTCCAAAGTCAATCCTCTAAACATTCTTCTCTCCATCCTCATCATCGCGCATACTTCCTTCCCCCCCTTGTACTAATTAATATTGTGCGATACTTGCTCTTATTCCGTCTCCCTCTGTAATATCAACATCACTTCTCCCACGATGCAGCGCGCTCTCTCCTCCCGCGCCAGGGCTTCGGCCGTCTCCTCTGCCCTGACCAAATACCGTGGCGCCGGTGTTGGTCAGCAGGTTCGCTTTGCTCACAAGGTCAGTGCATCCTTCTCGGAGCCCATGGGAGCTTTGAAGCCGGGCTTCTCGAGCTACAAGCATCGTATACTAATTGCAGCACTATAGGAGTTGAAGTTCGGTGTTGAGGGCCGCGCTGCGCTGCTTGCTGGTGTCGAGACTCTTGCCAAAGCCGTTGCCACAACATTAGGTCCCAAGGGCCGAAATGTTCTGATTGAGTCCAGCTATGGCTCTCCCAAGATCACAAAGGGTGAGGCAGTCTCGTACCACCAGGTGTTATCGGAAATTACTGACCACAAGAAAAGATGGTGTAACTGTCGCAAAAGCCATCTCCTTGCAGGACAAGTTCGAGAACCTCGGTGCTCGCCTCCTCCAAGATGTCGCCTCCAAGACCAACGAGTCTGCCGGTGATGGTACCACTAGTGCCACCGTCCTGGCCCGTGCCATCTTCTCCGAAACCGTCAAGAACGTCGCCGCCGGCTGCAACCCCATGGATCTGCGCCGTGGTACCCAGGCTGCCGTCGATGCCGTGGTCGATTTCCTCCACAAGAATAAGAAAGATATCACTACCAGTTCCGAGATTGCCCAGGTTGCCACCATCAGTGCCAACGGAGATACCCACATTGGTAAGCTCATTGCCAATGCCATGGAGAAGGTCGGCAAGGAGGGTGTCATCACCGTCAAGGAGGGCAAGACCATGAACGACGAGCTCGAGGTCACCGAGGGTATGCGCTTCGACCGTGGTTTCGTCTCCCCCTACTTCATCACCGACCCCAAGGCCCAGAAGGTCGAGTTCGAGAAGCCTTTGATCCTGCTCTCCGAGAAGAAGATATCCGCTGTCCAGGATATCATTCCCGCTCTCGAGGCCTCCACCCAGCAGCGACGACCCCTGGTCATCATTGCTGAAGACATTGATGGCGAGGCTCTAGCTGTCTGCATTCTCAACAAGCTCCGTGGTCAGCTCCAAGTTGCTGCTGTCAAGGCTCCTGGCTTCGGTGACAACCGCAAGTCCATCCTAGGTGATCTCGGTGTCCTGACCAACGGTACTGTCTTCACTGACGAGCTCGACATCAAGCTTGAGAAGGCTACTCCTGAGCTGCTCGGCTCCACCGGCTCCATCACCATCACCAAGGAGGACACGATCATTCTCAACGGTGATGGCAGCAAGGACGCCATTGCTCAGCGATGCGAGCAGATCCGTGGTGTCATGGCCGACCCCACTACTTCCGAGTACGAGAAGGAGAAGCTCCAGGAGCGTCTTGCCAAGCTCTCTGGCGGTGTTGCCGTCATCAAGGTTGGTGGCTCTTCCGAGGTTGAGGTCGGTGAGAAGAAGGACCGATTTGTTGATGCTCTCAACGCTACGCGTGCCGCTGTTGAGGAAGGTATCCTGCCCGGTGGTGGTACCGCTCTCATCAAGGCTGCCAGCCAGGCCTTGAAGGATGTCAAGCCTGCCAACTTCGATCAGCAGCTCGGTGTTAGTATCATCAAGAATGCCATCACCCGTCCTGCCCGCACCATTGTTGAGAACGCTGGCCTTGAGGGCTCCGTCGTTGTCGGCAAGTTGATGGATGAGTTTGCCACCGACTTCAACAAGGGTTTCGACAGCTCCAAGGGCGAATACGTCGACATGATCCAGGCTGGTATCCTCGATCCCCTCAAGGTCGTCCGCACTGGCCTTCGGGACGCGAGCGGTGTTGCCTCCCTGCTCGGTACCACCGAGGTCGCCATTGTCGAGGCTCCCGAAGAGAAGTCTGCTCCTCCCATGGGTGGCATGGGCGGTATGGGAGGAATGGGAGGTATGGGTGGCATGATGTGAGAAGCTGATTGAGGCGAATCTCTTTCTCTTTTCCTGTATCAAAAGCAAAAAATGTCTGGGCTAAAAAGGGGAGCATTGACTTTGGTGTTCGGATGGAATTTTCTCATCTTACGTGGCCATGTAATCACTCCTCCCTCTCCCCTCCACCACGTGTATATTGTTCCTACGTCCTTCTACTGATATCCCGAGCGGCGTTGTAAAGTGTTGTATACTATAATCTACCGAGCTACCGAGCTATCCTTGGTAGCTTTGCCACTATTACTGCAAAGTTGGCCCCATCAATGAAATTTGACCGTCATTCATACTTTTCACGCTACAGTGTAACGGAAACTATGTTAAGGCTGGGTAGTGAAACGCAACTGTGAATAGAAAATTGGATGATCGTTGTGGTGATGCCTGAAGTTATAATAGTGCTTGAACATTAGGAAAGCTATGGAATTCCATATCCAGGCATCTGTTTCTTGGATAACAATCCAATCTGAGTAAGACCAACCGCGTAATGTTCAGAAGGCAGTCATCCCATGAATTCTGTCGCCTAGTTTTCTTCTGCCTAACAGCTTGAACTGTGTTGCTCGGAACATCGGCTACGACCGAGCCCATATTGTTAAACTGCAGAAATCAGCCAGCCATACAGGACCATGATCATATCCAACAGAAGCTCACTGACTTTTCAGCATACTTTTTCCAGGCTCGTTTCACCATTTTCTGAAGTCATTTGAGAATTGCAGTGTATTTAATAGGCAATGGTACATATATGTAAGTATTTAGGTAGGTAGTTGCCTTTCTCATTTCATGTACTTATCCATATCCTCTGTCGAACAGCCGCATTCAACGATATACTTGGCTAAGAACATACGCAAAGTCAGACAGCATTGACAGAGTGACGATTGAATTTGGCATATTGTATCCCCTTAAGTGCTGGTTCAGCTCCAGTACATGCCCGGTGGGCCTCGGGGTTGACTTATCGATATATCGGACCAATCAATCACTGCCAAGCTACTCTAGGCGACTCTGTAGGCGACTTCTCAATAAGACGGCTGTCCAATAAAAACTATATGTTAAATCCGGATAAGTGATCGATTGGCCCGATATATCGATAAGTCAACCCCGAGGCCCACCGGGCATGTACTGGAGCTGAACCAGCACTTAAGGGGATATATGTATACTCTTCTGAATGTTTTGTCCTCTTGGTCTGTCTTCATACAAATATAGCACACTTACTCTCGCAACGGGACTAAGCGGCACTACCCTGCAAAATATGTTGGATCAACAACACTTGTACAGCAAGAAAGGGGCTATGGCTCGTTAACGCTTGAACCAACACTAATCCATCTTATTTCGCTGCCACAATGGCCACTTCACACGTGCATGAGGTACCTTATTGTGTGACTCGCAGTATGCACATGCAAACAATAAGATGTGGACTGCATCCGATCCTGCCGCTTAATCCAGTCCGTGATAAAGGCTACCTAGAGGGGCGAGGTAGGCCATCAACAGTTGGAGAGCTGTAGCTTATTGGCGATTTCAATTTTTTGTTTACCCCTCATCCACACCTAACAGCCAGCAATCTCACGGCCAACCAGCTCAGCCCCCACCATAGCCGTCAACCTCCCTGGACCTCACTCTCCCAGCTCGCTAGGCTTCCAACTTGTCACATCGTGGTTTCGTTTCATTTCTTCTGCCTGATAGCTTTAGCTTGATAACAACAACAATAATAACGAGACTAGCTGCGTTGATACCTGATATCACACCGTGCGTGACGAAGGTTGAAATGTAATTCACCCGATCCATAAGGTCTGCGTACCTAAGTTGCTGTGGCTGAGTAGCAGTGTTGTCACTATATGTACCTAGGTAGGTTGTGATCGATGCCACCCCGGGCATCCAAATTGGAAGTCCCATCCATCTGTTGCCCCCCCTCCATTGCGACAGCCCCTCGTGCCAGGTCCCACCAGCAGCCTGGCCAGAGCACCACCATCCCGCACCTCTTACGACTGTGTCCCGCCGTCAACATTCACCTCCTTTCCATTTTCTCTACAGACCATCGCCATTTGTAACCTGGCCTTGTGCACTGACTTTCGCCATCTGTAGCCATTGCAGTCCATCTCGCCGGCTGCACTCCTTCCTCTGCTTCCTGTGAGTTCTGCCTCACCTCAGCAATCTGGTCTATATCTGCCGACCCTCCCCGCCCCCGTCGACATTATCGCGCTGACCTGGAACGGCGACTTGTAGCTCTCCTCCAAACACACCTCTTACACAACCACCATGGTAGGACATTTTCACCATCGGCGCTGTGGCTCAACATTGACCAGCTAACACACTCTTGTAGTCTCAGTCAGGGTTCGTCTTTCCCACTATGTCCCTCTGCTCCCTGCAGCACCTGCGTTCCCGCGAACCCGCCGTCGCATCGCGTGCTCCGATAGAGTTTCAAATTCCATGTAGACACACATAACTGATCACTCTCAACACTAGAGCCGGCATCGCCGAGGAATGCATACTCAAGTTCAACGAACTCAAGCTCAACAAGAAGTGGAAGTATGTCATCTACAAGCTGTCCGACGACAACAAGCAGTTCGTAGTCGAGGACGCCGGTGAGGCCTCAGGCGGCGACCCCGAAGCCAACTGGGAGATCTTGAAGGAGAAGCTCCTCGCGGCCAAGAGCAAGAGCAAGACGGTATGCCACCTAGACATATATCCACAACGTTTGCGTCTCGTGCACTCCATACTTACAATACTATCAGGGTCAAGTCGGCGACGGTCCTCGATACGCCATCTATGACTTCGACTACCAGCTCGCTCCCGGCGAGGGTTCCCGGTGAGTAGCACTCCCACCTGGCTGACGTCTCATTACTGACAATCCTCACAGAAGCAAGGTTGTTTTCATCTCCTGGGTTCCCGACTCTGCCGGTGTCATGGTAAATAAAACCCGTCCTGGTCGCATCTTGCATCGGAGTATACTAACCATGCCACAGTCCAAGATGGTGTACGCCTCGTCCAAGCAGGCTCTCCTGCGCTCATTCAACGGCATCGCCGCCGACATCAAGGCTGCCGACAGCGAGGAGCTGGAGTACCAAGTAGTACTGAAGCAGGTCGACAAGAACGCCATCTAAATCCTTCTACTTGGACATACTGTATGGACGCACCCAAGATATACACCGAAAGACATGAAAAAGATCAGGGGCTGGCTAGCCTTGGTCCACGACGTTAATGACACTGAGAGATGAGGGGATTGCTGAGCTACTACGGGAAGATAGTAGAATAGAAAGAAAGCAGTTTGGCGGCTTGACGACCTGGCGTGGGGAGATAGTCTACACAGCAATACCAGATTTGATGTTGGCCAAGGAAGGCACACTAGTGACCCATGTCGTCTCCGGACTTAGGCACATGCATATGGCATCCTCACCCCAATACCCTCTTCTGTTTTTCTCGTTCATAATGTGATTCGTCAGACGCGTACCTCATAAGCATACCCCATCGAAGACACCCTTTCAGAATACCTCCCATGCCTCATCCCTTGGCCTTCCATGCCCCATGAAAGGTACTCGTGAGATCCGCCGCAACCTGCTCGTCCCGTATGCGCTGCATCAAGAAGCCCTTGAGGTCGTCCCAGAACTCCTGACTCTCCAGCACCTCGGTCCCGCTCGAGCCCTGGGCAACATCCTTCTGTGCCTCCGTCTTGGGCAAAGCCGCCGCGCCACCCATGACCATGACAGAGAACTCAACAACAGTCTCATCGCCAGCGGCCAAATCCTTCAGCACCTTGCTATCGGCAACAGGCTTCTTCTTGTGCAAGACCTTGATCTTGTCTTCCGCAATGCCTGTCTCTTTGGATATTGAGGCCTTGATGTCGAGTATGGAGGTATTGAGGGGTTGAGAAGAGAACCGAAGATCGAGAGGTGGGTTTCGTAGGGACTTGACGGTTACGGTGAGACTGCGCTCCTGGCCTGGTGCTGTGGTGGAGGGTTTGCGTTTGCTCATTGCCTTGGGCATTTTTGAGAGGGTGTACTGTTGTTACAATTAGCGTTTCTCCTCGCGACCGAGTTCACTTCCAGGTGACGGTGCAATGGATGAAGTAAACCGAAAGACCTACGGCATTGCGCGCCTGGTACGTCTTGGGATCTTCGACATGGTCGGGCGAGAGCTTGATGGGCCGGCCGTCTAGTGCGGCTAGGAAGGATTTGGCGAAAGATACTTCTGTCATCGTGATGATGTCTCGCGAGATATGTAGCTCTTAGGAAATGATGTATAAGTAGGGATTGTCGAAGGTATCAAGCTGTCCTATGCAAACACTTGTGGTTCTTGACAGGTGAACGAGGCACGGCGATCGGTCGAGTCCACTCCAGCTGTCCCGCACTCATTTGTGGCGTTGCAAGAGACATCCCACCACGGACGTGGCTGAAACTCTCCAGCGCCTATAGGTAGGTACCTAGGTACCTAGCACATCTTGGTGGGGAGGCCGTTCTTATCGCTTTATCGGCGACCCATTCTCCAGGGATCTCTGAGAAAAAGTTCCTGGCCCAGTGTTGACAATTGAACTCGGTGGCCCATTGTACGCAGATTTTCTGCGATTTCGTACTTCTCTGCTCTCTCTTCGCGCACGACGAAATTGAGTTGTATTTCGCCATGGGAAAAGGAAACAGACTCAAGCACCAGGGTGTCCCCGAACCCTTGTCTGACAACCACTTTACGAAACTCAAGCGCAAAGCTGGACTCCCCGTCGACGATGCCCCGAGCAAGAAGAAGAGAACAGATGCGCCCACCAATGGCAAGGCTAACGTTAAGGCAAACGGTGTCAAAACCTCTACCCTTCCTCCGAAAAGCAACGGAAAGGCAGCGCCGTTAAAAGCGAAGAAGTCTAAGAAACCCGAGCCCGAACTCGATTCAGACGATATAAGCGATGGAATCGGAGGTGGCTTTTCCGATGCCGAGATGGACGACGATGATCTCCTAGATGGCGAAGACGGTCTTGGAGATGACTTCTTAGGTTCTGACGACTCCGTGTACGACTCTGACGACGCTGCACCGGAGCGAAGAGCCATGTTCTCCGAGGACGAAGATGACGACTCGGACGCTGAGGAGAGGCTGACTGCTGCCAACATTGTCGGTCTCTCTCGCAAATTGGATGAGGAAAAAGCACAGGAAAAGGCTGAGGCAGAGGCGGAAATGAAAGAGACTGGCATGGAGCTTAATCTCGACATTCCCCATGTTCTCGACGATGAGGATGAGGATGGCCTCCAGAGCAAGGCTCTGCTTGCGCCTGACCTACAACTACTGCGTACGAGGATTTCAGATACTGTCCGTGTTTTGGATGATTTCGCGAAGCTATCTGAGCCCGGTCGGTCAAGATCTGAGTACACAGCTCAGTTGATCAAGGATATCTGCGCATACTATGGCTATTCGGAGTTCCTCGCCGAGAAGCTGTTTAACTTATTCCCTCCTAAGGAAGCTCTTGCGTTCTTTGACGCTAACGAGACTGCTCGTCCTGTCGTTATCCGGACTAACACATTGAAGACAAGCCGAAGAGAATTGGCTTCTGCTTTAATAGCAAGAGGTGTCACGCTCGAGCCTGTCGGAAAGTGGTCCAAGGTCGGTCTGCAGATCTTCGAGTCCAATGTCCCTCTTGGTGCTACTCCAGAATACCTTGCAGGACAGTATATCCTGCAAGCTGCTTCCTCTTTCCTCCCCTGTTTGTCTCTTGCGCCTCAGCCCGGTGAGCGAGTACTGGATATGGCATCTGCACCCGGTGGTAAAACGACATACCTCGCTGCAATGATGAAGAACCAAGGCTGCATCGTCGCCAACGATCCCAGTAAGGCTCGTTCTAAGGGTCTCATCGGCAACATCCACAGACTTGGGGTGAGGAACGTCATGGTCTGCAACTACGATGCACGCGAGTTCCCCAGAGTCATGGGAGGATTCGACAGGGTGCTTTTGGACGCGCCCTGTACCGGTACAGGTGTCGTTGCCAAAGACGCCAGCGTTAAGACGAATAAAACGGAGAAGGACTTCCAGACGTTACCGCATACGCAGAAACAGCTTTTGCTGTGTGCGATTGATTCGGTGAACCATGCTAGTTCGACGGGTGGCTTCATTGCGTACTCTACTTGTTCTGTGAGCATTGAGGAGAATGAGATGGTCGTGCAATATGCCTTGAAGAAGCGTCCAAATGTCAAGTTGGTTGATACCGAGCTGCCATTTGGCAAGGAGGGGTTTACGAGTTACCAGGGCAAGAACTTTGAGTAAGTCATGTTATGAAGGTAATGCGAGAGACAGAGGTGCTAATTTGGCTTTTCTAGCAAATCATTAAGTCTTACGAGACGGTTCTACCCACACACACTGAACATGGACGGTTTCTGTAAGTCATCAACTCATCCTTCGCCGCTTTCATTTCGGATTATATCTGACAAAATATCCAGACGTCGCCAAATTCCAAAAGATAGGCCCAACACCAGCCAATCTCGTTAAGGACAAGGGCGCGCCGTCAACGAAATCAGACACAGAGGTCTTCGACAAGACGCCGATTTCAGCAGACGACAAAGTTCCATCTCACCTTGTTCAAGACGATGATTTCGGTGGGTTCGACGACGAAGAGGATGAGGAGTATATGGAGCGGTCGAAGAGAAACGCTATGAGGAAACGTGGTCTTGATCCTAAGGCTCTTAATAAACCGAAGGCCGGCAGTCAGAAAGAGGAGGCGAAGAGTGTGGAAGAAACGAAGTCTAAAGAGGTGCCCAAGCTGAAAGCAAAGAAGTCAAAGGAAGACCTCGGAGTAGAGAGCAAGAAGACGGAGAGCCCCAAGTCGAAGAGTAAGGAGTCCAAGGACGACCTGAAAACGACGGAGGAGCCGAAAGGGAGGAGTAAAACAAAACTGGCGAAGCGTGATAAGAAGAGTAAAGCGTAGACTAATGGCGGATACAAAAACCCATCGAAAGGAGAAATTCACTTCGAACTGTCTTTGCCACTCGGTCTATGCGAGTATCCAATCCATGCATCAAGACCTTGATGTCTGATTTGATACCCATGCAACCACGTCCCCCCCAGTATTCTCAGCCGCAGCTGGAGTACATACGTCGCTCCTTGGCAGTCAATAGGCTACATTCCTCAACCCTCACAAGATGCAACATTATTCAAGAACTTCGCCCCTCGTATATATACCTTATCAAGTCTTTTCGCGTCTTTCAATCTACGGGTTCCCCCAAATTGCAGCAACTCAGGATGTCCTATCCAGACCCTCTGAAACTCTGCACATTCTGCTCCTCAACGCCCTGGGTTTCCATCCTGACCAAACCCTACAACCCAGCATCCCACCGCACCGAAACGGGGCAAGTCCGCGTAGCTGAGCACAATCTCGGCCAAATCTGGGCCACCTCCACCAATTGCTCATTATGCGAACTAATAACACACGCCTCGACATTCCTCAAACCTTGGCAGCCAATCGCTGAACACATAGCCTCGAACGCACCGGAGAAGATTGGTGTTGGATTTTTTACCTCTAGGAATAGGTTGGGTGATGGGTTGCAGAGTATTGGTATATCCCAGGGCCAGACAATCATTGATCAGTTATTCAAGAGTTTCGATCCAACATATTCTTCGGCGAACTTGGTGAAACAGGAGTTCTTTGATATGCTCTCTGCCAAGGGTGTCAAGATTGAGGGTCTTGCAGAACGGCAAAGGAATGGCGAGGGGGGGGAGAGGCAGAGAGATGGGAGTCTGAATAGATTGTTGGTGTTAGCTGGAGAGGAGAAGGTGAGGAGTGCTGATCAGACGTTCTTGCAGCTTCATCCTTGTGTCTATCCTATTCCTACGGTTAGAGACTGGGTTGAGGGGAAGCAGAGATGGACTAGTTTCCCGACTGGGAGGGTGGTGGGGGATAGGGTTCATACGCCGCTTTTGAGGAGGTGGGTTGAGGATTGTAAGGCAAAACATGGGAAGGCGTGTGAGGATCCGGAATGGCTTGTGAAGAGTGAGGAGAGGGTTTGGCCTCAGGGGTTGAGATTGATTGATACAAAGGACATGTGTGTTGTTGAGAGTGGTAGGTGTGAGTATCTTTGTTTGAGCTACGTTTGGGGAAAGGGAGATACGGGGTTGATACTCACGAGGGAAAATTCAGAGAAGATGGGCATGCCTGGAGCTTTGGCAGAAGGGAATTTGCCCAAGACGATCAGGGATGCAGTCGCTCTGACAAAAGAACTGGGATTTCGACACCTGTGGGTTGACAGGTTGTGCGTTGTCCAGGACTCAGAGGCGGATAAAGCGGTGCAGTTACCCCAGATGGACAACGTTTACTCGTCAGCGGTATTGACGATAGTCGCTGCGTGTGGGACTTCGGAAGATGGACTTGCGGGGATTTGCGATACGCCCCGCACTGTTGACCAGCGGACTGCTAGAGTTGCGGATGACCTTGCGGTTATGAGTGTACTGAAACTCGATGAGACATATCAGAATTGTCTCTGGCGAACAAGAGGATGGACTTTTCAGGAAGGCCTCTGCTCCAGGCGTAGCGTAATGTTCACGAGTGATCAGGTCTTCTGGTCTTGCTCCACGGCTCAGTGTTGCGAGAGCATTACTTTTGAAGACCATCCTACGACTGTCAAGCCCGGGGATATAGTCTGGAATGTGCTATCAGGGCACTCTGTGTTTGGAGAATTTGGTGGTGCGAATCTGAGTTATAAGGAACTTGGGTCGATGATCGGAACGTATTGCAAGAGGCAGCTTGGAGTAGAAGAGGATATCTTGAGCGCGTTCGAGGGCGTGTTGAATAGGGTTAGACTTACGAGTGGGCATGAGTTTTACTGGGGACATTCGGTGAGCACGATGTTCGAATTGAGTCTGGTCTGGTTGAATATTGTTTGGTGTTATGATCGAGACATCCCCAACACACCCGTCCCGGAGCGGAGACGGGGAGGCCACGGTGCGGTTAGGGCGGATGACACGAGTTACAACGTACCGTTCCCGAGTTGGAGCTGGCTTGGATGGAGAAATTTGAACGGGATTACGAGGGTTGTGCCAAAACAAGTCAACGTCATGCCCGAGTTGAACATTTGGAAATTGGATGTTAACGGCAAGGCGGTACCAGTGAGAGCGATGAATGCGAAGGAGTTGGAACCGCAACATCCTGTCAGGTGGAACGGGGTCGATGAGAATACTTCGAAGGGGTGGAAAGAGGAAACCGCTATACCAGATCACATGATACACAAAGGGGGAGACTTCGAAGATTCTGGGAGATTGGTCTTTTGGACGAGCTGTGCTGACTTGGAGACGAAGGACGGCAAGATATTGGGGCGAGACGGAGAAATCGGCGAGTTGCTGCCAATGTGGCCACACAGAGACAAGCCTGAGGGTATACGAACGTTCATTGTGATGAGCAGAAAGATAAATGACTATTATGGGGACCCTGTAAGGGTTGAGAAGAGGTTGTACGTTCTTCTGATCGAATGGCTCGATCATGAGCGAGGCGTCGTTGAGAGGATATGTGCCGGAGAGGTTGACGAGGCGGGATGGGTTGGAGTTAAGAGGGATTGGAGATTGATCATCCTGCAGTAAGGTCTATGATGCCTTGATCTCAGAGCTTAAAGCGCGATGATATGTGGAATACGACGAGTTCCATCTTGATTCGGAAACGTAAAGTTTGATACTGGAGCATGAAAATGACTCTAGATGTGAATGTCCATATTAATTCGTCATATGCCCGAGACCGAATGACTTGGCGAGGGACGGTCATAGATGCTTGAATGATGAGTAGGTATCAATCATTGTCCCTTAACTCTTCCACTAAACGAGGCAACTTAGATTGGACATGTGATACGTGTAGTGGCCAACAATGCTGCCATCGGGCGTATGAGAAAAGGGGTGGCCGTACTACCCTACCTTAGGAACATATCAGACGACTGGAATGGTCCTGTAGAATTGGGAATCAATTGATCGTCGCTTCAAATAATAGGTACTTGGCTCTGAACCACAAATATACCTACCTTACACAAGCCATCCAGTATGTGTTGAGGATAGCAAGGTGGTTGACCGGCCCATATTTTTCCAAGGGATTGAAAGCAGCGCCGCCAGGGCCCGCAGGTTGCTTTCAACCTCTGAGGACAGGAGTAATGAAGTGAACTACTGATGATATGCCGGTGTAGGTAGTTATCTGAGGTTCCGGCAAGTAATTTGTTGTCTGTCCGCACAGGACCTGTGATTAGGTCAATCCAAGTAGAGTATCAAGCCCGGGATTGCATACGTCAGAACGCAGTATCATAGGTCAGACGGAATCTGCTTGAGCCATCAAGGTCTCAATCATACCATTGTTGAGACAACACTACAGGTGAAATCCATGTAAAGTAATACCGAGACGAGCCACGGCCAGTGGAGGTATCTTGATGGAACCGACCTATGTAGTGTCGCATATTGTCACCACGTTAGGGTGGTCGGCCACCAAGGACCCCAATGGCCGCGATATTATTCAAGTTGAACACCCTCGCTGGCAGACTGGCATTGATATCGGTTGGCACATAAGGGAACTAGGTTAGGGTTTCAATACAATTCTGTATGACCATGCATAACTGCAGTGAAAATTGTTGAGATATATCTTGATAAAACCCTTGTGTGCACACCTCGTGCCTCGAACCACTCTTGTCTTCTCAGCCTTCATGATCCAAGGCCAGAGCTTCTCCAAGTGTTGAAGGATATTGTTGCTTCTATTCACACCATGGCCACCATCGCCAAGGAGTCACAAAGACGCTTACCCGTCACGCTCCTCAGCGGATTCCTAGGAGCCGGCAAGACGACTCTCCTCGAGCGCATCTTGACGGACCCTAGCCATGGGCTGCGCATAGGCGTTATCGTCAATGATATCGGCGCTCTGAATATCGATGCCGCGTTGCTGGCTCGCCACGACGTAACGCGGAAGGACGAGGATGTTGTCGCCATGCAGAACGGCTGCATCTGCTGTACCCTACGTGGAGATTTACTCGAGGAGGTCATTCGCATCGCTGACGCCGGACAAATCGATTACCTCGTTATCGAAAGCTCGGGCGTTAGCGAGCCCATGCAGGTTGCCGAGACATTCTCCGAGGAGTGAGTATCTACCCGATAGCAAAATCACAGGTTTGCCCTCCTGGTTGGCTCATCGACTGCAATGCTGATCTTTCCTCATGGCACGACAGATTGCTTGAGATGCATATAGAAGCAGGCCACCTGCTAGAGGCCGACGAGGAGAATGCAATGAGCCGAGAGAAGCGTCTGCGCCTAGCCGAGATTCTCAAAAGTGGCGGAATGTCCCGTGTGGCGCGGCTCGACACCTGTGTCACTATAGTTGACGCCTGCAATCTCATGGACGACTTCGCCACGGACCATTTCCTCAAAGGTCGGCAAGACGGCGTGCCTGAAGAAGACGACCGCAACATCTCGGAGCTTCAGGCCCAACAGGTTGAGTTTGCCGAAGTCGTCATCATAAATAAGTGCGACCTCGTGCCCGTTGAAGTCGTGAGCCAAGTGAAGGGCGTCGTGAGACAGCTTAATCCAGACGCCAAGATCATCACTTCTGTGAAAGCGAGGAAGTTTCCCCTTGATCAGATCCTAGACACGGGCTTGTACTCGTATGGAGCCGCGGCCACTCGCGCGGGTTGGTTGCAAAGTCTTCAGGAAAGGCATAACCCAGAAACGGAAGAGTACGGCATCGGGAGTTTCGTTTACAAGGCTCGTCGCCCTTTCCACCCGGAGAGGCTTTGGAACACGATCAAGAACGTGTTCGTTGTCATACAGGTGGAGTATGTTAACCAAGATGACGAGAATGGAGTCGATGGCGACATGGACCAGTCTGACGACGAAGACGAAGATGACGAGATGGACGACAACTATGATAGTGAGGAGAGTAGCGAGGACGAACAGCCGCAGCTGGATGTCAAAGCACGACTAGCAAGCAAGATGGCCGACGAGACATTCGGTCCCCTTTTACGGTCGAAAGGGTTCTTTTGGCTGGCGACTCGACCTTCAATGGTATGCTTTACATTGTTCGCTTCTCAGTCGGTGAATAATTACAATCTAACACATCCCAGAACGGCGAATGGTCACAAGCCGGTGTGATGCTGACTATAGAAGGTGGCGACCTATGGCGCTGCGAGCAGCCAGAGATCGAGTGGCCCGCGGGCCCGAGGGGCAAAGAAGCCATAAGAAAAGAATTCGACGGCGAGTGGGGAGACAGGAGGCAGGAGATCGTCTTTATAGGGCAACAAATGCGGTCTGGGGGCGAGACTCGCCTGCGCCAGGCGCTCGATGCTTGTCTTCTTGACGATGCCGAGTTCAAGGACTGGGAAAACGCCATGAGGGCTGCTAATCCCCAGAGAAAGCTTGATCTACTGTTCGGAGACGGTTTTGAGGACTGGATTGTTGAGGTGCATGATCATGGACATGGTCATTGATTCTAATACATCTGCTGTACGTGCAGGGAAGGCTAGGGCCGAGCTCTAGACGAAACTGAAGGCCAACGGAAGCAATGTTCATTGGAGTAGTTCGATACAACATAGGGGAAATTCAATTGACGAGTATAACTTCTGATAAAGTCATCCAGCATGTTATAATCACAATAATAAAAGAAATAGCACGATAATCTAACAACTGACATAATCCTTTTGCTCTCAACAGAGTCCATTCGCCGAGGAGATTATACTTCCCGACTCATTGCTTAGCTGATAGGTAGACGGTCATCCCAGAGACGTTGGCTCCTTGAGACCTTCAGGAGAACATCGTTCGGAGGTGTGGTACAACGTCCTACTGGCTCAATCAGCCACGATAACCAATTCGTCTTTTGTGTACGTCATTGGATAGACATAACAGAGCTAGAAGGTGGGTTTTCCTCCGTTCGCGATACCCAAGAAATATCAAACCGGTGAAAACTAGTGATGGTAAATTCGTTCTGACTATAGCATAAGTGTGCTCATAATAGATATGGAATGCGTAGGGTACTACATGTATCACTGTAAAGTTTCGGTGATCGGCGGTCTTCTAACCTTTTAGTTTATTGGAGCACTGGTGTGTGTTGCGTTCGAGAACAGTAAAGTTCGTTTGGGGAGGAAGTTGAAACAAGCCGACCGCCAACATTAAACAGACATCGGTCAATGAGGTGGCAGATGCCGTAAAGATGCTCTGATTCATTTGTATGCTGTTACTATCCGTCATAAGAATCGATCGAATGTTGCCATAGCATCTTATATCTTCTTTGGTAGATGCGGTCCTGGGTCGTGTCAAAGCATCTAGTATTGGTAATACAATCGGAAGAGTGCATGAACACGGCTGAATCTTGGAACTCAAGCGACGAGACCTAGAGCAATCGCTGCATATATGTGGACTCTATTTCTGACCTCAGATAACGTTTCTGGATATATACACATGAATTATGCGATGAGCGAGTAACATTATGTCTTCGCAAGTTGGCGTGTCGAGACTCTGCATAAAAACACTCGATCATAACTGTACATTCCTGTCCCTGCATTCGAAACCTTTATCGGATCACCCCCATATGGGCTAGGCGAAGATGACGGTTGGCCGCAAGCGGGAGGGAATAGTGGCTTGCTTCAACACAATGCATATAACTGTGTAGCAGGCGAGGCAAGTAAGCGAAACGTATGGGATGCCTCTCGATGAACAATGTGGCAAGGTATGTTTGTTGGTTGTGCAACTGCAACGGTATGCAGCATTGCATGACCGTGATAGGCTGGCTTCATAATGCATGACACCCCCGCCCGAGAGTCGTAGCAGGCCGCGAAGCGCGGGGACACCAGACTGCACTTAGATGCTCGAGGTCTCAAATCATTGCGACCGAGTCGCGGTGATCAATGGCTTTTCAATTGGCATAAACCATCATGGATCCGGTTTCCGCGCTTTCGTTAGCCAGCAATATCCTCAGTGTTATTGATATATCGAGCAAGGTGTTGAAGTCAGCGTACAAACTATATCAAAGTGACAATGACACAACTGAAGAAGCCGCTCATTCAGGCTTCATCATCGAAGATCTCCAGAAGGCCGCTCAGTCAATCGAGCTTCACCACAGAGGCCTAACACCACATGAACAGGCACTTGACCATCTTACCAAGAGAACGACAGATTTGTCGAATGACATAATTGACACACTCTCTTCTTCTAAAATCCAAGGGAAAAGGTCTATGTGGCGAGCATTCCAAACTAGTTTGAAACTTTCAGTAAAGTCATCCAAATTGGACACTTTGATGGAACGAGCCCGAGCTTTTCGGTCAGAGATTATATTGAGACTGAACTTGATGCTAGTGTAAGCTGTAACTTGCCTTTGCTGAGGGCTATCTGACATTGACTTTTGCATTGTCTAGGAACGAAAACTCAGAGGTCAAGCAGTCGATAGAAAGACTCTACAACCAGTCCCGCGAGCTACAAAGCAAAAGCCGCTTTGAGTTTGACCGAACTAATGAGAAACTACAAAAAGTGTTGAAAGTTGTACAAGCTAGCGACAACAGGGACCAGGCGACTCGTTCTGAATATTTGTCTTCTGTCAGGGAAATCCAAAAGCTACTTGAGTCTCTAAAAGCCGCAACAACTTCCATCACTCACCAGAACATGATTCTCCGCCTTTTGTATTTTCCTAGCATTCATTGGCGGGAAGATACAATAACCGACCCAGCCTCACAAACCTTTGAATGGCTCACGAGCGCCATTGCCGGACGCGCAACCTTCCACGTGAACTCTCGCCAAGATACTGGTATGAGTGGTCCCCCGCATCCCGAGATTCCTTTTCCCTACAACCGATTCTACTGACTCTGAAACGCAGGAGAACAAAAAGCAACTCAAATCATGGAGCGCGGTACATATGAGGAAGAAAGTGCTGTTGAAGCTCTGAAAAGTGAAGGCCAAAGCGTAGAGGGCATCTTAGCTCATACAAATCAGCGTATGAAGTACGAAGAGGAAATTGCTGCTGAAGCTGTGAAACGAGAAGAAGTTTCGCGAAGTTTCGAGAAATTCTTGACTGGTGACGATGGGATATTTTTCATCGCTGGCAAACCGGGCTGTGGGAAGTCCACCCTTATGAGTAAGTTTAAATTCGCATAAATCTCATTTCTTCAGTTTTCATCATGTTCCCAACATTCTGCCACTATCGTAACGTAATTAAGCCCGCCCCCTCACTTGCCGCTTAGCATGCTGAAACCATTCATTGTTGTCTAGAGCACATCTCTCCTTCGAAAAATAAATACGTGCGGGGCGCACTGGATCACTGGGCAAAGGCTCGACAGCGCCCGCTGGTTTTGATGCCTATATATTTTTGGATCTCTGGAGACAAATTGCAGAGATCTGTCGAAGGTTTCTACCGTACCCTAATGTTTCATTTTCTTCGGCAACAGCCGGAAGCCATGCTTAATTTATTTCCCGACTCTGGGGCTAGGTACGCCGATGAAGTGCTGAGAGACCAGCCGATTAGATTGTCCGAAATTCTCACAGCTGTTTCGCGCATGGTAACGACGAACATCTTCGATAACTATGCTCTCTGCATCTTCGTTGATGGCCTGGATGAGTACGTGGGGGATAAAGTCGAGCACCTTGAATTGGCAAGATTACTGAGAGACTGGGCCAAGCATGAAAACGTCAAAGTTTTATGCAGCGCTAGGCCGTATGAAGAGTTTATGGAGACATTCCGTGACGTTGCGACCGTCGTTCGTCTTGAGGAACTTACTCGCGCTGATATCGCATTATACGCATTTGACAGGCTCAGAAACGAGCAACAACTCCAAACTGGCGATACCCGCAATTGGTCTTCTGAACATGATAGCCTTGTGACGCAGATTGTTCAACGTTCTGAAGGCGTGTTTATTTGGTCGAGAACAGTTGTCCGATTCCTCAGTACTAAAGTAGGACATTCAAGTACCAAAGATCTATCTGCGCTTCTGGACAATACCCCAACTACGATGAACGAGCTCTATATGCAGATGCTTTCAAGGCGCAAGCCGATGGCACGCAATAAAGGAAACATGCTGTTATTCGTCGTCTGCTCGCTGCCAGACCTCAATAACGCCTTGTCGCTTTCATGGCTTGACGACTTCAAGGACCCCAATTTTCCCATGAATCAAACTCCGAGTTTCTACCCTCCTGCCGAAGTCGATCGGAGACTGCGCGTATTAAGCTCTGAATTTAGTGATGGCACTGCAGGCCTACTCGAGTTGAGAAAATATTTCACCCGCCGTGAATTCCGGCCATTCTTTGACTGCAGGGCGGTTCTCGTTCACCGAACTGCACGGGACTTTTTGAATCTTGAGTGGTTACCATCAGTGCTCCCAACCATATCCTTGCCCGCATCAATTGAGGACATAAGTAGGAGAATGTCACTTGCTGAAGCCACTTTCTCCGTGCATTCTTGCTACAAGAAGGCTCACCCCGAAGACACTGGGTATTATTCGCCACGTACAACAGCACGATATCCTCGTCTGACGGAGAGATACTATGCCGCCACTTGCAGTTCGGGCTACAACCGGAAGTCGCAAAACATAGGATATTCAGACTTTGAGAAATGTTCTGAGCTACCCTTGATGGAGAATCAATCCTTCGAGCGCCTCTATTCGGCCTACGAGACCTTAAGTGACGTAGAAGGGCGGACTAGGCGACCAGCAACGAGGGCCCTTGAGATGTGCTTTGAAGTAGGCGAAGGAGTTTATCACCTTTGCGAGATGGATTACGGGCCGGCGTCTTTCGTACATCTAGCCCTTTTTCGCGGGCAGATTGAGTATGTGAGGGAGAGGATTGCGGCAGAGCCTAGCCTTGTTACGAGCAATAACTACAATGTGAGTCTTCTCTTGACTAGTTTGATCCGTGGGTACGGCGAATTCGCTCGCGAAATTATCAGGGCAGGCGCCAGCTTTGACGACGTGCTTTTACTAGAAGTGCAACCACCGTGGCAAGAATCTAGCACCCCCGAGACACGCTCTTATACGTTGTGGAGTATTATGCTTGTAGTAATACTTGCTGCCATTTATCTTTGCACACACCAGAGAAGGGATGGCACGGAACCGGAGGATTTTTCCTCACGAATTTCGACAATTTTTAGAGAAATGGTTCGTCATGAAGATGGAGACTGGAATATAGGGGTAGTGGTAAACTCCGCAAAATGGGAAAGTCACCATTATGTTGAGTTAGTTGAGTTCCTGGAGCTGGCACCCGCCACTTTCATACATCCATCAGACTTGGGAATTCTGAGGGAGCGAGTTTCACACAGAAACCTGCCAAGTCACGGAAACAGGGCACTATGGAAGATGCCGCAAGGCACCTACCCAAAGTTCCTCTCCAATTGGGTCGGGATTATCCCATCAACAGACTCTGGGGGGGTTGGAAGTTCCAAACAGACATATCAGAACACATATCCTCATGCACACCTAGATGGACTATGCTTGAGAGATTTGTATGTCCATGGAGTCTTCACCAACACAGAGAAAGTGTTAGGCGAGGGTTTCCGTGTTCGACTGTACTAAGTGCGTGTAACGGACCTACGCGTTAATACAAATCGCAAGCAAGAGATAGCTATAGGTCATTTCGGCTAGAATCTTGTGAGCAAAAAGTTCTGCAGAGCCGGCAGCATTTGTTGAATGCGGATCAAAATAATGTGTTTAAATCGTGACTAATGTCAATGCAGACAACTCGAGATAAGAAGACTGTTTCGGCCACCGAACAAGGTGGTTTAAGCTAGTTTAGATACTTTGACCTACAGGAATATAATTTTGACATACCGCAGAGGCAGAGTATAGAATAACTGCACCGCGGAGGAACTGGATGCGTATCCACTGAACATCATCGCGCGGTAGTGCTCATTGTAGTTTCAGTAGTCATACACCTGACTCATCTTTACGAGGATATAACTGCATTAAAAAAAGCATGTCCGCGATGCTATGAAGTGTGAGAATAAGTCTATCCTTCATTCTGTTAACGGCCTACCTCATGGATTTCGTCCATTGTCCGTGCAGATTGCCTCCAGGGCTCTGAGCGACGAGGAAGTAGCAGCCAGATATATAGGCAATGATTTCAACATTACATAGAAGTATGAACCGTAATATATATGGATTCATGACTGAAAGCCTGCTTGATGAAGATGCTACTTGTGTTTTGGGATTGAAGAATAACTTAAGCGAGAAAGCTACCAAAGTGCCCCTGAATTTCTCGGGTGAACTGGACCGGATGCTTTCACGAGCTATTCCATCTATGTCAACTTGATACTGACCTGTTGGTCGAGGAACATTCGCAGACTATTACCAACCTGCCTATGCAGAATTGTAAGTTCCAAGGTAACGTAAGGGTGGTGTTTATAGCAGCCATCTAGATTCCGCATAGCACTCGTCTGGACCATGAGTCGTTGGCATCTGCCCATATGCTCACAGGTGAATTCCGGCCGGCGAGGCTTGATATCTTCTGCTCATCGTAGCTCAATATTTCCAAGAGCTTTTTCAAAGCTTCTTTAAAACATTTACATCAATATTCGCCAAGACTACGAGAAACACCACCTCTGCGTGCTTCAGGGCAGTGTTGCCTATGTCTCCGGCATGGGGATACGGCTCCTGGAATTTTATCTCTAGGCCTATACACAGCGGCAATACACATATGTGTGCTCTATCTGTAGAATCTAGTTAGTGTGGCCCTTGTGAAGACACTTAATCTCCAATGTGAGTTTTGTGAACACATTGCTTTGTGAGTTTCTTGTTTTCTTTACAACTCGCCGTAAAATACGCATCACTGCTCTTATTGATACAGGCATCATGCCATTGCTATTCTTAGACTGTTAACAAGTATGTATGAAATCACCTCAGCGAAATACAGATTGGTGAATAAATCAGTCCAACTCACCTCATCACTTATCATCTCCTCCTACAACGATCTTGAGGAGCTTGTGCCCTTTTTCATGAACAATCCAGGCTGCCATCAGGTATGATAGTGGCAACAACACCTTGCCATTCTCGGAACTTTATACGGGTCTACATCCGGGGGTGTATAAGGGGAAGCGTACGGGGCAGCGGGGCCCGTCTCAGCATCGACAACCTCATCGTCGCCCTGAAGTAAGTTGTTGCGGGTCTTCTCTAGGGACATCACCCCGGTCAAACGATTGTTTATTTACGAAGCAACATATCGTGGGGCTTGCCTTTTGTTTTCCATTCTCATCTGTACTTCACCTTCATCATTTGGTCTAATTTCATCTCATCATTCCAAGCCCATCATAGCCCATCTCCAGCTCATCATCCCCATTGCATATCCTGTCACCATCCACTCCACGTAAGTAAGAGCGTATCTCCTGTGTGTTGTTTATGTATCCTCCGCCCTTCTTTCTCTCTCTCTCCCCCTCACGCGCGGCGTCTCGACCTGCGTGTTTATCCCATCGTGAAGACGGTGCGCCCGGTAATTGCTCTGCCGTTGCACCGATCCAACCGGCGTTGAAGCACTTGAAAAGCATTGACGACACACCAGGCAGCGAATCGCCTTGAGAAACCATACTGACAGAACTCTCGTTTCATAGTACCCGGGGCTTCAAGATGGAGTACCATCCCCCCCCGAGAAACGGGCAGAATCGCCGCAGGGCGAAGACCAACCCACACCAGCATACCAACCTGAATGCATACTCCTTGACAACACCACCTATGCCCTCGATGCCCTTCGGCACAGGGCTGTCTGCTGGCCAAACCCCGATGTCTGCCCGCCAGATGTTGAAAGAGTCATGCGGCTATGAGTCAAGTCCCAAAAGGAAGAAGAGGGGGGGACGGGGTGGACGCTCTAAGAACAAGAAAACGCAAGGACTAGCCTACAAGTAAGTTCAGTCTCGATATCATACGTCTGCCCAGATCAATAAGAGGTAAGTTGCCCAGCCGAAAGCGCCAAAAGTCTGGACACCTACAACTCGATATTCTGGGTGAGCTCACTGCCGATGGCCTGTCCAGCCATATCAAATTGTGACCTTGCCACCCTGCCCCCAATGTGGAACAAGAATCGAAGGCAGTCGAGGCAATATTTAGTTCAACTATACAAGTTCGGCTCACGTCGTATGGCAGGAGATGCTGTCATTCAAGGTAACGTGATTGCGCTTTCAACCCCGTATAGTCAAACGAATTAACAACAATGACAGAATGTCATCCGATCTTTGAAACCAGTCATTCAATCTAGTCATCCAATAACCTGCCTTACTACCTCGCCTTCCACCTACCTTACCTTCTCGCCACCTGGCACCACGAATGTGGAACAAGTTGACACTCTACCACTCCCAAACCACCAACTTACCACTCCCAGAGTCGAGACATTTCCGGGCGCCTACTGGTCTTCTCAAAAGTGTCACTGATTCTGATTGCCCACTGCGTGGAAAGTGCGGAAGCCACGAAGCTCGAGGTCACTGCCTTCTGTTCCGTGGCCTCTCTCGAGCGAAACAGAATAACTCCCCCCTCGCCCATCTTCCTTTTCACCATCAAAACTCCCTACTACCTACTCGATCCCCTTCTCCTCCACACACACACACACACACACACACATCTACCTATCTATCTTTCGCATCTCCTTCCAACTCCTCGCATCGCTACAATTGATTCCACTTCACTCAGTACCTAGGACCTCCAAGAGGTTAGACATCTTACATTGAGTTCTCGCGCACGCAGTTACACCCCAGCCCTGGCGGGAACATCTCCCTGACCATCTGCCTGTGCCTTGTGCCTCGTGCCTCTTCCATCTCTGAGAGTTACAACGCTGATTCCTGGTTTGCGGCATCTGTCACCTCTCGTCTGCACATATAACCACAATCTACAGACTCAGCATCCGCTCCAGTGACATTCACTACCATTATCTCTGGGCAGGCGTACATTGATCTGGGCAGGCATAACTAACTGCTCGTGCTTGCCGCTTGTCTGATTCCCACCATGGGTGCTAACAAACTGAGTCGCAGCTCCGACTCCAGCAGCGGAGGAGGCGCCCCTCTGCACTCGTCCTTTCCCGACCAGACTGATCTCCCCCAGCACGACGCCGCCTCGCCCGCCGACGAGCAGGCACTGCTGCGTGCCTCCACGACCTTCACCAACCTCAACGTCAGAGACCCGTTTTCCGACGCGCCTGGTGTCCCCCGATCTGTCCCACCTACTTCTTTCCAGATCCCCTCGCAGACTTACCCCTACGCTCACCCTACTCCCACCCGTGCTGGCAACGCCATCATCCGCCCGGGCACTTCGCACGGCGCAAATCGTTTCCGCCCTGCTACTTCAGGCCGCAACGACGCTGCCAACAACTGGTACCCCAACATGAACGGTGGTGGCGCACGACTCCACGGCCCTGCCGACTTCCCTTTTGATGTGAGTCTTCCTTTCTCGTCATTGTCATGCTTTCCCTCTTTTTTTAAAGGCACAGAGGCTGGCCCATACTAACTGGTACAACACAGGGGACCGAGACGGCTCAGACATCACATCTCTTCCGCCTGCTCATGACGGCCAGTCAGTATGCCCGTGTTTCACCGGGCATGCCCACTCCGACTGCAAACGAGCTTGATCGCATTCTCAGAGACATCTCTCAGGGTCTCAGTAGTGTCACCGTCACCCTGCGCAGACAACGCGACAATGCCGAACAAGCTAAGGACCAAGAAGCCGAGAAGGCCACTGACGCTCAGAAGTCCCTTACGGAGCTCCAAGTCCTATTAGAGCAAACGCGCGACCGTGAAACCCGTCTCCGTACGGAGAATGACGTCCTGAAAGACGAGAACGTCGAACTGAAAGGCGAACGTGACAATGCAGTTGCCCAGCTGAAGTCTCTCGAGGAACAGACCAAGATCTTCCAGGAGCATCATCAGACGACTATCAAGAAGTTTCAGGAGCAAGACGAGAAGCACTTTCTTGCCGTGACTGTGAGAACACCGATGAGTTATTGCTGTATCGGAGGGCGCTAACGACTGTTTTGTAGGCACTTGAGGACGAGCTACGAGCTGCCCGTGAAAATCGACGTCGCTCTGCTGATCACATCTCTGTGTCTCAGCCAGACTCCGTGAACAACGTCGAAGAGCGGGACGAGATTAGCAACAGCCCACCCCAGAAGCTGGTTGCCGCAAACCAGGGCACGGCTAGAAAGCCTGGACAGATCTCGTCAGGATCTGGAAATAGCCAGCGGAAGGATTTCGTTCCCAATCCGAGCGCCCCAAGTTGGGCTCCTCCTCCTGGCGGAGGTGGTGCTAAACTGCGCCCAGACCCGAACTCTGACTCAACCAGCACCAGCAGTAGCTCTGGAGAGGTTATTCTTTACCAAGGTCGAAACAAACAAGCTCAGAATGGACAGAGCGGCAATCAGAGCATGGCTATGACGCCATACCAGCAAATGCAGCCCCGTAGCACTTTACAAGCTGTGCGTACCCCATTCGGCATCATTCGTGGCGGCTATCCTACTGTCGAGCAGAATGCACATCTGCCTGGAGGACATCCTATCCCCCGCGACAAGGAGGAATGGGCAGCAACAGACGTTCAGCGAGCGATGGCTCATCTCTATGCACTTTGCCAAGGTTGCATTGTCACTTGCCACTTGCAGGGAGCACCTCAGACGCCTTACGCAACACTCGCAACGCAGCAGTCTGATGTATGGAAGTATATGCTTCGCATGGTGTACAAGGATACGAACCATGCCAGCTCGCATTTGCACTATCTCTTGTCCACCCGAGCCTTTATTCCCTACATCTTGCAACGCATGTGCGTTGAGTATGTCTTGAAGAAGATCATGGCGCCTCAGATCTTCATCGATTTCTCTCCGGAGACTGATTCTCATCTGACCGCTCTCCAGGACAAGTTGGCCGCCATGGCTGGTAAGTTTGTTTGCAAACAAAGAAGACTGACAGATGAAGACGAACTGACCTCATTCTTCGCAGGTACTAAGGACCGCCAGAGCCGAAATCGTCAGCGTATCATCGAAGACCACGCCAAGTTGATCAAGGCCATGGCTGCAACCCCTGGAATCGAGGTCTTCCGCCAGAACATTGCCGATCGTCACGCCATCATCCTCGGCAATCTTCTTGCTCCCATGAGATCCGAAGGTGTCGAGAAGGAGAGTCTCGTGAAGTCTCTTCGACTTATCATCGCCGCCTGCTGGGATATCAGCATCAAAATCTGGAGCAGTGGTCAGACTCTCCACTACGTATTCCCCGAATGTGCCAGCAAATACACACCTGGCACCATGGAAGCTATGAATGGCCAGATGATTGCAAAGACCGCTGAAGAGCTTTGCAACTCGCAATGCCGACTTTCCTTGGTCATCACCCCGACTATGACCCTCCGCGACGACCGCGACTCAAACAACCTGCAGTGCCACGGTATCCATAAGGCGCAGGTACTACTCATGAAGTAAATCATTTTACTTCCCTCGCAGTGACGGATCAACCAGGGTCATTTCTTATGGGCATTCGCATGACTGCCCTAACTGCATTATCCCTCTTACCGACACATCCGTCTATCATCAGAATACGTCGCCACTGTCCCCATACCATCACCACCAATATGAGTCTGAGGCCTTCCACAGACCTATTTCCTTATCCTTTACCTCTCTGCATTTTGTTCAAGGCATCGCGCGTTTACAGCAGAAATCAATGTCTCTGCTGTTACGTTCGCGCTTATTGCCTTACCTACGCCGGGTAGGCAGGGACAGATGCGTTTTCGGCCTCGGGACAAACCTTGACATGAAGGTTTGCAATAGGTCATATTTCGAGGATGCCAAGATGGCCTGAGCAGGGCGTCAATTGACAAGGTATTCCAATCGACACACGTGCGTAGCTCGGATTTGCTGGGCAACAAAAATCCGAAACCCCGAGAAAAAATCATAAAAACATAAAACCCGACAAAAATATACTTTCCTATGTTCTACCGGAACCCAAACAGACTCGATACTGAGTTGTTCTTCTCCGAATACTTCGGCTGCGCAATGCAGCATCTGCTCGACAGACGATTCTGACATCTGCTGATTCGCACATTGACTTGGCAATGTGCGCCCAGCCAGAAAGTCATACGCCTTGCTCATCTCGCGTCTTTCATTTTCAAGAAAAGCCGGCACAATTCTTTCGCCTCGTCGCTCTTCGGAATGGATGTGGCTCTGCAGGTTACCGGCAGACAAGAATGGCAAGTGTTCCTTCTCGGCATGGTGGTTAGATTCCGTCTCTGGGTCCCTCTCGTCTGGATCATTGCTCATCACCGCATGATCATACAAGGATGGAGGATTTCCTGCAGAGAGACAGTTGCGAAGTTGCTTTTGTTTTTCCAAATTGCACCAACCAAAGTACCTAGTGAAGATGGCGCATTTCGGGCGAATATTCGTCCGAAGTCTCGTCGTAGCTGAACTTCACCCCTTTCTTTCACATGACATTCTTATCCCTTTCGATACAATTCTCAGGATTCCGGTACGATTTGGCCTATCTGAAAAGTCGGTGCACGGTCTCGGTTAAAGATTGGACGGAAGACGGAAATTTCATACCACGAGCTGTTTGCAACAGTCGATGGATATAAAGAATGGTCTATGGGATTGGATGGTAGATAGCTAGATACCGCTAATCAAGTTTTTCCTTTGTCTGTATACCTTGTGCTAAATGTGTCTGCATGTGAGTGTGTGTCGTTATTATCTATGGTCTCTTGATAGAAGTATAGCATGATTCAAATTGAGAACCTACCTGTACATACTTAGCTGTATAATACAGACTGGTAGAAACTACTGTCCATCAGATATTGAAAAGATATGGCACCTATTCCAGTTGCGACATATTTTATAAGGTTTCCGTGAAGGTCTCGCAGATGGGTGGTGTGCTTACTATGAACCGTACTGTTTCAATGTCCTTTATTGGTGATGGCTGGTTCCTATAATAAGCAGCCATTATTCCTTACGTCTTGTAACCTGTGTGATGCACACGTAAGAATATGAAGGGACCAGACTACTGACACTACGCATAGAGCATAACAGAGCACACATCTTTCAGTAATAGCATCAGCATATCGCGGAAAATTAAGATGTGATTAGCTAACTAGATAGGCGATCTTCTCTGCCATTCCTGATGAATCACGTCCTCCACCCACAGCATTTTCTTTCTTCTATTGACCCCATTCTCCTCGTTTGAATTGAAATGGTGGCAACTCGACAATGTGGGTTGACTTGAATGGATATGGAATTCAAACGCCGCACCTAGGAGAAACAAATTTAAACCCGAGCACAGGTCTGTACCGGAAACGTCTTCCTTGCACCAAGGTAGCATTCCTTTAGATTTTGGCCTATTGCGAACTCGCACGGACCCGGTACTTTCTAAAAGGGAGCAGGCGGAAAGGGGGAAGTGCTGCGTTGTGTCAACACGTAACCGAGAATTTATCATGACGTGAGCGAGAGAAAGTATTAAAGCAAGTCGTCTCCCCTTTCGACCAGTTCATCGGGAGTCTAGCCCCTGCTCATGAGCGGGAAACATGATCGATAGGCAGAACTCCCATGGTCAAGCACGTCACTTAGCCCTCAGTAGGTAGGCGATCTAGATTCTTCTTGACAGACCCGAGGACAGTCTTCAAGATAAGCTGCTCGGTGAGTGTGGTCTTGGGCTTGCAGTGATCGACCATATCTCTGAGCTTTCCGCCCCTGATGTTGCCCTTCAAGTTATCGTCTAGATCCTGCAAATGTCTCGTCGCGCGCTCGTCTCTACCAACTTGGAAGAACTGGATGCCTACTTGATGCAGTGGGGCCTTCAGTGAGTCGAGGCGTCGGGCTTGGCGGATGATGTAGTCTTTCAGCTGCTCCGGATTATTTGGCGCGCCATCTGTGATGATGATGATATTCAGTGGCTTCATGCACATTGTATCTCTGGTTCTCGCGAGCTTGCGCTCGTATAGATCGAGATACGGATCCAGAAGATCTCTCAATCGTTCCGCGGTGGGTGTCCATCCAAAGGGTTCTGCGTTAGCGAAGATGGTGCGTACTTTTGCCATATCTTTGATATTTCTGAATCCGAATCTCGGGATACCCTTCTCTGCATCTCCGTCGTCGTCGTTATTCTTGTAGTTTAGGAAGTGGAGATCAATGCCGTCGTCGTCGTATCTCATACACGTCTTCACGATCTTCTCCAACGCCTCACGCGTCTCCCGCCAACGATTGATCGCGACGGAGCTTGTGCGCTCAACGCCATTTTGGTCGATATGTATCTCTTCCCGCAGGTACGACCTTTCATCCATCGACTCCGAGTCGTCGATGAGGAACACGGTATCGAAGTACCTGAGGAACTCTAACTGTTCCTCGTATGACTCACAGTTGAGCGCCGCGCGGGCTAGGTCCATTGGGTAAGCATGTTGGATTGTGGAGGGAGTGGTAGCGGGAGGAACACTGGAGCTGGATGACGCACCTTGAGCCAGAGCACTACTCGGACTCTCGGCGGAGGTCGGGCTGTATGCAGGCGGAGGGTCCGCGAAGGGATTTGAGGCTGCTCGGCGATTGGTGATGTCTGGGACATTTTGCTGGGTGTCTCTGGTCTTGTCTCTCCGCCCGCTGAGTGCTCTTTTGATGGAAGAGAATGGGTTTGAGGACTTCTTGTCTTCTGGACTCAACATGTTGTCGTCTGGTTTGCCCATCATGGGATTGGATCTGTGGTTGATGTGAGGAAGTGGTTATTGGTAGAACTGATACCCCGCAGTGAGCTGAGAGTTGCACTCGACGAAATGCGCGAGTCGTAGGAGTATCACACTGCTACGAAGAGGGATTCGTATGGAGAGGCGTAGAATAAATGTTGGTGAGTTGGTGAAAGGCAGGTAGGCGTGGTCATGGATCGCAAACGGTTGGTGTCCGTCTTTATCAAAGATTTGGCTTGCAAGGTAGACCCAAGGTAGGTCGGTATGGAGAAAAGCAAACAAATGCAAGGCGCTTTAAGGGAAGAAGAACATGTGTTGAGTATCTGAGCTTTTGCAATTTCCGTCAGCTAATGCAGAGGCAGTGCAGCTGTCTACCAAAAGCTTAAGAACGCCTAAGGATTCGCCTTCAATCTTAATCAGGGACTAGTGATCAACGACTGATGGCGATGGAGAGGATGGAGAATGTGATGAAACCTGGTGACAAGAATGTATGAGCCGTCATCCGGACCCCCGCCCAAGGCATTGTTATTGTTATACACGCTGCATCATGTGTTGGAATGGATGCATCGAGTGGCATTGGATACATCTAGATAGGTTACCATGTATCCTTCCTGTCAATCTCAAGTTCCACTGGCTGTTGCCCGTTTGTTTGGTATCATTTACAGGGCCTGAGGCAGCTGTATACTGCCTCTGTCACATACCTATAACCGACAAGACATTGGATTGACATGGCATCGCCGAATGGTATGCGCAGAGTGTTGCATGTGCATACCCATGGTACCCCGCGGCTGCTCTGCACGACATACCACATGCCAGCTCTAGCCAAGCGAAGGCCCACAGCCATGAGGTCTGGTGCCAATGAACGCTGTGGCTTAGCAGGCCCCTTTCCATGTCGCGTTCAGCACAGCCTACCGTACCTTGTGTACAAGCATTCCAGCATACATCTAAGGTATGTAGTCAAAGGATAGCCGAGCAGCCGTGCGATCAAAGGTTGGACTCAGCCCCAACAACCTGAAAACGATAAGGACGGGAAATGCCTAAGGCACAAGGAGCTTCATATCGCGGTGCCGCAGTCACGCATTCCACCGTTGCAAAGTCTGCCTGTAATATTCCATTCCAGCGACGCGGAACCCGACACCCGCGAGGCTCTTCACGTGCTACGAGCGACAGGTGAAATGGAGATGCCGCGTGTCCGCAGAAGTGAAGAAAAGCTGCCTTATGGCCTGAGCATGTAGGCACTGCCTGCCTGCCCGACTCCTCTCTAGGGTACCTTCTATGTAGGGTAAGTGCCACTCAGCAGGGGTCATAGCTACAGGAGCAACGGAAAAGGGGCGAGAGGCGAATATGGCGGTAGTGAGATGAATCCATCGCAGATATTCATGATGCTAACATAATGGGGCATGAACACGAAGTGACATCAAGCATGTTGAAGCAGCCAAGTCTTGTTCGGTACACAGTAGTTCCATTTCCTTGAATTTCATGTTCTCTTGCGAGACAAGGCTATGCTACCGATGGTGCCTCTCTCCCTCAATTGGCACATTGATTAAGATCCTAACATGCCTGGATGCTTCGACGATGTTTTCTAGCATCGTCATTTTCACATAGCATCAATAGTAATACACAAACACTCAAGATCATCGCGACCAAAGCGGTGCAGTAATCTCCACGGCCCGCTCAATCACCGCCTTGACCCTGTCCCCGAACACCTTTTGGGTGCACTCGACCTCGAGATCCTCCAGCCAGACCGTAGCCAGCATCTTGTCCACCTTGATCGTAATGCCAGGCACCGGAATGCCAACCTTGTGAAGCCTTTCTAGCTCCGTCTTCTGACGCAGCTCAAGAAGTCGTTCTTCCTCCTCTCCATCGTCGGACAGCTCCATCGACGCATCCGAGTCGGCGCCGTCTTCTCCACTGGCCTTCTTCACTTTCTTATCTCGCGGCAAAGGAGGGAGCTTGGGCGTAGCTACCGGCGCAACCGCATCGGCGCCGAATTGCGCTTCCAGGAAGAGGAAGACACGCTCCAATCGCTCTTGGGGCGTTAGGTTGGCATGTGGGTTACGTGCCGGGAGCTCCTGGCCGTGGCTGTGTGAATGAGAGTGTTTGCTCGCGGACCCTATCAAATGATTAGCATGTGGCGCTCTACATGTACTAGATTGAAACGTACGTTTGACGGCGGCCGGGCTGCTCTCGGTGGACAGGAGAACAGACATGACGGCGTCGGCAATTCCGTCGTTGAGCATATTGCCTTCCCACTCCAGCTCTACCTCTCCATTGCTTTGGCAGCGAACGCTGACGCAGCCCATTACCAAGTAAGCAGCAACAACTCGAGACACCTCCTCATCGGCATCGTTCATTTCGCCATTGCCATTGGATGTGTTGTCGCTGGTCTTCAATCCACTAGTCTCTGGTAGTTCTTCGATGTTTCCGAACGTACTCTCTAAGGCCCACTTGATCAAATCAACACCCGCCGCGCTGAGTGCAAACTTCTGCCGACAGGCGATTGTGGAGGTGGTGAGGCCGGCATACTCTCGCAAGTCCTCCGGGTCCATCAAAGACATCTTGAAGTCATTCTGAACAATGACGCCTGTGATCAGTTCGGGTCCAGAGGCTGGCGAGGGCAATTGCCTCGGAGGGGCTATCGATGCAAGCTTGCCAACTACTTTGGCTACCTTGTCGGTTTTGAACGGAATTCGAACTTCGTCACAGTTCCGGGGGCTGTAGACCTTGACCTTCTCGACTTTCTGGGCATTCAAGGACAGCAGTTTGGATTTCAGTCGCATCATGTTGTGCTGCTCTCCATGTACCAAGATCTGAAGTAAAGTGAGTATAAGAACAAGTAGGGTACCTAGTCAGTAAACTTACCACAACCGGAGCGCCAACTTCTTCGATGAAGTCCTTGTTCTCTGCCCCGTCAACATGGGCGGCAAACGAGTACTCTGCTACGCTGCACCTCCGAGGTATCATGATCTTCTCGTTCTCTGTACCTGGCGCCCTTCTGACGGCATTGGTGCTGCGAGACATGACAGCCTGTATCTGGTCGGGTTCTTGAACGATGTGCTTCGCCATCGTTCCCTCAACGCTGTAACCGGTGATAATAACACCGTTCTTCTCGCTCGGTGCCCACCTCTCTAGCAGCTCTCGGCTAACTCCGTTCTGTAACATACCAGGACTCGCCAGCATAACGCAGCTACCAACATCATCGAACCTATCCAGGCTCTTGAGAGATCTGATATACTTGAAATCCCAAGGACCGCCTTTGCCTCCACCCTCGCCAGCAGCCTCGGCCTCGGCCATGCGCTCGCGGAAGAGACGTTTGATGTTATCATTCATGGCACCGACATAGGTCTGGTACACCACCATACATTTGCGTGCAAGATTACTCGCGTAGTAAATGGGGATCTTCTGATACTCGCCATGTTTGCCCCAATATTCATCAAGGATCAGTAGCAGTTCTTGAGCTCGACCGAGCGCAAAGACAGGCATGAGTACGCGGCCGCCACGATTCAGAATGTTGGTGACGGATTTCATAAGGGCTTGCTCTCGCTCCAGGCGGGGGACGTGTGTCGATACGCCATATGTTGATTCTGTAATCAGAACATCAACCTTGACTCCTCGAGGCACCTCTGCAGAGATCAAATGTCGGTCAGGCTCTCTCGAATAGTCGCCTGTGAAGAAGATGTTGAGACCGGCGATCTCGATCAGAAACATGGCTGCGCCCAGCACATGGCCAGCAGGATAGGGGGTGATACGAATGGAAGAGATGGTATGGGTAGTATGGTAGTCAATTGCCTCAATCTGGGGAAATGTATTGAGATGGTCCTGTTCGGTGTATACAGGCTGTGAGGTTGCATTCGACGAGGTGTTGCCTACTCTAACACTATCTTGGATCAACCACTTGTAGATGGCTTTTGTAGGATGGGTCATGAAGACCCTGCCCCTAAAGTTGGTTTTGGCCAAGACATAGGGCAAAGATGCAGCATGGTCAATGTGAAAGCTTTGAAAACAACGTCAGCATCGATTCGTCCATCTAACGGGCTCCTCGGATATCATGGAAGCAAAAGTGTGAACATCACAGTCACCAGGGGGCTACTATCGGCTGAAAAGTGAATGCAGTATTTGTATTTGTAGCTGAATACATTGAGAAGATCTCTTTGGGTTCCTTTACGACAATCCTAGACATATTCGGACCTGGAAGTGCTGCAACCAGTGTGCGTACTTTCTTTTCTTTCTTCGATTCAACCGATAGCGCCCCATACACTCTACTGGCATTGCGAACCACGCTGAAAATGGAAGAACTTACTGGCTGATCAAGAGAACATCTACTGTGCTGAGGTCAAAGTCGTCAAAGAAGGGAAGTGAGGCGAGTCCGTCGTAGGCGGGGTGCTGTCCAGCATCGAGCTGTAAGAGGGAGCATTAGTAGAGAGTCTGGTTCTGAGTTGGGGTGGATAGGGACCTAAACATACCATGACCGTCTTGCCCTTGTACTGGATGATATGGCAAGACCGACCAACCTCGTTGCCACCTCCCAAGCATAGGAACATGAGTTCGTCAGCCGGGTCAACAGCCTCGTCTGTGACGGTGGCCGCAAGGGCCGATGCTTTGCGCTTTGACGCCATGGTTCCTTATATTATCTCATACAGATTTGTGGTATCGAGGTGATCGTAGACGAGGTGGTGATGGCAAGAGGTTGCGCCAGATGACAGTTGAGAGTGGCGAGGGAGTCGTTCAGTCGTACGCCGTCAGGTGGGTGGATGGATGACCTAGTGCATTATCTGTGCGTCGCGCAAGCTTGCTGAGAAAGTCCAAAGCCTGCTTCAACCACGGCAGGCCGGCTAGCTCTGGTAGAAAACGCAGTTCGGACAACTGGGGAACAAATCAGTCGTGAGGGGATCACAACAAGCCCCAAGGGATGCAATTGACCTAGGAGCACCTGCAGTTGTTGGTAGGTCTCAGCGCTGAGACACGGTAATGCGCGGATGCCATGCAGTGGCGCGAGGGAGCCCCAGAATTGAAAGTGCGCAAAGACTAAACCGTACTGCTACGCTGCATAAGATATGGTTACTACATGTAAGGTCAATGGGGTACTCCCACATTACCTTTCAACTGAGTTTATTTATTAAGCCGAGTTGTTACAAAAACGCCTGGCGTGCGTGCCCTTCAATGGTCTCGTGGCATGCCTTCAATGTTGTCTGCCGTGCATGTGCCAAGAGACTGGAGCGCAGGGACGGTATTGGTACCTTATCCATGTTGATACCTACCTTACCTCTGACCTACCTACCTACAGTACCTCAGCACTCACTTTACATTGTCTCAATATGGTTGTCACAATGAGTATACACGATGGAGCTTCAGATGCCGAAGATATATGAGATGTGTATTAATACAGTACCACTATGAGCTATCAATATAAGCAACACAAAGGGTTGGACACAATAATACATGTAGTTGTCGGTTCACATGGTGTAATTCGAACCATGTCTCATTGCATGTGCATACCTGCCTACCCAGTACATGTATTACATGAGGTAACTGGTGAGCATATATATAGTGGCACAGAGCAACTCTAGGTGTGTTTCAGCAAAGCCTAACAGCACCAGGGGATACATGCATACCTACCTAAAGAGAAAGACACCTGCAAAATTGAAGACTGACTGGAACAACTCGTATCTGAGGTGTGTGTCTCTATCGCGTTTTGATCACAGCTTCAATGTTGAAGTTGGGTTTGGGTGGAGTGCATGATACACTTAGGTACATGTGGAGACTTGGGGCATTCAATGTGAAGGTAGGAGTACCATAAAGATACATGCAGCATTAAGGAGGCAGCAGCATATACATCCGTAGCACGCAGCTGAGGGGTACCTTACGACTGCAAGATCAGGCCAGAGGGAAGTCGCCCGTGTAGGTCACGTCGAGGCGGCTCTATTATACGGGTGGAAAGCGCGATAGGGCCCGTGCACCAGCGACACCAAAGATTTCCAGTTGGGGGGAGCTTCCCGAGAGCAACTGCAGAGGGCCAGCAACACAGCGGCAACTCCTCACATTCAGCAGCTTCTTCATCAACCACGAACACCCACCGCATCACGTCGGCCTGCGCGACCACAGCTTCGGACACTGCCACGCTGCCGTCACTTCTGGAGCAAATATTCAAGGCCAGCGGAGGACTCCCAGTCCCCATGTCCAAGTTGCGACGACTGCTCAACCCGTACGCTGATCGCTGTCAACGGATGGGTGTGACGGAGTGCAGAGCGACAGGCTTTGCGCCTGCCTTGGTGTGGTGAATGACTGCAGCTCTGCAACCTGCGCCAACAGCCTGAGGAGCCTACCGTCAGCTACCTATCTGCCTTAAAGCCCTCACGCACCTGCGCAACCAAACGTCCCAGCGGCCATCAACATACGAATCTCTCCTGCCTCCACGTTCATTCCCCGAGTCCATCTCTTCACGACCTCTCTCGATCGCACTGCCGACTTTCCCCAACACTTGGGCGCGCTCCTCAATAATCCAGCGGCAAGTCCCTTGCGAAATAAGGATTCCAACGTCGGCACAACCGCACTCAACCGCCATCGCAGATATCGCAGATATCGTCACCATGTCTCAACCACAGCCCGGCATGGCCCCGAGGCAGTTCTCTCCTCCCCAAGGCTCGCCCTCGCCCACCAACGCTGCACCCTCCGCCTACGGCATGCCTCCAAACAAGCGGACCAAGCTCTCTCCGCAGGCGCCCGTCCATCCTGGTTCTCCATACCAGACCAGCCAGAACCATGTGTACAGCGGCAGTCCGTCTGCCTTGACTCCTGGCCCATCGACCCCGACCGCCGGTCTGCCATCGCCAGTCACCCAAGCCGCCAACATGCCCAACACACCCCAGGCTCCTCACAATGCCTACACCATGTCGCATCAGCAGACCAACGGTCGTTCGTCTTCTGTTGGACAGGTACACATCCCTCAGCCGTCACACAATTCTCATAATAGCCAGCACGTTGGCCAGAACCCCACACAACATGCCGGCCAACCTGCGCCTTCGACTTACACACCGCATGCGCATGTCCATCTGCAACCGGCTCCTTCCCCTCAGCAGACTCCATCCTACCAGAATCAATCTCACCCGCCCACTCCCATCGCGAATCAATCCCCTGCCCAATATTCAAATGCGACTCTGATGCCCAACAATATGCTTGGAGCCGGCAATATGGGCCCTCCCATGTCATACCCGAGTGACTCAAGACAGGCCCAGAAGCAGCCTCCCAAGACCTCGTCGTATGATGTCAACGACATGCTCATGGGGACTGGCATAGACCTTGACGAAGAGTTTGAATATCAGAATGACCCTGATGCATTGCGTAGATCGGGCTATCCTCCCCAGGGCAGAGACAGCTTTTACGGCGCTGGTCCTGCTAATCAGCCAGCCGAGGATGTGGACGGTATGTCGCAACAAGAGTACGCGGCTCGTCGTGCAGATGAAGTGTGGGACAAGGCAGCACACGATCTTGCGGTCATACGGCAACAGGAAGTGAGACTTAATTTTATCAATCCTGGTGTGCTGCACAAACGCATGGCGGATGCTGCTCACAAACATGGCCTAAGTCTTAACACGGATCTGAGGCCAGACGGCAAGGGTCTCTACATGGGCAAGTTTGTCGCGCCGGCTGATTTCCCCAAGCCCGAGATCAAGATGATAACCAAGAACGGTCCGGACGGCGCAGTTGTCCAGACTGTCGGCTCGTTCATCCCCAAGGATAGTTTCCTCGTGGACCAAATTGCGCTCCTCTCGATAGCAACGAGAGAGCACCTCAAAGATCTACTGAGCGACGCCAATGATGTCGCCATATCCCGGCAAACGAGCTCGCACGGTTTTGTCCCCCCTGAGTGGATGGATGTCGCTGACGTACCGGCGCCCGAAGTCAATGGCTCGAAAGGTGAAGGTCCGCATCCAGGAGCGGAAAGCGCAGTCAGCCCCGGGGCTAATCCGCTCAAGCGTATGTACCCATCATTGAAGACTCTAACCTTGACCTTAAATTCACATGTATCTAGGATCGTCCGATCAAATCAGCAACGACAAGGCGCCCACGTCAGGTATCTCTGAAGTCGGCCCAAACCATCTGGTTGAGTCCGTAGTTGGTGCCGGTAGACAAACACAAAACGGTGAAGAAGGCCGCCTGAAAAAGCGGCAAAAGAAGCTCGAAAAAGGAACAGACAAAGACAAGGAGGCAGGCGAGGCTGGTTCCCGAAGCGGATCCATCGCTCCTGGTACCCCTGGAGGTTTAGAGGGCGGCGAAGCAAAATCAATGACCAAAAAGGAGGGCAAGAAGGCGGCAGCCAAGGCAGCCGAGAATGCAAGCAGTACTACCGTGAACACTACTCTCAGCTTATTCACAGGCGGAAAGAAGAAGAAGTATTCATGGATGACAGCTGGAGCGGATGCAGGTAGTGGAGCGAGCACGCCTAAGGGCTCGAGCAAGCCAGGGCTTGGCGGATCAGGAGCCATCGGTGCAAAGACTACACGAGGTCCATTGACAAAACCAAGCGTTTCGCATCTTGGACAGTTTCGAGAGGATGGTGAGAAGGGCAAGAATATCCAGCTCCGCGATTGGGTCATTGTCCTTGAAGATCGCAAGACCGATCCCCGCGAGCTTCAAAATGCATACGACCGTCTCGATAAGTCCGATACTGGTGACAGGGTAGCCCGGCCATGAGGCCAAGCTCAATCGCTTGTATAGTGCCGGCCACCTTATCTAGGGCAACCCGACAATACCTCGGGATACGCAAGCAAGTTGCGGACGACGAGCAGCCCAGATATCCAACAGGACTACACAGATATCACCAACGCGAGTGGCGGAGTCTTCATGCGCATAGTAGCGTTGGTCCTTACTATCAGCCCTTCTACTTTTGCGCTGCTCGTCAACCCCCTTTTTCTCCCCCGATTTCACTAGCCTGCAGATTCATTGCCCTCCGTCACTGCAGAGAGTAAGACGACGAAAAGCATTCGAACAGGTCGCCAGTTCCTTCACTGGAATTGAATGCGCATAGTGGTATTAGGCCGGCTATCGTTAGTCAATCTGTCTTCGTTAGCCAATTCGTCAACTCGTCGTCACAATCTTCCAGCCGCTTCACCCAACTCAGATGAACGAGCTAAATTGACACCAGCCCCATCATCAAAATCTAAAATTGTATGATTACTTCACTTGCTTTCCCCAGCCAGGCGTTATCATCAGAGGACACGGAGGCATTGTTTGCTGTCGTGCCAGGTTGCTTTTCTCTCCTTCGAGACCCTTTCGAGAGTCTGCCCGGCCAGAGCAAAATATTTAAGGAAAAGCTGCTTATGACTTGTCTAAAGGAAGCCCACACGAGGGTTTCATTTGGGTACTACTGCTGGTTGTGGTATTGAGCCTAAGGTGTCTTCGCGCTCAAGCTCCGCGCCGAGGCAAGGCGAGTACCTTACTTCTCAGATAGACGTGAAGGATAAGCGACTTAGCAAATAATAAGCAAAAACAAAATTTTATATTCTGATCCTTGTTTGTGAGTAAGTTCTACGTAGAGCATCTCTTTTAGCTGTCTCTCTGTGAGTCGATGTTGAATGATGTTGTTCATGAGGGGAAGGGAGTACTATATCGCGCTGAGTATCTCCCAATGCATCCTCGAAGCGGCAAATTCGTCTGGATGCCTTTTGTGTCGTTGCGGTTTGTTTCCAGCCCCGTGTGCCAAGGTATCTGTCAAGCTCTTCACGTAGGCATAATGGATTATTCAAAAGAAACCCACAGGGGATTGGAGCCTGCACCGTCACATCGGTACCTCTAGATCTCGAGAGCTATTTTTCAAACTTGTCACTTTATTTCGTCATTGCACTTCTTACTTGGTTAACTGGAAGGATTAGATCCTGGTTTACTGAAAGGTATAATGGGCTTGTCTTATTAGCGTACGATCTCTAGTCGGTAGTAGCACGTAGATAATAAGCGCAGCATCAAAAGATTGCATATAGTTTATTCGAGATAGTAGAGTGGTATGTTTAAAGGAAGGAAAACTTTGCATTTTCCAGGGCTGGCTAAATTTGTAAAGTCCATCTGTCGAACAGGTACGTTAGTCTTTCTTACTGTGGTTTCGTAGTGACCAACTGGGAGAGCAACTGGGTATGCGATTTCCATGTTGGTGTTAGGGCAGCGCCCTTGATAGTGAACCACCCTATTCTAGGCCTTGGTAGAGTAAGCCAATGTTTTTAGTGAGACTTTTGAGTGAATTGAAAGCCGACCTCTTGCAGTATACTCTTCCCCATTGCATTATGTCCCTTATCTCTTCTATGCCTTTAGGTATATATTCTATCTTCTCATACTTTCTCGACGAAGTTCTCAGCCAACTCATAGACAATTGCCACAGCAATTTCTTTCCTAGGCGGCTGGAGTATTGTTACAATTTATATGCTCAGAGCTTAAGCAACTGCTTTCAGAGCAATTCACTCATCAACAACCCCTCGATGTCACACAAAGTTTTCGCCTCCCATGCTCCCACTTCAACCGCCTCGAACTCTTCCTCTCCAAAGCCCAGCCCCCGTCCTACACTGTAACAACAAGACTTGGAGTGTGGGCCGTTGCCTCCAGTCGATGGCCAAACACCTCACAACTAGCCTTCTGAAATTTTCTGAGAGACTATCTAAAGCTCTGAACTTCCTAAGTGGGAACGTTACTTTATCGCCTTCCCGGAAGGGTCCCTCCTATCGCACAACCGGAGTCAGTCAATAGCCTTTTTAATGTTCTCCTGGAGTTGCTTTGACCGTTTTGGTTGTCGGGAGAGCAATAGAGCAGCTAGTCCCCGAGACCCGCATCGAGGGAGAGGAATAAAAAGAACGACTGCGAATGCTTACCTGGTTCCAAACTTCAATTCCGTCTACGATCATCACTTCGACGTTGCCCTGCGTCGGGTCAAGTGAGGTATGCGTGTCATAAATGGGTTCTTCGCCCATGGTTAGATTTATCATTATCTAGGTAGAAAACAGGTGTTAGTCTGGCTAACAAGCCTCCGCACCAGCATATCATCGCCATTGCCCCTATCTGAGATGGATGGAGATCTGTGCGGCTAAAATTTGTCGAACGGTTGTGTGAGAACGTCCAGCTATTGTACGTTCTTGTACTACCCTCTCTACATCCACGGAAGCAGAAGGTTAAGGGGGTCAAGGACTAAGGATCTCACTCTTGCGATTGCGTATATGTTTTCTGCCGTTGTGTGCAGGGGGCTGTCGTAAGCCACGTTAGACGACTAGTTGCAAGAGACAACGATTCATCAGCTGGTGGTGGTTTACCCTTCTGAATCCTCCATAGGTCCGGCCATCCCGAAATCAAGCATCTACATTCCGTTAGTCAAGGAGGCGTTTTTTTTGCGTAGATAGACGACCGTGAACATAATAGCAAATTACTTTAACCAGCTTCTTTGTCGGTCCATGCTCTCGATCTCGAAGACGCGTTTCCGGAAGATCGGCGAGAATGACATTTCTCATATGGAGGTCTCCATGCTCAATCCCAGAATGTTGACCGTGGCCAATTTGTTCAATGACCAGCGGTTCGTCGTCGCCATAGTCCTCCCTTTCTGGGTTGGTCGGAAAGGCCATGGCGATGCATCCTCGCACCACTAGGAGAAAGGAGGATATCAGTCTCGATCCAAATCTCATTTTCCCGACCCTAGCGAAACTTACGACACAAGAAATAGCTCCATAGCTCATCTTGGGTGAAAGGAATTTTGTCATTCTTCCTCTCCTTATTCCTCTGAGTCATGAGCTCGAACATCGTCGGCCCGTTCAAGTATTCCATGACAATGAAGGTCTGCCCAGTGGGCAGTACGTGAGGGAATCCTTCATTGGCAGCGTCAAATCCCTCGACATCAAAGTGGTCGCGGTTATCAATCGGGTTGATTCCACTGCTCTCACCACTCTCACCACCACTCTCACCACCACTCTCACCACCACTCTCACCACCACTTCCACCTCCACCTGCGTTTTCGCTACTACCAGCACCTCCGCGCAGGCCGCTGCTTGTGCCACCAGCTTTGGGCGCTTCGGGCGGATCGGGCCCTTGTGTAGCGGTACCTCCTGAGCCTCCACCACCTCCACCGCCTGCATCGTCTCCTTGACTTACACCACCACCAGTACCTCCAGGATCCTGTGATGTTCCTTTTTGATTCGATTTGAGCCTGCTTTTCACCTTCGCCAACGCTTTCTTAACTTCGCCCTCGGCTTTCTCTAGAACCTTTCCAACCCCTGGGTTTTTCACCAGACCTTTGAATTCAATAAGTTGAACGATATGCATTGCCTTTCTCAGCTCCTTTAGTCTTCTATACTCGTGTCTGATTCGGCCTATCGCCTCGCCTTGCTTTGTAACCTCATGTTTGAGTATGATCTTTCTCTTTTCTTTGCCCGTCTCCCTGTCGTATTCGTTCATCAACAGCACGCCGCCCCTGTCATTCTGGAAGGTTCTCACGAACTGGAAGATATCTTGTTGGACGAAGTAGTCAACTAGACTTGTCGCACGTGTATACAATTGCTGGTATCTTGCTTCAGCGTCGGCGGTCCGTGGGATAGGAAACGTTGGGTTTTTTGAAGCCATTGTCTTTCTGGGGAATATAGGCGCACGCGGTGTCGAAGTCGTCGAAATGATACAAGTCCCAAGGCTAATGAATGATTGGCTATATGCAAGTCTCCTAGAAGATAGGATAAGTTAGTCAATCGCCCAAGCTGGCCTCACACTGCTAGCTGTCGAATTGCATTGCAGTCTTTGCAAAGTTTTAGCGATACCTTTGTCAAACTGCTATAACGTGCTCGACACCAATATGTGACTGGCCCTCCGTTCACCGGAAACGTTGACATGGACAAAGAAGCCACCCTCCACAGCAAACACACATGCTACTATCTTGACGATTCAATACTCAACTCACAGAACCATAGACATAATCACCATAAACCCTCCAAAATCTAAAAATAAAACAAACAAAACATATTACACGCCAGTATCAACATCATATCTCTCGACGTCGCGATCGATCATTATACGAATGAAAATGCTTAAGCAAAATTCGAGTAGAAGACTCAAGCTCCGACCTATTCTCCGAGTGAATAATGGGGAATGAGAATGAGGATATAGAAACTGTATAAATTTGAGCGGATATGGGGGGTTTTTCGGGGTTGAAGCCTCTATAAGGATTGGAGTTCCTGCCTTTTGTCATTCCCTCTTTCTCACTCTATCTATTACCTAATGAACGATTGGATTTCGACCGACAGGTTACCAGATCCCCATATTCTAGATATGTCTTTTCCGAGGGCGGAAAAGGAAGTGGTCCAAAAATACACCGGATGATTGCGAGAAACAAGCATACCTTACAAATGGGGACGGAGCCAGAGTACTGCCCATCACAACTGACATGTTACGTCACCCATACTACATTCTACTTAAAGACAAGAGGTCGTAGGCTAGTAGAATCTTGTATTGAGAGCATAGTTCATGTTAAGTCTTGATCGGTATCTTTCTTGACCTGCTTGAACCATAGGACGCCTGCAGACAAGATTTCAAGCCTCGTTTCATCTTTTTATTTCTTTTCCGTTTCTGTCCCTCGATCCACACGGAGATCCATTTCTCATCTTCTCGTCTGCTAGCATTCGTCGCAAAATCGAATGAGCTTCATCATCAAACTGATACTATCCTTCCTAGAGCCGAACCGGGCCCCCCTCGTTCTGAGTATCAAAGATCAGGGCTCTCCTATGATGAGCACTCCACGGACTCATGCCAGAGAACTGGATATGTAACGCCGGCGCAAATGAAATACCACGCCAATTTTTGCCATGTGCGAGCCTCATGATTCAGCATTCAAGTGCTGCAAGATATCGCTCGCTTGAAAACCGACTCCGGACCGCGAAAATGAGGAAAATAATTGTGAAACCGTGATACTCGTACACTGTACAATTATCGCATGCAGATGAAGATAGTCGAGGGTTGTCGGACGAAGCTGCTCGTCAGTCACGACCAAGGTGAAGGTCACGACGTGCGCGGATATAAGACTGTATGTCTTTTAGGGGATAGGAAGTTACTGAGTAATAGGAGGAGACCGGAAGCCACCACGGCCTTGACCGCGTCCGCGCGTGTTGCCACGACCGCGACCCCGGCCACGGCCACGGTAGCCACCGCGATAACCGCCGTCGACGCTGCCTTGACCGAATGTCTCCATGTTCTTACGTTGTTCCTCGCCTCGCCATTCGCGGCCACCAGATTTCTGTGAGCTATCGGCGCGGTCTTTGGCTTCGCTACCGATGTTATCGAAGAAGGATTTCGTCTTGTTGTAGGCATGGTCTTCAGCGGGTTCCGGCGTCTCAGATACTTCGCCATTGGACACTTCGCCAGGTGAAGCGAGAGCTCCCTTGTCGAATTTGGCATTGGCGGTCTGGAAGTCGAAATCGGCGTCGGGAACTTCGACCTTACCTGGTTGGGGGAAGCGACCGCCTCGACCACGGCCACGACCAGCTGTCGGACGCGTGGCATTAACCCTCATCTCGTTCACCTTTTTCGTGAGGTTGTCCATCGCGTTCCCATTTGCAGGAGCGGCTACAGATGGGCCAACCGCCGCATTTGGATTATCTAGCTTGGCCATGGCGACGGCAACAGCAGCCTTTGCAGCTTGCGTAGCATCTCTCAGCGCAGCAGCGCTAGGCGGACCAGTTGCCGGGTCTCCCAGCTTGACGGTGGCAGTAGCAGCGGTAGCTTGCGGGACAGACTTCTGGAGGATAGTTGGGGTAATGGGCACAGCGGGGGTGACGCGATTACTTCGGGGGCCGATAGGCACGTTCTTCGTCTGCGGCTTAGGCAGGGGAGACTTTGCTGTGAGCGACTCGGCGGTAGCTTTGACTTCAGCGGCGGTGGGCTTTGACTCAACAGGAGGAGTGGGAGCTACTTCAGCGGCTGGCTTAGGCGGCTGTGCAAACGGCTTCGGTTCCTCTGCGCTAGGGGTGCTACCGACGGGTTTCTGCTTGTCGACGCCTGCGCCGATGGGTGTGGGTTTCTTCTCCTGCTGAGGTGTGGGGACCATGCCCTGAGGAGGAGCGCCAGGAGCACCGGGTGGACCATGAGGTCCCGGTGGTCCAGCAGGATAACCGAAGTGATTCCAGGGACCTGGAGCACCGGGCGGGAAGCCCTGGCCAGGAGGGAACCATCCAGGCGGAGGAGGATAGGGCATTCCGTTGAAGCCCTGGTTGGGACCTGGGCCTTGCGGGGGGGCGCCGCGTCCCCATTGACCAGGAGGCGGGGGATAGAAGTTGGGAGGATAGGGATTTTGACCACCAAAGCCAGCGGGGCCTGCTGGACCGGATGGCCCTTGGTTGAGCTGACCAGGAGGGCCTTGGCCACCAGGAGCAGGACGGGAGCGAGCCTAGAGATAAGAAAATTGGCTGTTAGCATGTTGAAGAGCTACGTGTTCCACGTAATCAAGCAAAGCTTTGGATCCAATATTTGATCAGAAGGAAGGCAACGGAAATATCAACACGGGGTTTTTGCGCTTTTCAGTGAAGACAATGGTTTACATCCGAAATGTTTCGTCATATAGGATAGGGCGAGGCGTCGTTCGACATTAGGAGCAACTTACACCGACAATGGCAGGGTCGTCAGGCATGGGCGGCTGGTTCTCCTTGGGCGCGGCGGGGGCTTGCTCGATACGCAAATCCTTCACGTCACTGCCCCGGAAAACGATGTACTCGTAGATCTGGTCGGAGGGGGCGATTTCGTCGGCAGGGTTGCCGCGTCGGCCTTCGGTGCCGAACGACTTGACATTTTCAAGCGATACCGTCGACTCCTCGCTGTTGATTTCGTGGAGAACACCTGAGTAGCTAGACGACAACGAGGTCAATTGGGGGGCGAGTGCATCGGCGCCGTGGCAGGCGGGCTCACCGAATGTCGCTCTTAGATATCAGAGATATCCGAGAGCTGTATCGAGAGATGTCAGTCGCTGGTATGCAATGAGTCGAGGAAAGAACAGCGCCGTAGGACTTACCCAAGGAATTCGGACATGGCTGGTAGAGTGTGCGCTTATTGCGCAAGGAGGATGTGTGGGTGATGAAAGGAAAGAAATGCGGAGGTGAAGAATGGAGGCCGCAGCTACGGAGGAATCAGGTGCAAAGACCAGCCTGTGCTACGAAGGAAGAAGCATGTGAGGGTGAGGGTGAGGGTTGGAAAGGTGCGGGACGTGGGATGTCAAAAGGTTGAAGGTGGGAGGTTGGGAAGGCTGAAAATCGCGAATCGAAGGAACACAACGTTTGCTTCGCCTGCCGTCCACAACTTAAAGCTCCGGCTGCAGCAGGTGACCTTTATTTAGGCTTTAGGTCAACAAGAGGCAGCTAGGCTCGCTAGGTAGATAAAGGCAGTCACTGCCCGTCAACAGCTGGAGGCCCTTTGTGTGTGTGTGTGCCGTGGCGCAGGCTGGAGCCACAGCAGCACCTGGCTATGTAGGTACCTGACTCGTGGCTGGCCAGTAAGAAGAGCTGAGCGGGCACCTGGCGAGGCCCATCATGATGTGCGTTGCGTCAGGTGCCGACACAACTCAATAGACATGCTTAAGGTACCATTCAACCATCAAAGCAGTGATTGGCAAGCAAATCATCTTATCACAAAAGCTATAATCACTTCAGTTGCATCTGGCCTGAGATACTACCTGTTGCTGTTTGTTCATACCGATCTTGCCAATTTCGACATGCACATCACTGGCTACATGTATTGGTCATTATGAAATTAATGAGTAACAAGACAACTCAAATTTAACCTTGGCATTGTTGGCGCATCTTCATACGATGTGTTACTATAGATTAGTTATATGCTCCTGGGAGTTGGTTGCTGATACGTAAAACAGATTTCACGAAAGCGCTGTTGGTTCAATCCCATCAAGCAGTATATCATGGGTGCATGCAAACCATTATTCAAAACAACTTGGCAATCAGAGCACGGGTATCATTTCATCAGATAGCTAGTAGTAACGCCTAACCAGACATTTCCGAATCAGATCCAGAACTGCTGGTTTCATCAGAGGGTTCCTCCACGACTTCGCCATCCTCTTCGCTTTCTGATTCATAGCCCACATGGGTAGGTGCCGATGTGGGAGGCATCTTCCGTTTCTTCGACCAGTCTCTTCTCTCTACCACAAATCCATCTCCAGGGGCGCCCAATGTAGTAGGGAACACATATATCGTGGGGAACTCGACAATGTCAAGCCCGGGAAGTACATCTGCGAGCTTAGCCGTGGACTCTAAGGGGACAAGCTTTGGCGTCTCCCTCGAAGGTGTTTTGGGCTTCAGGTAGAAGAAACGGTATCTTTTGGCGCTGTCGTGGTCCCTTGAGAAGCTCCAGAACGTCTCGGTGTGGCTTTGGACGAGACATGGCGCAGCATTCCATGCAGAAGAGTAGTAGTTCTGGCCCACGTGTCTTGACGGCCTCTGCTGTCGATTGACTTGCTTCTGTTCAGCAAGCTCGTCTTCGCTTAACTGGTGTGTACGTCGCAACTCCAGCGCTTCCGCAAGAGCGACGTGGAGTGAGATCTGATCGAGAGCCTTTGCCATGACTCTTGTGATATTACTTTGGGCACTAGTCTGGTCGCCGAATAGCACCCATTCAACTTGCCAGTTGATCGTGCCCGTGCGTCTGTTGAAGCTTGTCTTGTTCTCCTTAGAACGTGACATTCCGTAAGGTAGAGAGGTAACATGTATGCCCAGTTTCTTCAAACGGGCTACGGCGGCCCTGTCCCATTTGCGTACCCCATCTCCCTCTTCGAGCGTCGTTCTCCCTCGGCTCTGGCCTTTGTTGAAGCGTCCTCCCCGGCCTAGGCGTGCTCTTTTCGGTGGCGGTGGTTGCTCGGCGCTCTCATCGGGCATGATACCTCTATCATCTCGTAGAATTCGATGGGCGCGCTCAACTGAATGCTCAATCTTGGTGAGGAAATTGTAATCGTGGTCGAGTCCTGCGTCGGTTTTCAGTTGGTCTCGTGGGCGATAGGCTGTCGCATCGCGTTCACCGTTGCAGGTCGACCAGGTCTTGTGTTTCTTCACGCACGCCAAAGAACATGTCCTCGCAGCGCATCTTGGACACTTATATTTGGGAGCTTGAATGTGGCAGATAGAACACAGGGACGTAAGTAATGGGTCCGACATGCTGGATCGCGAACAGCCGACTGGTAGGCCAGCGCAGATATTACGGGGGCTCGGTGTATTGCGAAGAGACAGGTGACGCCATTGAGGTTGAATGCAAGCAGTCAAAGAGGTAACATGGCGCTGGTTCCGAGGGACGAGTCAATACAATTAGTCCAAGGTCAACTTCAAGGCAAATGCCACTGCGACTCGAGATTCAATGTTCCTGGCTTATCGATAACGGGGGCGAATGGAGAGATGTAGAACGAACAAACAACCTTAGCAGCTAAGGGACGAATACCGGCTCGTATCTAGCTTTGTCAATCATTGGATTCGAAGCTTGACCCATGATGTACTTCAATCCAAACATCAATTGAGACGGTTCAAGACGGCTAGCAGCGAGAATGATTCAAGAGGTACCGTATAGTTTTAACAAAGTGGCCTCTTGGCAACTCCACTTTTAAAAGACACTAACGCCGTTAAGCATCGCCAAATGCGGGGAATTTCGTTACGTAATATTTTTTAGCATCGCTGAATAGTCTTTTAACCTACGGTGAGTAGCTTATTTTAATATTAAAAAAATACTGTTAAGCTTTTAATTATTTATATAAACTTTAATTCTTTATTTCTTTATAGTTTATTTTTTATTTAACGTATTAATTAAATTTTATTACTATTAATTTTAAAGCTTAAATTTTTATAAATAGTAAATAATTTTTTATTAATACGTTAAAATAAAAAACTTGAAAAAAATATAAACTTTTTAATTAATTTTAAATTATTAAAAAGTTTTATAGCAATAAAAATAATTAATAAATCGTTTTTTTAACGCCGTTTATTAACGTAAAATTTTTTAACGTTTTTAAAATAAATTTTAATTAGTTTTTATTTAGTTTTTTAATCTAAATTAAACGATTTTCTATTAAATTAAGCTATATAAAAACGTTAATATATTAAAAACTTTATTTAATTATTTTTTATAAACAGGTTTAAAAGTTTTTTAATAGCGTTTTAAATTAAATAAATAGTTTTAATACGTTGTTTTAAGATTATAAGCTAAAAAATAGATTTTTTTAACGCTAAATATCGGTTTTTTTTTTTAAAAACTAGTTATTTTAAGCTTTTTTAAAAAATTATTCAATTAGTTTATTTACGTAAATATTTAATATTTATAAATAGTGACGTAACCTACCCTGTAGCACCCCTTATCTCCCTTATTATTACTGCCACCGCTTACCACCTTAGCACCCCTATATAAAGCTTGCTACTTTACCTATATATAGCCTTTTTTTCTTTTTTATTTTATTATTAATATATAGTTAATACCTATACTAAAGCCTTGTTTCTTAATATAATCTAAACGTAATAATAATAAAGTCAATTAGAATTAAAAATTAGACCGGAACTAAGTTACTAGAACTACTACAACTTATACCCGATAAAAACCGATAAAATAGCCTGCGATAAAGCAGAAAAAGCTGCCGAAAAAACTGCCCGCGTTAAAGCTATTAAAAAAATCCGCTTTTTAATTAAAGACCTCGTTAAAGTCTTTTTTAAACCCGAAAGGTTTAACCATATTTATTTTCGATATACGTTTAATACTGTCGTAAATGTTTTTAAGCCTTTTTATAACCCTGCCCGTACCGATACTTTTAGCGATAACAACAGCAAAAACGAAAAAGCTTTTATTATTTTCGACGATTTTAAAATACATATCTTTTTTAATAAATATAAAAATAGTTATTACGACATTACTTTTAAAGTTTTCATAAACGACCTTTTTTTTAAAATTAATATTACGGCCGGACTTTACGTTATTAAAAGCAAAAATAAAACTTTAGCTGCTTTTTTTATTATTATTACTTAATCCGGCAAAGCTGCTTTTAATAAATACGTTAACGCTTTAAACCTTAAAAGTTTTAAAAAATATTTTTAAATAAATACTATTGTTTTTTAATAAAAAATTAAATATCGTTTTTTTTTACGTTATTTATAAAAAGCAAATTAATAACTTTTATTACTAAGTTATAGCTTTAAATTTTAATATTAACGCTATAAAGTTTTAAGTCCGTGTTGTTAGCGGCGTTTTTGCTAATATAGCCGATAATAATAAACAAGCTTTAATTAATTTTATAGTTAAGTATATTTTTTTTTAAAAACGTTTTAAAAAAACCGAAAACAAATTTAACGACGTTAATTAGCTTGCGATTAATTTAATGCTTTAAAACTATAACGTTTTTAGTATATTATAAATTATAACAAATAGTATTTCTGTTTTTTAATGCTTTATTAAAATTAACGTATTTAAATACTAAAGCTTTAATTACGAAAAAAACAAAATCAAATTTAAAATTTAGCTTTAAATATAAAAAAACAAACTAAAAATAAATAACGATTAGTTTTTTAATAAAAAAGCCGAAATAATCGACGTATAATTTTATTTAGCCGGCGACGCCGTTTATAACCTTGCTTTTTATTTTAAAAACCGTAATAATTCCGATAAAATTTAAACTTTTAAAGCTTTAATTAACTATTTTAAAATAAAATACCAAAATTTTAATTACGTTTAAAAAACTTAATAAAAGTTTAAAAAACTTTTTTTTAAAAAACTTGGCCTAAATAAGTATTAAATTTTTTATAATAATTTTATTTGCTATATTAACAAACGTTAATTTTTTTCGCGGCAACTAAAAAAAAATTTTTTATAAAAAACTATTTAATAAAGTTAAAAATTTGGTTATTATTTAACGTTTCGATAATAATATTAGTTTTAATGCTTTTATTAAATATTATAAAACGTTTTACTATAACTTTAGTCGTAACGATAAAAATTTTTATAAATAACGTATAACTATTAAAAATAATAACCGAAATAGCCGTAATAATAATAATATTATATTTTACAGCCGTAAAAGCTTTTTTTTAACTTTTTATATATAACAGTTAAACCGTATTCGTATTTTTATTAGCATTTTTATCTTTAAACGCGCCTTTTATTTTATTTTTAAACAAATAGCTTAATTTATACGTAAAAATGAATGTTTTAACTATAAAAAAACAGGCCACGTTTTTTATAACTGTTTTAATAAAGCTATTACTTACGTTAACGTAATCGACGCTTATTCCGCCTTTTGTTAGCTTTCGGTTAAAAACGTATTTAAAAACGATAATTTAGAAAAAAACTAGCTTTAAATAATAAAAACTCTTTTTAAAGATTGTATTAACGAGATTAAATAAATTAATAAGCATATTAACTTTAATAAAAAACGTTATTTTAACTTATATTAATTCCCGATTTTTGAAAAACGACTAATTTATTATTTATAGCTTTATAATAATAAATAAACTATTTTTTATTATTAAATATATTTTTATTAATATAAAAACTATTAGCTATTTTTTTATAAACCGATAATTTGCTAAATTATTAAAAAAAAAACTTAAAATTAACTATAACCGGGATTTTTTCTTTTATAGCATTTTAAGCTACGATAATTAAAAAAAACAAATTATAAAAAACGTATTATACGCCGATTTTATAATATAAAACGGAAGTTTTTTTAGCAGTCATTTTTCGTTATTAATATAACTTTAAATATTATTATTAAAAAAACTTTTTTCGTAAATTATAATATTTTTTTTAACTTTAAACGTTAATAATTTTTTTTTTTTAAAAACTCACCCTTTTTATTCGTAAACTATATTATGTTTATAAACATAGCTTTCTATTTAACGTAATACCTTATATATAATAAAAAACCAGTTTATTATAAAAAACTATTTAAATTTTTACAAAAGTTATTACTTTATATAAAAACGCCGAGTAACCCTGTAAGCTACGCTATTTAGAAAATAAAAACGCAACTTTTATATAAACTCGACGATAACCTTTTTCCGGAACTAAAACCGATTTTTTATTAAGCTTTATTTAATATTAATTAATACAAACTATACGTTATAAAACGAAATTTAGTTAAATAATATAAATATTAACTACTAAGCAACTATGTAACTATTAACGTATTAGTATTTAAAACTTTATAAAAACGCGATTTAAAAAATAAAAAAAACATATTCGGTAAGTAAAGTTTTTATGTTTTTTTTTAAATAAGATTAACCGTTTTATTTAAAATAAACAAAAAATAATAAAAAAAAAAGCCGACGCCTTTTTTTTAATAAAAAATTATAAAAACTTTATAATAAAGCTTAAAATATAGTCTTTAACGTTTATAAGCTTTATTTTCGTATATTTAATAAAATAAATTTCGATTAATTTATTAGTAAATATTTTATAATTATAAAATAAAACTATTTAAAAATAAAAGTAATAACGATATCGGTTATTACTTTATATATAAAATATCGTTAAAAAATTTAAAGCTATAAAAAAATATATTATTAAAAACGTTTATAAAAGTTTTATTGTTTTTAGCGGTATTTTTTAAGCTTTCTCGGTTTTTATAGCATTTAAACCGAAAAACAAACTCCGTTTTTACGTTAATTACTGCAAATTAAACGCTATAATAAAAAAAAACTTTTACTTTTTATTTCGTATCGATAAAACGTTTTTAAAAATTTTAAAATTGAAAATTTTTATTAAGTTAAATATACGCTAAATATTTTATCAAATACGTATTACCGATAAATCGGAAAACTTTATAACGTTTAAAACTAAACTCGGATAATTTAAATATTTTATTATATTTTTCGGGCTAATAAATAACTTTACGACTTTTTAAAAATATATTAATAAAACTTTTTTCGATTATTTAAACGATTTTTATAACGTTTATATTAACGATATTTTAATTTTTTTAAACACGATTAAAAAATATTAAAAATATATTTATAAAATATTTAACCGATTAATTAAAGCCGGCTTTTAAACTGATTTAAAAAAATACAAGTTTTATATAATTAAAACTAAATATTTCGGATTTATTATAAGACGTAACGGTATTAAAATAAACTTTAATAAAGTTATAATAATTTAAAACTAAAATACGTTAAAAAGCGTTAGAAAAATCCGTTTGTTTTTTAGGTTTTTTAATTTGTATAAATAATTTATTTCCGATTTTAGCCGTAAAATAAAACTCTTTATATTGGGACCACTTTCTGTACGGACGTAGTGTAGTTACGAGTATATATAAATTATAAAAGATAATTATTAATTAATAATAGAAAGCGCAAAAACGGTCTCCGTAAATAACTATAAACTAAGATCTAGTAAGACAGTATTTTACATAATTAATAACTACTTTATAATTAACGGCTTTTATTAATATAAATAATAATTTTATATACTAAAGCTAGTATATCGACGTACGTATATACGTATTAATATTAATAGTTTTTTTATTTTTAGCATATAAAGCTATTACCGATTACTTAATATTATAATATATAGCTTTATATTAATATATTGCTTTATATCCCGTATATATATATAATATAATATTAATATATTTTTGTTAGTTTTTTTTGTTTTTATATTTATATTTTACGGTATGTTATAGCATTTTAAACGTAAAATTTTTAATAATGCTATTTTTACTATTATTTTTAAAATCGAGCCAACGTCGGAAATATTATGTTCGATTTTAAGTATTACTTACTTAGTTAACCTTTTACGTTTAACCGATTTTTTAACTTTAATAATTATTTTATTATTATCGACAAATTTTTTAAAAGTTTTATTAAACGCCGTTTTTATTATAACGTTAACAAAATTATTATTGCTATTAATTTATTATATTTTAATAATTTCGTTTCGTTTATATAATTTTTACAAAGCTATAATATTTATTATAAAACGCCTTTTAGCAATAGTGCCAAATTTAATAATAGTTTTATATAAAAAATACAAATCGGTATATATAATAATAAAAACGTTTGTTATATTAATATTTTTACGTACGTAGTTTACTGTTTTTATTATTTAATTAATTATAGCGGCGATATAATAGCCTATATTAAAGCTATAAACTATGCCGTATATTTTAAAAACGAGAACTAATTTCGTTATTTGCTTACATTTATTTAAAAACTAATATATAATATTACCGGTAATCTCGGTAATAAAATGCTATATATAATATATAATAAAACGTTTATTTATTAAAATAATAATATAGTTTATTTAAAAACTCAAATTTTTATTATTTATAAATAAAACGTTTATATAAATAAAGATTTTTAAAATATTTAAATTAAAATCGATATAAATTAAACCGTATATTATATTTTTTATTTATTATTATAATCGGGTATTTAAAGCTTTATAATCGTTTTTTTTAAAAGTTATAATTTACGTAGTACGAAAAAAATCAAAACTTGCTTTAAATTAATATATACTTATTAAATACGTTTTTTAAACGCGTTATTTAATATATTTTTTATAGCAATCGTTATCGCTAATAATAATAAAAGCTAATTTTTTGCCTTAATTTTTTTATTATATATAAATAATATTATCGTTATAAAATATTACGTAGTATTTATTAAAATTAAATGCTTAAAAAACCGTAAAAATAATATTCGGCTTTAAATTAAAACATAAAGCATTTTGTTTTTTTTAAACAAATAAAAATATTATTAATTTAAAAGCTAATAATTACGAAATTATTATTATTAACATAATTAAAATCGGTAATAAAAAAACATAAGTTATATTTAAAAATCGTTATTTTTAAAGTTTAAATATAATAATTATAATAAATTGTTTATTAAAATAGTTTTGTTTTAATAATACCGTATAAAGGTTTTACGACTTTTATAATTAAATTTTTAAAGTATTAAAATTTTAGTTTTTTCGGAAAACGTACGTAAATACGTTTAATAAACGCATTTTTTAACTATATATAAGCCTATATAATATTTCGTAATATTATTTACGTTTTTAATACTTTTATTAAAATAAAGGCAAACGCGTTTAATAAACATTAAAATATATATTAAATAATTAAAAATTATATTAAAATCTTTTATTTTTTAACGTCGTTATATTTTTATATAATAAAGCGGTTTTTTTTTATAAAGCCAATTATTTTTATTTATTTTAATTTTATATATAACGCGTAATTTAAAAAAACAAAAGCTTATATAAACCTTTAAGTCGTATAGTATAATCTTTAAAATATTATTTTTAAATAGCTTTTTAAGCTTAAAAATATCGCTAGCTTTAAAAAAATTATTAACGGCTATAATAGTTTTTTCGTTACGGTAATAACGTAGTAACTCGATTACTGCTTTTTTTTTAACGGTAACTATAGTTTTAATATTATTACTAAAACGCTTTTAAACTATAAAAGCTTCTAAATCTATAAATTTTTAATAGTTTATAAAACTTAAAATTTTAGTTTTGTTTTTATTATTTTTAAAACGTTTTTATTTATGCTTTAAAACTATATAATATAAATTACGTAATTAAAATAGGTTTATTTATTTAATTAGTTTAGCCGGATATAAAAAGTTATCGTTATACAAGTTATAATCATATATAATACGTTTATTATTAAAAATATTTAATATTTTTTCTTCCTAGTTTTTATAATAAAAAAGCTTTATGTATATAAATCAAAATTTTATAAAGCCGTTAATATTAATAATTAAGTTATAGCCGTTAATATTTAAAAGTTTATAAAATTTTGTTTATTTTTTGCTTTTTTTATATATATATATTTTATAACTAATAAAAAACGCAAATATATTTATAACGTCCGGACTATTACGTATATTTAAAACGTTACGGATTTATTTTATTATTTTAATCGTTTTTAATGTTTTTATAACTAAATTAAAAGCTTTTATACGTTATAATATAATAAAAATAAACAATAAGTCGTAGTTTATATATAAATATATTTTAAAAACTAAAAAAGTTAAAACTAAGCCGTTAAAAACTTATAATATTATTAATTATTTTTACGGCTATTTATAATATAGCTTTAAAACTATAAACTATATATAATTTAGTATTAATAATTTTTTAAGCTTTTTTAAAAAGTTTATAAATTTATTTAAATTTTTTAATATTTTAATAAATTTTATTAATATTTTTTTAACTATAATACCTATAATATAAACTTTGTTATAAAATTTTTATAACGTAAAATTAGTTTTAATATTATATATAATAACGTTAAAAAGTTTATATAAATATCGATTTAAACTTTACGGAAAGTTTTTTACGTATTTTTTATAGTTATAAATAATAAAAATATTACGTTTTAAAATAATATTATAACGTTAATAAAATAAAAAACGGCTTTATTGTTTAAATATATTACGTTAATAAAAACTTTATAATTAAAGTTTATATCGTTTTTTAAAAAAAACTTAAATCGTTTAAACGTTATATTATAAAACTAATAAACGGTATATATTTTACTTATTTGTTTTAAAATTTTAAAATTAACGTTATTATATTTTATTGTAATTAATATACGATATAATTTTATAACGTAAAAATATTTAAAGCAATAATATAAACTATATAGTTTGTTTTCGGTTATATTAATAAATAATTTTTTAATTTTATTTAAATAAAACTATAAATGGCTTTATTTTTAAACGATTTTAGCAGTAAGATTGCCGTTTTTATATTATAAAAAATCGCGTATATTATCGAAATATATACCCAAACGGTTTATATTTTTTAAAAACAAAAAAATAAAATCTTTAAAAACATAATATAAAAATCGATATCTTTAAAAACAGTAAAGATTTTTAAAATACCGGTAAATATAATAGTTTTATTATTACCAAACTTTATTTTAATATTTTTTTTTATTAAACGATCTAGCTTTATTTTGAAATTAATATTAAATAAAGTTTATATTTAAGCCTTATTAATAATAAAAATTTTAATAACGTTAATATTAAATATAATGTTTTAATATTATTTTATACTATAATATATTCATATAAAATAAAATTAAAATATATAAATTAATTTGTTATTATAAAAATTTTTATAAATTAAGCAGTATTTATAAATCTATAATATTATATACGTAATTATACGTATTTTAATAACGTAGTCGTTATTTTTTAATAATACTTTAATTATTAAAATATGTTTTTAATATTTATTAATAAACGCGTTATTATCGTTAAGTTCGATTTTATCGAAATATATATAATATTAAATTATAAACCCGTTTATTTTAATAAATATTTGCTATTTATTAAAAATACGTTTTTATTTTTTTAAAATATATTTATATACGTAATAATTAAGTTTATAGTATATAAAATAAAAGCGTATACGGTTATTATAACGGTTAAATAAGCCATTTTAATAGTTATTACTACGTAATAAATAGTTACTACATAATATAAATATATTCCGTAATAAATTAATATATTAATTATAATAACTATTAAAATTATTGCCGTAATTATTATAGTTTTTATAGTTATTATAATTATTCCGTTTACGGCTTTTAAAATTTAACGTATATTTACGGTTTACGTAATAAATTTTAACGTAATTATTTTTAAAATCTTCGCCGTAATACGCAATTAAATTATATTAAATACCTCGTAAATTAATCGCGTTTTATAGCAATAATTTTAAGCGTAAAAAAAGCTTTTTTATAACTATAAAAAATGCTTAAAAAATAAAAACAAATTTAAGTTTATTTTAATATATTTTTATAACTATATTTTTAAATACGGCTTTATTTATATATTACGTATTAAATATACGTCAATACGTTTATAGCTTATTAAATAATAATTAAAATGTTTTTATAAGCCTTTTTTTAAAATTATTACGTTGAATTTTATTAAATAAAGCTAAAATTTAATTATTAAAATAATAGCTTTTATTAATTTTTATATTAAAATGTTTATTAATTATTATATATATCGATTTAAAACTATTATAAAATTTAATATTATAAATAAAATATATTTAAACTTTATTTATTAAAATATTCGGGAAAATATCGTAAAATTATTTATAAAATATATTTGATAAATACGTAATATTTAATATTATTTTAACTTTATTTTTTAAAATATTATACGCGTTATTTATATATAATAAAGATTTTTACTATTATTTTATAAATTTATTTAAAAAATCGCCGTTTATTTTTATTAAAATAATTTTTAAAAATAAAAGTTATGAATATATACTAATTATAAATTAATTTTAATTATTAGTTATTTTTTAATACTATTTAAATATATAAACCGACGGCAATATTCGTAATTCTTTAAATATTCTTGCTATAAAGTTTTAAAAATAATATTAAAATTTGCTAAATTATATGCTATTACCGGCTGTATTAATTTTACATGCGGTAAAATCTGGGTACAGCACGTTATACACGTTTTAGTCTATATAGGTTACGTTTTACGTATTTTAAATAACGTTTCGTACGCTACCGAATCCGTTTTATACGTTTTATATAAATTACGCTATTTTGTTATTAATAATATACGTTTTACTAGCTTTTAAAATAAAAATATTATAAGCTTTAAAGCTTATAATAAAAAGTTTTATAAAAAAATTTGTATTTATAATAAAAATCGTTTTTTTATTTTATAATACGTTATTTTTTTATTTATTTATTTATTAATAAATTAAATAATAATTTATTTATATTTAATCGAACTATATTTTTTATTACGGAATAAGCTTTTAAGCTTTTAAAATATAAAAAGGTAACGTTTTTATTGTAAAAGTTTTAAACGTTTTGTTTTTTTTTAGCTTTTTTTTAGCCGTTTTTTTAACGTTAAACTAATTGTTATACTTTTTTATTTAACGATATTTATATATAATAATACTAAATATAAATTTAAAAATTATAAATCTAATAATAGCTTTTTTTTAATATTTGTTTTTATTTATAAATTAGTTTAAGGTTTAATAATAACGTTAAAAAACATAGTAATAATATTTTATTTATTAAAATTAAAATAAATATTATTATATCGAAAATTTTTTTTTAAAAATTTTAGCAAATTTTTTTAATTAAAAAAATATTTTAAAATTTTAATTATAAAAGTTAAAACGGAATTTATTTATAAATCTATCGTTAATAAAACCGCTAATGCCGTATTAATACAATAAAATAACTATAGCTATATATAAATATTTTTAAATACTATTAATATTAACGATAATAAAGTTAATAAAACTAAAATCGATAAAATTTACGTAAACGCGTAAAATCGTTAAATCGTTAAAAATATAAAAAATTCGGAAATTAATCGAAAACGTTTGTTTTTATTTATTATCCGATTATAATAAATTATTTATATTTTTTAAAAAGTTTTTATTAAAATTATTATATAGCGTTATAATAACGATATTACGTATTATATAATCGTTAACTATAATAAAAAATACGTATTAAAAACGTTATATATATTATATAAAAACGTAAAATCGAATATTTAATTTTAAAGTTTTATTAAAAATTAAGTTTTATTATTTTTAAAAATTAATTTAATTAATAAATACTATTTTTAAAAAACATTTAAAAAAATTAATTAAATTATTATAAAATAAATAGTATAAATTATAGATTTCGTTATTAATAAAAACTACCCGAAAATAAAAAATTGAAAATTTTTTAAATTTACGTTTTAAAATAAAGCATATTAAATTTAAAACAAACTACCCGTAATTTAAAAATTTCTTAAAATCTTTTAAATAAACTATATAATACTTAGTAATAAAAATACGGCTAATAAAAAGCTTAGAAAATATGACGGTAATAAAAATAAAAAAATATAATTAATAAATTAGTTTAAAAATATACAACTTTAGTTTTTAATTAATAAATTAAACAATTTAAACAATTTGTTCGTAACGAGCAAAAAGCGCTAATAAAATATTTTAAAATATATAATATAATATTTAAGTTTAATAATAACGAAATACTATAATTATAATAATAAGTCGTAATTAATTTATAAATAAATAACTATAATCGCGCGTTATTTAAGTTTGTCCGATAAAGCAAAAAACTTAAAACGCGCAGTTAGTTTTTATTAATAATAGTTTGTTTAAAAAAATTCGTTACGTTAAATGCGGCAAAATAACTTATAATAAACTTTTTTTTTAATTAATTTATATTTGGAAATAAAATAACAAGCATTAATTAATATTAAAACTACTTTTTATACGAACGTAATATAGCTATAAATATATACAAATTATAAAAAATAATTATTAATTAATAATAAAAAACGCGAAAGCGGTTTCCGTAAATAGCTATAAACTAAGATCTAATAAAACGGTATTTTACGTGGCTAATAGTTGCTTTATAGCTGACGGTTCCTACTAATATAGGCAATAACCTTATATGCCAAAGCCAGTATATCGACGTACGCATATACGCACTAACACTTTAATGATTTAATTTATAAAAACATTTTTTTTATTTTTAACGAAAAATGCTATACTATATTTAAAAACTTTAAAACTTGTTTAACCTTTATTTTAATATTTTATTATTACGATTACCGGCAATAAATTAAGGTTAAAACGGATTTGTTTAATAGGATATATTTTAACGCTTTTTTATAACTAAATAATAATAAGCTTTAATATTTTATAGCCTTTTTCTTAAAAACGATAATTAATACCGAATTAAATTATAGTATATATAATAAAAAAATGCTTACTATAATAAAATCATTTTTAATATAGCAACTAAAGCTAATTAAATAATAAAAAAGCCTTTTTTTTTAATTATTATTAACTATAATACGTTATAATATTTTATAACTATTAAAAAATTAAACCTTTAATAAACAAGATAAACTAAGCTATTGCTTTAATATAATTTTATTATTATATACTGCCTTAAATCGGAAAACTTTATTATAAATATTTTATCCCGATTAAAAAAAAAATAAAAACTTTAAAAAAAAAGAAAAATGCTATATATATTATATAACTTTTTAAACCTATAAACCGGTCTAAATTTCCGGATAAATCCGTTTTTAAAAGTTTTTAAATTTGCTTTATAATAGTTTATACTTTATTAACGAACGTACTTTTAACGTTAATAAGCTTTAAAACTTATTTTATTAACGAAATTTTTGCTTAAAATCGTTTATATAATAATTTTCTATTTTATTATAAACGAGCTAAAATAGGTATATATAATAATTAAAAATATTTATTCGGTTTAACGATATATAAAAACTATATTACAGTTTTTAATATTAATAATTTATAAATTTGTTTAATATATAAAATTTATAATATTATTACGACTTTTTATTTTAATTATAATAAAATTTAAAAACTAGTTACGAAATAATATTAATAGTTTAAAATAATTAAAAATATCGATATATTTATTACTAATTATAATTATAAATTTATAAAAGTTTTTAAAAATAAAACGCCGGGTTTTTTTTAATTATTTTTCGTATTTAATAAACTATTTTAATATTTTATTATTAATTTTAAAGCTAAACCTATAATTAAAAACAGCTACGATATTATATTCGTTATAATCGATAAGTTTTTTAAATAATTTTAAAATATTTTATATAAATAAAACGCGATATTTTAAAACGCTGCGTAAATATATTACAAAAATTTTTATAAAGTTTTTAGCCTATTTTTAATAATAGTTTTGGATTAAAAACCGTAATTTATATTTTGCTTTTAATAAAAAATATATAATATTTTCGGCATTAATTAATAACTTATTTCTTTAAAATATTATAAAACGGTCGATAACGTTAAAGTTTTTAATAAATATACTAATTAACGTTTAAAACCGTTTTATAATTATTATTAAGATAATTGAAACCGATTAATACCGGTTATAAATTATGCTATAATTAGCGTTTTTTATAATTTAATAAGTTTATAACTGTTGAATAGGCTTTGTACGCACTAAGGCAGATATAAATAACTGTATGATTGATTTATTTATGTCTATTTTTTTAAAGAGAAATTTTTAAAAAGGATTCCGTATAAAGTATATAAGCCTTTATACAGAATATCCGACGTACGTATAACTTGCTTACGTCGGCTATTTTATAACTATTATACGTAATATTTACTTACGCCGGTTATTTTTTACCCGACGTATATACTATATACGTACTATTTATTTATATCGTACGTATTATTTATTTACGACGGCTATTTAATATTTACTTTGTTTTTGTTTATATAAAGCAATTGTTTTTTTTTACTAAACAAAAAACTTTTTACGTAATAATAATTAAATATTAACAACTTTTTTTTTATACGAAATAGCTGCTTTTTTTAATACTCCGTATATTATATATTAATAACTATTTATTAAAATAACTACGTACGTATTGTACGTTTAATTTCTTATTATCCGAATTATTATTATAGTTATAAACTGCCGTAAATTATATTACTAATAATTTAATTGTTCTATACGTAATAAAAATGCTATAAATATAAAATAATATAACTATTATTAAATTAAAACTTTTATATATAACGTTAAAAGCTTTTATACGATCGAAGTTCTTTTTTCTTTTTTTTCTATACGCTATTATTTTATTTTGCTTTTATTATTTCGAATTTTATACGATTTTATAATAATACTTCTTTATTTTGCTTTTTTCGCCTTCTTTACTATCGTATAAAATAGCTGCTTTTTTTAACTAAAGCCTTAGCCTTTTAAATCCGAACAATCCTGTTTTTATCGCCGCTATTACTAGTTAGCTTCTTATTCCTTTTGCCGAAAGTCCTGCTATTTCGGTTAGTGCGCTTATCGTACTTTAGCCGAACCTTTTAAACCCCGTAGTCAACAGAGTTCAAATTGTTAAGCGACAGCACTTCGGCCTGTACCAGATCGCTGTCGTCGTCGTTTTCCCATTTGCTCAATATAAAGTGTTTTTTAACGCTGTTTTCGCTAAGGCCGCATTATAAAGCTATTTTGGCCTATAAGGCCGATTGCTCGGACGAAATCTAGGATTTGTCTTTAGCTATCGTACGGAAATTATCGTATAAATCGGCTTACTATTTCTTTCGAATATAACTCGAAATAAATTTTTTTAAGTCTTTTTCGTATAACTTACTTAAACCGAAAGTACGAAACGGAAATAAAGCAAAAGCGCAAAATTATATTATTATAATTTTCGATTAACTGCCTTTTTTATTTTTGTTAATCTATAGTCGCTTTATAACTACTAATTAATAAAAATAAGCTTTGTACGCATTAAGGCAAATATAAATAATTATACGATTGATTTATTTATATTTATTTTTTTTAAAAAAAAATCTTTAAAAAAGATTTCGTACGAAATATATAAACTTCTATACGGGATATTTAACGTACGTACAACTTGCTTACGTTAGCTATTCCGTAACCGTTATACGTAATATTTACTTACGCCGGTTATTTTTTACCCGACGTACGTACTATATACGTGCTATTTACTTATATCGTACGTGCTATTTACTTACGACGGCTATCTAGTATTTGCTTTGTTTTTGCTCGTATAAAGCAATTGTCCCTTTGTATTAAGTAGAAGGCCCTTTACGCAATAATGGTTAAACAATAACTTTATAAAGTTTTATTTAATTATTTTATATTAAACTATTTTAATTAAAAATAAAAGATAATAAACTGGATAAATATTACTTTGCGAGATAAACTTAGTAAAAAAAACGCTTAAAAATAATAAAAAATATCGCCGACGCCGTTATTTTTATTTAATAAACTATAATATGTTTTTAAAATACAATAGTACGAAAAAAAAAACAAATATTACTACGAACTAAATTTTAACGTTAAAAATCGCGTATATATTACGAAAAAGCGTTAGTCTTAAAAAACTAACAAATTAATAAACAAACTCGATTTTTTAATAACACGATAATATTTTAAAATTTTAAAAAAAAACAAAACCTTATACTTATTAACTTAAAGTACCGGATTATTAACTTTAAAACGACCGATATTACGTTAATAAACTACGACTTTATCTAAATAACCCTTTACCGAAATAAAAACTATTTAAGCCGGAAAGCAAAAAAATCGACTTTAACGGACCTTTGAAATAAAAAATCGAAAAAATACGTATTTTACGACTTTATTACTACAAATTTTAATATTAAATTAATTAAGTCGGATAAAATCCCGACGACGTATAGATATATATTAAAGATTTAAAAAACTTAGTGTAATTTATTAAAAAGTTCTACGATAAATACTTAAATTTTATAAGTCCTTTAAAAAAACTAAACAATTAGTTAAAAACCGTTAAAAATAACTGTTTCGACCTTTTTTACCCTAACGATAATAAAACTATAACTATTTATTAAATACGGTTATAACAAACTTAACGAAATTAATAACTGCTATAAAATAATAGCTAAAATCGAATATTAAATTTGCTTAATAATAAAAATAACGATAAAACGTCAGATTTAAAGCTTTTTAAATTATATTAAAAAAATATAACTAAAAAAATAGATTTATATATATAAGTTTTATTATAAACCGATTAATTAGCGTAAAATAACGTATAAACTGTATTAAAATTAGAGGGCTTTTAATATAGCGGTAAACTGTTCGATTTTTTAAAAGTATTCTTTTTTTATTTAAAACGCGTTATTTAAACCCGATTTCAATTAGGTTATAATAGGTTTTTTTAACGACTTATTAAGCGCTATAAAATGGTATTACCTTTTTTTTTTTTTTTATAAACTCTTGTTTTTGCTACTAATTTTCACCTTTGCGCGGGATTTTATAAGGGGGTAATAATGTAACCTACCTTGTAGCACCTTTTATTTTCTTTATTATTACTGCTACCGCTTACCGTTTTGGCACTTTTATATAAAGCTTGCTACCTTATTTATATATAGCTTTTCTTTCTTTTTTACCTTATTATTAATATATAATTGGTACCTATACTAAAGCCTTACCTTTTAATACGATTTAAACATAACATAAATAATTAATTAAATTATTTAAAATTAGCGCTAAAATAACGTTAATAATTTTTAATTAGTTATAAATTTTTATTATATTATAAAAAAGTTTTATAACGTTAAATATATTTAATTAATTTAATATTAATTTAATTAAATAATAATTCTTTATTATTATATACCGTTTTATTAAATAAAATAATAATTTTAAATATATATAATAAATATTTTAAAACGTATTTTTTATTATTAACGCCGTAAAAAATTAGTTTAGGCTATATTTATTATTAGTTAATAAAATTTATTAAATTATTAAAAAATATCATTTTAAAAAGCTAATTTCTATCGGTAAAAATATAAAAAATTAAAATAACTTAACGTTTATTTTAGCTATTTTTATTACTTTTTACCGATATAGTTTTTAAGCCGATTATATTATAATTATAACCGTTAAAATATTTAAATAAAATAAAGGTTTTATTTATAATTAATATTTTATTAAAAAAAAACGGCGTAATTAATAAAGTAATAACTTTTTAATAAATTTTTAAAAATTTGGAAATAGTTAAAAAAATAATAATAAACCGGCAATAAAAAAGTTATAATTTAGATTTTTCGGCGTAAAAACCTTTTAAATAAAAAAAATAAAACGTAAAACGGCGTTAAATCCGTTTTTTAACGTTTTAATTAAATATTTAATAATATAGCGTTAAAATAAAAAATACTGATTTAAAAAAATTTAAAATTAACTAATAAAAAAAAATATATAATTTAATTAAATAATATTATTTAAAAAAATTTTAAAAATATATTTAAAATTAAAAACAAATAATTAATTAGTTTTTAATTTTAATATTTTTAAATAATTAAAATAAAACTTTTTTAAAATTAAGCTAATAAAATTAAAGTTTTTTTTTTACCGTAATTACCGGTTAAAATAGCTTTTTTTAAAATTTATTAACGTTAAATATTAATTTTAAAAATAGAAAAAAACGCTAAAACTTTATTAAAAATAAGTTTTTAAGAGCTTTTTTTAATCGGCAATAATTTAAAAACAAATATAACGTAAATAAAATTTATATATTTTTTTAAAATCTTTAAAATTAAAAAAACTTTATAATTAATAAATTAAATTAATATTTTAATTTATTTTTATTAAAAACGGCGTAATTAAAATTTTTTATATAATATTAAACGTTTAATTTTTTATTAATTAAAAAATTTTAAAAAATTTTAAAAAACGATTTATAGTTTTTAAAACGGGTTTTAATAACTTTTTAAAAATCGAAATAGTTTTTTTATCGCCGTTAAAAATCGAAAAATCAAAAAATTCGGCTATTTTTATTATAGAATAAAGCTTAAAATAAAGGGGTCTAAAACAAATAATTTATTTAACTAGCTATAAATCAAAAAGACGGCGTACGTAACGGCGTACGCGACGGCGTAAGCGGTCAAAAAAATGGAGTCACGTGACGAAATTCCCCGCGTTCGGCGATGCCTAACGGCGTTAATGTCTTTTAAAAGTAGAGTTGCCAAGAGGCCACTTTGTCAAAACTATACGGTATGTTTGCTGCCTCACTGCATTTTCGTACACTGCCCGTGGTTCCGTTCACCATCTTTAGGTAGAGGCGGCGAGAGGTGCATTAGCAGCTGACCCTACCATAAGGTACCTACCTAGAAAGTGGGGATGGATGCTGCATGCACTGGAAGCTCCCGTCGAACCTTGGATCGAATTGCTGAGCTTTTCCCCCTCGTACCTTTGAGGTCAGACTCGGAGTGCTCCTCGATATCGTCTATGTACAAAGTGAATATAAACAACTACCTGTGTGCTCCCTTCCTCGAAGTCGACGTGCATATGTGCCCTATCTCCATCTGCCACGACTCACGTATCCTACAGTCCATACCTACTACACTAGAACCGGTACAGTCGTCCGTGTAGGAATGGAATGGGTTACAGTCCACCTGTTACGGCCCATCACTTTCACCTCCCTCCTGTTATCCCGTCTCACCTTTGCCGCTGGTGGGGTTCTGCGTACGTCGGAGCTTGTCTCGGCCTTCGCCTTCTCCTTCTCCTTGCGCCTCTCTGCCGGCTGTTGCGCCAATGCAAGTCATGAGCGCAGGTCTAATTAGTAAGGAAGTGCGCACGTTGCAGATTGGTCCGGTGGGTATCATCTGCCAAATCAATGGCGTCAACACACGACAATTTCATGCTCTTCTCGCGATGCTTTCATTTGTCAAATCGAGTCATCTTGGGTCACGTTGAATGCCACCCGCATTATCCTGGTCTTGGTATAAAGGAAAGAGGCGCTCCCCAGAGTCGCCTATAAGAGTCTGTCTCAATGTCCACCACTCTTTTGAAAAGCAGACTGTTCTGGTCTTTGTTGCCAATCGCAGTATTCGTTACATATGCCATCATGACGGCCAACTCCAACGACGCCGAGGTGCAATACGACCCCACCAAGATATGGACGACGTTGCTGACCAACCGTGCGTACTTCGGAGGTTTGTTAGTCTTGAACCATTCATTGCGCAAGACTGGCAGCAGGTACCAGCTCAAGGTTATGGTAACGCGCGATGTCGAGAAAGACGAAGAGTATATGCGCGCATTTGCTGTTGCCGGTATCCCCACCATCGTCGTCGACAAGATTGAGCCTGCGCCCCGCGATGGCAAAGTGAATCGCGGTACGTGGGAAAAGCTGGCCCCCTGGACCTTCACAGAATACAAGGTGAGTGAATGTACACAACGGTTTCGATATGTCTGATTGCTCGTCCGCTGGACGTTGACAACGTGAAATGCCGTATGCTCAATCCCCGTAGACTTTCGAGTTGTCTAAGCTAATTGAGTGCCTCATTGCTGTGATGTAGCGCGTTGTACTGCTTGACAGCGACCAAGTCATCCTACAGAACATTGACTACATGATGGAAATGCATCTCCCCGACGGCTGGATTGCTAGCACTCATGCTTGTACCTGCAATCCGCGCAAGCTTGCACATTACAGCAAGGATTGGTAAGTCAGAGTCCCCAAATGTGCTTCGTTATGTCCTTGCCACGCTGTATACTAAGGGTCTTATGCTTTCAGGATACCTGAAAACTGTGCTTTCACCGCCGCAAACCAACAAACGGGCGAGCCGGCGCCAATCAACGAGTCATGTCCGAATAACCACCATCTCCTCAACAGCGGCACTGTAGTACTAGAGCCTTCCAAGGTACAATACGATCACTTGATCGACACTATGAATACACATCCGGATGTGCCCAACATGTTGTTCTTCGATCAGGATCTGCTGGCAATAGTATATAGGGGCAAGTGGAAAGCATTGCCCTACACGTACAATGCCTTGAAGCCGATGCGAGACTGCCACTCTTCGCTGTGGAAAGATGAGGACATCAAGGTCCTCCACTTCATTTTGAACAAACCATGGAAGAGTAGGACCTATAACAACGACCGCATCGAGAGCACACATAAGATATGGTGGGATGCATACGCCGAGGTCGAGAAGGAGTGGACGAATAGTGATAGCGAGGAGAAAAGACAGTTGTGGAAGAATGTTGTTGTGCCTGTCGTTGCTCAGGAATAGGGGTCAAATGGAGATGACAGTAACTCGTGCTGGAGAGATGACATATATAGGGATTAAGGTCTTCAGCGTCGGTGTCTCGGTATTCATGGGTTTCATATCCTATTCTATAGAGATGAGCGTCTAGCATTGAGGCAATAAGATTGATTGTTACGATCAGAAGAAAAAAACCCATTGCATCATCTATGATGTTATCCGCATAGTGTTGCCGCTGTCCATTCGGCATGGGAGATGAAATTTTGCGAAGCTCAGATAGTTATATAAACTGCCAGCATATACAATTGAATTAAGAAGCAATGGAAATCGAAGAACAGTCCTTAATATATCAAGTCCAGCTCATGGCTGTTCAATTCCATTGTGTTCACGTTGTCTCTCAGCCATTTCTCTTGACACTCGTTCAACCGTCGCCGTGATCAGGCTGGTGATTTGCCCCTCCAAGTCCCCTTACTGTCCCTCTTTTGTTATTGACAATGATGTCGACGTGGTCGTTGTCGTCGCTGATATTGGGCTTGAGGATGTCTCCATCATGCTGCACCTACCCGTCTGCTGAACAATTCCAATTAAAGGCCACATCCTATCACTTGGCCAATTGGCCAAGTTGGTTCTCCATGATGACTTAACTTATTAAAACCAGAAGATGATTTGGCTAACCCCAATGATGACAGTTCGGACACAGCTGAGAGAACCATCTTTTTGCAATTTTTCCCTTCTCATTCTCCCTCAATTTTACACTCGTTTACATCTTTGTTACAGCACGCATTCTGTCTTCATTTCAACGTTTTTTTTTTTACCTTTTTTTTTTCGGTTGGTTCTCTTGCCGCTTTCGCCTTTGAGAACTCCCTTCGTCAGCGCAAGAACATACAAGTACTTATGAATGAGCACTGCACCCGCCTTAGTTAGAAAAAACGTCTTTCTGACCTTAGCTGTTCTTAGTGGTGCGTTGACTTTTCTCTTTTGTGTTTTCCTCAACTCTTCTCTCATGCACATGATCTATCCTGTTTTGTTCCACCAGAGGTACCTTCACTTGTGTTGACACTGCCCAATCGTCGTGAATACATAGCGTTTATTAACCTAGCGCATATGCATGTGAGTCTCTTACCATAGCACGATTGATCACTTGTTAACCATACATTCTTGCACTGGCAGAACACAAACTCTCTTACGTATTCTATGGCATCTTCACCTCAGTTGTTACTGTATGGTCCATCACTTCTTGGTCGGCGGCTACATATCATCAAAAGTCCCTTATCATACATACACTGCTCTTCATGAGTCTTGCTCACATCTCTACAGCCTAATGTTCTAATTTACGGAGTGTCGACGCTCTTATCCAAATGGTATGTATTCTCTTTGTCTTGTTGCCCCAGAGACTGCCCATAGCCCCGTATTCTGGCAACATACTCCGCTTTTCCCTACCTTTGACCCGGAATGTCATGGATGATTCTTTTTGTTTATGGCTGTACCCGCCTCAACAAAGTTTTCCCACGCTCTCAACTGTCTCCCAAACTTGGCTGAACCCTTCCAGGCCTTTTTCGTGGCTTGATCTCACTTCCATCCATCCATCTTTAATGCTAAATGGTGAGCATGCCTCTTGTCACCTTTTCCCAAGTGTATCCTCTCATGTGTTGTTGGCACTCCCCTTCGGAGACAGAACCGCCCCAGAACCTTTGCCACGATCATTGTGATCTCTACCTGCTTCACCTTTTCCACGCCACTGGCACCGGCCTCAGCTGCTGAAAACACTTCCACAAGCACTTGATGAGTATGATCACTTAGCAGTGTTCAGCAGCATGGGCAGGTGGTCAGTTTCTCTACGATGATTACTGAATGGAGATGAGTCGCTCTCCGTCATGTTTTGATTCAGGAAGACCTCTGAGAAAGATTTCCTTCCCACCAAAGACATTTTGTCCCCACGTTTTTATTTTTATTTACCCACAGCACAACATTAGCCCTCGTTCTATTCTTCCCATGGCCATCCTTCTGTCTCTTCCCCCACGTCCTTACTCATCTCTCACTCATGTTTCTGGACATGTTCATCTCACTCTCCCACTACAGCTCAAGCGTGTTTCAACCGCTTTCTCGTGCTTGCAAAAGCATCAGGTACGTACATGCTTTTCTCACTTGCTTCCTGCTGGCTCTCTGGCATAGCAACCGCTTTCTGGATGGCCCAGTCGCCACTTGGGTTTCTGTGATGATATCACCCTGCATTCGAGTGGCATTGCCACGATGACTCGAATTTGTATTTGATAATCTGAGAAGCATTGTCCCGCCACTTGGCATCTCCCATTCCGGCGTGTTCATTTCTTCACTTTGACTGGCATTACCACAGCGACTCAACTGTTGTAGCGGCGCTTCGCGTTTCCGTTGTACCTCGGCGTTCCTTTCCCCAGCTTTGCAACGCCTATCTCCTGACTCACACCAACTCCTCATATTGCAAGTAAGTACCTCAACACTCTCTATCAGCACGGGACACTTCTATTGCTCAATGGCGACGCGATGATTCGGGTCTCATGATGAAATACCCTGGATTTGAGTGGGAAGACCACAATGACAACCAATAGTTTGACTTTCTGAGAGAGCCTGCCCTTGATTCCTTTCCTTTGCATTATCCGCATCTTCTATCACCTGTTTTACTGTACTAATGTCCTAGTTTGATCGGTAGCTCACGCTACTAGTCAGAATCGGCGCCTACTTGGTCTGAAGCCACAACCTCTAATCTCAAGTAAGTACTCCGCTGTATGCCACCTTCGAAGAGCATTATCACAATCATGCAAGAATTACCCCCGGCCGTCAATGATGATGATCATGTTGTTGTTGTTGTTATCGATTTGCACGTTTTCGAGTGGTATATCTGGTGTTGCCACCATGAAAACAACTATTTCTGAGAAAGCCTCCTATTAATCTTTTTGCTTTGCCTTTTCCATCTCTTGTCTTCCCAAAACTCACAAACTAACAAGTATAGTGATCAGTTCCACTCCATGGTGACCAACAACTCTGCACCCCAAAGCTCTAAGCAACAACCCCTGGTCTCTCTCCGCTCAAATAGATCAGCATGGAATAATAGAATACGGGTAAGCACCCCAACCCCATCAGGAGTCCTTCAGAGCACCAATTGGGCTGTCTTGATGACCAATCCATTATTTCCTAACTCTCGATGATGAACATTCGATGACATTGAGTGGCAACGTGACAATGCCACAGTGATGTGAACCTCAGTCTGAGAGAGCACTCATCTCCCTCCTTGACTTTCTTCATACCATCGTCCATATCCTTACCAGCTGACAAGCATACAGGTCATTTCTTTTGATGAGGTGCCACCGCATCGTGCCTAGTCCTTCTGGAGGACACTTACTTAAACCTCGATTACCTTTATACAAGCCAGAGTCTGAGGTACGTGTTTCATAATCTACGCATTCGTTACGTATCTCTCCATGATGATATCCAGATCGAGCAAGTGGCACTGTCACACTGATGACATATTTATTATGAATCTGAGAGCTTCTTCTCCTTATATTGTCTTTGCATTCTCTCCCCGCTTACCTATCATTTCACTGATAGTTTATCTCTTCTCTACAGGTAGATCACGATCACATCAAGTCCTATCCAGGTGCAGTCATCGCCACAGAGTGAAACCGCACACACTTCTCTACCTATCACGTCACAAGCTATGTGAGCTATGTGCGTCCAACTTGACCAGTTCTCGTTTGATCTCTCTATAATGCTTACGTTGGTGGTCTTAGTGCCATTGTCACGTTGACGATATGACGTTGTTCTGAGAGAGTTCCCTTCCATCCGTTATTTTGCATCTTACCACCACCCACCTACGGTTCCACTAACTATTTACCTTCTATCAGGGAGTACCCAACCATGGCAATCGAGACTCAGCACCTGATCGGCTCGCCTGCGCAGATTTCCAGAATGACGGGAACTTCATCCCGACGAATGAACTTGACTAGGTATGTGTTTCAACCTAGGAATGAACATTTCGGCTCTTTATGATGATACGGTATTGTTACACACTTCGAGTGGCATTGCCACAATGAGATAGAAACAGCACTTATAAGATAGGAATTCCTCGTCTGAAAGATTCTTCTCCTCCTTTTGCCTCAACATTGTTCACTGAACCAAGCTAACACATCTATCGGCGATTCGAGAGACAGGACTTCATGATGACTCGCGCTCGTAGTATAGTTTCGGGGCACACGATGACCGCGCTGATTCCTTTAAATGGTAACTATGTCTTCCCCTATCCCATCTGCCCCTAGAGCACATTGTTTATTTCAACTCGCTTCTCGATGATGACACAAGTCGTTGTGCAGAGTAGAAGGGCTACATTGAAGACCATTCCCTTTCTTTCTGAGAGATTTTTTTCTTCCTTTCTTGTTTTTCCTATTGTTCATTGAGCCAAGCTGATCGACCAATTACAGATCTGTTTTCACAGCCAAGACCAAACTCGCCATGCAACTCGCTTCGAACAGAACATGAGTTGATCGACTTCAAGCAAAACACAGGCAAGCATTCCTGACCCCCCCTGATACCCATAAACATAAGCCACGCACTATACTGGCATTTTGTCAGTTTGATTGGCTCTCAATGATGACAATTGCATGAGGTCGACCTGAGTGGCTAGTACCACGCTGACGTGGAAAGAAACTGTCTGAAAGAACTACATGCTTTATTTGAAGCTATTACGGCCGGGTCTCGAACACGAGCTGACTCAGTGGACTCCGCTGTTCAGAGCCTTTCCTCTTTGATCTGATCACTGGCTTGTCGACTGAATGCAGAATATCACCCTAAGAACCGACCGATTTACGTCTCGATGATGAGTATAATGGGTTCCTGAGTGAGTTTCTCATGATGAAGATATTTCCCATTTCTGAGAGACCTCCGACACATGGACCATCAACCATCGACCATCAACCATCGACCATCAACCATCGACCATCAACCATCGACCATCAACCATCGACCATCAACCATCGACCATCAACCATCGACAATCGAGCACCGAGCACCGAGCACCGACGTGGACATGCCGTTTGAATAAGTGGCTAGGCAGCATGTCATCGGATTGCCGGGAACCACGTGTTTGACTCCTCTAAAGACAGAAAAACCTCTTTAGGAACTGCTGACTTGATACAGAATTACTAACCTTGTGGGCTGGGGGACTACAGATTCTCTGTGATGATTGTGACGAGTCAGCTAATTCCGAGCGGCTTACAACCATCGTGACGGCAATCAAGACTCTGCCTCTATGGCACAATTCTGAGAGAACATTCTTTTCTAGCATTCCTTTGCAGTTCTGCTTGTGGTGGGGGTCGGGAACCTGGACAGTCATTAGGATCATATGTTGCATACCTACATAGGTTTCGATGCTTGCAGTAGTTCAAAGTGCATTTGCCCTGGGCATCACAGACCCAATATACTCGAGTTTACCAATCACGCTGAAGCCCAAAAGAATGATGTGATCAGTGCGATGCGTTCTGCCACTGTCGTAGCTGGATGTTGCCGAGACACATACTGCCGCGCCATGCTCAGCTCTGCTGCACAATAACAGCATCGCCCTTAGGAGGCCGCGTACCAAAGATGGTGCTCCCAACTCTCACCTCATCACTGCCCATGGCGATCGCGCCCTCGAAATCCTCACTCATGCCCATGCTCAGCTCTAACTTTCTGTCATCACCCAGGCCGAGTTCCTTCATCACAAGATCACGCTGTTCTCGCAACCTAACGAAATCTTCATTCTCATTCTCCGCCGTCGTGGCGACAGATCGTGCGATCGCGCCGATGGTCATCAGACCAAGAAGGTGCAAGTTCTGCGCTTCTTCGACAGCGCGGCAGAGCTCCACTGTCTCCGAGCCGGGCGCACAGCCGGACTTAGAGTCTTCGCCTGAGGTGTTGACTTGTACGTGGATGTTGAGCTTTTCGGGAGCAGACGAGGTGAAGGAAGAGAGTAGCTCGCCACGGTGTTTATCTAAAAGCTGCGCTTTCTTTAATGTGTCTACGCTGGAGACGCAGAACAAGTTGGGGATTGCGGCGAGCTTCTTACAGTGGCCTGTCTGAGATTAGCTGTGCCTCAGTTGAGATATGAGCATTGAGCCTTGTAGTAGTCTATGGATCAATGTCCGTGAGGTTGAACTGCTCGTTGGATGCAGTTTAACGACACACACACACACACTTACCAGACTGCAAACCGCCGATGAAGTGCCACCTGATATCGCGAGGCAGCAGCTCAGCCTTCTGCATCAGCTCCTGGGCATAGTTCTCGCCGAAGTGCAGCTGTGGCTCGAACCCGGCTTGCTGGGGTTTGGCGAGAGCCAGGATGTCATTAGCAGGCTTCAGCTTTGACACTGCTACTAGCCTCACCTATGGGCATGTCAGCGTATGTGCATCCCGTCATTTTGATACCGACTTGTGTTTAATAGCCCACCGTGGCATGCCAATGGCCAATGACGCCTACATCAAAACTGTTGGGGGTTCATGCACTGTGCGCGATTGACGACTCACATTGCGGCCCTTAGCGACGGCGGCGACGCGCTCACTGACGCCCTTGATTTGCGAGACGAGGGCTTCGGCTCGGGCAGGATTGACTATCATCTCTTCTGAAGAGCTCATCGTCGTGCTAGGTGTACCCTACGAGACTCGATGCAGGTTTGACGTCCGGTGCGTTTCACTGTATCGGCACAGGATACCCTCTAGTGGCAGGGAAATTCGGGCGGTGGTTGTCACCCAAGTAGATCATTTACAGTATATACACTGTATTACACACTGTATGAAAGTCATCCATTTGCACCATCGTGATGGTCCCCGCTTGACCCAATGCCGTCCCATCTCTATATGGTCCCAGAGTGACGCCCTCCCCTCTATCTCGAGAATATTCCTCCATGTTGTCGCACGACTTCCTTTCCAGAGGCATGTCATAGCGTGCCTGCCGTGCACCATGAGATTCCGTTTGGTGCCTTATGCTCCGCCCAGGCCCAAAAGCCCTTGCAAGGTTCCGGCGATCTGGTCAAGGACTGCATGTTCAAGTGTTAGTCTGCGGGATCGTTGATACAGGCTGAGAAGAGTCTGATCCGCTTACGGCTGTTTTGGTTTCCGTCGTCGGCTCCAGCATCAGCATTTCCTGCGTCAGCTGCGTCACCAGCATCGGCATTCTGATTGTCGTCGTTGTTCTCGCCATTATTCCCCGCGTCGGCAGTAGCTACATATCGTTAGTATACAATGCCCTATGTTGAAGATGGGTACATGTTAGCGTGATGTCTTACGTGCTCCGCTCGCTGCTCCAGCCGGCTAAGATTCGTAGGTTAGCCATGAACCTTACTTGTTGATTAAGGTATATGACTCTTACCACAGCTGGAAGGGTTGAATTCGCTACTACTGTCGAATTCGCTACTACTCCTCCACCAACAGTGCCATTGTTGTTGTTATTGTTGTTGCCTCCATTTCTGTTCTTTGGTTCTCTGACTTCGAGGGCTGAGTGACGTTGTTAGAGTTGAGAGTTATCTATAAAGGGGATGATAGACACATACCAAAGAACTTTGGCCCGTTGCCACGGGCCATGGGATAGTGTTGCTCTACACCGTGAGCTGGTAACGAAACCACGCTCGTGGCGGCTGCCAGTGTCATTAAGATGGGCCCGAAACTCTTCATTGTGAGTATCTGGGGTTTGAGAGAATGATCGAAGTGAATTAGGGATTGGACGTCCGGTCTGCTCGCAGATCTCGGACTTGGTTAAAGAGCGATATTTGAGCACAGCTCTAATTACGTGAAATAAGAACGCAGCCAAGATTGACTTAGTGATCAACAGCTAAGATGCAAATAAAATCGGGAATATTCAAGGTGGATTATAGTGATGAATTATAGTATTTATCAAAAGACGATCACTGACAGGATTACAGATGATCGCCAGGGTAACATCGCCAAGATGACACAACAAGATCTTTAACATAGTCCATTACACCTCCGCCCGTCTCCCTATGACCCCTAGGACAACTTGTTAACCTGGGATCGAGACAGCGCACGGCGGTAGATCAGCCACTAGGGTTAGATGATGTTCGCATATCGTGCTACATCGGGAAATGAGGCTGTGTTGCACTAAACGAAACGATAGAACCAAGTCGGAACTTGGAGCTTGAAACGACCGTGATGTACGGATGATGTCTTGGCTTCAAAAAAAGCACACGAGCTGTGGTGAAGTCATCTGCTCTGAGTGTTCGACTTAGCGCTAGGCTCGATCTGTTTCGTCATATGTTTACAAAGACCCGGCACAGGGGAGATCCAGGAGGATATTTTATTCTTATTCGTGGTTGGGTTGTTAGATGTGAGTTGCAGGGTTGTTGAGGCTCAAACGCCGCTCCCTGACGATCAAACGACGTCTTCCGACCAGCCCTTTCCCCCGGTTTTGGGTTTTGCATAGCACGACACACAGCCGCAGTCTAAATGACGATTTATCTGCTAATCATCAAAACTCCAGTCCGATATGCAACTAAAGCAAGGAGAAATGATGCTTGTGGGTGATGACCAACTTGACGCTACTGGAGCAATTGATTCAGCTCCAGATGAAGATCAATCGACATTGTGTATGAAGGCTTTTCAAGTACTATGATTGAGCGATCCTCGTACGTGATCATGAGCATTAATTGAGGAGAAACAAGAAAGCAAAAGAAAAAGTCGAGTTTTAGCATACTAAAGAATCATATCATGAGAGGAGGACAGCGACGTTGTGGTACAGGCCAGCAAAGCAAAAACATCTTAGCTCGGCGATTTGCCATATTTCCCCATGCTCACAGCTAGGTCGTAATGCGGTATGCAGATTAAACACATATTCTCTCTCTCTCTCAAATGAGCACTCGATGTTTTCCCCCCTCTTACTTGTTTTTGTTGCTAACATGAGCCTGGTCTTGGTCTCATCTAAGTTTAATTGAATATGCCAATATGATTCCGGGTCAGAACTTCTCATACATATTGAACAGGAACTACCCAAAGTGTCGACTCTGAGAGGGAGTTTGGTTCGTAGGTTTGGTCTCGTATAACAACATGGTTACGAAGCAGGTTGGACGCTGTCGTGTCCTTGCAGAAGCAAGCTTCTCTTATTTTCGAACCTACTATCAAATGGATGTTTTTAGCACGTTCAAACATTTTGCCCATGAATTGCAATACCACTACCTCCGAACGATTTACACGATAATCCTTATCAGAAGCTGCTGACTGCAATTCCGGATGACTACTAACACAGCTATCGAGGCGAACAATCCTACAGCTGCGTTATATGTATCCGAGTAAGACAATGGTCGCAGAACTCGCGCTCGTTGTAGGATGAAGGCAGGACGACAAGAACACGGCGATTACATTCCCTTTCTCATAATCATGTTTCAGCAAAGAACTGCCATTTTATTGAAGAACGAACTAGACTGCTAATTGATTCTCGAACTCAAAGCCTTCTCAGGGCAGAACGGAATGACAGAAGCAGTCAAGACTAGGTCTCGGCGGCTACTTATCGCATGAAAGCGTCAAGATCACGAACGTCTTGCGTGGCCGTATAATCAGTCCGCGACCAAAGAAACAGTCCCCGAACTAGGTAGCTCACTGTCCATCTCTAGCAGTCGCAATGATGCCAAACTGATGAACCGACTTAGCATGGCGTGAACAAAGAAAGAGCCACCAAGATGTGCAACCGACTGTCCATTCCCTAGCAGTCAGAAACGATGTCAAGTTGATGAACCGACTTGGCGTGGCGTGGACAAAGAAAGAGCCATTGAATTATGCAACCGAATAGTCATTCTTGGAACATGCAAAGGAGGAGTGCTGTGCCGACCGAATAATCGTCACCTAGAAGCAGAAAATGGACCAATTTTCTTACGCGATTAGAGAGCGCCCAAGCACCAACGGAGAAAGTGACCAATCAGGTTCTGCATGTTGTGATTGCCGGCGGACGTAACGTCGACAGGTGTCTGTTTTGCACCAAAAGGTGTATCGGTTTGGTTCTCGTCGCAAGGGGTATAGACGTTGGTAAACCCAGCGAAAAGACAGAAAACAGATGAAACTGACTCAGGGGGTACAGTGCTGGAGGTTCCAGTGGGAGGACTTATAAGACATGACAGACAAGTTGACACTGAGACCGAGACTTCAACCTCTGTGGTGAATAGGGTTGTGACCATCGAGGTCACAGCAGTGATGGTCTTAGTGGCCGTTTTCGTTGTCTCTTGGGCGGTTTGCGTCACAACGCTGGTGGTGACCATAGTAACAATGATGATTTCGTAGGTGGCACTTCCATTGGCCTCCTCGACCTGACTGGTTCCGATTTGTCCGTAGTTATAAGAGCCAACAGCTGATGTATCCCTTTTCTGGACGACATTCGGAACTTGGGCTATAGGCATATTGTGGTTAGTGTTGAGCAGAACTCATCAGTGTTTGATGCTTGGAACGTACTAATAGTAGGCACAAGTGAAGCATCGAGATATGCCTGTGGCTCCGGAGCCTCTACCAGTATCGTAGGGAGATAGTCATACTCCATCGATGTCGTGGTAAAGTTCACCGTGGCGTTGGAATCGGCTGGATTTAACGCGCGTGGAGTCTTGTTGACCGTGTCTGTGGATAAGCCAATCCAACCACCTACGACAACCAAAAATAAGTAACGATTCAGTAAGAGAATGTAAAGAAAACACTAACCGACGATGCTACAGATAGCCAAAGCCAGGATTCCGAGAAAAACCAGCCGAGCAGACAAGGAACCAATGCGGGTGATATCTATCATCCATTCAAGTTAATTCGAGGTACAACGTATTTTGGTTGTCTGATAAGTAACACGTACTCGTGACTTTGTCCTTGACACCAGTGACCTTGAGGCGGAAAAGAGACTTCGGGCGGCGAGGCTGCTCATCCATATCGATGATTTCCGGTCCTGTCATGCGCTGACTTGTCTGGGCGCGGTCGCCAGCGTTTCCGAGACGGTCTGGAGCCGTTGGTAGGGGCTGGTAGTCACCGCCCTGTGTACTCACACGAGGTCCGGCCCACTGTTGCAGTTCGAGTCAGTAATCACTCTTTATAGCGTGCTTGTTTGTGTTTCGAGAATCTGCCACATGTCTCAAGCACTTGCTCTAGAGAACGAAGCGGCCGGTCCTCGAGGACTTCTAGGTAATGTAGAAAAATAAGATGAGAAGCTACTTACAGTAACGGAAGGACGGATATCGCCCTCCTTGATGGCTCGCAGACCTTCGACTCTCTTCATGGCCCTCTCAGCTGATCCACGGAGGCGGAAGGTTACCATTGCCGATTTAGCTTTCAAGGCTATCTCGATTCTAACGACGCCTAGGTCGCGAAAGAATTTGTGAAGGCTCTCTTCAGTCCACTCGTAGCTGTTGAAGCGAATCAGGATGGTCCTGTTATTAGGATCGCTGGAGGGATTAAGGATCAGCGGGCAAGAGGGTGCTTCGGAGTCTGACTCCATGTTGACGGTGGGGTTTGAGGGACTCAAGTTTGAAGGAGAAAACATCACGCGCTTCTCGTGACGAAACAAGACTTCCTCTTTGACGTTTTCTGTTTCCTTCTTGGAGCAAGAAGACGGTGGCGTAACCTTCGAACCGTGGGACACGGTAAGCTGAGGATTTTCAGAGGGCGCGGAGACGTGGAACTGCTTGGGTAAATAACTCTGTTGGCTCTCAGGGGAAGAAGAAATGTGTGTCTGGTCTGCGGAAGAACTCTGTTGGCTCTCGGGTGAAGTATGGGAAACGTCAGATGTATGAGAGTCTTGAGCTGTTAGGTCTTTTGTACTCGGGGAAGTCATAAAAAAGAAAAAAAAAAGCGATTAGGACTGGCAGAAGAATTGTGTGTGGCACACTAGTCACCCATTTAGGCGTGGGATCTCAGTGCACGACAGCATGAGGCGGGAGCTCCTTTGTTTCTTCCAGGGAAGGCAGCTGCGCGGCTTGCTCTCGCACAAATAGTATGGAAACATTCGTTTCTTGCCGAGCATGTTGTCGTCGTAGTACGCAATACCCCCGCAAAACCCCCCTCAAACCTTACGCCAACGACAATAGGAGGCTTTAGTCAGGTTTCTTGTGTTGCAATTTTCAAGGTAGAGGACTGTAAGGCTGAGGGCCTTGAATTAAGATTGTGGATATTTATCAATTCGAAGTCAGGATGTAGGCAATGAAATGTACAGCTCTAGAACAAAAAGGGATGAGATGAAGTCAAGCGAACCACGTGACAAGCAAGTCGTTCTGCAAGTGCCTCTCCTTGTGGCCACACGCAACCGAAGTGGAGGTAACACCCGCTTCGAGGGGCATTTTGCCTAAAGGACAGGAGCACCATAAATAACAGGAATGTGCAAAGGAGAGACGATAATCTTTGTCTAGTGCCCATGATATGTCCACATGGAGGGCATTCACAAAGCACGAAAAACAAGTGTTGATTACACTACTGTTCCTCTATAAATCATGTTCTATTCAGCGGAATGGTGTTCACGATCGATGTCATTAAATTCACTTGGGCTCTGAGATATACTTCGAATACCAGTCAGCCCCTGCAGTGACTGGCGCACTCTAGTATCGAATCGTCACTGATTACGCTTTGCCCACATGGTGTTAGGTGAGATATTTAGATATTGTATCAGTTGATCAAGTAGCAAAAATGTAGTACATCATGATACGTATAAATGCTCCACGAATGTATTTAGCACAGTTCTGTGATCTGGGCCTTCCTAGTGCTCACACACTTTGCCACATTGGTTAGGAGCTATGCAGGCCCCTGAGTTCCCAGAAGGTGGTCCCGGGCATGGACGTTGGAAAAGCCTCAAGGTTCATTGCTCCCGCCCTGTGCGTTTACAGTATTTCAAATGCCGTATTTGGAAAGTGCCACTGTCATTTCCAGTAGTATGCGATGCGTCTAGCTTAGCCGCAATGCCAACAGCCTCAACAGCGAGAGCGAGCTCAAGTTGAAAACACTCGCTGAGAACAAATGGCAGAGAGTGATCTTGACTTTGATTGAAACTTCTGGAAGATTGATCAAGTACAGAGCTTATGATAATGATACTGTCATTATTGTTGCTTATCCTTATCAAATTGATTCTTGGGGCAGTAGTCATGACTAGGTATGCTTTGCACCCAGCCCGGACCAGGTACAGATTCCCAGTAGGACTGTTTTACAGGAACAGTATTAGGATTCCCATGGGAATACACAAAGAACTTTCCCTGTGTTTCTGTAACAGTAACGATGTAGAAACACCAGGAGAACGAGAAAGGGAAGTACACGACAAGAAGGACCACACCCAGGTGGAACAATCCCGTTCCCATGGCGCAAATACATCGTGTACTTCATTTTCATACCTGGATGTACAAATGTTACACTGATAAAGGTCGAGAAATTAGCTGATGGGGTATGTCTGTGTCTCTTGTAGACTGCCATCTTGTCGAGTGTCTCTTGAGGATATAATGCGCTTAAGCATACATTGAGGTACGTATGTACCTAAGATGAGGTGCCTTAGGTACGGTAACTTGCTGATTAAGTCACCTGATATATTAACTGATTAGCGAGAGATTCCATGTCCAGCATCCTGAGCCTTTATTTTTACCAGCCCAACATGGCCATGTATTCTCCAGAGAGCCCTGTGAACCAGCCTGGAGACTGACCAACGGCCTCCTTCCTTGTCATTTCCCTTCCATTTCGCCAAATTTTGTCTTCTCAGCTTTTTCCTACCAAGTTCAGCAGAATTCCCTATTCTCTTCCTCGAATCATAGCAAGCATATCTTGAGAGCTCTTCCGAGTTTTGAATCTCCTTGCCGTTCCACCGCTACGATCCAAACCAAATTCCTTGCCTCTTGGTTAAAACTCGTGGGAGGGGACGAGATATTTGAGCAGTATGTGAGTTACAATCACCGTCTCATGGATTACCACTTGGACAGCTGCCTGCTTACGTATGAACCATCAAGGCGAATTTAGAATGTTCATGATGCTTAAGCATCCTAATGGTTGGACCCGAATGTGGATTTCGACCAAATTCACACTCGCACCCTCTTCAGTCTCCGTTGCATCTCCAATACTGAAAGCCGCCACGGTGTCGCTTGACACTCTGCCAAACGAGAGTCGCTCCACGCTGTCTCGTTCGTTGCAACTCCTACCAATTATTCCGCATCCGAAGATACAATGTTGACCGATACCCCGACTTAGTCCACACTTACTGCAGCCAACATCATCGTTTCTGCTGTCTCGGGTACACACGATTGGTGCCTGTTAATTCCTATGGTCCTAGGCCGGAACAATTCCAGGATCCAGCGCCGATTAAAAATTCTCACAATCACCGACATGACTACTACTAAGTGTACGTGTCCCAGAATTTAACTGCTTTTACTCAATGATTATTGACATAGTACAGTGTGTGACGCAAGCTTCAGTAATATGACTGCGATATCATTTTCTCCAAGCGCAGCCGAAGCTCTCACCTGTCCAAGTCTCACACTATCAAAAGGGACTCCAGCGCCGAAGTCATAACGAAAGAATACCAATATCCTGTCCGGTCACTTAATGTCCGGCCGTAGCATGCTTAAGCACGTCGAGAAGTATGGCATACCCCTCTCCACCGAGCAGGTGCGCAAGCACATTATCAAGGACGTTGAGACCATTCCGGAGGACACCGACGACGTGGTTGGCAGACTCACCGAGGAGGAAGAGGCCAGAATCATTATGAGAATAATGCCAGCGTTCCTCGAGATGCCGCCTATACCCACAAGCGAAGAATACCAGATAACAATTCTCATCCCATCCTATTCATTGACTAGGTCAAGCACTATGAATCCGTCTTGCTGAATTGAAGCACAGCTGTCAAGAATAACAACTATTGCTTGGCGCTTGATCAACGCCGGTGGAAAATTTTCACCCGTAGCGCGGAAAACAATATTGGGGCGACAAGTCGGCAAGCAATCTGCAAGTCTGGTTCGAGTAAAAAGAGTGAACTACAATCCTCAGCCCGAATAAGCTCCCGCCAGCATCTTCATATAGCAAGTTTTTTAAATCAACGAATGCACTCAGATAAGAAACAAGGCTTACTGGCATTGAATTACCAGCTCCTATACTTCGCTAGTATCCTCGGTTTTTCGACTTGTTGTGCTGTCGTTGAAGATAAAAACGTCTACCGATCCGCCAACCACGGAGGTATACGGGCGCCAGGCTCGAGTTGACAGGCGAAAAGCACTCATTAGTCCAGATATGCGCCACATTCAGCTTGTGTCGTCTGGTACTACATATGCACGTCCAACTGTCGTTAGCTACGAAGTTTGTACTGCATCATCTTCATTTGATGTCCGCGTCAGCTCCTTTGCACGGAGGCATCGAGCTTGCCAAAGGCACCGACCTTCTCCCTATCCTGGGACAAGGCGTATACACAATCGTACTTTTCTAAGGAGGTATCAAAGACAGCACCAGAGCATGCCAAATGGCCAAGCATTTTGATTTCCGAGGAACATTCCAGAAAATCATGTGCAGGGAAACATGATCGTGATTCGGAACGGAAACTCCATCATTCCTCCAGTCGAGGCGCATCTATGAGTGCATGATCAGTATCCCTCTCAGACATATCGGAGTTCTCAGGAATTCTCGAAGTTGCCTAGAGCCAAAGTACCTTCACCACAGTTCCTTTCGAATCTCTTTGCAGGAGATTGATAGAGAAAACCATGGTACGATCCATTTACGTCTGTCATATCACCGCAGGACAATCCCATTACATCCGTCGAGCCAGCCAATACGAGAAGTCCCCAGATTCGTCTGCGTGGCCTGCAGATCTTCTGTGAGAAAACCATTATGAGAGCACAATCCGGGCAGTGGGACCGACGAGAATATGCTACTAGACGACACACTTAAATGCAGCAGCCCAGATAAGCGGTGCTGAACACTGAATCCTGGCTTGGCCTGGTCGGCCTGTATCTGCGTAGCAGATGCGCACCGTCGACAATTAGGGTTTTTCAGCAATAAGATTTCAACAATGATGGCTTCGTCGATACGTCTAAACTTTGTCCCCGAACAAAGTTCAGACGCCCCAAGCGGCGTAAAGTTACGGCGAGGAGTCATTTGGCCACCAAGTTAGTCTCATTCAGACTCATGCATTAGCTTTGGAAGAAGTATGTGGAGGATAATGCTTGAAAATGTGTTGGTGACGTGACCAGCTGAAACGCTCACTGGAATTGACTGTGAAGATAGCTGGGCTTTGCGAGCCGCGAATCTCTCAAACAGGCTGGATTTTCCAGTATCGAAATCCGAATTAGCCCTCTAAGATGGACAGTCTTATGATGCTTCGAATCACAAGCGACCCACCGAGAGACAAAGATTCACTTGCTGTCGATATTGCAAGAAC